>OY728144.1:337160131-338410131 GCA_963277665.1 Viscum album
GTTTCCTTAAAATGATGTAATGTTTTTTTTCCAGGAAAATAAATTCCATATACACTTTTATATATTTTGGTATTGAAAATGGTTTTGATAATGGATTTTTTATGTCAATATATTTATGTGATATATTGTGATTGAAATGTGGAAATGTTTTCTTTCCTTTATATTTGTTTTATGTGTTATGATTTTATAATGGTACTTGGAAATTTGACGGGTGGTTACGTGATAAACCAAATGATGGGTGGTGCTGTGATAAACTAGGATGGGTGGTTACATTATAACCTCTAATGCATTGGGTATGGAATTCGGCCATATGGCTATTCTATTTAGTGATATGTGTGGAAGTCGACCGTATGGTTATTCCATTTAAGTATGTTTATATCCCAAGTTACCTTTGTATGTTATGTGTTCTTTATATGGGTTTTATGGTAATATTTTTGTTACAAAAGGGTAATTAGTGATATTTTGTTCGGTGAAGAGTATTTACTACTTCATAAAGGTGAAAGGTATTACTTATGTTAAAGTATTCATGGTTTACTTGTTGTTTTGAAAAACTAGCAGTTTTCCTTCTTTGTGTAGCCCTTACTGAGCTTTTTATGATCATCCCAAGTTTTTGAAATGTTTTTCATAGGACATAATGTGGAATTGGGTCAAGGATGGGATCAAGGAAAATTCATGTTGTCTTAAACATGGAATTATGCATGACTCTTTTTTCAAGAGTTTTTATTTTATGAAAAAATGGAAACTGAGTAGAAGTGTCTACTTTGTAATCTTTTGAGATGTAAAAGTTATGTCCTAATTCTCAAAAACTCTAAACCTGAAAAGATACTCAATGTGAATTATTCATTTAATTCAATATTATGTAATGTTTTAAGGTCGGGTCCTTATACCTACCACATAGTGATAATGGTTGGGGTGGGTAAAGGTGACAACAGGGGTGTGTGGTGGATCGATGAGAGAAAAATATACACCCTTTCACAAAATCTATAATGGTAAGAGAAAATAATATTCCCCCCAAACAGAATTAGATAAGGGATGAGGTGACACTCACCATCTCTCAATATGATGGACCATCAAAATATAATTTCATAGTGAAATCTATTAATAAATATCACTAGGTGTGAGTGTTGACTTGAGAAAATGTTAAGAGATATATGTGACTGAGAACTCTTAGATCTCCCCCACATCCCAGCTACTCTAGAATAATCATTTCAAGGAACTATCTACTCAATTTGATCTTACAGAGTAAACATTGACACATATGACAACTTTCAAGGTGTTTCTCATAAAAAAAGATATGGGTGGGGATGAGGTGTTCTAGACATGGGTTATGGTTTTGGATACCCTATAACTACAGAAGTAGATGACTCAAATGGTGTGTAAGATGCTATAGGTGGTGGTACTATAGCTACTACTGGATTGGTTGATGATATCGAAAAATATATGGATGGAATAGGATGAGGGAGAATTGAAATTTCTAATAGTTGTCATATCAAAAGATCAATCGTATAATGATTCCCTACCAAGTTGACATGAGATCTCCATGAAATAGTTTTATCTCTTATAATGAATGGGATGGGACACATATTACGAGATCATTCACATCATCCATGATCTAAAATGGGAACACAAGAAGATAGAAAAACAAAAATAAATTTAAAAAGAAAGAAAAATATAATTTACAATATAAATGGAAAGTTATCCAGATTACACGACGTATAGTACCACCTTTATGTTTAAGGTTATAAATATCGTTTCTCTTAGACATTTTGAGGAAAATGTACATGGGATATTTTGAACGCACATGCCATGTGTTTTTTTTGATTCGATGTAGTGAAAATTTATATCCATTTATAAAGGTGGTACAATTTTTGTTCTTTGTGAATTCTCATTCACTTCTTGGTTTTTGGATGAAAATTACCCAAACCTATAAAACTCTAAAATGTGATAAAATCAATTAAAATATTATTGTGGAGGGGCATACCTAGATACATGTGTGAAATAGGGAAGAAATCAAAGGTTAAAACTCTATAGTGTGAGGGATTTTGAAACAACTATATGAGGCTTCCATAGGATAAAATGACAGGGGGAGAAAACATATGTACTGGTTGAGTGTTGTTTTTAGCACTAAATCTTGGGTACACTATATTTATACATTCCCTTACGCCATGTAAATATTATTTTTTTGAAAATTATTTTTATATATATTTTTTTAAAAGGTAATTATTTGGTCAAAGACCAAAGAACCATTTATTCATTAGATAAACAAAAGTTTACAAAAAACGGAAAGATGGGATTCTTTTACAATCTCTATCAAAAAGATGAAATAAATAAGCTGGCAGGGTATCCAGCCAAGTCATGTTCTGATGAACACCTTTTTTGGTAAGGGCATCAGAAACTGCATTTTCTTCACAGAAGGCATGAGTAGCTATGTAATCAATCCCATGGAGCGAGTTCAGGCAATTCATCTAGAGAGTAGTAAGTGGCCAGGAGAGATGTATAACATCATTCGAAATGGCATGGACAATGGTGGTAGAATCACTTTCAATACAAAGATTTCTCCATCCTCTTTGAAGTGCTAAATCAACTGTGTGTATGACCCCCAACATTTCAGCTTCCAAAGATGAAGAGATACCACATCCACCATATAAGTATAAGCTTCATCACAATACTCACGGTGCGGTTTGAAGTAGTGACTGGTTCAATCCTATTGTGCACCCTCAACCTCTAAAGAAAATCTTGTACTATTAAAAAATTATTATATTTTTTAATTGTTCTTAAATATTTATATGAAAAAAAATTAAAATGTTGAAACAGATGTCATGTGGTTTGTTTTTTAAAATATAATAATTTTTGGGATATAGGATGGAATTAAACTGAGGTCTTTTAAACATTGGGTTGCGCATCTTCCCATCACTCCAACACCACTTTCAGATGTACTTTTATTTTAAATTAGTTTTAAATATTTTGAAAAATCATATAAACATGAAACATGTCATATATAAATATACATAATGTGTTCTATTTTTAAGTGAAAAGGAATTGAATTAGGAGAGTTGGAAGGGCTTGAACCTTGGGTTGCATGTCTTCTAGCCAAACCAACCCTATCATTCTATTTTTATATTAAAATTATTATAAATATATATAAAAGTAGTGCACATAACATTTATTATAACATGGGTAAAATATAATGAACCCCATACCAACTGAGTTGGCAGAGGTATTTGAAACAATGATAGCTTAGATACTCTCAATAAACCTTTCCATTGGAAAAGAATTCATTCCTATTTAGTTATAAAATAAAAAAATTATATTAAATGCATTGTTATAACACACACTAAAAATACAATTACATTCCAAGTATTTAGTATACACAACATATATTCAAATTATATTAACACATAAATAGCATTTTGAAGAAAAAATTATAAAAATAAGAGAAAGAATATACATGATGTTTAAAGAATAAGTACACACTATGTGTTTTTTTCAAGTAGGAGGAAGATATAGACAGATAAAGAGATATAGATAGATAATGTTTTTGTTCACTAAAAGAATACTTTCCTATACCAATAGTTTGGAACCGTTGGTATAGGTCCCCAAATCGTTGGTATTGCCTATACCAACAGTTTGGGAAGTCGTTGGGTTATTTGGCGTTAGGAAAGACCTATCCGAAAGGTTTGGATAAAACCATTGGGATAGGTCTCTCCCAATGGTTTTACCAAATAGTTGGGATAGGAAAATCTAAAAAAAAGTTACAGCGGAGGTTTGAACCCACAACCTACACGTTATATATGAACGACTTTACAACTGTCATATACATTCCTTTTTGAATATATTTTAATATATATATATGTAATTTATATATTGATTTTTTTGATGATATTTGAAAAAATAATTCATAAAAAATAATGGCGCTTATCCCAATGGTTCTCCAAACCGTTGGGATAGACCTTTCCCAATGGTTTTGAGAACCGTTGGGAAAGGTACACACCCTTTACCAATGGATTGGGCATACCATTGGGAAAAGTGGTATCAAAGTACCCTTTCCCAAAGGTTTGTCCAAACCTTGGGAAAAGTGGTCTCAAAGTACCCTTTCCCAATGGTTTGGGAAAAACGTTGGTAAAAGTGGTCTCAATGTACACTTTACCAACCGTTTTGAAAAAACCATTGGGAAAAGGGGACCCTTTCCCAACAGTTTTAGAAAACCATTGAGAAACGTTGTCTCAAAGCACCATTTCCCAATGGTTTTGGAAGAACCATTAGGAACACTGGTATAGAAGTGTTGTTATAGGTGGGATTTCTAGTAGTGGTTTCCTCCTAGAAGGTGCCTTTGTTTTATATCTTTGGATCAAACTAAGTAAGAAAATAGAACCATAATATGATGGAGGACTTGTCTTCCATAAAAAATGTTTTCTATTTTCTAGGTAAGATATCTATATTATGCTATACAATGATTCTTAGAAGCACATTGTCTGATTAATAATTTAATTTTAAAAAAACGTTTAAGGGGTAACTGAGAGCCCATAAAAATCAACCTTCCCCAAGCTTAACCATATAGAAAATCACCATTCCATTCTAGAAAAAATTAAAGAAGGATAAATACTTTACCTTGTATAAAATATAATAAATAGTGGTTACCTCAATGTATGGATAATAATTTATGATATTCTTGAAGTGATAGGCCAACTTATCCAAGTTTTGAATATATTTATCTATATTTGTTTTCCCCTTGTTAATTCTGTGAGAAAGGATCTGATCATTTTTACCGATCCAAATTTTTTTCCAATCCTTGAGATCAACTTGGAGACACTGAGAAAATATTCTATCAACCACCTAATTTGGAAATTTTATGTTGAAGGAATCCTCCAACATATATTATTTTGAGTGTATTAGAAGTTCCAAGTCATTTTATTTATCCACTAACTCATTTCTTATAACCTATCAGGAATCATTAGTTAATTCCTTTTCAAATGAATATTCTAGGTCCACCATCCTATGACCATGTGGTTACTATCTCTCAATATAAGGAGTTATAACTTTCTATATCTTATTAACTAGATCATGGGTAACACATTCTTCAATTGATAATGCAGCCGACATTGTCTTTTCATTAGTTTTATTATGTTTTCAGGATGATCTGGTGACCATGGATATCGATAAGATCAAGTATCCTTTTTATTACCTTTTCCTTTTCTCATTGTTAACTGTAAAATTTATAGAAACAAAGTTACCCTTATTCCCATTTCTTAAGATGGACCACACATTCAGTATTTCTTGGTGGTCATACTCACATTTTGAAGATAACCAAGAGTTTTTTTCATTTTCACTTAATCTGAAGTCCACCTAGGTCCTTAACCCAGTCTTTTTTCCATTCCATTTCAGATTAAATATTTTCCAAACTTTAGCTTCTGCATTCTCCTCTTCATTCACATTCATATAAGTGAATCTATTTTGAAGTTGATAGATATTTGGGATCACGTGGGCCATAATACCCCTATATTTTAGAATTTGTTTCATTCAAACTAGGGAATTCCTATAGCAAAGAAAAAAGTCATTAATCAACCCTAATTATAGAATCATCACACCTATCAGTTCCAAAATCAACTACCTTCCCTTTTCCCTCACCGAAACCTTGAAAACATCTCTATTCCCAATATCCACAATTTTAAAAAAATGTTATGACATTGATAGGCCATATTTTAACCATCAAGGTTACTCCTCATGCTAGAAAAAACATCCACAAACCTCAGTTCCAGTTGCTAAGGTTGCACATATTTCCCCTAAGAAATAAAAAATTCATAAACATAAAAACCCAAAATCCTTTTAGAGAGTCCCGGGCTCACCTCATGTATGAATTTGGAAGGATCATATCCTAGGAGCGTACATGTATTTCACTTCATGAACCAACACATGTGTTTGGTTCCCTCTTTATTTAATAGTTTTCTTAAATGTTTATGAGGTTTTGGTGGCATATTTATATTATCATGATCTTGGTCTAGTAGATATCTAAGGGGGCCTATTTTTCTTGAAATGTTTTTATATATTCCACCTCCCTAGGTTCATTTTCATCAACTTCAAATACCTAAAAATAATTTCATGATTCCATATATTAGATGATTCATTCAAGAGAAAATATTTTTTAATTTCATTAGAAGATTTCCATAATTTATCCTCATTTCCAATTTAAATATTTGAAAAATAACTTTCAGAAATATATAATTCAAAAAATATGGTTCTACATCATTATAGACCAACATTGTTGAAACATAATGAGTGAACCCAACTTCAAACTCAACTGAGTCATCCATATTATCAATTATCTCATAAAGTATACCTACCTGATTTAAAAGTATATCTAACATTTTGGTTAGATCCAACTAATTTGTAGTAAAGGATTTCATCATTGATAATAAATTTTCATCATATTTAAAGGATGATTCATGAAATAAAGACATGGGTGGGGTGTATAATTTACCGTGGTAACAATCAATCTGAAACTAATCTTCCAAATTTGGATAGAACTCCACCAAATAATATTACATTTTCAATGGATCATATAAATAAATTTCCACTCTATATGACTCATACCGACTTTTAGTGGAATATAAATCCATTATAAGTGAGTTTGAGGTACCTGATAAATTAAATAGAAAATAATGAAAAGAAATATCTGAACTAATTAGGTTAACTCAAAACATTTTTTATGCACCATGGTTCCCCATAAATAGTTCCATAATTTAACTAATCCCATCAAAAGGTGTAATAAATTATAACATTACCTTCATAAACTAACTATGTAGCTAGAGGGAGTAGGAGCTGACCTAACTACGAAAGTGGAGCATAGATAAAAGGTTAGGTGAATTTAATGTGATTAATTATATTTATGGGAATGATAGAATTAAAATTAAGTAATTAATTGGAATGACTATGTGAAAAAGGTGAATAAAGAAGAATAATAAATTATACAAACAAAAGGAAAAAATGCGATGAGGTTACAATTTCAATTATGGTTTATCAAAAAACTCATTCCTATTAATGATAAATTATCTAAGAATTTGGATTAATTTTTTTTATTGGTTCTTAGTTTAAAAAAATAACTATATTTTTTACAATTCAACTCTATTTCCTAGTAATTAGAATATTAAAAATATGTTTTTTAAGAAAACTCCAATGGTGGTGGAAATGGTCTCACTCAAGTGTCATGTGTTCAAATATTGCAACTTCTTTTTCCCCCTGGTTTCATTATTAGTCCATCATGACACCATATATGAATTTGGAATTAAATTATTAGAGTATGTATAAAATAGAAAAAAAGAGAACATGGGAATATTAATTACAACACACCCAATGTCTCATTACATCCCTAACATAAAAACTCTACCCTCTTATGAGAATGGGACTAGTGAAATGTTTGAGTGAGAAAAAAACCCTTCACAATGATATGAGAGGGGAAAATGGAGGCAAGAATAGAATTGTGAGAATGATTGAAAACAAAAAACAAAAATCATAATGGATTACAGAAAGAATCAAGTTAATATAATGACACTACCCCCCCTGAATAGCCCCCCAAAATCCAGAGGTTTGATTTTTTATTTATATAAAAAATGGATTTAATAGTTCTTATAGAAAGTATAAAATATTTATTTAGGTAAACTACTATTTCCATGATTTCTCTACCCTTAGGTAACCAATCGTCCCACCCCATTAAATTAAAATGTGTTGTTTTTCAGTAGGTGGAAGTATATTGAATGTTATATTGATATACATGGAGTGTTGTGTAAATTTCCACAAAAACCACTACCATAATTGGCATACACTATGTTATTGATTATTTACATGATGTGTGAACTTTGGTCTATGACTTAGGCATGTACTCCAACTGGTCAAATCATGCCTCTTTCAATTGTACATGGCATGTTGTTATTACATACATGTTGTGTATTTTGAAATTTTACTCAAAAAAATCCCCAATGTCTGAAATTTACTATAAAATCCAGAAAAGTATCCATAAAAATTGAAATGAATAATTTAACCCATATAAGAACATGTATCTAGTAAAAGATATTCTATAAAAAATAGAACACATCCATATTAAGAATCCCAAATCAAGAAAATCAAGATGTAGGAACACCATGAGAATGTGGTAGGAAAACCCTATGACCATGTGTGATGTTTCCCAGGTTTGTATCTCTAATGTATTTCTATAGGAAAAACACCAGAATAGTCGACACATTCCACCACATTAATTTTTCTTGTGGAAATATGGTCTGGAATGGACCAACTCTACCCCCAAAATAATTTTTCATAGGGAAATAAGTTCATATGTGGACCGGTGTAAATCCATAGTAATAATTACCATATCTATTCTATTAGAATTATCTCCCTAGAACTAACTATGTTTTACTTTAGATCACATATATATTCCTAGAATTTAATATTAATAAATTCCTTATCACATATTTATTATTATTATATGAAACATTAATGTGATAGTGACTTAGAATATAAATTTCATTGAAAATTTCATAACAATTCCCCATTTTTATGAGAACCTTGAAGTGAAAGGATAATATTCTTGAACTATATATCATATGATCGTACAATGTCATCTGACAGGATACCTATGATCTATACATTTAGGTGCGGGTACTCCTAATTAGATGAGACATCATCTCATTAAGTTATTACTTATTAATATCTAATACTAGAGATTATAATTATATACCCACCTATTGAGAGTCCACATGTTTTACATGTCATCGTAAAGTTTTTTTCTACAAGAATATGTAGTTATCCTTATATTTTAAGATTATTATTAATAAATATCATGAGTTACATAATTAGATGTATTTTTGTAAAACATGATGACATAAATTCAAGGTAAAGTTGGATAAGTTAGTTTTTTAATGAGCAATATGTTATTAATAGAGAGGTCAAGGAAATATTTTCCCTTCCATGATTATAGAAGTTGATATATTAGACCTTTGGTTTAAATGAAACAATTTTTTAAATTTCAGGGCCATGATGTACAAATGAGTTCATTTTAGGATTTTAAATAAAGATGTATCCAACATATAGGTTGAAGACATGATAATATAACCTTATTTATGAGATATAAAGAAAAAAAATTATACTTGATAATGATATTTAATATGTGGTTTGTTCCTCATGGATGCCTTTACAAATCACTAGATGTTGATATTGGACATTAATAAAACTCTATTAATTCCACTCTCTTAATTCCTCATATATTACTTTATATAATTTCCTAGGGTTATATGAAAATTGTGATAATCTTTTTTGTTTTGAAAAACATATCGCTTCTCTAAAGAATTATCTCCTTGAAGAACCTCTCTAGGGACCCACCTTAAGACTGAGAGTGTAACACCTTGAATCCAATCACTCAAATCCACCGATTACTTTATTACATTGGTATAATATATATGGGATCTCAACATGCATGATCAATTAGTTTAGAAGTCTTGATGAACTATACACATACATGATACACATATTACATTGGAAATATAAAATACATAGAATAATAATTATATTGGAATTCATGGTATTATTTATAATATAATTCTTCATATACTAGGTAAAGAAATAAAAATAATGGGAGGCATAGATAATCACTATTGGTTACATAGAATAGAATCTATCATGAGTAAATAAGACATAATCAATATGGAAAGGTAAATAACTAAAAACACATTCCATTTAATCAATAACTTGAGCAAAAAATAAATCAATGGATAATATTAATGTATTACTCTCATCTATAATAATGAATTAACTCCAAATAATAGAAATGATTAATATTTAATGTCAAGATCACATATATACTTATATATATACCATCAAAGCCATGTTCTAAGATAGTTTAAACTATGGGTAGACATATACACAAAAACCCATTTTATTTAGCCAACTGATTTGTGTCATGAGAATGTTGATGCATAGAGGGGATATATAATTCTAAACCCCACCCTTAACATCATTCCCAATACATTTATCATATATTTAATTTAATTCATAACAATATGGATTATCAACAGCTATCTGTATTGAGTAAATTATAAAAAAAATCAATATTTCCCCAGTCAATTAAATAAATTTCAAAGTAAAACACCATATGCAGGAACGATGTATAATTTAGGAAATAATAATATCCATGATAAAAGAATATGTATATTTAAGAAGAATTTAATAACCCAATGATCATAAGAAATTTAATCTTTCAAGTGAAAGTTAGTGACCATAAAATTAATAAGAAATAGAAGATGGACATCGATTCATCAAAAATATAGTTTTTTAATAAAATCATATCCTTTGGATAATTAAATAAAATGTTATTGAAATTTTAAAATAATCATTCATTAATTATTTTTCTTTGTAAAACCAATGAAAACTAGTAGAATAAGATGAGATATTAAAATGGTTATGGAAATGGGAAAATTAATTAACATCATACACATTAAAAAAAATTCTTTCTAAATTTTTGTAAAGAAAGTATAAAAAAACCTCTTGGAAAACATTATCAATATTACAATAAAAACATTTAAAATTTCAAGTATATCTTGATATTTACTTTATAAATCATTTGAGTAAATAAAATGACTTTTGATTTTTTTTTCAAAATTATGAAAATGGAACAAAAATGCTCCCAATCAAAATGAGAAATAAAAATAGATTTAATTTTAAACACAACTCTTAAAATATTAATTTCAATTGAATCCTTATTCATTATGAATAAATAGATATTCATTTTAAATACTTAAATGGTTTGGTATATACACCGCATAAAGTAAATAGGTTCACAATAACAAATATGTCTTAATAGAGTGTAAATTGAGATGAAATACATTAAACAATGTTCGACTTACCTCATAAGTTATTTTAACCATCAATATTTTAAATTTAGATTTATTATAAATTAATATCTTAACCATTTAAATTTTTATAATATCATATATGATCTATTTATAACATTTTTTCACCTATTTTTTAACAATCTCTTATTATTATCCTTATTTTGGATGTAAAATGCTTTTTTTCATGTATGTTTTGATTCAGTAGTTCTAATCCATACGCACTGATTATAGTTACATAATTTTCATTATTTTAATAATTATATTAGTATCATATATATCCATTAAAAATATCTATATTACAATCCTTGAAAGAGTTATTATATTCATTTACTACTTTTTCAGATGACTTCTTTTAGATCTCCTCCTAAGGGACCTAGGGTTGGTATTTCGGAGAGGAAAAAACCTATAGAACCTAGATAAGGATGTTGAAAAGGGAATTAATTAGGATTTGGTTGATCAATTTTTATCAATGTGGTGTAATGAAATGATAGAAGTGGTATCCTTTTATAAGTGAGGGGAGGGCCATTCCTGGAATTGCTTAAAGTATTAAGTTAATATAAACTAATTTTTTATATCCAATTGCATAAAATTAGTATAATTAAAATTTAAGATCTAGATGATTAAAAATTCAATCATGAAATAAAATTTGGATAGGTTTTGTTTATGTTCTCACCCATATCTTCCACTTTAAACCACCTGTTAACCCTTTTGACAATTACAACAATATTGAAGTTTTATACCATTTAAGGGTCATGAATGTCACCATAAAATACCAAAAGACAAATAAATGAAAAATAAGTAATGTTTTTAACAATATAAAATTCATTTGGACAAAGTTAATATTTTTATTAATTTTAAAACATTTAGTAAAACATTATTTATTTTAAAATACTATTAATATCATTCTTGAAACTATTCATTTAATTTGAATTTAAATACATTTTGAAAATATGGAATTAAAATATAATCATTTTAAAAATCCCTAAATTGTTATATGTATCTATAAAAATCATGTAACATAACAATTCATCCAATTTGTATTACTTTTTATATTTTTGAAACCATTTATTTTGTTTTTATATTAATTGAATAAATATTATGTCATCGTTACATATACATTTAAGCTAATTATTCAATCACTAAAAATTAAAGAATAAAATTCCATAATAAAAAATATTAATTAAAATTTTATATAAATACCTCAAATAAAAAATAATTTGTTTTTATGCCTATTAAAGAAAATTATTTATCTTAATAGAAGAAAGGTGACATTTTTTTCATTATGTTTCACATAAATATTATAAAGGAAAAAATCATAGAAAATTGTGAAAAATAAAATATTTTCAATGTATTTATTATTATAGAAAAAATGAAATCATCCAATGAAATTAAGAGAAGTCTTGTGTTGATTTTTAATGATTTATCACAATTTTTAACCATTATTACCTAATTTTCCATTTTTAGAGGTGATAGAGTTTTCTACAGTTATTATTCATAATGCCTAATAATTAAATGGAAATATTTACTAAAGATGAAACTACTGATTCCAAATATATTATCCAATCATTTTGATTTATTTTCTCAAAGTTTCAGAAATTTATTTTAATATAAATGTGTAAAATTCATTGAGAAACTATTTTTAGAAAAATGAATTTTGAGCCTAAAAATAACTTATATAAAAATTAGGAAAAATTGTGATTAAAATTAATTTTTTCTAAATAAAATGGATCATATTTTAATTTAATAACAAATAAAAAACCTAATGGGACTTTTAAATAACTTTATTTAATGTAATAAATTGACAGTATTGAAAAATCAATATTTTTCACTATTCACTAAAAACAAACCATTTTAGAAAAAATCCAAAATTTCACCCATTGTTAATTTTGATATGACGATGTTAAATATGAAAATAATTTAAAAAAATTAAATATATAAAATTTGAATGTTTTTTCATCAAGTACTTGAATAAACCTATGTGTATTATGTTATTGTTTCTTTTAAAAATTCAAACTATAATTAAAACATAGGAATTATAGAGAGAATCTATTCTAAAATCCTTCTCTTAATAATGAGAAAAGAATAAACAATCCTTATATATAAAGGATTCTAGGATATTCAAAGGTTAGAAACTCATGATGATTTGTACCACCATGCTATCTTTCAAAGTGACATAAACGACCCTTTGGGATCAAAGGAGCATGTGTGGATCATTAAAAGAGGGATTATACCCTTTCATAGTCATAGAAAAAGTATAGGAAAGCATGAATAATGTTCAAATGATCAACAGATACTTCAAATAAAGTACTCAAGACTGAGGAAATTTATTTTTTTAAATTATGACTCCTAATTACACTAGAGCCAACTACAAACTAAATGGTCGGTTCTCACAAGTTTCCACATGATTTTGTGAAGTATGGATATATATGTAGTTCCCACCATGTCTTCATGGATAGGGTTGGTATAGACACATATATATGTGTTGAATATCATTACTACATCCTTAATATCTTGAGAAAATCCCTTAAGTAGTAATATACAGAAGTACCAAATTCTTATTACCTAATAATAAAACATAAATCTTAGGTCGTATCATTATTAATAATTATCATAATTATGATAATAATATAATAATTTTAAAATAAAATAAAATTGAACAAACCATTAATAATCCACTTCTTACTCGATATTAGAATTTTATCTGTACATAGTTATTGTACATATAGAATCCATGGGTAATAATAAGTTTGATTTATATATTAACTTATAATTATTATGATCTAACATCATAAACAATATGATGGAAAATATTGTTATATCCACTTTAAACACTAGTATTCCCATTTCTCAATTTACTAGTAATTAATAAAATTTTACATTCTCAAATATTTTTGAATATTTATAACTATAATTCTATATATTTAAAATATTTTTGCTTCATATTTTCACTCAATTGAACTTATATATCCAACATTAGTACATATCATGGAATATTAGATAAATACCTAGCTCATAACCATGTAAGATTTTATCCATAATCTCCTCCTGTTCCCACACACATTATCATGGGGAGATTTTATTCTATGCAACATGAATAATAGTTTGATCTTGAATTGTTCCATTTTTTCTAGTTATGTACCAAGAATAGATTAATCAACCCCATAGATCAACCATTATGGATCCCATTCTTGAGAACCGAGCTACTATTTAGGGTTATAATTTTATAAAGTCATCATTTAATATAATAAATCTAGAAATAATGATTATTTTTTTACCATATATTATTAACAAATATATCTTGAAAAAAATAAAACTCCATCTAGCCACTTTTATACACATGGAACTTATCTATTATAAATAAATATTATATGATCACTATTCTTTCTTATACCCATAAGTGAATATTTGAAAATTTCATATCTTATTATTATTCATTGGTTTCACCAATGCTTTTGGTTATATCATATATCCATGTTTTTTAGGTTCTCTATTAATAAAATATAACTACATATAAGTACCCAATAAGATGATCATAGAATATTTCCATAACATGTAAAGTCTTAATAGATTTTAGAATGATGATAAAAGAAAGTGGTTTTGTGATAGACTATGTCTTATACATCATTTTAATGTTATAATAATCAAACATTATTTATTATTATCGGCTCGTACCTTCCATGTATTTTTTATCTTGAATACTCACTAGAAACATCAATCCCAAAAACAATAAAAATATAGTTCCTCTAAATTTTGGTTCATAGAACCATTTCTAAATCCATACATACATTTTAATATTAATAGGATTACATTGAATTCTTCTTTATATGATTCATTATTCACATTGAATAATATGTCACTAGTCATGGTGAATATAAAATTAATTTGGTTTTAACATCCTACTCAGTATGTATCACATGGAACAAATCCTCCCATTATACTTAGTTAAGTGTAATTTTCTATGTTAAATCATATGTATTCAGAGCCCAGAGTTTACAAATGTGTAGAATTATTGCACAACCTCAAAATGATATGTTCTTCACTCTTATTAATATATATTTTTATGGGATAATGAGGGATGTTAATATCCTTAGCAGATATAATATTATCAACAAAAATGCACTTAATGTTTTATTTATGTCCATTTATAGATAATTCCAAATTTTAACAAATGATTCCCATTAAACACAAGTAATGTTAATTGATGTATTTTTTATTATATTAGAGGTATTATGAAATCCAATTAATTTACTTATCACATTGGTAAATGTCATGTGTCCATTTACAAAATAGCTCTTGTAAGAAAATGTTGGATGATTTTTCAAAATATATATAATAAATTTAATTGATCTCATTTTACTACCATCAAAACATTGATGTATATAGTAATTTTTTGGGATCACCTACACTCCATATATTAATTAATGATGAATATTTGGTGATTATTCAATCCTACAATCCATCCCTAAGGAATAAGTATCTTTACCAAGTATATTTATTTCTTCATAGAGCATTTCAAAAATTTCACTAAGGAATCTCATTTAGTATAAGAACATTCCTATTAGTTACGCCTTTATAATAGTTCATATGGGTTTTTTGAACTAAATTTAGAGGAATTATGATGGGCCTATATTTCGAATGGTTTCTTTGTAAAAAGTTTGAAAATGAAATAATTAGTATAACTAGATTCTTAGCTCAAAAGTGACTAGAACACCCTTCTATATACAAAATTTTCAATTACTATCAACATCACATGATAAAGAATTAAATTTCCATAGTAAATTAATTTAATTATTATATTTATATTAATCATTGATTGTGGATCTTAAATACTTGGGATCCAAGATATACAAAAATATTTATTGAGCATTGAATACTATAATAATATGTATTCCATATATGAAACAATGTTTCATTATTTATAATTAGAAACTGGCATATTTTTTTTGTAATAATCAATACAAAAAAATATTTTAACATGAATCCATTAGGAAATGTGTACATTGTGAACTTCTTTATACTGATTTGGGAATCAAAATCCTTCATATTATTTTAATAATACACTGAACTTATAGTATCTTATCGATATTTTTTTAACTATTTTTTTATACAAGTATATATAAACATATTATATTCAATACCCAAGAAGTAAGACTATTGAATTACATTGATGATATATCTAAAGTATATCTAACTGGTTACTTCTTCCTCAATTCATTATATTTTCTCTTGCAATGCCCTTTCTTCCCACATGAAAAAATAAACTTTTGTTCATTACTCTACCCTTGAATATGATTCCTCTTCAAATGAAGTTGTAAAGGTACCATTATGTTGGAATAGGTCTAGGGTTTTACAATTTGATCCTTTATTATTATCACCATAATAAATGAATAACCATGTTCTGATAAATTATTATACTCCTAACTAATGACATAAAAAAGATTCATAATATAGAACCTATAATATCTTCTTCCTATAATTCCTAATGAATTTTTAGAAATTAGAAGGTAAATATGATAATATTTTATTAATCGATAATTTATTATCCATATAAATTCCTAACAATACTAACTCATAAACACAGTCTTGCATTTTTAAGGCATGATAAAAAGTTAAGTAAGGCTCTTTAAGTTTACTCTAGTAATGTGAGGTGTCAATATCAATTATATTAAGCCTCTCCCTTTCCTGATCAAGATCAAGGAGATGATTTTTCATGGTGTAATAATTAATGACTTTAGGTTGCATCATCAGTTATGCTAACATACTTGATAACATAATTCAAGATACATAAGAATCATGTTCTATAAATCTCAGGTAGGATTCCTTTTCACCTTTTCCCACTTGGTAGGGAGGATGGTTAGATATAAGGGATTCTGACACATATAATACATTTTCATGTATTAGTTTTACACATAAATGACTATACCACTCAATGAAATTTTTGTCAGCAAGAAAATTCCTTGATTTAAGGATTGATCCCAAGGATCACTTGGTTGTTATACATTCCATTTTACTCTAACAATATAAATGTAGAAATATGTAATCAATATTTTTTAAAAAATATTTTAGAATAAATAATTTAAATTTATTATCATCTCCCAATATTTTATAATGTTTCAAAATCCCTAAAAATTATACTCTAAATGACCATTAATGTAAAAATTATCATAGAAATGCTCCATATATTCCTTATTATAATATAGATGGTGTTCATTAATATTATAAGAATGTATTTTGTTACGAGATTATTCCATATACTAGGTTTTAGCTTCATGATCCATTGAGTGGACCCCCAAATCTCGAAACCCTTACTCACATTTCTTCAACTTTTGCCTCCAAATTTTTATTAAATAGTCTAAGGGCATTAAATCCAATACAAGTTTGGTTACATCAACCCAATATCTTTGTTAAGACTTATAAATAATTAAAGGTTCCCCCAATGAAGGTTATAATTGACACTTACTATGATAACATATTAATTTTGATGACGGAAGCCTTAGTCTAACTTAATTTTTTTATAGATTTTACATATTATGTTTAAAAATTTAATTTTCATAAATTATAGATTTTTAGAATTTATTAACCATGTTTTTTGATAAAATCAATTTATGCATAATCTAATTTATGTTAATTCTATATTTCATGCATGTGAATTCATCAATTTATATGACCAGGATAAAGGATCCCTAAAACATAACAATGAATTTAGACAAAAACAATACAAAAAAATGTCTTGATAATAAACTTTCTTATGGTTTATTTATTGAGAGAACAAAAAATCAATATGTGACCCTTTGGTAATAAACTCCTTAAGCCAGTCTTGGATTGAGTTGTAGCATTCAACCATCATTCTTTTTGTATTTTCGGTTGATTTTACCTCATCTCATTCTCTAAAACATCTCCTTTCCTTGGATCTCAATTTAATAAAAATTCATACTCACACACAAGTGAGGGGAACCACTGGAATGGTTAAGGGGGGTTTACATGAAAGAAATAATAAATACACAAGTCCTATAAAAAAGGTCGAAGGGATGACACACATATCATAATTTTAATTTAAAAAAACTAAAACCCAAGAAATTAAACTAAAATAAATCCAACACATCCATTAGTTGGTCAAATCTCAATATTATCCATATACATGAAATGAAAACACATTTAACAAACTAGAATCAATTTTTATCAGTCTAAATTAAGATAAAATATTCTCAAATTAATTAATCAACTAAATTAATTAATTATTTAATATTAATATACATCTAAATTGATAATTATCAATCTGAGAAATTTTAGAGAAATGGGAGACCATCTCTCTCTAAACACCTCGAGCGATTAGGGATTCTATGCCCTTCTCTTCGATCTCTAACTATATGGACGACACTTTTCTCATACCTGATAGATTTGAATCCCATTATTTTGTGATTCAGAAATCGAAAAAGACAATGCATGTGCAAGAACCCATTGTTGAAAATCACAGAGATGAAATACCTGAAGAAAGAGTTCAAAATTGCTCGTTTGCAAGTAGATCTTAGGGGATCTCGTTTCTGGATGCTTTGAAAGGCACAAATCTTGGAAAAGATAAAGTGGTGAAGCCTCTACTTTTTAAGAAGCTCTATGATGGAAGATTCTTGGTGGAAGCGGACCCTGACGCACTTTAACAACGCATTCAAATGTGAAAATTCTCTATCATGGGTCATATCTCCTATCTTAAAGATGACCATCCTTGGCCTCTACCTGATTTAAATTCACACATCGAACTAGAAAATGATTCAAAAGACTATTATCACATACTGTTAAGATCATAAGAAAATATTAATATTGTTTGGAAGACTGGTAATATTAATCTAAAACAATGATTTCTTAGATAATATGAGTGGGACTTTACTTTTAATCCTCATACATACAAAAACACCATGGAACAATTTTGGATTAAATTAGATGCACTGAACTGGTTCTTTTGGCACCCAAAAATTCTAAATGACATTGCTTCTTGTATAGGAAACCCTCTCAAAATAGACCAAAGAACAATAAATGCTGAATTAGGTCTATTTGTGAGAGTTATGGTTGAAATTATCTTAGATTCCAAACTGCCCAACTCTATTAGTTTCAATGCCATTGATTATAATACAGAAATTAGAATAGAATACGAGATAAATCCCCCATTTTGTGATCTTTGTAAGATCATTGGACACACAATCTATAATTGCAGGGTGTTTAGAAAATAAGTAAGTCCACCAATTAAAAATGAATGGAAGGAAATAAGGAAAAAATGAAAAATAAAAACTCCCATGGTAGATATACCAAAAACCTTTAAAAAATCTGAAATTTAGGTTAAAAACACACAACTTGGCCCACATAGGGGTAAAATCGAGCAAAATCTGGGCTGATGTAATTAAAGAGGAAGAGGACTCCAACAAGAAACAAAAACTCATAGGTGAAATTGAAAACATGGTTTTAGATACCATTAGACAATCTAATGAAAATAATACTGGTCATAATGGAACTAGACAGATCTAAGAACCCTCTCTCATGAATAACTCAGAGACTCTAGGGGTGAAAAAATAGAACAACAAAAGGGTACAGAACTCAGGTTCTTCTCACCCTATGAATCACTCTCATATTAGTTCTCAAACACCATAAATCATTGCTAGAAATGTTAAAACTGGAAATCTAGTTACTTGACAGAATGCTGCTCATGCTGATCCTCATACCACTATAAATAGCATGGCTCAACCTAGTGTCAATCCCATGAAATCTATGAACAATGAATCTACAGAAGAAAATAATCCCTCGGCTGGTTTGGGAACTGTCAAAGCCACATATGTTTCTGATGTGGAGGAGAAAAAGGATCTAGGTACACCCATTGGAATCTCTGTAAAACCCGGGGAACTACACACTAGACCGAATGTTGTTCAGGCTGAAGCACAGAACAAGATCACTAAGCCTAAAAAAATGTTTCCATGACCTTGGATATATTAAACATTTAAAAGTAAATACAACCTTGGTACATGATCCTTTTTATATGCAAGCTAATAACAACACCATGGAGAATATGCAGTATCTTCCATCTAATCTAAGCATTATCTTACAACAGGACTCAACTGCTTCAAAGGATCTAGGTACACCTCTTCCTCTGTCTAAAAATTCCCCTTTATATGGTACTCAATCTATTGATAGTGATGATTGTTATGAAAATCCTAGAAATTTGTTTTCTAACCAAAATTCCAATTCTTTGACATTGTCTAATAAGAAATCTACAGACTCAACTATGAATGCTTCAGTAAATGAGCCTATTAAGAAGAACCCTGTAATATCTATCAATGACTAGGAAAAGACCACTAATAGTAAAAATACTCAAAATTTGAAGGTATTATAGAAACAAAGGTTCTGGAAAAAAGAAAAAAATGGATTTCTAACTCCAAATTCAGGTTTAAATGAAGATTCTCTTTTGGAATTGTCAGGGTATTACCAACCCTGACATGTTTTCTGTTCTAAAAATAATGGTTAACACTCATAATTCTATCATATTTTCTATTACTGATCCAAAAATTACCCTTTCTTCTAAATACTCTCATTTGTGCCAGCATAATTATGTTTTTACTGGTGCAATAAAAAATACTTCCAATGCTGAATCTCTATGGATTTTCTTGCACTCTTCTATTCAAAATGTTAGTATTTACAATGCATATAACCATATTTTTACTTGAAACTTGAATACTGATGGCACACCCCTTCTCTAATCTTGTTTATGATAAGAATAGATAACAATAAAGGAGAACTGCATGGAATGACCTTTTATGGGTGCTAATAATAATGCTCCTTTGTTTCTTATTGGAGACTTTATTTCCATTCCCAACTCAATTGAGAAAATTGGACCATCTCATGCTTCTATTTCCACAAGAGAATTCAAAGCTCCGATTGAAGACAAAAATCTCATTGAAATTAATCTCACTGGTGAGAAATACACTTGGTATAGAAGACATTACTCAGAATGTCCTGAAGGCATTTATTTTTTTTATTTTTTTTGATAATCTACCTTTCAAGGGGTGTGGTGGAACCCTTACAAGGCCCGAAGGCTTAGAGAAAATTACATGACCCATAGGCCTTATAGGGAATCACCCATACAAGAAAAATTTTGAACTGCTCCTCCCCAGGATATGTCATGATATCAACACTCCACCTTTACAGGGATGGTCAGAATACTATCCTATGAAAAGATGCACATGCCAGATACCTATGGAAAAGCCATACCCTATCTTTCTTCCAATTCCAGTTAGCTATTCTCCAGTGAATGCGCCTTCCCTGAATCCTCCTCTGAATCCTTTTCCCTTGTAGTCTGACTGGTACATTTTCATTTCATGTGGCCCGAAGGCCTTGGGGTGGCCCAAAGGCCTTAAGTTGGCCCGAAGGCCCTGAGAATCAATTAGACCAAAGTCCTTGGGTGGTTCTAAAGCCTTGCAGAACCCAAGGACCAAACCGGTGGCCCAAAGGCCCAAATGGATGAATAGTTCTGGCTGCTATCGTACTTAACAATACCTGCTACAGTGCCTGCTATAGTATTGCTACAATACTCAGAAATACGCCTCCACCCAGATTTGATCTCAGGAATTTTGGTATAGAAGACATTACAATACAGTGGTTTCTTCCAAGATAGATAGAGCCTTCATGAATGTCCTTTCTTTGGATTAATGTGAAACTATCTCCATCATCACTCTACACATGCTGAACTCTGACCATCTCCCCACCCTAGTCAATGTCTCCACCAAAGACATGAAACCTCGATTTCCTTTTAGATTAAATAATGTGTGGTTCTATGATTTTGATTTCACTAATATCATTCAAACCTATTGGTATTTAATATCACAAAACAATGATTTCTTTTCCTATAATATAAAATTAAAACATCTCAAATAGACTCTCAGAACTTGGTGCAGCTCCAAATACAAACAAATTAACAATGAAATCCTTCTTCTTGAGGAAGAACTCAATGATCTTAAAAACAAGAATACCATCTCTGATCTCAACACTGATCCAACTCAAGAAATAAAACTTGCAGTTAAACTAAATTCTTTTCTCACTTTTAAGGAAAATATGAAGAAATAAGCATTTAAAGTTAAATGGTTATTATATGGTGATAGAAATACTATGTTCTATAATTATCATCAAAGAATTGGAAGGCTTTTAGGATAATAACCTTTCTAAAAGATAGGGAGAAACTTCTTGAAAATGAATATGACATTGCTCATCATATATTATCCTACTATGAATCCATATTCAATGGTATGGATATCAACAAAGACCTCCTTCCTGAAGTCATTCTGATAGTGGTCACTGAGGGGGGAAACACTTTATTTCTCAGCACTCTGCTTGATCATGAAATTAAAAACACTGTATTTATTCTGAATCCTGATAGTGCTCTGGGTCCTGATGGCATCAATAATGGTTTCTTCCAACATTATTGGGATGTGATTTAGGACAATGTTTGTAAACTTGTCAAATCCATTTTTACCAATGGTGTGCTTCCTCATGCTCTTAATGCTCAATTTCTCACCTTGATCCCAAAAGTGGAAAATTACCCTAAGATTCACCTTTTTAGACCCATTTCTCTTATTAAAAATATTAATAAAATCATCACTAAAATCATTGCAAATGGAATTTCAACTATCACTGACAAAATTATCTCTTGGAACCAATTTGGTTTTATTAAAGGTACATCTATTCAAGACTGCATCTATCTTTACTTTGAGTGTGTCAATAACTTGAACAAAGCTAACATAGGTGGAAATATTTCTATTAAACTTGATATCAGAAAATATTTAGAAACCATGGATTGGAGATTTATCTTCAAGGTTATTCAAGGATTTGGTTTTAATACCTCTTTTATCATTACAATAAGAACTTTTTTACCTCGTCTTATATCTCGATTTTGATTAATGGATCTCCCAAGGGCTACTTTAAATGCACCAAAGGTGTCAGGAAAGGTGACCCCCTTTCTTCAATTCTCTTCTTGATTGCAGAAAACTATCTTAGTCCTTTGATCACCCATCTGGTGCACCAGAATAAGATGAAACCCATCCATGTATCTAGGAACGTGAGTGATCCTACACACCTATTTTACACTGATGACAACATCATTTTCCTTCAAGGTGATAAAAGAAGCATTCTTAACCTCAAAACAACACTCTCACACTATGGGTAGGTTTCTGGTCAAACCATTAGTTGGAACAAATCCTGCATATTATTTGATAGGAACTTTCCTACCCATAGAAAATGTAACATTATCAGTGACTTAGGTCTAAAATAAGGTATTCTACCTTTCACTTATGTAGGTGTTACCATATTTTGGGGTAGTCCCATGTATTGTCACTTTGATACTATAGTTGACCAAGTCCTAAACCAACTTTCTTCTTGGAAAGGTAAATCTCTCTCTATGGCTGGTAGGACTTGAATTCTAAAATCCATTATTGTCTCCAAGATGGTTTCCTCCATGATGGTCTATAAATTGCCTATTGGTCTGATAAAAAAAATAAACATCACTATAAATAATTTCATATGGACTTCTAGTACTCTAGAAAGGAAACTTGTGACTGTCCCCTAGTCAACTTATTGCAAGCCAATTAAAAAAGGTGGTATTGGAATTTAAAATATAAAGTACTTTAATGAAGCCCTTCATGCTAGACTTACTTATAACATTTTTCACAATTCTTAAAATTATATTACCGTCATCAAAAATATATTTCGTGACAAACTTAAAATGGGAAAGTTGAATTTCATTAACTCTTCCATATGGCCATCCATCAAACAATTTTTCTCCAATATTATGAATAATTCCAGATGGATGGTCTCTAGAGACTCCTCCATGAAATTCTTGTTGGATAACTGGACAGACACTCCTTTAATTTCTATGATTTCTCTCGATCAAATCCTTGAGAGTGATAACTTCTCTATTAGATAAATTCTAAACTCTCATCATGACCACCTCCCTGATACTATTCTAAATGTCATTGAAAACTAATATTTTGCTTATAATAATGATTTATTAATTTGGGAACCTACTCACAATGGGATTCTTAACTCAAAAAATTTCTACAATCATTATTTTTGTAACTCTTAAAGTGAGTACAGTTGGATAAAACATTTCAACAATCCTTGGATAAAGACCTCAAGATTAAATCACATCTGGCAGATTGCTCACAACAGAGTTTCCACCAATATTTTCCTTCAATCTTTTGAAATACAGCACTGTTCTAAGTGTGGAATATGTAATCAACATAGATAATATTCTAACTAACTCTTTATTTATTATGCTACTTCATCTACTATTTGGAACTATATTCTTGACATTTTTGACTGTAGATGGTTGATTCTTGACTCTATAAAAACTCAACTAATGAAATGTGAAGAAATGTATGTCTCTCAGCAAATCAAAACCCATTTCCTAGATGTCGTTTCTAAGCTCCACCATGTGATCTGGTATGATCGTAATGCTATTATTCATAATAATTAATCACTCAATAAAAATGAATGTTGGATGCGGATCATTATTGCCATACATGAAGCTGCTTTGATGCAAAATGGACATTTCCACAACACTGTCCATGACTTTGGAATCCCGTGATGTCTTTAGATTAATGGAAATTTCTGTCAACCTCGTTTTACTCTAGAGGTGTTCTGGAGATATCCTCTTCCTGGTTGGATCAAAATTAATATTGATGGTTCCTCCAAAGGAAATCTGGGCCCTGCGGGATGTGGTTATATCTTCAGGAATAACCTCGGTATGATCCTTTGATGTTTCATGGGTAGGTGTGGCACGAACA
Source organism: Viscum album (assembly GCA_963277665.1). Classification (NCBI taxonomy): domain Eukaryota; kingdom Viridiplantae; phylum Streptophyta; class Magnoliopsida; order Santalales; family Viscaceae; genus Viscum; species Viscum album. The sequence continues at coordinate 337,184,820 of OY728144.1, forward strand.
CCTCCCTTGAAGATGAGATGATGATCTTAATACAAGCTATTACCTTCACCAAGAACTTTGGTTGGAACATCCTCTGTATTGAAAGTAACTTGATGACCATCATGCAAGGAATTTGGAATGGCGTGACACATATTTCTTGGCCGATTACTACCTATTGGATGGAATTCACCTATTCACTTATTGACCTCGACTATATCATCACACATGTTTATTGAGAAGAAAACTTGGTTGTATATGGTCTAAACAATATGGGAGTAAATCAAGGCATCACCTGGTCTGAAGACCTCCATACTGATCTTATTTCATTACATGAAAATGATTGTAATATGATCCCATATTTTAGACTCCTGTAAACTTTCTTTTAATAATAAATGTGATTTGGTCATTTTGGGCCAAGGCATCATATTTTACAAAACAATATACATCTAAATATTCCTAAGGAATCCCATCCATAGTATTTTTTTAAAAAATAAACAAATTAATTTTATTTAAAATTAATTAATTACAAAACGTGTACTTGGAAACTACACGATGTGTACCCGTCTGAACTACCTTACATGGTCCTTATCGTTTAGTATGAACCCATGTGACATATGGTTTACATAGTGTGTCACATAATTACATGGTGTGTCATATCAATTAATGAAAAACATACACATTTAAATTATGAGGTGTGTACCACTATTAGTGTATTCCAAGTGCATGATGTGTAATGACCTGACACTATTTTTCATTTTAAATTTAGCATGAAAATTAATGTTTCAATTTATATTATTTAAAACCTATTACATGGAATGTACTTTCTATAAATAAACTCAAACACATATTGATTAGGTTTATAAGTACACTGATTTTTTCCTTCCACGTTGAATAAGTTTTCATGGTATACAATTGATCTTAGGGTGTACTCTGTGTAGATGAGTATGGGTTAATTTTTCTTTAAATATAGATACACATTGTAGGATCGAAATAGTGATGTAGATGCTCAATATACAAGAGGGGGGGTGAATTATATACTTTAAAAATTACTTTGGAACCTTTAAAGTTAGTTACAAATAACTATGTTTTCCTCGAGTAAAGGAAAGGGCTAAGTTTAACAAAGGTAAACTTAAGAAAATTCACAAACACCTCTAATAATGAATGCAAACTTGGAAAGAGATTCCAAAAGTAGGTTCCGGAAATATGGTTCCGGAAATCGAAACTTAACAAAAGATTACAATATGAGATTCTACCTTAAAGCGTATAGAATCTAAAAAGAATAGAGTAAAAATAAGGAAGTATAAGAAAGTTATACTTTCCTTATAATACAAAATGCAGTGGAAATTAAACAAGTAGTAGAACTACAGGTAAGAAGATAATAGTCTTTTAACACAAAGAGAAGGGTATCCAAAAACCTTGGATAAAGGTCCCTTGATTTATACTTTCAAGCAATTATGTCTTACCCACACCAGGGTAAGCCCTCGATACGAAGATCGGAGTGTCTCTATCTTGTTATCCCCACAAGCCCTCAACTTCAAGGTAGTTGGCACCTCTGTCTTCCTCAGCAAGGAATTCCTCGAAGTTCAAGGTAGTCGGAACCTCTGTCTTACTATCCCCGGAAGTCCTTGAATGTAATCACCAACATTCGGAGTCGCACGAAGCTTTGAGAGTTAATAAGAGCCTCTCTCTCTAGAAATCACTTCAAGCATGTAATCACATGAGTCGAAGATCAGTCGGCTTTTCAGCACTGAGCCCTTTCAAATGAGCTCCTATTTATAGGCAAATTTCCAACGGTCGGCTCTTTCTTCCAGTGGTCAAATTTTCCATGAAATTTGGAAGGACCTGTACATGTGTAACTCAACCAACGGTTAATAAGAAACAGAATAGACGACATCGTTTTATAACAAACTTTGTATAACTAAATGTACAACATCGTTTTGGAATGAAGCATATGTAAGTAAAGGATAATTAATAGTTCGGAGTGTAAGCAAGTCAAAGGTTCAGAGTCTAACCAAAATGAAGTCCGGAGTCTATGTTAAGAAATGTTCGGATTCTATTTTATAGGAAATCAGAGTCTGGTTTCATCAGAAATCAGATTCTAAATCTGTAGAGTTCGGAGTCGAACTGCTTAAAAGTTCGGAGTCGAACTGCTTAAAAGTTCGGAGTCGAACTTCTTAAGAGTTCGGAGTTGAACTTCTTAAGAGTTATGAGTTGAACTGTTTAAAAGTTCGAATTCGAACTTCTTAAGATTTCGGAGTCGATCTTCTTTAGAGTTCAGAGTCGAACTTCTAAAGAGTTCGGAGTCAAACTTCTAAAGAGTTTGGAGTCGAACTTCTTAAGAGTTCGCAGTTGAACTGCTTCAGAGTTTGGAATCCAGAATTCGGATTAAAACTATATTACAGATCACATCCAAGATTCGGATCCTAAAAACAGAATGCTCCAACTTTTCATTATAAGGCTCCGACAATTTGGTTGTGATTCCGGTTTTTGATTTTAAGGGAAAAAATGGCTAAGCATAAGAAAATCTAGGTTAAGGTAAATTTCCTTAAGAAAGTAAATTTTCCTTATTTGATTATTAATAATATTTGCTTAAGTATAAGGTGTTTGTGATTTTCAAAACAAGAACGAATGGAAAATTCATAAGGAAAACCTTATTGACTCAACAATCTCCCCCTTTTTGGAAAACACAAACATCCTTTTGAAAAAGTATATATAAGGATTTTGAAAAATTCCATTAGACTATTTAAAACTTATCTCCCTTCGTTCATGGATAGAAGTGAATACAACTAACTCCCCCTTAGGGATTGAAACTCTAAGGATTGTATTATGGGTTTTCAGAGTAGAGTTTTCATTATTGTAAGAATGAAACAAAACGTAGTGGGAAACTCCCCCTTTCCTTAAGGATATTTCTCTCAGAAATTTTTCTTTTCTCCTCCTTAGGAATAGTTCCTTTTCCTTCTCCCCCTTTGTGATATTCAAAAAGAATTTAAGGGAATGGAAAACAAATTATGCTACCTGAAACATTAGTATATAACAAGATACAAACCAAACAGGTAATCATTTCATTAGAGTTGTGGGAAAAAATACAAGGAATAAAAACTACAAAAAAAGATCAGAGTGGGTTCATTTGTCTTCCTTTTCCTTTGGAATAAGATTCTTCAACAAGGATTTTAGTTTCTTCAAGTCTCTTTGGTCTTCCTCTTGTTGCCTCTCCAAGGATTTTACCTTTTCTTCTTGAGCTTTTAACAGCTGTGCTTGAGCCTCCAAGGCCTCTTTTGGCAATTTCAACAACTCATCCTGCTTCTCCATCCTCTGCTGATACTCAATCCGGAAATCTCATTCAAATTTCCAATTTTGAGATACTGAGTTAAGATTCCCATTCAGATCCATGACCTATTGATTCTGAAAATTTTGTTCTTGGGTCAACTTCTCAGAAATTTCAGTAACCTTTTTGTCCTCCATTCCAAAATCACTTTGAAAATCATCCTGAAAATTTTCAAAGTGTACTAAATCTTCGTCCACTCTCTTAGAACACTTGGTTACTTTACTACAAGATTTCCTATGCATGTCATAATCGACCAGAAAACTTTTCTGTTCAGCTTCCAACGTCACAAAATTATCCATTACCATGGATAAGGAATCCGATTTTTGATTCATAGATTGTTGCAGCAACTGGCATCTAGAATCTATAGTTGGAAGAATCGGTATTGTGTCCACCAGCTTTCTGAGAGATTGAACCACAAAATCATGCCCGTGGGATGATGATTCTGAATCCGAGACTTCTTTTTTAGATTCCTCTTCTTCAACTGGCATTAGCTTCCTTCTAGAGGTACCACCAACCTCTTTCTTTCTAATGATATCTTGTGTCTCCATTAAAGTTTTCTTGCCTTTATCATATTTCGGAATGGATTGCACATTTGGAGAAACTTCCTCAGATTCAGAAACTTGAACAATCTGATCTTCATCTGGTTGCTGTCTTTCTTGTCCTTCTTTAAGATAGTTCCTTTGATACGATTCTTCTTCATCAAACAGCTCATTCTCTTCTTCTTCAACTTGGAGTTGCTTGCCGGCTTCCTCATCTCCCTTCCCTGGAGATACTATTTTTCCGGATTCGGCCTTATAATCCTGAAATTGTTTGATCAAGGTATCTAGATCTTCACTCTCCTCTTCTTCTTCTTCTTCTTCCTCTACTTTTTCTACTTCTTCCTCAACAGCTTCAGCACCTTCTTTCTCAGTTTCTACTGCAGGTTCTTTACCCTTGTTCTTTTCCGGAGTGACAAAATTTTTCGCTGGTGTTTCTGGTAAAGAAGGTTCGACTCCGAAAGTTTCCGGAACTGGAAGCCTTTCAGAAGCTAACTCTATACCTTTTAGCAAAGATTGAACTAATTCAGCTTCAGACATCTTCTTCCTCAACTTCTTTTCCTTCATTTGTCTTTACAGCTCCTCAACAGCCTTTTCTTTTAAAGCCTTAGCCTCAGCAGGGTCGAGTCTGAATTGAGGATCCCCTTCCTTCCTCATTTCCTTATCTTTCCTCCATTTTGCTGCTACTTCATCTGCATAGATTTTCTACTTCTTCGGTTTGGGTGGTGCAGATTCAGTTTCCTTCGGCTGAGGAAATTCTTCATCAGTAACTACTTCCTTAGACTTTCTCTTCTTCCTTTGCTTTTTTAAATGTTCCGGAGATTGTGTTTCTTTTACAGCTGCTTTAAATTCTTCCACAGATAGGGGGTAAAATTCTCCGGATTCACTAGAAAATCCCATCTTCATTCTCTTAAGCGTATCATCACTGACAAGCATGAGTTTTCAATTCCGAATCTTTGATTTGCTGGCATCTTTGAAAGATTCTAAGCATCGAACAACCAACTTTGATAATAAGGTTGGATACATTATAACCTGAGCTCTCAGATTTCCTTCTTTGATATTCTTGATCGTAACCAAGACATGCCTTATCAGATTTATCTTTCTTAGATTTACCAAAAAATCTAAGACATAGATATCACTCTTCTTCAGATTGTCTTTATCTCCTCTTCCCGGAACCAGAAAACCTTGCACCCATAGTTGCAGTATTCTATTATTCAGAGCGAGCCGAGCAATCTTAGTAGTTCAATCATCCTTGAGCCCAAGACACTGTAGTGCTTTTTTCCTTAACGAATCTTCCTTGCACATCCGGAAGTTTGTGAGACCAAAATTCAGCCTCTCCCTCATATGCTATACCAACCAGGCTTACTGCCTTAGTGTAAGAAAGTTTATAAGTCTTTCCATAAGACATAAAAGAAAATTTTTCTCTGCCATCTTCCACTAGGAAGGAAACAGACTCATAAAATTATATCAACAAGTCAGTGTAAACCGGATCCTGTTTATCTGACTTGGCTATGCAGACGTCTTCCCATCCATTTAGTCTAATATTTTTCGAAATAATAGAGTCATGCTTATAAAAATCCTGATGGACTAACCTTTCTCTGTAAACTAACCACTTTGAAATTGGTTTCGTAGTTGACATATCTTGTGAAGTTGCTTCAATAGACATTCAGAGTGAAGTAAACTGTAGGATTCAGATCAGCTTCACAGGGTTTGAAACCAGTCTTAAGAGGAGCAGTAGGGCTTCGAGATGCAAAAGCTTGAAATCTGATGTGGGACGAGTCTCGGGACCCCCTTTCTATAGGCAAAGAGAATGACCGTTGGTCTTCTAATGGTCATCCAATGGTTGAAAATACTTTGATCTGATCTCACGGTTGAGAATAACCCCGAAAAAAAAATAGAGACTCCGATCTTTTGAGGTTTTTTTTTTAAAAAAATTTGGAATTGAAGTAAGAATAGAATCCAAACTAAACAATGAAGATACCAGTAAGAAAAATTTGATTATAAAACTATAAATAGGAAACCATAACTTACGGATTGATAAGAAATATTTTTTGAAATTGGTAATATTCTTCCTTAAAAAACATTATTACAAAAAGTCTAGTACAAAAAAAACATTACGAAAAGCCCATTCCGAACATCTTCGTTCTGAAAATTGTTAGTACGAGAATTCCATTCCGGAAGTTTTTAATAAACAAATTCCAATCCGGAAAATTCCAATTCCGGAAACTTCCATTCTGGAAATCGTAGTTCCGAAAAGTTTGAAAACAATATTTGGAAAAAAAAATTTGTTATTCTAACAAAAAAATATACTCCCCCTATGAAAAGGAGTTTATTACTGTAAGGAAACTTTTTCAACAGAAGGTTAATTAAGAAGGATTACCTTACGGTTATCATCCCTAACTTCTGTTTAATGTATTCAAATCTATCATAAGGAAAAGATTTTGTGAAAATATCAGCAAGTTGATCTTCTGTTTCGATAAATTGAAGAATGATATCTCCTTTAAGTGTGTGATCCCTAAGAAAGTAATGCCTAATATCTATGTGTTTTGCACGAGAGTGATGTGCATGGTTCTTACGTAGGGCAATGACACTTGTGTTATCACACAAAATTTGAGTTTTAGTAAAATTCAAGCCATAGTCTGTGAGTGTGTGTTGCATCCACAACACTTGAGCACAACAACTTCCATCTGCTACATATTCAGCTTCAGCAGTAGAGAGTGCTACAGAATGTTGCTTCTTGCAGGACCAAGAATCTAACGAATCTCCTAAGAAATGACAAGTTCTGGATGTACTTTTTCTATCCATTCTACACCCACAAAAATCAGCATCAGAAAACATTTTTAGAACAAAATCATTTCCAGAAGTATAAAATAATCCTAGATCCATGGTTCCCTTAAGGTAGCGAAAAATTCTTTTTACTGCCTTTAAGTGAGATTCCTTAGGATTGGATTGATATCTTGCACAAAAGCATACTGAGAACATTAAGTTTGGTCGACTAGCTATTAGGTAAAGTAAACTTCCTATCATACCTCTGAAAGATGTTTGATCTACTGGTTTCCCAGTTTCATCAAGATCTAAATAGTTTGAGGTACCAATGGGAGTACTTATACTTTTAGTATTGTCATAACCATAATTTTTAATAATATCTTTAATATACTTATGTTGAGATATGTAGGTTCCTTCTGGTTTTTCAGAAATTTGAAAACCAAGGAAAAAATTTAACTCACCCATCATACTCATTTCAAGCTCAGATTTCATTAGACTTGCAAAAGAGTCGGTCAAAGATTACTGAGTTGAACCAAATATGATGTCATCAACATAAATTTGAACAATCAAAACATTTTTCTTATCTTTCTTTATAAAAAGAGTTGGATCTGCATTTTCCTTAACATAGTTATTTTGAAGTAAAACAATTCAGTGAGTCTATCATACCATGCTCGTGGGGCTTGTTTAAGGCCATACAAAGCTTTGGTAAGTCTAAAAACATGATCAGGATGTTTTGTATCTTCAAAGTCAGGAGGTTGTTCAACAAAGACTTCCTCTTGAACATAACCGTTAAGAAAAGAATATTTCACATCCATTTGGAAAAGTTTGAAATTAAAGAATGCTACAAAGGCAAATAGAATACGGATAGATTCAAGTCTAGCTACTAGAACATAGGTTTCTTCATAGTCTATTCCCTCTTGCTAATTATAGCCTTTAGCAACAAGTCTAGCTTTATTTCTTACTATGACTCCATTTTCATCACATTTATTTCTGAAAACCTATTTTACTCCAATAACAGAAGTTTCCTTAGGTCTTTCAACCAAGGTCCAGACTTTATTTCTTTCGAATTCATTTAGTTCATCTTACATGGCTTTAATCCAATCATCATCACCTAAAGCTTCATCAGTGATTTTAGGTTCTAATTGGGAAAGAAATGCTAGATGTTCTACTTCATTTCTTAAGGAACTTCTAGTCCTTACAGGTTTATTTACATCACCAATGATACTATCACTAGGATGATTCTTAAGAAACACCTGATTTGGGTTTTGTAAAACCTGTTCATCAACATAGGGTAGACAGTCTTTTGTGGTAAATGTTTCAGAAGTATCTTCTAGAACATCATGCTTATCAGAAGGTTCTTCTATCAAAGGTTGATAATCAGTTTTTGAAAACACATCCGAAGATGTAGGTTGAGGTGGTTTAAAAACAAAAGGATCTGACTCATCAAATTTCACATGCACTGTTTCTTCAATAGTACAAGTGTTTTTATTAAAAATTCTATAAGCTTTAGAGGTTGTGGAATATCCTAAGAAAATTCCTTCATCATATTTTGGTGCGAATTTATATAGGTTATCTTTAGTATTCAAAATAAATACCTTACAACCAAAAACCTTGAAGTAGGAAAGTCTTGGTTTTCTACCATTCCATAACTCATAAGGAGTTTTATTTAGAAATGGTCTAATCAAAACTCGATTTATAGTATTGCAAGCAATACTTACAGCTTCATCCCAGAAATGTCTAGCAATAGAATATTCACTCAACATGGTTCTAGTTATATCTTGAATAATTCTATTTCTTCTTTCAACTACACCATTCTATTGAGGAGTTCTAGGTGCTGAAAAATTGTGAGTAATACCTTTCTTACTACAAAAAGTTTCAAAATCAGAATTTTGAAATTCTCCTCCATGATCACTATGAATAGTTTTCAATGGAAGGTTTTTCTCATTTTTAACCTGAGCTCTAAAACTTTTGAAATATGAAAAAGCTTCAGACTTCTTTGCTAGAAAATAGACCCAAGTAAATCTAGTGTAATCATCAACTAGAACAAACACATAGTATTTTCCTCCAATACATCCAGTTTGTGTTGGACCAAAAAGATTCATGTGCACTAACTGTAATGCATCAGTTGTTAAGACTTCACCGATTGATTTAAAACTAGATTTATGTTGCTTTCCATATTGATAAGGATCACAAACTTTAGATGAATCATATCTATGCTCCGGTAGATCCATAACTAGTTTCTTCTTAGAGAGTTTACATAGATTCCTAAGGTTACAGTGACCTAGTCTTCTATGACATAACCAGGAATGATCTTCCATTTCACCTAGGCAAGGTAAATATTGGCTTCTGAGGTCTTCTATGTTCAAAGTGTAAACATTCTCTTGCCTATTGGCTGAGAGAATAAATTCTTCCTTGGAATTGTGAACTAAGAACTTATCATTCCTAAAATTCACAAGGTAACCTTTATCACATAACTAGATTATACTAATGAGGTTGTGCTTAAGACCTTTAACAAAAAGAACATTTGAAATCAATGTTTTACCAAGAAGAACAATATTACCAATACCAACAATCTCTCCCTTATTATTATCTCTGAAAGTTACCTTTCCTCCTTTCGTTTTGATAATCTTTTCAAAATAGCTTTTGTTACCAGTCATGTGTCGGGAACATCCACTATCCATGTACCATGTATTGTTGCTGGTACTCTCTTTATTTTCCTGAAATCAAGAAGAAAATTAGACTTTCTGAATCCAAACTTGTTTGGATCCGCGATTTCCAGATAATAAAATTTTAGGAACCCAGATCTTCTTAGAGAAGTAAGATTTGTGAAATCCTAAAGATTGGGTTTTGTTTAAGGAACAATTCTTTGCCCAGTGACCACCACATTGACACTTAGTACAAAAGGGGTCACTTTGAGGAACAAAATAATTGTTAATAAAAATTGGTTTTCCATGGGTATAACCAAATCCGGATTTATTTCTTAAAGGTTGTATTTGAGAATACATTTTATCAAAATTTTCTTTACCATGGGTAATGTTTGATAAACACTTCTTTAAGGAAAAAATTTCGGACTTGAGTTTTACAATCAAGTTTTTATCCTCAAAATCATTAGTTTTAGAACTAGAGCTAGGCTGAAAAACATTTTTATTGGAAATTACTTTTTCTAATTCTTTAGAAAGTTTGTTCTTATCAGAACTTACTTCCTCAAGATTTTTTCAAATACTTTTAAAATCAGTATTTTTCTTATCAAGATCTTTAGAAAGATCTGATATCTCTTTTTTAAGAATAGAATTCCTAGAGTTTGCCTTATCAAGTTTTTTATTGAGTTTGGAATTCTCAATTTCAAGAAGTTCTGCAAACCTAGAGACTTCTTCATAAGTAGGTAAAGTATTTTCTTCATTAGAAGAAGATTCTTCATCAGAATAATTATAATACTTATTATCATTAGAATTTAAAGAAACATTGTTCAATGATTCAGCATTTCGTACCTTAGACATAAAGCAATGATTATCAATAGGTAATCTGGCCATGAGACCAAGATTCTTCTGTCCTGAAGATTCATAATCAGATGATTTATCTGAAGAGTCACAACCACTGGCACTCCAGGTGTCATTGGCTTTCAAAACTTTCTTAGCTTTGGTTTTGTAATACTTCTTTCTTTTCCTGTCTGAATATCTTTCTTTCCTTTCTTTCTTTTTGAGTATAGGGAAATCTGGTCTAATATGTCCAGCTCTCTTGCATTCATAACAAGTAACTTCTCCATATTTCTTATCTTTCCTATCCTTTTCCTTATACTTGGATTGAAAATTTCTCTGGCCAGCTATCTTGTTCATCCTTCGAGCAAGATTTTCTAGTTCATTTTCTGACACTTCACTCTCACTAGATTCGGACTGGAAAATAACTTTCTTAGACTTGGATCTGGTTACTCTCTCAGGAGTCTTAGCTTTCATTTGATTTGATGTTGTAGTAAAAGAAACAGTACCATTTCCATTCTTCTTCTTGATATTGTCTGCATCTCTCTTCATTCTGGTTTCATGTTGTATAAGAGTTCCAAAAAGCTCATCAAGAGAGATCTGAGTGACCTTCCTGTTTTCATCTATAGCTTTTCTTTTGGATTCCCACTCATTGGGCATAATATCAATTATTTTATCCACAAGAGCTTCATCATCTAAACCTTTCTCTCCCATAGATTATAGGCTGTTGACTATAGTCATGAATCTCTGTTGAACTTTACAGATTGGTTCACCATAAGGAAAATTGAAGCCATGATATTCAGCTCTAAGCATAGCTCTTCTAGTCTCCATCACTTTAGAAGTCCCAAAGTGTGTAACCTCTAACTTCTTCCAGATATAGTTAGCTGCTTCACAAGAAGAAATTTGGCTATATATATTTATAGTCATTGAACATAGTAGAGTATTACGTACCTTATAGTTGAGTTGATATTCTTGTTTTTCCTGGTTAGTGAAAGTTCTAACTTCCTTGTCAGGAATTTTATAATCACCAGTAAGCATAACAAAATTGTCTACTCCAGTATTGATAACTAAAGTATTCATGCGATCTCTCCAGTATTCATAATCATTACCATCAAAGATTGGTGGTCTTGTAGGATTTAGATTATCAATCTAACCAACATTAATTCCTGCCATACTAGAACAACTTTTGGCACACAAATTTGTTAGTAGAAAAAGTTTTTAATAACAAAGTTCGGAATGAGAATGTTCGGAATGTAAAAGTTTGGAATGACAAAGTGAGCAAGAAAAACTTATTCGTGAATATAAGTATTTCAGAGACCTCCTATGATACCAATTGTAGGATCGAAATAGTGATGTAGATGCTCAATATACAAGAGGGGGGGTGAATTGTATACTTTAAAAATTCCTTTGGAACCTTTAAAGTTAGTTAAAAATAACTATGTTTTCCTCGAGTAAAGGAAAGGGCTAAGTTTAACAAAGTTAAACTTAAGCAAATTCTTAACACCTCTAATAAAGAATGCATACTTGGAAAGAGATTCCGAAAGTAGGTTCCGGAAATATGGTTCCGGAAATCGAAACTTAACAAAATATTACAATATGAGATTCTACCGTAAAGCGTATAGAATCTAAAAATAATAGAGTACAAATAAGGAAGTATAAGAAAGTTATACTTTCCTTATAATACAAAATGCAGCGGAAATTAAACAAGTAGTAGAACTACAGGTAACAAGATAATAGTCTTTTAACCCAAAGAGAAGGGTATCCAACAACCTTGTTTAAAGGTCCCTTGATTTATACTTTCAAGAATGTCTGTCTTACCCACACCAGGGTAAGCCCTCGATACGAAGATCGAAGGGTCTCTGTCTTGTTATCCCCGCAAGCCCTCAACTTCAAGGTAGTCGGCACCTCTGTCTTCCTCAGCAAGGAAGCCCTCAAACTTCAAGGTTGTCGGCACCTCTGTCTTCCTATTCCCGGAAGTCCTCTAATGTAATCACCAACATTCGGAGTCGCACGAAGCTTTGAGCGTTAATAAGAGCCTCTCTCTCTAGAAATTATTTCAAGCATGTAATCACATGAGTCGAATATCAGTCAGCTTTTCAGCACTGAGCTCTTTCAAATGAGCTCCTATTTATAGGAAAATTTCCAACGGTCGGATCCTTCTTCCAACGGTCAAATTTTCCATGAAATTCAGAAGGACCTGTACACGTGTAACTCAAACAATGGTTAATAAGAAATAGAATAGATGACATTGTTTTATAACAAACTTTGTATAACTGAATGTACGACATCGTTTTGGAATGAAGCATATGTAAGTAAAGGCTAATTAATAGATCGGAGTGTAAGAAAGTCAAAGGTTCGGAGTCTAACCAAAATGAAGTCCGGAGTCTATGTTAAGAAATTTTCGGATTCTATTTTATACGAAATCAGAGTCTGGTTTCATCAAAAATCGGATTCTAAATTTGTAGAGTTCGGAGTCGAACTACTTAAAAGTTCAGAGTCGAACTTCTTAAGAGTTCGGAGTCGAACTTCTTAATTGTTCGGAGTCAAACTGTTTAAAAGTTCGGAGTCGAACTTCTTAAGAGTTCAGAGTCGATCTTCTTAAGAGTTCAGAGTCGAACTTCTAAAGAGTTCGGAGTCGGACTTCTAAAGAGTTCGGAGTCGAACTTCTTAAGAGTTCGGAGTCGAACTGCTTCAGAGTTTGGAATCCAGAATTCGGATTAAAACTATATTACAGATCACATCCAAGATTCGGATCCTAAAAACAGAATGCTCTAACTTTTCATTATAAGGCTCCGACAATTTGGTTGTGATTCCGGTTTTTGATTTTAAGGGAAAAAATGGCTAAGCATAAGAAAATCTAGGTTAAGGTAAATTTCTTTAAGAAAGTAAATTTTCCTTATTTGAGTATTAATAATATTTGCTTAAGTATAAGGTTTTTGTGATTTTCAAAAAAAGAACGAATGGAAAAGTCATAAGGAAAACCTTATTGACTCAACACACATAAAGTAATCGATTCTTCCCATATCTAAGGCACATTCACAGGGATTGGGTGTGTATATCATTTTCATACATTTATGAGGTACACGACATGAGCACTACATAAAACGTTTTTAAACTTGTTGTTTCATGACTATATATGCCACATGTTGTGAAATAAATAGATGACATGTTTCTCACAATGTGATTTCCACCATAAAAACACATGGTCTACCTAGTGTGTACACTAGATACACTCTATGTATTCTACAGATCCATGTTCCAGTCTAGGCTAGTCAACATGTGGCATCTAATGGCACTAAATTCCATTTATTGAATGATGCATAAGAATAAATCCATTTCTCTTATAGGTAAAATAAAATTGGATACATGATGTGTACATTCAGGTAGTACACCATATTATTCTATGTTAACCTTATAGAATCCTTTAAACTTCTAAATGGGTTCTTCATACATTCTTCATGTATTTTAAACATGTTCTTGGTTATATGAAGGGGAATAAAGTAAATATATTGACTTTTAGATTAAAGAATGAATAAAATAGAGATGGAAAGTATTAGTATAACTATAAATTAATTAATAATTAATAAATAATTATAAATTTAAATGTGACTACTTTGATACCACCTGAAAGGTTTGGTCATATCTGAATCCAGTCAGGTCTATGCCCAATGATGGGTTTTCTTTGAATCTAATAAATAAACCATTAAATGATGATTAAAATGACATGTATCATGATAATATTAAAAGAATAATAATTGATTAAAACCAAAATCATAGAGAGGAACATTCACAAAAAATTATAATTAACTTAACATGAAATATACTCTCTCTGGTTCAGAGATTATTTCAATTTGGTTCTTCAGATATTATCCTAAGACATGTCATTCATTGCCATGTTATTATGATTTATTCATTAGAATCACTGAAAAAACAATTAGGAATTTAGATGAATTGCTTATTCTAATTCCAAAACCTTCAAATTCAGCCTTATTAGAATGATCATTATTCCCATGGAAATAAGGTCTTGTATGGGCTCATATAATTCCATTGGTATTTTTTCCATATAAATATGGTACCTCATGGATAACTACCACCATAGGAATACTTTCTATGGTGGTAAATACCATAATAATAATAATAGTAATAATAATAATAGTAATAATAATAATAATAATAAATCATTATAAATTATTATTATACATATATATATTATAGTAACCAAGAGATGTTTTGGGAGATTTTCAAACTTGTATTTTATGAAGAATTTATATAAAAAGAAGTAAATATATTTATTTTGTTGTAATTTTTTTCAATACATTTACCATATTCACAATAAATTAAAATTAATTTTATCACGTGAGATAAAGTAAATTCCAAGGTTCTTTATTATTTTGATATGTTATGTATTTTTTGGGATAAGTTTTAAGTATTCTAGGGTGTTTTGGTATTGATTGGAATTGAATATGAAAAATATTCCCAAGTCCTTCAGGTGTACAGTTCTAAAAAACAAAAAAGGAATCAATGGATAAGGTTTTAGTTTTATATAAGACTATAAAATTAGAAAATCCATTTTACTCTATAGAGTGTGCATGATTTTTTTGTATAAGAGTTTAAAAATTAAAAAAGGTGAAAATCTAATTCAGTACATAACATTTTTATAAATGAGCGGAGGAGTTAAAAAATTTCTTAAGTCTAAAATGGGAAAGTCTTTTATAGTAAATATATAACATTTTGATGAAATTTATGATTTCATCATGGATATGTAATATATTCCTTTGGAACACTAAAATGTAGTAAAGGAAGAAGTATTCTTCTAATATATATGACTTTTGTTAGATATATAAGATATTTTAAGATCATGTGTATCTTTTTATCTGATGCATGTGGTTTTTATGTATATATTTATATTTTGAAATTTCTATATCATAGGCTTCAAATATTATTTTTCATATAAATTATGTGATATTTAATATATTTATTAGGATTTGTTTGATTTTCTATTGTACAAATGATTTTTTACATATCCAAAATACAATTTCACCCGATGTTTATAGGAATTTTTGGAAATTACCATATCCTTAAAAAATATGATTTTCCAAATATTAGAAGGATAATTTGGAAAAAAAATTTATAAATCAAATGGTTTTGAAGCTAGTATTAATAAATAAATATTAGGAAGAAAATTCAGGATTCAAGTAGTGGAGGAAGATGGTTGGAACTATTGATATTATTTTAGGGAGGGACTATGTGGTTTTAAAGAATATAAGAATATTATTGTGTCATGATTATAATCCATGATATTTAACATTCTATCTATTCTGAGGAAGAAATATGGGCCACACAGTAGATAAATGTTTTGTATATTTTTTTGAGAATATTATTTTTCCAAGTCACAGTGCATGTTGCAACACCCTAATGATCTAGAAAAGTCCAGTGGATGAAGAAAAAGAGGGGAAAGGTGAAGAATTTTATAGGAGTGGTTGAAAGTAGTTATATATATGAATATTATAATTTTAAAATCAAATATGAATGTGAAATTTATTACTATTTCTTTTTAAATAAAACATATTCATATTTTCCATGAGAATATTTAAGTATGCTTAAATATAAAATATTTTAAAAATATATAGATGAAATAGAGAGTACATGATGTTTTGGAATTAAAATTAGAAGGGAAATATGTATAATATAAGGGATTATACACTACTAGAATTTTAGGTATTTGCGACGGGATCTCGTCGCAAATAAGATTTAGCGACGGGGTCCCGTCGCAAATAGCATGTTGTAGTAAATGGCGTCGCAAAAAATATTATTTGTGACGGGCCCATCGCAAATAATATTTTTTGTGATGAACAACTTCACCGTAGCAAATAAGTTTCTGATTATATACTTTATATCTAAAAACTTTTTTGCGATGGGCCCGTAATCCCGTTATAAATACCTTTAACAAAAATATTTAGGCTATTTGCGATGAGAACCCGTCGCAACAGATCCCATTGAAAATAATAAGTAAAATTTAAAAAAAATTTAATAAAATTATTATTATTGAAAAAATAATTTTAATATTATTAAAATAAAAAAATATACTAAAATGCTCAATATTCACAAAAAATATAAAAAAAATCACTAAATATTATTAAGATTATTGAAAAATTAATTTTAATATTATTAAAATAATAAAAATATAAAAAATATTAAAATTCTCAATATTAACAAAAAATATAAAAAAATCATAAATTATTATTATTATTATTATTATTATTAAAATAAAAAAAGATTAAAAAATATAATACTGAAAAAATATATTTAATAAAATTATGATTAATGAAACAATGATATTAATATTATTAAAATAATAAAAAAATAAAAATTATTAAAATTCACAATATTCACAAAAAAATCATAAAATATTAAAAATTAAATTATATAATATTTACACTGATATAAAAGACAGAAACTGTAAGTAGTTAATATCACAAAAAATGTTAAATTGAAATGTTTTTGACATAAAAAAAATCACTGGGGGGGGTCGTCTTCTGGAGGAGGTGAAGGAGCTGAAGGAGCTGGTGGAGGAAACTCCATCTTTAAACTATGAGTCAGATGGCGCATGTACTCCATCTGCTCGTGATGCTGCTGCTGCCATCGACACATCTCCTCCTCATGCTGCTGCTGCTACTACTACTGCTGCTGCTACTGCTGACGCATCTCTTCTTGCTGCTTCTGTAAACCCTCTATAAGGTCATTCTGAGCTCGGAACTGCTCCTCATACTATGAGGCAGAAGATGATGCCTCTCCACGAGCTCCTCTCAAGCTTGACGCCGACATCGCAGCAGAACCATAATAAGTACCAGGAGTCGTATGAGATTCGATACCAATTAATTGCCCCTTGCCAAAGCCATACTGAGTCGCCTGCATCCATGCTGCCTCGTCGAAATGGTGGGCACTGGTCTGATCAGTCGCCTCGTCCCGACCCTCAGCCTATGTCTGAGAAGTCGCAGCCTCATATGACTCCTTTAATTCCAATTTGAAAATAAAATTGTGAAATTATTATATACAGTTAATTTTCAAATTGATAAAAATAAGACTAACTACTATCTGACGCTGGAGATCACCTCTAATCTCTCCGGTGGATGGATCACTGTACATCCTCAAATAAACATCATACTCTATAATATTGGGATGCTCAACTGCCTATATTAATATAAAATAAACTATTTATATTTGTAGTTATATAAAATATTTAAAAATAATAATTACAAGATGCTCTCTATGCGTACTGAATGTATGACTACCAACTCGATGCGTCACCTCCTGTCTCCCTCGGTTCTGCCGACCCAATGAAAACCTCCTCTAAAATACACCACCCAACCAGTGTACACATAATCCATCCCAAACCTGAGATGAAATGTACTCTGGTTGGTGGGTTCTACACGACTCATCAAATACTGTCGCTTCAACTTTCCTAATGTATGTCTTTATCAAATTTTGAAAAAACTGATGCAAATGCTCACGTATAGCCACCTACCATGCTGCATGGATATCGTCACACATTCTATCATCGATGGGATACCATAAACCCTACAAATAATTTATAATATCAAGTTATTAATAAAAAAATTTCAAAAAATTTTTCAAAATAAATACTATTTATTTACGTACTAGCCAATGATTGTACATGCCGAGCTTCACATCAACACTAATCTGTTCCCATGTGGTCCATGGATGAGAAAAATAATTGTGCAAGATAGCGCTCCCCTGTCCAACAACTATATGTGAAAAACTATGAAAAATGAATAAATAATCAAACAATTAGTATATATATAAATAAATTAATGAAATCTAACTAAAATATACAGGTTACCATACCTCAATGTGCGTGGATTGAAGCCAAGACATGGACGTCGCTTGAGGATAGGGTCAGCAATCATCAGTCGTGTAATACCGTTCCCCCTTCGCGTACCTCCTGAACCACCAGTAGGCTGAGGGTCAGAAGATCCCACATCCCCCTCATCCATAGGTAGCTCAACCTCCTCTAACTCACGCAATATATCAGATTCCATATGAAACATAAAATTATTTTTGTTAGCAGATAGTTGAAAATAACTATATATATATATTAGTTATGATCATAACCAGCATTTAACTGTGCCAATGTTCACCTTCATCATCATCTTAATATCTGACGATGTCAATGTCTTCATATTCCTCCTCGGAATCGTCAATATCTATATGAGTTTCACTTTCACCATCCCTTGTCATTTCGAAATCATTTATAACATCATAAATATCTTTTTCACCATCGACCCTTAATTGTGGGATGTCATCATCGATATTCATGTTTCTTTGTGGAAAAGATGGATTTTGAGTAGTCTCTTGAAAAATTTCAATTCCTTCTGCTTCAGCGGAACCACATTCAGTTTGAGTAAATTGATTTCCCTGAGATTTTATTTTTATTATGCTCCACCAATCACTCAGGTCTCTTGAAGTAGAATAGTACCTTGCTTAATAAATTTGATGTGCTTGTTGAGCCAGTAAAAATGGTTCATTTACTACAAGAAGACTTTTGTATTTAATATCGATGATTCCATGATTCGGATGAATACACAAGCCTCTCTCAGTATCCAACCACTGACATATAAACATCATTATGTAATTTTGTCCAAGATAACATAACTCAATAATTTCATCCAGAATGCCGTAAAATTCAACTCTAGTTTCTCTATGATGCAATCCTCTCAAACAAACTCCACTATTCATTGTTTTTTTGATTCCCCGTATGCATGTGTATGAAATCGAAAACTATTCACCACATATGCATTATAAGATTTAACAATTTTCTATGGTGGGTTACTTAATATACACAGTCGCTTATCAATTTTATCAGCATGTTGAGACACTTGAAAATTTTAAAATAATTATCAATATAATAAATAGTAAACTGAATTGATATTAAACCATCAACAATTTATGTTACCAGTTTTTGAAACTATTGAGAACTTTTTTTCTTTTTTCTTTAAGGGAAGCTGCTGTAATTTGTGGAAGTAGTTTCTTGATATGATTATCATATAACCTAAAAATAAAATAAGTTTACATACTGTAACAGAAATTATAGAATAAGTGATAGAAGCACTCACAGTACAAATGTTGTCATTTCATCACAGTTGAGCAGAACATATGTATGAGCTCTGTGATGTTTATCGTCTGAAAGACATCATTCTTGAACTCCACTAAAGCCATGATTTGGCTAGTTAAAAACAAATAAATGATTGTCCATTTCATAATTAACATTTCCCTCATTCCCTCCCATTCAGTTTTGTTTTGAGGGATATTCATATTCAAAATAGTGAGAGCAGAAAAAAGAAATTTCCTCTTTCAAATAATCTTTAGAAATTGAGTCTTCAACTGATGATTTGTTAAGTTCTTTTTTCTTCAATTTATGCATGCATCTCTCGAATGGGTACATCCATCAAAACTGTACTGGACCTCCACATTTAGCTTCATGTGGGAAATGTAAAATCAGATGTTCCAATGAGTCAAAGAAAGCAGGCGGAAAGATTTTTTTCCAATTTACATATAATTACAACAATATCTTCTTCTAGTTTTCTTAGGGCATTGTAATCTGTTGTCACTGCACAAATGTCTCGAAAAAAATATGATATGTCTGTTATCAAATCCCAAATCATAGAATTCAACAAACCTTTGAATCCAATCGGCATAAGTCTTTCCATTATAACATGACAATCATGGCTTTTTAATCTGGTAATATCACCATTCTTAACACATCTGCCCAAATTGGAAGCATAACCATCTGGAAGTCTCAAATCTATAATCCACTGAAAAAATAATAAGAGACTTTCTTTGGAAAGTGTATAAGCTGATTTTGGCCTCATTAACCTCTATGATCTGACATTTTCAAATAGTTCAAGTTCTGGTCGCCAGCAAATTTGGGCAAGATCTAATCGTGCTTTTACAGTATCATTGGTCTTACCTGGTGTATCCAAAACTGTATGAAATAAATTATCAAAATAGGTTTTCTCAATATGCATGACATCCAACATGTGGCGGACTAAAAAATCAAACCAATATGGGATATACCAAAAAAATGCTTCATTTTATCCAATTATGTTCTTTCCCAAAGCCATGAATTTTCTGTTGGTTTAATATTGGCCCAAATGTGATGGGAGGTAATGAAAATACAACTAATTTTAACTCTGTACCTGAGATCATTTTTGGAGGTTCATCCCTTTCGATTGTGCCTTTTCTAAAATGAGATCTGTTCCTTCGAAAAGGATGATCGGTTGGAAGAAATCTGTGATGACAGTCAAAATAGAAAGGTTTTATCCCATTGACAAGAATAAAATCTTTGTTGTCTTTCATACAGTAAGAACATAATTGTGGACCATGTGTACTCCAGCCAGATAACATGCCATACGCCGGAAAGTCACTAATAATCCACATCAATGCAGCTTTTAATGTGAAATTTTGTTTCGCAGCAACATCATATATACTAACACCATTACTCCATAATGCATTTAAATCATCAACCAATGGTTTTCAAATAAACATCAATATTCTTTTTCATATGTCTTGGGATTAATAAGGTCAAGAAGATATAGGGCTCCTTCATCAACATCCATGGAGGTAGATTGTACGGAGTTATAAAGATAGGCCAACATGAATACCGACTACCATAAGAACTAAACGGACAAAAAATGCCAGTAGAAAGACCCAATCGCACATTTCGGGCTTCTAAAGCAAAAAGGCGGATGCAGACGATCAAAATGTTTCCATGAATCACCATCAGATGGATGATTCAAGATTTTACTAGTTTAAATATTGGTTTTGTGCCATGAAATCATTGACTTTGTGTTATGAGACATAAATAAATGTTGCAGCCTGGGTGTAAGGGGAAAATATATCAACTGTTTTATAGGAATCGAACTAGCCTTCCCTGGTTGAGTTTCTTTATACCTCGATTGTCCACATTTGGGACAACTATCCAATGACTCATTTTCACCAGAATATAAGATGCAATCATTTGCACATGCATCAATCTTCCGATAATTAAGGCTTAGATTACAAACCAACCTCTTTCTCTCATATTAATTTGCAGGCAAGACACTTCCTTCAGGTAATAGTGTTTTAACCAAAGAAAATATCTGATCAAAACAGTTGTTTGACATTTCATTATCTGATTTAATAGCCATAAATTTTGCAAACACTTCTAATTTTATTATCTTGCAACTAGGATACAATGCTTCCTCAGCAGACCTCAATAGCTCATAAAATTCGGATGGTGCCAACTCAGAAGTTAAATCAATATCATTGTGAGTTTCAGTTTGTTGAACATATGGACCTACAAAATCATGCACTAAATTTTGGAACCATTATGGATCCGGAATCAAGTTATTAGTATCTTATCTGGAACTGTGTTCACCGTGTTAATACCAAAAAACATAATCTGGTTGAAAACCAAATCGCAAGAGATGTCCCCCAACCTTGTCAATTGTGTCAAACGTTCTTAGAGCACATTTTTTACAAGGACACTTAATTGTGCCATCTGAAAAATATTCTTGTTTTGATGATGAAAATTATAAGAAATCTTCAATACCCTCAATATATACAGGATTTAAACCAGAAAAATTTATATTTCGATGCTGATTTATCCAAGCGCGATCATCTTATAACGACTGATGTTGACTTCCTTGTTCCATATTTTTTTACAAAATATAGAATCATCACTATTTTTGAAAAATTTGAAATTATAAAAACACTATCTGAAAAAAATATAAATAATTACTATTACTTCTTAATAATTACTATTAATTAAGGGCGACACAATTTCCAGTGGATTGGCGAATAATCTTTTGTCTGACACCTCATTTACTTGCATCTTTCTCACACTGAAATCACAATGAAGACTCTGGTCGGAGATACGCATATTCATTCTTGTGGAACGAGAATGAATATGCATACCTCTGACCAGAATCTTCATTGTGATTTCAGTGTGAGAAAGATGCAAGTAAATGAGCCCTCAGACAAAAGATCCCCCTTTTTTTCGATGAATTGTCTTCTTCCAACTGTCACCTCCTGAAAACATTATAAAAAATATGATCCTATGAATGCATATCCAATCTCGTATGCACGATATTGAATATGACTACGTAGCAGCACATTTTTTATAATGTTTTGAGTCGGTGAGAGTTGAAAGAAGAAAAGTCATCCAATAAAAGGAGTGTCGTCAATCCATTGGAAATTGTGCCAAGTTCTTAAAATTTATTAAAATTTATTAAAATTTCTTTCTAACTGTTCCTAACTGTTCTTAACTAATTATTACTATTTATTACTAATTATTACTATTCATTACTAATTATTTCTATTTATTACTAATTATTCTTATTTATTACTAATTATTCCTATTTATTACTAATTATTCATATTTATTACTAACTATTATAATTTATTACTAACTATTCCTAACTATTACTAATTATTCCTATGTATTCCTATTTATTCCTATTTATTTCTATTTATTCCTATTTATTCTAAATTATTACTAATTATTACTAATTATTACTATTTATTCCTAATTATTACTATTTATTCCTAATTATTACTAATTCTTGCTAATTATTACTAATTATTACTAATTATTACTAATTATGACTAATTATTTCTAATTATTACTAATTATTTCTAATTATTACTAATTATTACTAATTATTAAAATTTATTACTAATTATTACTAATTATTTCTAATTATTCCTAATTATTGCTAATTATTCCTAATTGTTGCCAATTATTGATATTTATTTCTAATTATTGCTAATTATTTCTAATTATTCCTAATTATTCCTAATTATTCCTAATTATTGATAATTATTATTATTTATTAGTAATTATTAGTAATTTTTAGTAATTTTTGTAATTATTAGTAATTATTATTATTTATTACTAATTATTTCTAATTATTCCTAATTATTGCTAATTATTGCTAATCATTGCTAATTATTGCTAATTATTGATATTTATTGCTAATTATTGCTAATGATTGCTAATTATTGCTAATTATTGCTAATTATTGCTAATTATTCCTAATTATTGCTAATTATTTCTATTTATTTCTAATTATTGATAATTATTTCTAATTATTCCTAATTATTCCTAATTATTGCTAATTATTACTAATTATTAGTATTTATTAGAAATTATTAGTAATTATTCATATTTATTACTAATTATTCCTAATTATTCCTAATTATTGGTAATTATTTCTAATTATTGCTAATTATTGCTATTTATTGCTAATTATTGATAATTATTGCTAATTATTCCATTTTTTTGCTAATTATTGCTAATTATTGCTAATTATTGTTAATTATCGCTAATTATTAGTAATTAATAGTATTTATTACTAATTATTAGTATTTATTACTAATTATTACAATTTATTACTAATTATTACAATTTATTACTATTTATTACAATTTATTCCTAATTATTACTAATTATTTTTAATTATTACTAATTATTACTAATTATTACTAATTATTACTAATTATTGCTAATTATTTCTAATTATTATTAATTATTACTAATTACTACTAATTATTACTAATTATTCCAATTTACTCCTAATTATTACAATTTACTCCTATTTATTACAATTTACTCCTATTTATTACCAATTTACTTCTATTTATTACTAATTATTCCTAATTATTCCTAAGTATTGCTAATTATTGCTAATTATTGCTAATTATTGCCAATTATAGCTATGTATTGCTAATTATTGCCAATTATTACTAATTATTGCTAATTATTTCTAATTATTGCTAATTATTGCTATTTATTCCTAATTATTGCTAATTATTCCTAATTATTACTATTTATTTCTAATTATCGCTAATTATTTCAAATTATTCTGAATTATTTGTAATTATTCCTAATTATTGCTAATTATTGCTAATTATTAGTATTTGTTGCTAATTATTAGTATTTATTAGTATTTATTAGTAATTATTAGTATTTATTACTAATTATTACAATTTATTACTAATTATAACAATTTATTACTAATTATTACAATTTATTACTAATTATTACAACTTATTACAAATTATTACAATTTATTATTAATTATTACAATTTATTACAATTTATGATGATTTATTACAATTTATTACTCATTATTACTATTTATTACTATTTATGAATAATGATTAATATTTATTACTAATTATTAGTATTTATTACTAATTATTAGTATTTATTACTATTTATTACCAATTATTATTAATTACTACAATTTAATTATATACATTACTAATTATCGCTAATAATTATTAATTACTACTAATTATTAAAAATTAGTACTAAAAATTTCAATTTATTAGAACAAATAAATACTAATGACAAAACAATTTAAATTTAATTTAATTACAACTAATCAACAATAATAAAAATTAACATAAAAAAATGAAATAAATAATAAATTAAATAAAACAAAAATACCTTTATGACTGATTTTCTATTGATGTAGACGGCTTCAAAACTTCTTTGTGAAAAAAAATTAACTTAGAAAATTTTTCCCTCTAAAATCAGAGTTTATAGAGAAACAGGAACTAAGAATTGAGATGAATGAGAGGAAAAACAGATGGAGGTACATATAGGTTAGATTATTTGCAACGGGATACCCTTCGCAAATAATATCTTTTGCGACGAGACTCGTCACGAATACCTACACCCGCATTAAATACAGTCAGCGGTTAAAAAGTTATTTGCAATGGGTCCCGTCGCAAATAGTCCCTGCCGACACACCTTTTGCGACGGGACGACATCCCATCACAAAAAGCTATTAACCGCCGCCGGGTATTTGTGACGGGGCCCGTCGCAAATACTTTTTAACCACCGACAGTAATTAATGCGGGCGTAGGTATTTGCGATGGGACCCGTCGCAAATAGTCCCTTCCGGCACACCTTTTGCGACGGGACGACATCCCGTCGCAAAAAACTATTAACCACGCCAGGTATTTGCGATGGGCCCCATCGCAAATACTTAACTATTTGTGACGGTGGGATCCCACTGTCGCAAATAACCTTCACGTTGTTTGGCGCGCTACCCGCGCCTAACTTGTTGTGATGGGAGACGAAATCCCGTCGCAAATAATTGGTTATTTGTGACAGGATGTTACCCCCATCTCAAATAACCTCTTGCACGGACCTTTTGGGATGAGATTTATTCCCGTCGCAAAAGGCCCATCGCAAAAAGTCCTTTTTCCCATAGTGATAAGAATAAACAAGGAAAAAACTTGATGGACATCTAATATGTTTTGAAGATCATCTTATTGTTAAAAATATATTAGCCATCGTTATTGGCGAGAGATCAAATTTCATAGTTAAGAGAATATTACATATCATGATTAAAGGATAAAACATTCTTGTTTTTTTGATTATGATAAAAACATTGGAGTGTGTGATCTTGGGTGAATCCAGATCATTCCAAGGATTAAATACTAAATTTGTATAGTGATGTGACATTTTTATTTATGCTTGGGTGCATTTGATAGTGATAAAATGAATCAATTTTACAATTTAAGAAGTTTATTTCTATAAGAAAATTAAAATGGAATTATAATCACTAATTCACCCGAAATTATTTTCTACTAATCTGGAAGTTCTTTTTTGAGTGGTATAATAGAGTTGTTCCCTTTAATTGATAATCTATTTTTAAAGGTTAGAGATAAAGAGTTCCTCTATATGAGATTATTTAGTTTCATAATTTCTATTTTAATAAATAGATCACAGCAATTAGCAAATACCAAGGGAATTCCCACATTCTTTGGGAAAAAATATTATATATGTAGATATTGAATTTTTTTTTAATTTTTATTTATCATTTTGAACGTATTAGAGAGTTCAAAAAAATGTTTTATTCATCATAATGAATGTTCTTCTATGAAAAAAATTGGAAAAAGGAACAAGGGGAATTATGGTTTTTCTTAGACATTTATTTTTTCACATCTTTCAGAGAAGTGGTTTCTAAAGGTTAAGGGGTTCAAGAATGAAATTAGTATGTAAGATATTTTAGGAAATATATATTGAGGAGATGTAAAGGTAAAGAAAGATAAGCTATAGGTTCAGATATTTATGTATAAAGGAATCAAAATTATGAATGATGAAATAGTATATGAGTTCTTCACTATATTAAATGAAAATTTTATCATAGTTGGAGTTTTTAGTGAAATGTTGGAGGATTAAATGGTTCTCAAGAAAATAATACAAATTATACAATTTGTGTTTAATGCAAATATATTGACACTTGATGACTGTGTTTCAGTTACACTTCCTTTATATGGAACACAATAAATTATTACATCATAGGAAACATGGAAGGAAAATGTATTAAAAAAAGAACGGTATGGATGGAAAGGAAATTTATTTTAAATACTGAAGAAAAAATAATTGTATGAATGAAGAAAGTAGTGAATATGAGGATAAGGTGATAAAGACATCCACTAAGAATAAAAACAAAATCTAATAAATTTATTTTTCATCAAAAGGGAATGTTAAGAATTTATCCTAATACAAAACGATAAATTTATTATAAATGTTTGATGATGATGAGATTAGCGATGATGATGATGAAATTGATAATTTTAGTGACATTGATAAAAAACTACTAATTTATAATGATATTGAGTAAAAATTCCCAAGTAATGAAAAATGATGTTTTGAGAGAGAAAGAAGTAAAAATGGAGTTTGTGTTGAAGAAATAACTCAAGGAATGTCTTTAAAAGATTAAAAAGTCGTAGATCGAGATTGAAATATTAAATAAATACAATTGATCAAAAATCCATAAAGCATATACTTATACTAATAAAGACTCTCATATAATATAGAATATTGATTTTTTGAATAATATTATGGATGATGAAAAGACACTAACAATTGAAATGAAAGAAATGATTAAAATTAAGAAGAAGGAACATGAGATTATGGAATTAATTTTGATCAATTTTGAAAAGTAATTAGTCAAGTATAAATATATCTTTCATAATATTAATCAAGGATTTGGTGAAAATTAAAATAATATAGTTCTAAAAGATATTATATATTAATTGAGTGATGAGGATTCATTTAATAAGATAATGTCACACTTAAATAATGAAAATGAATTTGAAAGTGTAATTTTAAAGTCATAGTTGAAATCATTGGTCAAGAAATCCATGTTTATGGAAAACATGATGCTTCTAAAAAATCATGAAATTCAAGGAACACTAAATTAAAGGTAAAAATTCATAAAAATGAAGATTTGAAAATTTATGGAAATAACCATAGATCTAAGAATAAATTATTGAGAGTATTAAAAAAAATTCTTCACAAAGGGTATCTAAAATCGATGACCATAAGATAGTAATGAAATAATGTTTCAACATCTAGAAAACAATCCTTTTTTAGAGGTATCCATAATTTTTATGGTTATTTTTGGAATTATGGAGGAATTGGTAAAAGAAAATATATATTTTTGGTTTAATTTAAAAAATTATTATGATACTAGAGGGTTTTGTTCGTAATGTTTGAGGGAGATTCATCCCACTGAAAATAGAAATGTTTGCAATTAAACTAAAAAATTTAGACATAAGTTTGAGAATGGATTTCAAAAATTATATGTTGTTGGTAGAAGATGTAACCATATAGGTAATTTTCTAAATATTGTCTCACCATCGTACTATTATAGTTTAGTATGAATTTAAATAGTAAAATGTTTCAATAGAAGAAGGAAACAATCCATTAAAACAACATTTGTTGTTGTTGTTTCACTTCAAATATTTAAGAGACAACGTCCATGAATTCTGCATAATGGATGTTCTTAACACATGATAAAATATTTAAAAATGTTGAAGGATGTTTAAAGTATGAGGAAGACTCAAAGACCATTTGAAATTATGGTTCACCTAAAACCAATGGAGATAGATCAATAGTTATTAGAAAGGATAGGTGAAAGTCTAAGAACATATTATATGTAGATTTTCCAAAACATAGTCTGGTAAGTGTATCATAGATATTTGATGAAGGTAATGAAGTGGTTTTATGAAAATATAGGTTCTTGTTTAAGAGATTTATTAATTTATGTGTCTTGTTAAGAGGGTAGATAACACTATGAAATTTTTTCAAGATGACAATGTTGAAAATTTACACTACTTATGGTTGAAAAAAGAAAATCAATTACTTCATCAAAATATTAGTCATCTTAGGAAAATAACCTAAGTAAGAATACTGAAGGTGAAATTTTTATTGACGTGCCTATGAGAAAAATTGACTGAAATTGGATTCTCTCTGAATGTTAAATGGGAATTATTGGTTACTAACCTCATAAGAAAGTAAATATTCAAACATCATAACAATTATAAATTATTCATTCAGATATTTGTGGGCCTATGAAAAATAAATAAAAAATTATATATAATAATTTCAATTCATTTATTGATGATTTAACTCATATCGGAGTTGAAATCCCAGTAAAATGGAAGGAACCCCAACCCCCAGATTCCCTCTCACTCTTAGTGTCGCCCTCTATTATGGTTTTAGGAATGATTCTTCTATAGTGAGGTGTTATTCTCTAGGACTCTCACTCCCTAATTCCCCAGCTCTCCTCATGGGGTCTCCCCTTGCTTCTCTTTCTTTCTACTAGCTTGCAACTCCTAATTTTAGGATTTCTATTGCAAACTAAGAATACTCTACAGACTAGATTCACCATGTTATACTTCATTTCTTGTCTTAATAATCATTCCTCATGGTATTTTGAGACATATTAGTGGTTCTAATCGGTTCTTATTTCTTGGTTTGGGGGAGATTTTTTTCCAGTTTCTTCATTCTCTCTATAGTCATGGATTATTTTCGACACACTTTTCTAGTTCAAATACTACACCTTCTTATAGATATATTTCATTAGGATCCATTTCAGTCTTATGTAGTGGTCATCAGGGGGGTTTTGGGATGTGTTGGTTGGTCATTAACCGGTGTTCTTAGAGTCATGAACCTCATTTGTTCTTCTTATTACTTATGGTTTTTTCCTAGATGTGTTATAGGATGTTTCTATTTTTGGTGGTCTTACAATCATAGTGGTATGGTTCCATCTTGAATGGAATTTGACATTGGGTTTTCTTGGTCCTATTAGTGGTAAGGATTTTAATGACTTCTTCATTTTTCCCTAGTTTTTCAAAAAAATTTGGTGAGTTTTTTATCATCCTTGAAGATGAAGAAATAGATTTGTGGTGGTGTTTTTTCTCATTTACAATATAATTTTGGTTTTTCTAGTTCTATTCATAGTGGATAAAATTGTTTTCATTTTAGCACAGTTATCAGCGATAGTGATGATAGTGGAATGGCTGGACATTTATGTGGCACTTCTGTGATTTCTTATTGTTGGTCTTCATTCTTTAAATGATTCTATATTTTTGTGACAATCCTTTGGATTTCATATTGTGGTCAAATATAGAAGATCTGATGTTGATTATGGTGGATGTTTTTTTATGACACTGGAAGATGAGACATCAAATTCCTGGTTATGGATCAGATGCATTTGATATTAATGATTAATGTATTAGTTTTCATTAATGTGTACCCATGGAATGTATGATATTGTCGTGAAGGTCCGAATCAATATTAAAACCTCCATCCACTAAACTCTTACCTGAATTCAAGGTCCAACACCCCCTTCCAAGTA
Source organism: Viscum album (assembly GCA_963277665.1). NCBI lineage: Eukaryota > Viridiplantae > Streptophyta > Magnoliopsida > Santalales > Viscaceae > Viscum > Viscum album. Next base: position 337,214,629 of record OY728144.1, read on the forward strand.
TTTTTGGTGTGATGTATCATAATGAGGATGTGAGATGTGTTGTTTGAGTGGCTGATAGAATTCCTATAAGTGCATCTTGAATTGGATTCTTATCCTTCATCTTTCCATTAGTTTACTCTCTTTATGGCTGCGCATTTTTTTGTTGGATTTTTTTGAGTTGTTCTCACCATTGAGGTGGATATTTTTATCATTTTATTTATTTCAAGTTTTTGATATTGTTTCTTGGTTAGGTTATTAGATATCAATTATTGATTGTTCATCATGTCTTTGACTTTGGTCTGGTGGAGCAGTTGATGGTTTGATCAAGCTTCATAGAACACAGCTCAAGGGGGATTACAGGTCATGCATTAGAGTCTACTTAAATGTTGAAATACTCTTTGGATGGCATGTATAAAAAAATTAAAATGACAGTTTGTATGTAAATACAATGATGTTTATTGATTTCTAAATTTAAAAATTTGGATTTGAATTTTGTATTTGTTCTTTGATAGTTTGGTTGATTGTCTCTTGGGTTATTATTGGGTTGTTATATGAGGGATCACACTTAACCCATAAAATTGTTTTGAGAAAATGGAAAAACAGAGATTAATAGATTATTATACTCATATAACTTGTGTTATTTTTACGAACCACAAGTCAAAGGATCTAATTTTTTTAAAAGTTTTAGAATAAGTGCAGAAAAGGTGTATAGTATCTCATAGAAAAATATCTAGATAGAAAATGGTTCAAAATATACTGATTGAATAACTAATGCCTATCTTGAGAAGAATGGTATTCACTATGAACTCAGTACACCATACACACCACAAAAAATCAGTTTTATTGAACAGAGGAATATAATTTTAGTGGATATGGATTGGACCATGTTGAGTGAGGATGGTTCTTCTAAATATTTTTGAAGACAAGAAAATAGTGTAATAGTACGCATTCGATATTTTTTTCAATACAAATCAATTTTAAATATGTAACCTTACAATATGTATTATAAAATTCCCTAGGATTTATATATCTATGTGTAATTTTCAAACCTTTTTTTATCAATGTGAAAGGTGAAAGTCTTGGGAAATTTCAACAGAGAGGATTTGATGTCATTTTCATTGGTTATCCTCTAAATAAAAGAGTATACCACTGTTACAATAAATATAAAGGGATGATTTCTATTATATCAAATATAAAGGTGTTCTAACACTCAAATAAAGAAAGAATTCCCAGATAATCATGTTTTATAAGTGATAATGAAGTTTTTTTCATTGATAATCAAGGTGAAAAATATTAAGATAATGTTAGTTTAGAATAAGTGTAGAATGGATATGATGATTCATATATTTATAGTGATGAATAAAAATCTATCTCAACTCATCCAAGGATTTAAAAGCATGTGGAGGTTCAAAATTTCATTATAGAATAAGGAAAATATGTTTATACTTTAAAAACATTTAGGGTAGAAACATATAACTCACATTTTTTACATGTTGAATCAAGAAATGTGAAAGTAGAACTAGAACATATATAGTGGTTTGATAGAATGAATGGATAACTATATCAGATATAGAAGAGTGTAACTTGGGAGTTAATATCCAATCCTAAAAGAAATAATGTTTTTGGAACAAATTTTATGTTTTGAAATAATCTGAATGAAATAGATAATTTGTAAGAAACAAGGAAAGAAATGTGTGAAAAGGAAAATCACAAGTTGAATGATCTCCTCTTTATGAGGCCATCACACTGGTTTCAAGACTAGATACCTTTTAAATAATTATATCTATTACATCATAATAGAAATACAATATTTTCAAATGGATTTCATGTTTTCCTTTCACAATAGAGGGTTGGAAGATGATGTATACGTTGAGAAACTGATTGGTTTCTTAATTAGCGAAGATGGACGTGATTTTTATAGGTTAAAAAAGGATCTATATGGGTTAGAAAAATCCCTAAGATCATGGTATTCAAAGAAATATATTTTCTTGAAGAAATTAATGTTCATGAAAGGATGATTAGAAAAAAATATCTACACTATAGAAGATAAATTGTTATCCCTTATTATTATTTTCTATGTAGATGATATCATTTTTTCTAGATATAAATAAGGTGTTTGTGAAGATATTTATTTGGAGATGAAGTAGTTGTTTGAAATTCTCAAGATAATATAAATGTGATACTTTTTAGGCCTATGAATTCTTCAAGAGGAATATCACATTTTTCTTTCTCAATACAAGTACTCTCAAGAAATTCTAAATAATATTGGAATAAAAGATTCAAATATGGATTCTATACTAATTTTAGTGGTAACCAAAATGTCTAAGGTTTTAAAATGAAAATAAGTTGGATCAAGAGAATTATGAAAGAAATTAGGATGTTTTTTACATGATATCTTTAATACCTGACATTATATATATTTTTACATTATGTTCTAGGTATTAAATATCGCTAGAGGACTCTCATTTAATTAACTAATAAAGAATGCCCAAATTTGTTGAAGACAAAATGGATTATGGAATAAAATACAATAACATTGTAAATAATATTTTATTTTGATATAAAAAGGTATATTGGGATGGAAATATAAATTTTCAAAGATCAATAAATTGTGGAAATTTATTTTTGCGTAAAAAGTGTATATTTTGGCACATAAAGAAACAAATCTCAATGATCTTGAGTATCAATAAATTATAATACGTCAATGTCTCTCAATATGCACCCAATTGACATGGATGATGACTAAATTAGTAGATATCAATATGTATGTGAAGTTTCCACTTATTGTGGGATTTGATAATCAAAGTTTTATCAATTTATTGATAAATATAGAAAAAATATTCTATCTTAAATAACATTGATATAAAATATCACTTTATCAAGGATCATGTTGAGAAAAATGTTTTTATGCTAGTATTTTTTCCAAAAATGGATTAAATACTATATTGCTTCAGTAAACCATAGCCAAAGGATATATTTCAAACATTGAGGCTAATGATGGTTGTTAAACCTCGTTCCTCCAAATTCTAATGTTTAGTGAATATGTTATCTCTCTCACTTGTTCTTTTTATATTTTTCTAAAAGGGTGATAAATAAATTATAAATGTATTTTTATGTCTTTTTCTTTATGTATTTACCTAATTTATTAAAAAATGGAGATAAAACATTTTTATATAGAATTCAAAGACATATTCTTAACATAACAGGGTCGAGATATGTTATTTATGGGGGAGCATGCATTTAAATTGAGTTATTACAATTTTTAAAATGTGAATTTATTATGTGAAATGCTCAAACATGTTTGGTGATAATGTATTTAATGAACATGGTAAAAAAATATTTAAAGGAAGGTTTTGAGTAGTCAAAGAAAATTTTTATTATTGGTTGGTATCAAGAGGAATCAAGAACTATGATGAACATGATGTAAGTCACTATTTATGGGAAAAATGATTTTATTATTCAATATTCTTGTCTTTTTTATAGTGTTATCTCATGTTGGATTAGAATTATTATATAATTGTTCATTTCTATATGTGATGAGTTTGAAAATGATTTATGTTCTTATATTCCTTAGTTTATAATAAAATTTAAAGGGGGTAATTTTTGAGACCAAGACATGTTTTGTGTGATTGTTGAACTCATGGTTAAAGAGGAATTTATAAATGAATATGTGGATGTGTTTATTATGTTGGATTTTGTTTTTAATATATAAATCATATTCCAACTCACATTAAATCGAGTTTATAATGAGATGTTAAGTACATTCCAAGGTTATGGAGTGTTTTAAGATGTTAAATATTTTATAGGAGTTTGGAAGTATGTTGAAGTTTTTTAGATTTGACTAGAATATTATCTATGAAATCATTGTAATTCATTCATGTGTATGGTTGTTATTCAATCGTGCTAAATAATTATTAAATGAGTTTATGAAAAGGAATTTTTATTATCCAAAAGGACTAAAAAATGGAAATGAAATTTCCCTCTATGTGGTACATAATATTTTTATGTAGAAGAGATGAAAATTTTATAGTGAAAAAAATGTGACACAATACATAAGATATTTATATTTGAGAAGTGGAGTTGAAAATTTCCATATATCTATAATTAATTAGGTTTTTAAGAAATATATAATATTTAAATAATATCTATAATTTTTTTAAATATATATGATATATCCCTTTAAAAAATAGAAATTCAGAAAAAGTAGAAGACTTTTCATGATACTTCTGATTTCTACTAGATACATAAGATATTTTAATATTATATATATGGTTTTATTTAAAATGTGACATTTCTATATCTGGATTGAAATTTTGAAAAGTATTCAACATAAGGTATACACATTAATTTATATATACATTACGAGTTACATATATATTTATAAGTATGTATAATATTTTCCATAGTAGATAAGATTTCCATATTATCCAAAATATGAGTTAATTTGAAGTTAATAAGGTGTTTTAATAATTTCCAAAGATTTCAAAATAAGTATTTTCTTGAAATTAGAAGGATAATTTGGAAGAAATATCTATATATTATATGATTCAATAGTTTTTTATATAATAAATATCATTAATAAAAATTAAAATCATGTGTTTATTGAATATGGTTCATGCTATGGATAAGTTTATTATAATATAAAGGATGTATCAGTTGAATAAATCAATATTTTCCTCAAAAAAGTGCATGGTGTAACACTATAATGATCTGGAAAACTCCAGTGATTGGAGAAGAATATGGGAAAGGTGAATAATAAGTTAATAGTAGTTGAATGTAGTTATCTATGAAAATATTATAATTTAAAATTAAAATTTGAATGTGAAAGACATTGTCACATTTTTTTGAAGATAATTTATCTGTTTCTAATATAAAAATATTGAATAATGTTTAAATAGATTATATTTATTGAATATAGAGTGGATGGAGAGAGTATTGTTTTCTATGAATGTAAAATAAGAATATAATTAGGAATAATAGAAATGATAAAATAAAGCATCACAATGAAAACTTTATGGATGTTTGATACAATTTTAAGACTCTTATTATTGAAAACATATTATCGATCATTTTTTTGTAGGAGCACATAACACAATTGGGAGATCATTTTGTGTCATAAGTAAAGGAAAAGACATGCCCATTTTAATTCACATAACAAAACTAGTGGGAAGTATGATATCAGGTAAATAGAGATCATGTAAAAAATTTGTTACACATTTTGGGTAATGAAACATATAGATATTTGGTGCTCCATATATATGTGTGCTCGGGTGCATTTGACAATGATTAAATTAATAACCTTAATAGGTAGAATAGGTAATATCTATAGGAAACATAAAAAGGAATTATAATCATTGATTCACACCAATTTATTTCACATTGATCTTGAGTGAACTTTTAATATATATATATATCCTAGTGGTTAGAGGAGTTTTAATGTAGTTGTGAGGACTCAGTATTGATCCCTAAAAAAATCATATTTATTATTTCTCCTGTCTCTATAAAAACATATAGGTGGTGGTATCCACTGTAGCATGTTACATGGGAAATTTCCTATGCCCATAGGCCCCTATCCCCATGAGAAAATTCCCATGGATATAATAATATTTATAAAAATGGGTTTCTTCCCCTGGAAATTATAGTTTAGTACCAAGGGAAGTGCCTGTGGCTATAGGGGAAGCTACATGTGGAAATAATCTCAAGCACCATGTGTAACCCAAATGGATACAATAAGCTTCCCATGAAAAGACATAACTACTACCACATGTAGCACTAGTGGCTACAAAATCTTTCTCATGGCTCTATGAACATTTTCTATAGCCCTGAAAATGTCAAATACATGAAAAATGAATCCTACAACCACATGCATTGGGAAAATGAATAGATTTTTTTCTATTTCTATAAATATATTTTTAGGTATTCTCACTTAATAAATGTTCAAAAATTTTAAGGAAAATTATATGTCTTCAAGAAACCCCTTCTCGAGTAACCAATTGTTGAAATTGTTCAGCAAGTGAATCTAGATGCTTGTGAGAATAATATATCTATCCACTAAAGGCTTCAAAATGATTATTTTTTTTTATTTTATTCTCATATATTCAATATTATTTGATATGATAATGAATTTGGGAGACTTAAGGTTTCATTATGGATATATATGGTTTTGGAATTCATTTTTGAATCATCAATGGGAAGTTTTTTATAATGTAAATGAATTTTATAGAAGTTTACCATATTTTTAAAAGGTTTTGAGAATATATTACATGTTCATGTGATGTATAGTTTCTTGAATAGTTTTAATAGTACAAGTGGTTAAAATTTCAAGCTATAAGAAGAAGTGTTTATTATAGGGAACAAAAATGTTTCTTAAAGTATGCATATGAGGATATTTAAAACCTAAATGAAATGTTATGAATTAATTAAATGTGATATTAAATTAATACTTTACAAATGTTGTGAGTATAAAAGAATTCATAATTAGGGAAATAATTTTTGGAACATGTAGTTTTAATTCAAGTGATTAAGTAAAGATTTTCTATATCTAATATTCAATTATAAAGAAGTATATTAAGGTTAAGTAGATCATTATAAAGAATGTTTATTTCCAACCCATTTCATTTATATTATGAGATTATTTGTTTACTAAGAAACAATTATTATAAAAATATGTTAGATAAAAGATACAATACTCATGTTTCATGATTCATCATATTCTATAACATGTCTTAATTAGAAGATAAGGATAAAAATGATTTATTTAGGATAAATGAGTTTATGTAGATTTTTTTTAAAATATGTGGGACACATTCTACCCACATAATAGATTCATATTTTATATAATAATATTATATTCATAATAATGTTCCAAAGACATAGAATACCATATATTATATGGGTTTGATTGTTTTTTTGTTACATATTATCATTTAATGAAATAATAATTATATAAAAAAAGAGTTCATGTATCTTAACATGATTTATAGAAAATAATATAATTTTGAAGAAGCTAGTGGGAGTATTTTTTTTCTTAGAGAAGTTCAAAGTTAACAAATAAGAAATATTCTAGTAAATGTGAGAATCACTTTATATCCTAAGGGGTTTTAGGTCATATTTGTTAAAAAATTAATTTAAATAGTTTTATTAGTTACCCATGAGATTTCAATAAAATGTTTGTTGTAAAAGGTTCTATAGATGATGATTATGGATTTAGATAGAATTATAAGTAAAAAATAAAAGTTATTAAAATTTTAACACTGGATGTAGTGAAGTTAGATATTTGAATACATTTTTTAAGGAATCAGACATTATAAATATGATTCCCAAGTATCTACATTATTAAAATTATATTTCTTAAAATATTTGACTCAATAAAGTGTTTAATCAGTTGGTTTTTTAGTTAGTCACATAGTTATGTGGTGGGAATTATATATAGATGTAACGAGTTTAACACAACCCCTGAAAGCGTAGCAAACATAAGGATGATATGAGAATCTATCATATGTGATATCTTAAAAAAATTCATATGTATGTTTTTTTATGTATGTATAAATAGTTTTAGAATATAATATGTATTATGTTATAAAAAATTAAATATCCACTTTATCATTCTTACAAATTGGTTGTATATATATATATATATATCGTAAAATGAAATGATAATTGATCTCTAAAAGTATGAATTTGAGTTATCATTGACCATTGTTTTTTCCATAATATTATAGGGTGTGATTAAATACCAATGTTAAAATGAGTAATATTCTTGTATTTAGATACATAATATGATCGTGATGCACCAAATAGGTTTTCTATGTTGGATGACCCATAGAGCATATCGTAAAGATAGTTATAAAATATTTCCATCATATTCTAGGGATTAATATTTTATAAGTGTAGTCTTTTTTACCTGAGGTTGGGGAGATACCTAACATTAGAATATTCACACTATGAAATATTTTTTATGAATACCTTAAGGCTTAGATAATCAGGGTTGGTTGGGTATGTTGCGGATCATGCAGGCAGTTAGATCATAACAAAGATGATATTTGTCCTCTTTTATGATGAGTATAAAATATAACCCTTATGTTGATATATACTAATGATGTTTATGGTTATACCTAGATAATGAAAATGAGTGATTATATATTTATTTGAAATGCATGTGATGTTCTCACCTATAAAGGTAAATGAAATGTGATATATTCATCAACCTACTTAATATAAACATGAATGATTAATAATGTATAAGTAGCTATATGGGATTGGCCCACCATGTATCCCATAGTTAGTTGATATCTTAGAAAAAGGGATCATATGAAAATGAAGACTTGAATATGATGAAGTTGTTAGACCTGGGTATAATGATACATTTGTTCGATAGATATTATGACAAATCCATTTATATCTTGAGTAGCATTTATTTCTTATTTAGGTTTCTCTATTATAATATTTATGGATTTAGGAATTCAAATTTTCTTTCAATCCTACAAATTCCCATGTGATCACACCTTGTGGTAGATTGGATGAGGATTGAGTTTGACTTGGAGAGTTTCTCTAAAAATTCTTTAGACTACATCTCAATGGAGTTTTTAGAGGGCTATTCACAAGTTATTACATATGATGTTATATAGAGTGAATTTAAGGGTAACTTTACAAAAGTGTTTTAGAAGATAACCAAAAGGGTTTTCAAGTTTGTTCTTAAATGTTATTTTATATTATACTATATAACGTGAATTGAATATTTGTCTATTAATATTTAATAGAAGTGAGATATTTATGGAAATATTCCCTAAATACCATACACATATAATGTTTTATGGCCTATGTCACATGATACAATGTTGTTATATGACATGGTTCAATATAGTTAGTCTTAAAAAGAATATCATATTCCTAGTTTAAAAGAATATCCTAAACCATGTTATAGTGATAAAATGTTATTACTTTTGATATATAAATTATGAGTGGTATCATTCATCTATTCCCCATATATTGGGTCTCATTTCCTATTAATGTTTCATAAGATAAAGAAATAGGATGAGTAAAAAAAATTATATGATAAGTTCATTGTTGGTAAGGGTTACACAAATTTTAAAAAAAAATCATTTACTCATGTTTTTTAACACATGAGTAAATGTATAGAACTCTTGGATCTTCCTTGAGGGCCTATATCAATGGGAAACCACCATACGTCATTTGTTTCTCAATTATTCTCAATATTTTGTCAATTCTCCCTCTTCCCAAAGATCCATTTTCCACTTACTTTACACTATGAGATAGTAACATTCCATAAATGCTAGGAGGGTCCATCACATGTGATTGGTGGCACTAATAAGCCTATTGATATTTCATGTATGGGGGATTCAAATGATTTAATTTTAGGAAACATTATCATGAATATTTTTAAGACAGAAGTTGAGGCCTATTAAGTTTAAGGTATACATACATCTTTTTCTCCATTTTTTTATGCATGGAATTAGTTTCAAAGAATAGTGGATCTCTATTTTAGTGTTATTATTATTTTAGTTATGTTATATAAGCATTATAAAATACTTAGAGATCCATCAATGGTATTGAATCAACTTCATGATCCTTGATTCATGAAATCATGTTATAAATAAATATTATTATCTATAGTGTTATATTTCAAAAGTCCATTAATTGAATAGGATTCAATGTTTTAAATGTGGCACCTATTACATTATGAAATATTACATGTTGTGTCGGGGTACCTCCATATGATATGGGATATCATTGGTAGTGTCCCAAAGTAATTATTTAGTTCAACATGCCATTGGATATGACATAGGGAAATTATAATGTATGATGATGTTAGCATGAGTTATTAATGCTGTAGAAAAATAATGCGTTGTATCATTTAAATGATATAGGTGATATAAAATAGACTCCCTACATTCAAATTGTTTAATCTCACACAACTCCTCTTACATTATACGATATGAAATTTTTTGTTGGGGTCACTATATATGATATGGGATATCATAGGAAGTTGCATAGAGTAATCCTTAAGTTTACCATGTTGTTGGGTATGATATAGAAATTTTTTTAATGTACTATTTAGTTTCCATGAATCTCTCATGAAATAGATAAATAGAGAATCATATCATTTATATGATATAGGAAATATCATAAAAGGAGACTCCAAGACTCTAAATTTTTAATATTATGTAGGTATTGATGTAAAATTCATTATATTATTCTTACATAGGCCATCAATATTAAAAGTTAATGTTACATGTGCTTTATATGATAAGTGCTGACATTCTAGTGTTTGTAATAATCATACACAAGCCATCGAAGCACTGAGTTTATCTCATGTAGCAACATATCATATGTTGTGATATCCATGGTGTAGAGCTAGTATTACACAAGTTTATAAGGAACTGAGTTAATGATAAGTGATCCTATATGTTCCAATTATCTCTTGCATTTCTAGATAATCATTCATATAATACAATAGACATCCCTAGTGAAAGCTTCCCATATCATGGCATCTCAATCATAAATAATTATATGGATAAAATCATTAATTATAATATATAAGAAAAGTTGTATTTTTATATATATCAATTAAGAACTGATATTATATATCATAATAAAAGGTATATTTGGATATTTATTTATTTTTAAATGAGTTTATAATTTAATTAATTATAATTTGTTTATATTTAATAAATTAATTGATTATGATACATTAAATAAATAAATATTCATATTATTAAATGTTAACATTAACAATACATTTTTCAAAATATATAGAATTACTTGAATTTTCGACATAAATGGAAATCAAAAGTGTAATTTATAAAGGTTTTATAAATTAAAAAATAAGGAATAAATATAAATGGTTTTATATATAAATTTATGATTTTTTCCTAAATAAGTAATTTGAATTGTAAAAATTAAATTCCAAAATTGATAAATTATTTAAACAATATCCAAAGGAGTTGGGATAATAGATACAATCAATGTTTATATAATATTTAATGTGTGATATTTATATTATGTAAATTTACTATATAATAGAATCAGAATATAAAATGTTTTTATTTTATTTAATATAATATTTTTAAATATAATTCCATATTATGTATAATATGAAAGATTTTAAAATTCAAATAAATATTAATTATTTGTATTTATTTAATTATGGATTGCCCATAATTTATGGATAAATTATAAAGTGTATACAATTTCTCTATTTGTGAATTGTTAATAAATGTTTTATTTCATGTTTAGATATATGGATTATTATACATATTTTTTATATTTAAATAGTTATATGCTTTATTTTAAAGTTTTAAACTGCTTCTATAAATTTCTACACAATAATATAAGGAGATACATGTTAGGTATGATAATGGATTTAATTTTCCTATACCCTGAATTTATATTGTACATGTTTATGAAGATGAAATAAGTAGATAATTATAGTTTATATATATTATGTGTTATAATTATGATGGAATTGATGTCTCTATTGAGTAATATATCCTTTGGTAGTGGTGCTTTGGGTTAGACTACCCACCGTCCTTGAGAATTATAGCTTTATACAAAATTTAGGGTTGACTATATATTTCTAAAAGATTAATTTTATAGAGATTATTAATTACATGTGATTCTAAAACTTTACATAGAATATTTTCTTATAACCTATTCATACGATTCATTTTAACATGTATTGAAAAACTATGACACTTTATTAGGTATTAATGTGTTAAATTTTTTCTGAAACATATGTACTCTAACCATTTATAGCTAAAGGAGTTGTCAGGAGCACTCGAGAACATGTTCATGAAGAATGAGAGATCCCACAGTTGATAAATTGTATGTTGTAGGCTTTCATAGTGTGGTATGTGGTGTCAAACTATGAAAGAGGAAGATATGGGGAAGGATACCGTAGCCCATAAAACTCATATCGTGACCGGAAAGATCACACCATGAAACCCTCTAATAGTGTATTTTTTGTTTTTTAATTAATTATATATGTGATTGGGGTTTTAAAATTGGAAGATGTATTCCTCTTTAGCAATAGAGGGAAGGGATTCCCCACATTGGTTCTATTCCCCACTATATAGTTAGTTATCCCCCAGTCATTAGCCGAATTACATGTTATCATATGCATTGGAAGCAAGTGGTAATCCTAACCTTCCATCTCCTATTTTTATTAGCTTCTTAGGTAGTCACTTTTTCTTAAGTAATTTAAGCATTTCCCCTATTTATGGGTTATTCTTTTACATTTTTGATTTATACTAGTTTAACATTAATCAATGGTAGATAATGAAACTATATACATATATGAGAAGGTAGTTTATAAATTATCTCACAATTCCTGTATCATTTTATTGACATATGAATTGTGTTTTCACGATGAATTTTCCACGTTTCTTACCAAAAAGCATAAATAAATTATATGATAACTAAAAAAATAGAATCTCTCAATGGGATAAAAATAAAATTTTGATAGTATACATATATTTTATCCACCGATGGGGTGTGTGTGACCATGGAAATAAATTGGGAAAACTAAAGAGGAGACCCACGGGGTGCCTAGGGTTTAAAATATGAATGTGGGTGTGTGATCAAGGCATCAACCACCACTTTAGGTTTTATTGACTTCAGAAAATTAAATGGGTAATTAATGAGGAGATCCTTGGTGCATCTTTACTTAAGAAATTAGTTGTCTAAGTGGCTGTGGAATCCTAAAACATGCTCTAATACCTCAGGTATGTTCTTATTATGTGGGTCCTATTGTAAATGATTTAGTGTTTTGTTCTTGGGTTTATTATGTTCTTGGCTATGATGAAACATGTTTTTGGATGTTTTGGGGATGTCTCCCATGGGGTTGTATGATTTAACATAATTTGGGATGTCGTAGGGATGTCCCACATGGGTTTTTATGATGTAAAATTATTTAGGACATCAAGGGAAAATCCCCATGGGTTCTTATAATGTATCATGATTTAGGATGTTGTGGGAAAATCCCCCAGGTTTTTATATGATTTAACAAGGTTTGGGACATCATGGGTAAATCCCCTATAGCTTTGTATGATGAAACATAGTTTGGAACATCATGGAGAAGACCCCATAGGTTTAGTTGATGATTTATTGTTTGGAGTGCCTTAGGGTATCCCCCTATAGACTCATTGTTATTAAAGTCTTATAGTGCATCAGGTTTCTCCACCTTAGACTCATTTTTCCTCTATGGGATACTCTGGACAAAGACACATGGCTTAGGTTATAGTAGGTATGGTTAATCCTGAGGGTCACTTTGGAAATCGATAATAAAATGTGGTTTAATTAATTACATTATACCTTTTTAATTATATATATCAACATACAATTAAATGATTATATTTGATATACTTATAGATTATTCTGTTGGTGGAATTTTTATTAATATTCATACCTTAATTAGTCAATCAAGTGGTACCCTTACAGATCTTCATAGATTCAGTAAAGGACTAGTGAATTAAACCTATGATAGATATGTGGTTAGGCTAAAAGGATGGATCATGGGAGTGTGGTACTAGGCTAAGACTCATGACTGTTTTCAGAGGTTTCCCAATTGTGACTTTTATTATTTTTGGTTTTTATGTAATTGAATTACTAATTGGGTATGAAATTCCTTACATGAATTATAAAATTTATTTTGATATTGAATGGGATTTCATTATTTATCAACACCTACCTTGATGTCTATTTCACTACCTTATTTAATAGGATGCTGTTTCTAATTCATTCATTATCTCTTTGGTTATTTTACTATAATTGAAGGTGTAGTCTCATAATTCTAGAACCATAGACTCTTACTTATAGTCATTTTCCTCTAGCATATAGAGGACATGACTAAGGTACAACGATGAATGCAGGTCCAGGAACGAGTCAGTGGTTCGGGGCGGTGGGTGGTGATAAAGTAGTATCATAGATATTATTCTATTGTTTTACTCTATGGTTAAGGTAGATAGGAGATAGGGTGCTTTTAGAATATGGTATGTGTAAGAAACCATCTTTTTCTATTGGTAATGTCCCTTTTAATTTTATTTTAATTATTTGTCTTAGAACTAATATAATTTCCTAGTGCAGTTATGGAGGAAGGGAGGGTGTTTGAGACTTTTTCAGAGCACAGAGATCCAGATTTTGGAAGAAACAATAGGGCCTCATGATAAGTATAAATTGTGCAACCCAGTTCACATAGTTGGAGAAAACCATGCGGGGCCCTTCAGGGATGAAAAGAGAGATGATCATTTTGATTAAAACTATGTGAGGGAGGCTTAGTACATGTGGGGATGAGATAGAGGGTGAACCTGGGATGCACATGGTTTGTCTAACCATGCACATTAGGCCATGTGGGGTTTTCTCCCTATGTAGAAGGGTGTGCATAGATGGCACAAGGTTTGTCCAACCATGTGACATTTAATTCTTGGGAGGTTTTACTATTTTACCCTCATTCATTTTAAGAACTCACCCCATCTTCCTTCCTTCGCTTCCAGTAGACAGAAACCCCAATTTTCTCCAATGGATATCTCCTTAAACCTAGAATTAGGATTGCTGATAACTTTTCCTTCCAGAATCTAATTCAAGGTATGCCTATCATGTTGGGACACCATTGGTATGCTCTCCATTCCTTTCAATATCTTTATCTTTCTTATTTATTTTGATGGATTTTTTTTGTGATCTCATATTACCTATTTTCAAATCATTTTTCTATTCTACAAATTTCTTTTGAACTGGACTAAACCAAAGGATGATATTGGATGAGTATTCTACCAAATGTATAAGGTATGTGGTCTATACCATATCCATAATGTTTGGTTTCTTATTTTACTATTATTATCATGCTTCATGTCAGACCTCTTGGTTTTTTCTTCTAACATGTGTGTTAAGACTTAAATCATTTATTTCACATATTCTAGGTCTCTGTTGTAACACCTAATCATGGTTAGAGTTTTTTAATCTCATCTTGGTCCACCGATATAGTGTATTCCTTATATTTTCCATGTGCTACACCACCCCTTTTGGTGTATGAGCTCTCCAACCTTATAGTGGGAGCCTTAACTATTTAAATGAGTTAATTGGAGAGGATGATGCTTCCTTTTCCATGCTATTAAATTCTATAAAAAAATTATTATATTGTTTATTAATTAATAATGGTAAATGGGTATGGATACTAACATATCCCTCGCCTTTTAAATATTATTTTCTTAATGTTGGGCATCTCGGTATGGAACATATGATTAATAAGGCATGGAAACTTTTATTAAGGTATCGAACCTATTGATTGATGTTTTTTCTCAAACTATTATTAAGTTATGGAACATAAGATTAATAAGGTTTTAAACCTATGATTATCAAAGGTATGGAACCTATTGAATTAAGGTATGACACTGGCAATTATTTAAGGAATGGAACCTATTGATCGATAGTATAGAACTGATTAGGGAAATCAAAGTATGTCACCTATGGTTTCTTTATACATTTATATCTCATGATATTGGTTTTTTCCTAAATAATGACCGGCTGGATAACTCAATAGGGGGAGAACTGAGTTCTTAATAAATTTCTTGAAAATAAAACCACCTTCTTCGAAGTATGTACTAATTTTCTTCCTTATGAGTATATGAAGTGGAAATGTAAAATACGTAGAAATGAAATTGAACATAGAGATTTTTAGTAGTTTAGGGAACATAAATCCCCTAGTTCACTCCATGAACACTCTACTCCTCGATCTTGGTTATTTTCACCAAACACTCATTTAACCGGGGGATCCTAGCTAAGTACAAGTACCTTTCACGTAGTAAAAAGGTCTAAGAGATTTCAACCTGGATATCCCTTCACAATACCTATATATGGTCTTACCAAAACTCATACATAGATTTAAAACATGACATAATGAGATATAAGATTTAAGAAACATTTTCAGTGCATAGTTTCAAGCAGCAAATGAAATTAGTTAAAGATTCATCCTAAGAGAATGATAGACTTTAAGCATAGATCATGACAATCTTCAGTAAAATATATAGAACTGATAAACTTATCATTTGGACATATTTATTCTTAATATGTATATATCTCCAGTTTTAGGTAAAGAAAAACATATTTTCTTCTCTTTTTTGTTCTCATATATTATTTTTTTGTTGATAACTATTCCTTTTTATATACTTTTTAAAATTGAGCACATGATAACTCTAATGGTAAAAAAACCATTTAGCAATCCTGATAAGATAGGTTAATAGGAATGTGTGTATGCAAATTACAAATATAGAATTTCCTTTTCAATCATGATGTTATATATTTTCTCAATCTATGAAATTTTCTATTCATAGTAAGTCTTGTATAGTCTGATCTTTCATTAAATATATAATCTTATTTTGATGCACTCAAAAGGTGTGAAATAACTTATCAAGATATTAGAAAAGTTTTCATGATGTTCTGTAATATCAAATCTTTATAGGATATTGACTAAGCATATTGTTCATCATATGATTTCTCTAGTAAGATAAAGTGGCTTGAATTCATAATATAATTAGTCTTCAATGTATTTTAAGATAATTATCCAACATAGGATAAAATGTTACTTTGACATGACATCCACTTTTCTTGGAATTCTTCTTACTATGACTATTCTTCTCAGAATAATAAAGTCCTTTCACATTTTTATATAGACTAAAAGATGTTTCTTGAGTGACTTAGTCAAACATTATATGATAAACTATTATAAGCTAATTTCTAGTTCTAAAAAACTAAATATGTTCTTCATATTTCATAATATAAAGTATTTTCATATAGAGAGATAAACATTTAAGGACACAGTGTCAGATAATTATAATATAAAACACTTAAAAAAATCCTTAGAAAAAAGTACAGATTTTGTGATTCATCATAACACGTAAAGTGGATATATATTAGAACTATATACTATTTACAATAATTCGTTTCCTTGGTTATACACCTTTAGACCTTGACCAAGTAATTCAATTACCCTTATCACATGTGGCTTATATTGAGCTAGTTACTACCTGTTGTTTAGAAATTTTATATATTTATTAATGCTCATCTATTATAGAATATTTCTTGTACAACCTGTTTCATGGAATTATTATGTTTACCCAAACTTACTTCTTACCGTATTACCTATACACGGTTCTAGTTAGTATGCATAGATGAGATTTTTTTATAGAAATCATTGGTGGTGGCATATTGAGTATATCTAACACCTTGTTTATCCCATCTAATGGTACCCAGACAAACATCATGAATGTGGATAGGGACAAGGGCATGAAACTGGTTATGGATTCTTGATTTATTGTAGCATGGGAGTGGGGGAGCATAGGATGAAGGAAAGTCTCATGATTCTATCTCGATATATTCTTTTGGAAT
Source organism: Viscum album (assembly GCA_963277665.1). Lineage (NCBI taxonomy): Eukaryota > Viridiplantae > Streptophyta > Magnoliopsida > Santalales > Viscaceae > Viscum > Viscum album. The sequence goes on from OY728144.1 coordinate 337,232,005, forward strand.
TTTTGTTTCTTTTGATATACATGTATGTATGTTCTCCTTCTTCCATGTTTCATGTTCTATTTTTTTATAGACATTACATTGCATAATTTTATATATGATACACAATTTTTATATCGACATATTGTTTGGTATTATCATATGAATGTTTACTTCCACTGTTCTCACAATTATTTGTTACCATTATTCATCTATTCTATTATCCTTTTATTATAATACTGTGTTACTTTAAAAATTAGGGTATATTCTCCCAACTATACTACATTATAACCTTGCTGCGAGTTGGTAGCCTCCGGTATATAGGGTGGCATTCTATAGGCCTTCTGACCCACCGACATAGGGAACTAGGTAGTGTCTTCTAGGTCATGACACTTACAAATTGGTATCCGAGATTATTTTATTTACATTAATATTTTGGGATAGTATAAATGAGACTAGGTCATATTGGAATTTGGAAATGAGCAAGTTCTTGGGTGTAGCTAATCCACATATGGGTAAAAATCCAAATTACCTGGGATGGGACTTGATGTTATGGTTTATGCCTACTAAAGTTGTTTTTCTTTCAATATTGGGTGATGCACATGATATATAATGTTATTATTATTATTATGATATTTGATTACATTTTATCCTTGTCCTGATATTACATGGATGTACTGTTCATGCACCATTTTATGCACCGTATAGGAATAATATGTCATGCATTATTAAATTCCATGCAGGTTTCATTTCCTGACTGCATGATATTTTTTTCATGTTCCTTAAGTGATAAATCTATTATGAAAGTAGCATTTTTTTCTGGAAAAAATGAAGATTGAATAATTGGTTAGTAAATCATCTACATCAACCTAAATGGGGTTTTCCAATATATTTTGATGAAGGCACCTTAAATTTCCAATTATAACATGTTAGAGTTATGTAAATGAGGTTATATAAACTGGAAGCCTAGTCTATTTTGGATACATGAATGTCATTTGTAATGTAAACAGTGAATATACCACTATAGATTTGGAATGATGTTTTATTTAGTAAAATCACCTTATATTACTTGTTAGATTATCTTAATGAATGTAATGGTTTGGATGTATCTAAATGAACTACCAATTGAGATTTATAAATCATGAAATCATATAAATTGAGAATTTTATTTTAGATAATTGATCTATTATCTAAATGTTAAAATTTGTTTAATACTTAATTTAAATATAGTCACCATTAAATGGGGGTTCCAATTAGAAATTAAAGGGATTTTTCATCTATAACTTTGAATTGACATACTATATACTAGTACCCGACAGTGAAACATAGAGCTTGACCCAGACCCCACCTTAGTAGTGGGAAGTAGGTAGCGTCTCTCATGTTCTTTATGATCATTCCTTTCACCCAAACCTAGATTTAAGAGAAGGGAAAAAGGGTGTAAATATTGTATAGGAATTATTTTAACTTCCCTATTCTTATATTTGTAACCTTACCATTATTAACTCATATTTGGGTCATGTTATTGGGTTTTGTAGAGCAATGACACCATGATGTCTTCATGTCATGCGATTGGAGGGAGATGACAAAAATTCTCCAAAGGTGATGGGACCTGATCCACTATCATTACCTCCATTAGTGCTAGATGTGGAAACTCATTTTATCCAAAATTTTAGTGATGATTCTTTACTTGGAGGGGAATTTCTATGGCTTATGTATACTACATATGAAGCTCGCCAACCTACTCCTTCTATGGGAGAGTTGATGTTGGAGTTTCAACAAGAACATTCACCTACTATTTTAGGGGATGGTGTCTCCAAAGATATAGATTTATGGATTGATACTATCTAATATATCTTTGAGAACTTTGAGAAACCTAATTAGAGGAGAGTGAATCTTTCTATGTATATGATTTGAGGATCTGATAAATGTTGTATGGATATTATTAACTAGGATGATCAGTACCAAGAATTCATTTGAATGTATTTACAATATAGCTTCTATGACTACATTTTCCTTGAAACTTTATGGTTTGATCATGCCAATGAGGACATGAACTTGAAGTAGGGTTCTATGAATGTTATATATTACTCAGGTCATTTTATAAAGACTCATAAATTTGTACCTTTATATACCTCTTATGATCCAACAAAAGAGAGATGAATTGAGGATTGGCTCAGGAATCCCATTTGTTCTTAGGAGAATGTTTTATTGTTGAATATTTTGTTTGAAATAGTGAACCACGATCTTATTTATGAATATTAAATTAAGGACACTAGAGGCCTGGATTATATTGGATTAGCTTCTTGATAGATTAGTGCAATAGTTGTTGGTAGGAATCATTGCTTCAACACCCTTCATGAGTATAGTACCACTTAGAGTGCACATACTAGAGGTTTTGCAATCTTTCATTAGTGTGTAATGTTGGGAATATGAAACCTCAATGTGAGAGAGACCATTTGAGTATCGATCCTATGGTAGGATTGTCCATTTAAAATAGTTTTATAGAAATTTCATGCTATTTTCTAATCAGAGAAGATCATCACCAAATATATGTCCTAAATAAGAATCATGATCTTCGTGTTAGGCATGGAGTTGGAGTACTACTTACCAATAAAGACGTGGAGGTGGATATTGATGGAGAATACAAACACTAGTTATGTAGCATTAGAAAATCTGTCCTACTCAATAAAGTTAGGTTATATCGCAGGGTCCTGAAAAGTTCTAGGCTTTTGTAGTGAATCATGTTCAAGGGGAGTAGAGACTAAAACCTTCTATAGTTCAAGGTATGTTGTTAATATCATATAACATGGAATTTGTTTTACATAGGGGATTTGAAATCATTGATATCTATGGATAATGTGGAATTACTCAAAATCAAATTAAGAACTATTTTTGGATGATAACCCTTAAAACCACTTTGGGTACATGCTATGAGAGTGTACGCTAATGTAGGGAGTGTCCCATTGATATAAACATATATCACTTTTTATGGAACTTCTTCATTGTCGAGATGGAGAGCATCGATGTTATCCTTGGGATGTACTGACTGATTCCTTATCATTCACACATGAATTACTATCACCAAAGGGTATCTTTTACATCAAAAAGGGTGGTAGTTATATTTATAAGGTCAAGTGGGATTTCTAGGTAGGTAGAGTTGGATAATAGAATCGTGGGATGGGTGGCATGATAACCCAAATTGTTGTCCTTTATATGGATGATCAGAGAATATGTTAGGATACTTTACCTCATTTAGTAGACCATTTTAAGGACATATTCTATTATTATTATTTTTTGTTTTACCACATGAGTGAGATGTGGAGTTATCTTTTGATCTGCTTATAGGAGCTTCACTACTGTCCATTCCTCTTTACAGGATGACCACTACCAAGTTCCATGAGTTTAAGAAATAGATTGAGGAATTGGAATATATGGGTTTTATATGGACCAATACTTCTCCATGGTGTTCATTGGTCCTTTTATCCAAGAAGGTGGATAGAACCCACATGATTTTTGTGGATTATAAGAAGTTGAATCTGCTTATTGTGAAGAAATATTATCACTTTCCTTATATATATGACCATTTTGATCAGATCTGAAGAGATCGTGTGTCTTAAAAGATTGCTTTGAGGTCAATCTATCACCAGGTATATGTTATTTCTTAATAGATACCCTATACAACATTCTATAGTTGGTATAGTCTTTAGGAGTACTTAGTTATCTTGTTTGGTCTCATGAATGCACTGATAATTTTAATATCTCTAATGAAAAGTGTTTTCCAATAGTTTTTGGAATGATTTTTTGTAGTATTTGTAGATGAAATCTTGGTGTATTCTCATACTCAAAATTTCCATTTCATTCAAATATGTTCTAATTCGAGGTAGGTAAGGCAACACTACTTAGACCTCATCTCATTTAGGAGACTTCATTAAAAGTTCAGTTGATCAGGAAACAAATAGCTATAGCTCAGTCTAGGTAGAAGTCATATGTCGATCATTACCGTCAACCACTAGAGTTCAGGGTGGGGAGTTGGGTTTTCTAGAATGTATCCACTATAATGGGGATTAAATAGTTTAGATGATAGGGGAAGCTTTAAAATTTCTTTGTTGGACCTTTTGAGGTTATTGATGGAGTTTCTTTGGTAACCTATCCATTGTACTTAACTTAGAGGTACTAGGATATGCCTGACGTCTTCTATGTTTCACAGATTTTCCATTAATATTCATATCCATTTCATATATTTCATCCCGATGAGGTTGAGTTACAGGTAGATGTGTCCTTTGAGGACAATCTTATTATTATTGTAGACCATAGTAATAAAGTTCCTTGAGGATGGTCTGTCTTTTTAGTATGAGTGATATGGAATCACAACCATGTAAAAGAAGAGACATGCGAGTAGGAGGCTGAAATACTTGCTCAATGATCGGAGTTATTCTCAGATGATATTTTAACACCCTTGGGAGGGAAACATGGGGGTGAGTTTCTTTAGGGGGGGGAACACTATAAGAACCTATATTTTTATTAAGGTACAAATACTTTTAATTTATATTTAAATATTTTTATTGAACCTAGTATATTTTCCTAGTGAGGTTATGGAGGAATAGAGGGTGTCTATGTCTTGTTCAGATCCTAGAGCCTTGAATTTTGGAAGAAACAACCAGGCTACCTAGTTAGTAGTAACTATTCCACCCAGTCTAAACAGTTAGTGAAAACCATGCAGGGTATTTAAAGGAATGGTAGAGGGCCCCACGGTCTAACACAAATCGTGTGAGGGAGTCTTGGGTCATGAGGATATGACTTGGTGGGTTTTCATGGGATACACATGGTTTGTCTAATCATTCATTACAAACCATGTGGTTTGTGATCCCTGGGTAGTGGGGTGTGCATATTTGGCACATGGTTTGGCCAACAGTGCGACCAAATTGTATTACTTGTAGTACTTGGTAAAATTTATTATGTTTTTCCATATTCTTCTTTAATAAATCACCCCTCCACCTTTCTTCATTTACAGTGCACAACTACCCCTATTTTCTCCCTTCGAGCTCTCATCACACCTATAGTTGGGATTCATGATAACTCTTTCATGTGAACTCTAATTCAAGATCCATCATTCACACTGGAACACCACTGGTAATATCTTTATTCTATCATCTCCCTTATTCATTCTTATTTATTTGATGGATATATTTTTATGTGATCTCATATACCCTATTTTCATGGGGTTTTTGTGTTCACCCAAGTTCTTCCAATATAGACGAAACCAAAGGTTGATACTAGATGAGTGTTCTACCATAGGAATAGCATAGGTGGTCTATATATTTTTCCTAAGGATTGGTAGCTTATATGACTATTTCCATCATGCTGCATGCCAAACATGCCTGTAGATATTTATAACTAAATTTTTGAGCCTTAAATCATTTATTTCACTTGTTCTAGGTTTCCCTTATAGAAATTAATCATGGTTAAAGGGTTTCATCTTTAACCCATTCCACCTATGTGTTGTTTTCCTTATATATTCTCTATGTTACGCCACCCCTTTGGGTGTGTGAGATCACCACCCTTATGTTGGGATCATCTATAAACTAAATGAGTTAGTTGGATAGGTTCATGAACCCACTTCCATGTTATTAAATTCTATTAAAATGATTAAAATTTTAATTAAATGATAATGGTAAATGGGTATGGACACTAACATATCCATCATATTTTACTATATTATTTTCTTGATATTGGACATCTTGGTATGGTACCTATGAATAATAAGGTATGACATATATTACTAAGGTGTGGAACTTATTTATTAACAGTATGGAACCAACTATTATTAAGGTATGAATCCAATGATTAATAAGGTATGACACCTATGATTATTAAAGGCATAAAAACTATTGATTGATTATATATAAATGGATATTATTTAAGGCATGACCCCTATTGATCGATGGCATGGAATAAATGAGGGAAATCAAGGTATGTAACCAATAATTTCTATATAATTGTATATCTATCGATATAGTTCACCCGGGTTATATGCCTCGGAACCTAGCCCATGTGGTTCTACTACCCTTATTACATGTGGCTTATTTAGATTTGGTTAATACATAATGTTGATACATTTTATAAATGTATTGATGCTCATATATTATAACCTATTTCTTCTATAGCTTGTGTCATTGGTTTATTATTTTTACCTTAAATTATTTCTTACCTGTTTACCTTCACATGGTTCTAGTTATTATACAAAAATTGGATTTGTTTACACACCATTGGTTGTGGCCTACTGAGTATATCTCACACCCTATTTGGACCACAAATTGGTACCCATACTGTTGAGACCCGAAGCTTTACGTACATGGACATTACATTACTTTTGCGGAATACTTAATAGATAACAAAAACAGACACACAAGGACTGTAATAGTTTAGTGTCTTTGGAAACTTGAAATGTAATCTTTTAATCGTGGTGAAAGTTCTTCAACATCTCCCATAAAGATCTTCCACTTTTGGTTTCCTTACCTAAAACCTTTCTTTTTATCCTGGGGGAAAATAAAACATAAAAAGGGTGAACTCAAATTCTCAGTAAGGGTAAAACATACCATATACATTTTAACTTAAAAACATGAACATAATGTTTAAACATAAAAATCTTGAGCAACGACTTAAAACATGGAAGTACATAAGGCATAGATCATAATGGAACATAAATCATGATAACATAGCATGGGAATAAAACATGTAATTGTGTCATCAATTAAGCACATGTAATGATTTCCATAGTAGCCAAGGCATTGCTTTCAAGACCATCTTAGTGGACAATGTCCCCTTCTGAATCGAGTTCACTCCTCATTCCAGTCCTGTAATACTGAACCGGATTAACATACCGTTCCAGCCATGTCTATCTCATGAGATATAAATCTTTACCCAATGTATTAGAGAGAGATATAGGTCCCACCAATATCATAATGAAATCATTCTTACTTGTTCCACAACATAAACATAAATCATTCATCATAACCCAAAGAATAAAAATGGGTTTCAAAAACATCATCCCATCATAACATAATCCATATATATATAAAAAATGGATATCATTTCATCATAATAAAAATGAAACCATGTAAATCATAGATACATGATACTTGAAACATACACATGTGGAATAATGTCATCTTAGATGAAAATGGTTTTGATAAAACACTTGAAATGAATTCTTGAGGAAAACATCCTTTTTTCTTCAAAATCATTTTCTTTTCACAAAATTTCATGCAATTTTAAAAGAAAAGTATTTTTTTTTTGAAAATAGTCATGAAATCTTTTGGAGGAAGCTTCATGAAAATAAGGCTTTATAAAACTGTAAAAATCCTTTCATTCCGTATACGTTAAAAAAATATTCTTCTCGTACTTTTGTCGGAAAAGTCAAAAAGTACCTTGTAGGGTAAATAAAAGAATGATTCCTTCTATACCATGGAGTAAAAGTCAAAATGGGTAAAAAGTAATTTAAACAAACATGAATAAAATTTTATAAAACATGGACATGGATGATAGCAATAACCCCAGTAAATACTTACGAATAAGCAATCTTAGATAAAAATGATATTTTCAAAATTATCCCTTACCTTAGGTCCGATATGCTTTGTATGTATCCACAACTCCTGTATAATGATTTAAATAATGTCATTGACTTATTAAATAATCATATTCATTGTTATGATATCATATATGGTTCACTTATGACTTTATATTACCCATTATTTTGTAAATTAATGTTAAAGTAGCGTTTTGGGTAAAATCATCTTATTTATCGTACGTGTTTGGACTTGTTGTTCTTGATGTTATTATTACTTATATCATAATTTAATTACTTCAAAAATGTAAATCATGATTTATATATCATATAAATTCATTATATATCCAATATATACAAGCATTTATAATAGTACATAACATATGGAGGTAAGAAATGAAACGCACCGTTCATGGAGACGGTAAGCCGTACGTACGCATGAACGCTACTTTCATTTATATTTCTTATTTTAATGGAATTAAAACATAATGATACATAGTTATATTATAATTACAGTAAAATATCATATATATATATAATATCATTAAACACATCCTTTATACATCTCACATTAGGTATTAACGAATCACATCACTTTGAGGGGGCGGTAGTCCGCACATCCTCAAATGAGATTATCGTATTTACCGACTATGGAAACTGTAAAGGATTGATATAATTGGGATGTAAAGAAGCATAATTAAATCATAAACATAATATATATTATATATAAATACAGTGCCATCATAATGGCCACCATGAGAGGTGGTAGGAGAAAATCAAACAATCATCGTTTCGTGAGGCGTTAGTTTGCCATCACAGAAACATTATGTACTTCTTCCATTAAATGGAGGTGTGTGTACGTGTAGTTAGAATACTTCTCATAAAAACATACTATTATATTTAGGATATTGGTGTTATTTAAAAATAAAGGATTAAAAAGAGTTTAGGGGTTGGAGAAGTAGAATAAATGAAAACAACTTAAGAGAAACTGTTATCTTTAATTTTGGTAACTTCCTTTGGTTTGAACCAAAAGGACTTCTTGGAGAGTCTTATGCCTAATTTAAGGCTTCAAGGGGGAGGAGAGGGATTTAGGGAGATTAGTTGGTAAGAGTTTGGACGAGCCAAAAGGCTTGAGAGGTGTGAGTAATTGTATATAAGTGGTCTTCTTTTATAAGGAAGAGGAGGGGCTCTTTAGGAAAGTGTGAAAAAATTATTTTATTATAAACTTATATTCGGTTTTAAGAGGTCCAAAACACATTAATGTCGAAGATAAGATGACTAATATTCGAAATAAAATCATCCAATTAGAATTGGACACATTTTGGATGATATTTTAATCATTATAATCTTATTTATTTAAATCATTTATTAATGAGGTAAACACTACATAATTATTGTGTCATAAATAATTTAATTCATTTGATGTCTAAAAATTATAAAAAAATACCCTGATGTAGGGAATATTTTTATCTTTCCAAATAATATTTATAGTATAAAATATAACTTATATAACCCCTTATAAAAATTAATTACTAAAAGATTTTTGTTAAAGTCAATTTTGTCTTTATATTAAATTAATTAATCCAAATTGTCCTTTTCACTACCAAGTGGCTCATTGGGGTCCCAAAATCGGCCCAAGGATGCCCATGGTCGGCCACTACTTATCCGATAAGGTTAGGATAAGTGTCAACGTAATTTTGAATCATTATAATATTATTTTAACCTTGAATAACCCTATTTACCTTTAACCGCAGTAAATAAAAATTACCGTAGTTACTATTCATAATGCCCAAAAATAAGAAGTAGCTTATTAATATAATTTGGACCCACTTATTCCAAATATGGAATCCATTTTTCCAAATTCAATACACAAAAGTTGTAGAAATTAAATTAAAATTAATCCCGTTGTCGAAAGAAAACGAGTTTTTGTTTAAAACATTGCAAAAGATTAAATTGATTTAACCTACGAATTCAAGCTAAAATCAATGATAATGACATAAATTATATTAAATGGGAAAAATATATTCTATTTATACTTTAAAACCATTCAATATGATAATTTAACCACATAAATTATTATGATGAAAAAAGTTGTTTTTAATTAAAATATAGTGTGTTTTACTATTCATTAAAATATGAAAGTTATCAGAAAAATATCAAAACTTTATCCAATGTAAATTTTTATATCCTGATTCAAAAGAAGAATTTTATTTTGTCAAATTGAACTTATAAAAATGTCAAAAACTATATTTAATGTGGGTGCACCATCAAAAGGCGGCAAAACTGCATTTTTTGAAAAATACTTATTTTACCCGAAAAATTTATTTTGTTCTCATACCATGTTCTAGAAAATATGTAAGATAAATAATAATGTTATAAAATTCAAAATATAGTTAATACTATTCATAACGGCTAGTTCATAATAATATTATAACCATATATCATTTTTTAGTGAAACCCGATATTTTGTACAACACACGCTATCGAAGAAGGTCGCGATTGCGTGTAATGCAAGCCAAGTTAGGGTTGCGTGTAGTGCAATACTACATTGTTGTTCCTTATAACAGAATCCAACCATATTTTATTTATACATTGAATATATATATACACTCAATGTTGCGTAGAATAACTTCTATCAAACGAACTTGAAATTGTGTGTAACACGAGCCAAGAATAGTGTTGCATACACTGCAAGATAATACGGTGTTGCATGTTGCGCAAGATAATCTTGGTGTATCGTACAACAGAAGATATGAATGAAATTAAAAAGAATGTATCTTATAAAATCTCGGGTTGTTACATTCTACCCCCCTTAAAATGAATTTCTCCCTCAAAATTCGTCGGGGTTATAAATCGTTTACTATTCATAGAAACCCACACCGTAAAAAGGAATACAAAAACTTAATTTTAAAAACTAAAGTATGAAATGTAACGATTACCCAAAGTAACTCATCACTGGGTTTCCATATAGGAGAACATAGGTTAAAATATGGATATGGAAGAAAAATATAACCATCAAGTTCTGATAGAGAGTGGTAGAGAACATGGCTATGAAAAAGCCATCAATCACAAAGCCATAAATTTGTGATGATCTAAGGTACCATCTGATTCATCAGATATAAGAGCACTAGGACAACATTTTTGGTTTTCAAGATCATTTCCCTAAAGTTGATGAATTAAAAGAAATACTTAAATGATTTTGGTACAATCTCACTGTTGTTTATGAATTAAACAATTTCCACTTCATATCTTAAAGAAATGAAGTTGAATTTGTTATTTGTGAAGCATTAGCTGATCATGTGATAGAATGATGGGTCATTCCATCTGTTTCAAACAAAAGGTTAGAAAAAGTTATAAGTCCATCTTATGGTGAGATTAATCGTATATGGTTCCAAAAATGGACTTATACTTTATTTATCATACCGCTTAATAAAATGAAACTATTTTCCACTAACCAGGGACTTCCTGTAGGCCAGTGGTAGGAGAAAACGGCCTGTCGCACTTCAGTTGTGGGTTCGATTTCCACAGCCTTGTCCAACGCGATGGGTTGTCGCCCGTTCTGCAGGTTGTCCTTTTTCTAAAACTAAATTACTATATCATCCCATCAATATTATCGAAAAAAGTTCTATCCTTAAACAATACTAACTTATGTCTAACATAATCCATTCCAATCTTTAGGCTTATCCATAATATTGTAGTCCATTGTCATATTATAGTGAAAACGATTACCAGAGATTTCATATAACAAGCATGTTAATACCATCTTTGATCCCCATATATCATAAGATATGTCTTTTTGGTCACATTCCAAATGTTCAAAGGCCTTAATCATGTATTCTCTTGAAAAATGAATACCCATTGAATCTTAGTAAAAACATGAGTGCTGTCAAAAGTTAACTCTTTACACATAACAAAACCCCAAAGTTCTATATATTCAAACCATGATATAACTATTTCCTTATATCAGTCATGAGATCATGAATACTGTCAAACATTTCATTTTCTCCTTATCCCTTCATTATGCGCATATCATCTTCTTTCCAAAAATATCTCAATAAATTTCCATGGTTACCGATGCCATATTCTTATGGAAAACCACAATGGACCAATGTATAGGTATTCCAATATACCATAAAAGTACCTGAACAACATTATTTTTGAATACCAATACATAAACACTTCAAACCATCCTCTTCAATGATTGTCATGGAATAAGTCCTTCCTTGATTTAGATGTAACCTCTTAGGTCAGGGCATTGAGTTGGGTAATGCCCATGTTCTCCACATATAAGACATTGAAATCCATAATAGTCTATTACTCTATGACCCTTTTCTCGGCACAGATAACATTTGTCCCTCCATTTGAGGTATTCTTCAAGGTTCTTCTTCTATTCTTTAGAAATCTCAATCTTTCTTTCTTTATGCTCCTCACTATGTGAACATGCATAAAATTCTATCTTCCTCTTATTTGATGACTTAGGAATAACACTAAATTTCACCTTGTTAATCATATATCACGATGACTAATTCATCATAATCACAATATCTTTATCTCTAGGCATTACGCAATTTCGTTGCTCATAGTCACCAATTTGTCCATTGGATTCAATGTTAATGGAATTCCTTCTAGTTCCCTCCATTGACTAAAACATAAAAATAATTCTATGAGAGGAAAAAATCATGCTAGAGAAAACAACATAATAAAGGGGGAGTACCTTCAATATCTGACATCTTAGGTTTAATTCTAAGATCATTAGTGCAATTCTAGTACTTTAACCTATACATATACTTAACCTTAGGGACATACTTAGACATACCTTAGACATATCTCTAGGGATCTCACTAACGTTCTCGCATCCTAGTTTCCAAAGGTTGACTAAACCATTCTTATGATACCAACTGTAGAGACCCAAATCTTGACGTACATGGACATTACATTACTTTTTCGGAATACTTAATACATAACAAAAACAGACACACAAGGACCGTAATAGTTTAGTGTCTTTGGAAACTTGGAACGTAATATTCTAATCAAGGTGAAAGATCTTCAACATCTCCCATAAAGAACTTCCACTTTTTTTTCCTTACCTAAAACCTTTCTTTTTATCCTGGGGGAAAATAAAACATAAAAAGGGTGAGCTCAAATGCTCCAAAGGGTAAAACATACCGTATACATTCGAACTTAAAAACATGAATATAATGTTTAAACATCAAAATCATGAGCAACTACTTAAAACATGGAAGTACATAAGGCATAGATCATAATGGAACATAAATCATGATAACATAGCATGGGAATAAAACATGTAATTTTCGAATCCATTAAGCACATGTAATGATTTCCATAGTAGCCAAGGCATTGCTGCCAAGACCATCTTAGTGGACAATGTCCCTTTCTGAATCGAGTTCACTCCTCATTCCAGTACTATAATACTGAACCGGATTAACTTACCGTTCTAGATATGTCTATCTCATGAGATATAAATATTTACCCAATGCATTGGAGGGAGATATAGGTCCCAAACATCTCATAATTAAATCATTCTTACTTGTGCCACAACATAAACATAAATCATTCACCATAACCCAAAGAATAAAAATGGGTTTCATAAATATCATCCCATCATAACATAATCCATATATATATATATATCAAAATGGATATCATTTCATCATAAAAAAATGAAACCATGTAAATCATAGATACATGATACTTGAAACATACACATGTGAAATAATGTCATCTTAGATGAAAATGGTTTTGATAAAACACTTGAAATGAATTCTTGAGGAAAATATCCTTTTTTCTTCAAAATCATTTTCTTTTCACAAAATGTCATGAAATTTTAAAAGAAAAGGATTTTCATTAAAATATTCATGAAATATTTTATAGGGATCCTCATGAAAATAAGGCTTTATAAAACCGTAAAAATCCTTTCATGCCGTATACGTTAAAAAAAACATTCTTCTCATACTTTTGTCAGAAAAGTCAAAAAGTACCTTGTAGGGTAAATTAAAGAAAGATTCCTTCCATACCATGGGGTAAAAGTAAAAATGGGTAAAAATGACTTTAAACATACATGAATACACTTTTATAAAACATGGAAATGGATGATAGCAATAAACCCAGTAAATACTTATGAATAAGCAATCTCAGATAAAAATGAGATTTGCAAATTTATCCCTTACCTTAGGTCCGATATGCTTTGTACGTATCCAAACCTCCTGTATAATGATTTAAATAATATCATTGACTTATTAAATAATCATATTCATTGTTATGATATCATATATGGTTCAATTATGACTTTATATTACCCATGCTTTTGTAAATTAATGTTAAAGTAGCGTTTTGGGTAAAATCATCTTATTTATCGTACGTGTTTGGACTTATTGTTCTTGATGTTATTATTACTTATATCATGATTTACTTACTTCCAAAATGTAAATCAGGATTTATATATCATATACATTCATTATATATCCATAATATACAAGCATTTATAATAGTACATAACATATGGAGGTAATAAATGAAACGTACCGTTCATGGAGACGGTAAGCCATACGTACGCATGAATGCTACTTTCTTGTCTATTTATTATTTTAATGGAATTAAAACATAATGATAAATAGGTATATTATAATTCCAGTATAATATCATATATAATATCATTAACCACATCCTTTAAATATCCCACATAAGGTATTAACGAATCACATCACTTTGAGGGGGCGGTAGTCCGCACTTCCTCAAATGAGATTATCGTATTTACCGACTATGGAAACTGTAAAGTCTTGATATAATTGGGAAGTAAAGAAGAATAAGGAAATCATAAACATACTATATATTATATATAAATATAGTTCCATCATAATGGCCACCATGAGAGGCGGTAGGAGAAAATCGAACAATCATCGTTTCGTGAGGTGTTAGTTTTCCATCACAGAAACATTATGTTCTTCATCCATTAGATGGAGGTGTGTGTAAGTGTAGTTCGAATCCTTCTCACAAAAACATCATAGTATATTTAGGATATTGGTGTTATTACAAAAGAACGGATTAAAAAGAGTTTAGGGGTTGGAGAAGTAGAATAAAATAAAACAACTTAAGATAAACTGTTACCTTTAATTTTGGTAACTTCCTTTGGTTTGAACAAAACAGACTTCTTGGAGAGTCTTCTGCCTAATGTAAGGATTCAGGGGGATGAGAGGGATGTAGGGAGATTAGTTGGGCAGAGTTTGAACGATCCAAAAGGCTTGAGAGGTGTGAAAAATTTCATAGAAGTGGTCTCCTTTTATAAGAGAGAGGAGGGACTCTTTAGGAAAGTGTGAAAATATTATGTTATTATAAACTTATCTTCGGTTTAAAGAGGTCCAAAACACATTAATTTCGAATAGAATATGACTCATATTCGAAATAAAATCATCCAATTGGAATTGGACAGGTTTTGGATGATATTTTAATCATTATAATCTTATTTATTTAAATCATGTATTAATGAGGTATACACTACATCATTATTGTGTCATAAATAATTTAATTCATTTAATGTCTAAAAATTATGAAAAAAATACCATAATGTAGGTAATATTT
The DNA here is from genome assembly GCA_963277665.1 of Viscum album. Lineage (NCBI taxonomy): Eukaryota > Viridiplantae > Streptophyta > Magnoliopsida > Santalales > Viscaceae > Viscum > Viscum album. The sequence goes on from OY728144.1 coordinate 337,247,141, forward strand.
TTATCTTTTCAAAGAATATTTATAGTTGAAAATATAACTTATATAACCCCTTATAAAAATTAAATACTAATTTTTTTTTGTTAAAGTCAATTTTGTCTTTACATTAAATTAATTAATCCAAATTGTCATTTTCACTACCAAGTGGCTCATTAGGGACCCAAAATCGTCCTAAGGATGACCATGGTCGGCCACTACTCATCCAATAATTTTAGGACAAGTTTCAAGGTAATTGTGAATTATTATAATATTCTTTTAACCTTGAATTACCATATTTACCTTTAACCGCAGTAAATAAAAATTACAGTAGTTACTATTCATAATGCCCAAAAATAAGAAGTATCTTATTAACATAATTTTGACCCACTGATTCCAAATATGGAATCCATTTTTCCAAATTCAATACACAAAAGTTGCAGAAATTAAATTAAAATTAATCCCGCTGTCGAAAGAAAACGGGTTTTTGTTTAAAACATTGCAAAAGATTGAATTGATTTAACATACGAATTCAAGGTAAAATCAATGCTAATGACATAAATTATATTAAATGGTAAAAATATATATATTTATACTTTAAAACCATTCAATATTATAATTTAACTACATAAATTAATATGATGAAAAAAGTTGTTTTTAATTAAAATACAGCGTGTTTTACTATTCATTAAAATATGAAAGTTATCAGAAAAATATCAAAACTTTATCCAATGTAAATTTTTATATCCTGATTCAAAAGAAAAATTTTATTTTGTCAAATTGAACTTATAAACATGTCAAAAACTATATTTAATGTGGGTGCGCCATCAAAAGCCGGCAAAACTGCATTTTTTGAAAAATACTTATTTTACCCGAAAACTTTATTTTGTTCTCATACCATGTTCTAGAAAATATGTAAGATGAATAATAATGTTATAAAATTCAAAATTTAGTTAATAATATTCATAACGGCTAGTTCATAATAATATTATAACCATATATCATTGTTTAGTGAAACCCGATATTGCGTACGACACATGCTATCGAAGAAGGTCGCGATTGCGTGTAATGCAAGAAAAGTTAGGGTTGCGTGTAGTGCAAGATTCCATTGTTGTTGCGTATAACAGAATCCAACCATATTTTATTTATACATTGAATATATATATATATATAAACACTCAATGTTTCGTAGAATAACTTCTATCAAACGAACTTGAAATTGTGTGTAACACGAGCCAAGAATAGTGTTGCGTATACTGCAAGCTAATACGGTGTTGCGTGTAGCGCAATATAATCTTGGTGTATCGTACAACAGAAGATATGAATGAAATTAAAAAGAATGTATCTTATAAAATATCGGGTTCTTACACATACACATATCATATATGCATATAGTTATAGGGTAAAGAACTCGGTTATGGATGCTTTATTGATTGTAACATCTGAGTGGGGGAGAAAAGGATTGATCCAAGGATCATGATTCTATCTGGAGATAGTATTTTATCCTTATTGGTTCCTTCGATATAAATATATTTATGTATTCTCACTACCATGTTTCCTAATCCTTTTTTGTTTAGAGACATGACATTATATAATTTTTTATATGACACAAGTTATTACTATTGATGTATTTTTTTGTTATTATCATTTGGCTGTTTACTTTCATTGTTCACACTTTAAGTTATTACTATGCTTTTAGGTTTTTTTACCCTTTTATTACAAAGTTTTGTAACTCTGATCAAGAGGGTATAGTCTTCCCACTATAACACCTTAGACTCTTGTTTCTATTCAGTATCCTCTAGCATACAGGGATGCATGCTTGAGGCCTTGTGACCCACTAGGTCAGGGCACTAGGTAGAGACTTCTTGGTCAAGATATTATAGTATGGAACTTGTGTCTAGGATTGGCCACAATAAACATCAGGTAAGTCCATGTTTCCACAAATTGGATTCTTTTTCTTGATGTTTACCTTTTCTTTTGTCCAATTTCACCTTGAGTGATACAGGTGATAATGAGGTTATTGATTTATCATATTTTATCTCTTGAATGGTATGGAAATAGAATGTGTGTTCATGAATCATACCAGGAATATATATTTTACATTCAATTTAAATGACTGTTTATGTCTGTTTACATAGGTTGTGGCATGGGTAAGTTGTTTAATGCTTTCTCATCCATTTATATGGTGTTTTACTGTATATGTTTATAGTTGAATCTTGTTAAACTGGTTATCTGAATAGATAAAATCATACTAGGTGACCAATTTTCTTGATTATTACTAGGAGTTATCTAAATAAAATCCCAATTATAGCTTATATAGTTTTTCTCTCTCTAACTTGTGATTTATATTTGATTTTGCTAAGTCTCAATTGTGGAAGGTTTTAACTAATATAAATCTATATAATTGTATTACATGATTAACTATCGTCATTATTATATTGAATCAATTAAATATAATGCTAATTATAACTTATATTGTATTTTAATCTAAAAAATTGGAATTTAAATTTCATTTAATTGAGTCGTATTTATGAAATATTTGGTTAATTTTAAAATGAAAATTGTAATATTTTGAATCATGTATACATGATATTAAAATTACATGTATATGTATAGGTATTTGGTGCTACTGAGATCACAAAAGTTACATGATCCCTATGATATGATATGTAGAGAATAGTGGTACATATTCCTATTATCACATTCCTTGAATTGTGATATTGATAATTTAAATAGAAATATCTTCTAATATAGGTCATAGTATACGTGTAATGATCTTGAGAATGGGTAAATGAGGCTAGAGAGAGATCCCAAGTTGTAATACATTTAAGTTTTTTAGTGTATTGGATAATAAGATTCTTTAAAATCGTGATTTCAGTTTGAATTTTGGCTATAAAATATGTGGTATGGATTGAATATTTATAAATGTAGTGGAGTTGTACCTGATTTAAGAGTGGGTAGAGTGTATTGGACTTGAAATTGTTTGTGAATCCCTATGTTTTAAGGCTGGAGAAATTGAAACATTTTTTTCTGTAACTATTCTCCTCCAATTAGTAGGAAATATGAGTTGTGTATGGGTATTTGGATTATTCATGAGATTCTTGACGTATATATGTGTAGGAGAAAACTATAGAGGGTGTGTTGGCCTATGAGTTTCTTTAAAATGTTGATATATTGATAAGGATATTGGTGATATGAGTTTTATAGATAGTATCAAAATATTTTACTTCTATTTTTGAAGATAAATGTGATGTATTAGGGTTACCCAAAAGAGGGTTTAGTCTAAGATTGTGGACTCCAAAGTGTTGAAAATCATGTAAATACTTTATGTAGAGATTTTTGTGAGGTAGGTGATAAAAAATACTTATAATATTCATGTGTATTCCTTATGTGTAATGGATTAATATTCCTAACCTTGGTGTTGGTGGATATTAGTATTCATAAAAGGGAGGGATTAATTGAATTCATAACACTATTGGTTGGATGATCCTATATAGTTTTATCTTTAATTGGTAGATCATGGGTGTACAATTTTGGTTTTGTTGATATACTATGATGATTGGTGATTACATAGTGACTTTTACATAGTTGAGGAACCCTTTTCCTATTAAAGTAATGAACCAAGGGAGATGATTTCAGGTAGATGAGTTAACATGCTGCGAGCATAGAAAAACTGGGTATTTAAGGTGTGATCTTAGGTATGATAGGATATGAATTTACATGGTTGAGTCAGGTGGTATAATAGAGATACAATAGCATATAATCTTATTGGGTATCCATGGTTGGAAACAAGATCTATTAGAACACCACTATGAGAGGTTAAATAGAATCCCCTTTAACATGTTAAAATTGAGTGTGATTTGGGTTTGAACTACAAGGTAAGTGGATGGGTGTAGCCTATGATTTCCCTTATGAAGGTAATCTTGGGTGTTTGTAATTATGTGGTTATCTTTGTATGGAATGTGTGGCTTGTTTATGGGTGAATTTTGAGGAATTAATTGGATACATATATTGGGTTGGATAAGTTACATGAATCCTATGGAAAGTTCATCATAATAGATGAAAATTCATTGTGTATTCATTTAATACTCATAGTGTGTGCATGGACTATTTTGGGATGTGAATTTTAAATCCCTAGAGACCCATTTAGGTTATGATCTTATAAGGTGCTAGTATGTTATAGTGTGGCCTAAGTCTACTTAGTTATCTTTCATGATTATAAAGTGATGTGATGGGTTTTTGATGGTATCATAGGATGGTATGATGTGAAATAATGGTAAAAAGTTTTGGTATTCCTTTTTGATTAAGATTAGAAATAGTGTATTGACCCTAGAGTATTTTATATACACCAGATAAAGCAGGAGTTTCTCTAGTTTATGACTTGTTGTAGATTATCTTGGAAAGTGGATACATCAAGGTATAACTGATGTGTGGGACACACTCCCAGTAATAAATTATTTTACTATCATCAGATCATGAGGTATTCATATATGTAGATATATTTAACACATTTAGGTTATGTTATGTGTTCTTTTGTGAAAAGTGAGTTATATTATAAAGAACCTAAAATATATTAGATACCATGGGGTCAAGAGAATCAATGTGATGAATATAGTAATAGAGAGTTCCTCATCTATTAATAGATTAGAACCACCTCAAATATGAGTTTTTAGTAGGTCTCAATAGGGAAATGAAGTGGGTTAAAATGTGAAAATTTTATGGTGAATTGAAAAGTCTTGAAACTTGAGTTAGATCTGTTAGGACTAGGTTCAACTTGGAAGTTTATTGATAAGGATGTAATGTTATTGAAATGGGAACCACAATGTTAATAAATTCTCATGTATGACTAAAGTTGGGGAATCATTTAGGTAACAATAGTGAGTATAAAGGATTACACTATTTTTTCTGGGAGTGGATATTAGGCCTGATCATGCTCATAGATCAATAAGAAGGAAGTTATATGATGGGGAAGACACCATGGATAATTAGAGTACATGTGGATTGATTTGGAAAGTTTCCATTAAACATTGATAGTTTCATATTTTTTAACCTAACTTGGGGGTGGTTATGCATTTCATGACATTTCTTTGGGTATAACTAATTGGGTTAGATATAGAAAATATAAGGTACTCTTGTGTGGGGATGGGTTGATTGGGGTTGATGGAGTTAGTATGAGTGTATATTGAGGAATATTTTGGTTGAGTTATTAGCAATATTTTTTAAAAAATGATAGATATTTTTATGGTCAATTGGTATGACTAAGAGTGATTATAAGAAATTTGGATGGTAAGGAGAATAGGTTTCTAAGACTTTGATGCTAAGGGTAAACCTATCAATATGAATGATGAGGAAGGGACTTGTGTTATATATAGTCTTAAGAGTGAGATTATGGGTTCAGATGATATGTTCAGGTGAAAAATGAACTGATGTGGGCTAAGGAATCCTCCTTTGAGGTGTGATTTTGAGTTTTAGGAATTCATGAAGGACATTATAACTAGAGCATCATGGAGGAGTTGGTTGAAAAAATCAGTGTCACAATGAGTGGGCCATTGTGGTTTTGGGAAGTGGAGATGGTTTGGGTGCAATATTGGGATGAACGTAACCAGTGAGAGTCATTATGTTAGGTATATATATCAATATTATTGATTTTGGTAGTTAGAGTAGATAGATCAGATCTTATAGAACATACTAAGATTCTACATCTTGGGGTTTGGGGGTTCTTGGTTGATCCAATTAGGTTTAGTGTTATTCACCTCTGTTTAGTTTGGAGGCTGGTGACTTATAGATGATCAAGATGAGTATCATGGAAGATAATTTAGATTATTTTGAGTTGATTTGTAAATAATTTGAAACTACATAGTGTAATTCATAACATGATTTCAATGGTGAATTCCTTTTCGAAACATTTTTCATGGCGTGTAACCCTATTTTGTCACTTTATTTAGGGATGAAACCTAAATTGGTCAAATGATACAAGGGGTTAATTATGTGATGAAACCCAATGAGTGTTGCTTTAGGGTAATCCGTGTTTTGGAAATAATGTTAGTTGAGGTCACAGATTGGGGGTTAGAACAGAACCTCCTGTGCAGGTCGTTAGTCAAGGATGATCTTGAAGCTGATGAATCCTTCAAGGAAAGTCTGGTTGGAAAAGTTGATCAAACTAAAATAGTCTCTATATTATGATATTTCTCCTTTGGTTTATATGATATGGTAGGTTGAATAAATCTAGGAGGAGCCATGTGATTTGGAGTTGAATGTACAAGATTAGTGGTTGGTGTTGGTTTCCACCAAGGCCCAAATCTATTTCGAGAGCATATTGAGGCTGAAATACTTTAATATGGGGAGTTAGAAAAATATATAACCCTTTAAAAGGTGTATATGAGTTTAAATTTTTATTAAACACTTTAAATCGACCATTTTTAGCTAAATTAGTTGTTATAATCACTCAATAATAAGTTAGATAAGAATGATAAATCCTATAGTTGAAAGACTACGTGTTGCAGCCTTCTACAATATGACAAGTAGTATCAAAACATAAAGTTTTTGAATAGGTGTAAGTATCCCATACCCAAAAAAAATCATGATATAACCTTTCATGTCATGTATTAAAACTCTCTATTAGTGTTTTTTTCATTCCTAACTTATTATTTTTGTGAGTCGGTTTTTAAATTAGAAGGTGGATTACCCTATAGCTATAGTACCCACAAAGCCCCCTTTATTTTCTTCCCCCTTCATATAGTTTTCCATAATTCATTAATAGATTCATGTTTCTTTGGCTGTATTTAAAATATTTTGGTAAAACTAACCTCAAATACCTTATTTCTCAATTTCTAAAACCTTCTATTTTTTTAAAAAATTATGTATAGTTTTTACTTTATAGAGAATTATTCCAATTTTTTTATTTATACTGGTTTGTCATGAATCAAATGCCAAAAATGGATGAAAAGATTTCAAAAATTATATTATAGCTGGTCTATAAACTATCTCACAAGTCTTTCACCATTTTATTGATGTATGATATTTGTGGTCATGATGACAGAACCTTGTGTTTGGCCTAAAAATATAATTTAACATCATTATCCCTAAATCATGAAATAGAACATATCAATGGGAGATGAGAAGACCATTAGTAATTAGACTGTAATTTTAGCCACCATTTGGGTGTAAAGAACCATGTAAATAAATTGGGAAAACTAAAGAGGTGACCCTCAAGGTTCCTAATACTTGAGATATTATTATGGGAGTGTGAGTGAGACCTTGTCCATCACATTAAGTGTTCCTAAGATGGGTAAAATAAATGGGTAATTTAAAGGGAAACCAAGGGGTTAGTGCAGATAAAGGTATTGGTCATCTAAGTGGTTGGGGGTGCCTAGGATATACTCTAGGACCTGTGGTATATGATCATTACATGATAAACATTGAAAACGAGTAAATGATTTTTTTCTTATGTCCTTGGTTATGATAACATAAGGTTCGGAACACCGTGGGGTAGTTCCCCATGAGTTTATATGATCTAAAATAGTTTCAGATGATATGGGGGTAATCCCCCATGGGTTAGTATGGGGGATATTTTTTTTGGGAATTCATTGAAAATATCCTCTTGGGTTCATATAATAGATCATGATTTTGGAAGATGTAGGGAAATCCCCCATTAGTTTTTATGACTGAAACTGATTTAGAACTTTATGGAAGACGTCTCATAATAGATCAGATGATGATTCATAGTTTGGAGTGGCTTGGGTTATCCATCTTTAGACTTGTAATGATTCGATCATTTTAGTTCCTTGGGGAGACCCCCTTGGAATCATTGTGCCTATATGGTATAATGTGGATAGATACATCCATATTAGGCCATAGCCAGTATGGTCAATCGGAGGTGTCACTTTGGAACCCAAGGAGTAATGATGGTTTTATTGTTTATATTTTCCCCTTATTTATTACATACATTCCATAAACTTTTCTTATAATGAATATATTATTGACTTTATTTTTAGTAGCCAACTGGGTCGTAATCAAACCTTAATCGAGCCATCATGTAGTACCCGAGAAAACCTTCATTGTTGTAGGAAATGATAAGGGAAAGTTCTATATGGATGATTCATGATTGGGATACTAGGATAGATCATGGGAGTCTTGGATCAGGTTAGGACTAAATATCATTTTAGTATTTTTCCAATTCTTATCTTTTTGACTTTTTAGTTTTTATTTATATGAAATGTTGTTGGTTTATGTCTTTCCTATACATTTAATTTTGACATAACATGGGTTTTGACTATTTATAAACACTTTCATAGATGTGTATTTTAATTCCCTATTTATTTGGATGTGTCATCTAGTATCTTTATTACAATTATTGTATTTTTACTCTAATATATAGGTATAGTCTCCCCACCATACCACATTAGACCTGCATTGCTAGTTAGGAGCCTTTGACATGGAGGAAAGTTAAATATACATTGGGGACATCCAATATGAAACCAATTAATGGTCCCAGAAGAGAGACATAAAATGTATAAATATATTTGTCTTTTAATTTGGGCGTGTAACAGAAAATATGGGCTGTGAAAATAGTTACACATAATATGGTTTGAATATATTAATTTGGCGGAAGGAATCAGATACCAAATTCAATAACTATAATTATAAATTTATGTAAATTTATTATATGATATATGAAGATGAGATTAAACCCCAATTAATATATGAATAAATAAATTAATTCCAATGTCAAAACATATCAATACCATGACCATTTAATTGTGAAGGTTTTCCAAAGAATGGATCTTCTAAATTATATTATGTGAGTAAAAAAGTAATGAGGGGACCCTAATGGTTATGTACCATATTTGTAGAAATTTAGTTGGGTTTAACTTAGGTGGGAAACCCTTTGGAATAATAGTAGTGGAATGGTGTGGGGATTATCTATATAATCAATAAGGAAAAAAGATTTTTTCAAACATCTAAGATTCATATATGATATGGTTGTGATAATATCCTACCTAAAAGTCTATTTGGTGAGAGGAATTCCAACTTGGATTCATTATTAAGTGAAACATGGAACTTGGACCAATAATTTATATATTGAATTTAATATGGGTCATCATTTTAGTAGGGAAATGTTTAATAAGTTTCCATATTAAATGAATATAAAACATGATACACATCTGAAAAAAACATTTTTGTAGATAAATGTCATCATCTTCCAACATAAATTTGATATCAATATTTATAAATGAGAATATTAATATAAGAAACTTATTAAATTGGTAACATCAGAAATTTTAATTAGTAATAAAAGAAAACATTCTTTGTACTATAGAAACCCCTTAATGAGTAACCAATTGTTGAAATAGTTTTACAAATGAATGTATATTCTTATGAGAAAATATATTGGTGCACTAAATATTTAAAAATGATAAAAATATTTTTATTATCCACATATATATTAAATATGATCAGTTATATTAATGACATGGAGATATTGGAGGATTATTTAATGTTAGGTATGGTTATAGAATTCATTTTATAACCATCATTAGAAATGTGCTGACAATATAGATGTGATCAATAATAATTTACCCTTTTTTATCAAAGTGTTGAAAATTAATGAGATGGTCATGTGATTTTTTTTTGGTATTTTCAACCAAAAAAGTGTATAATTGTTCAATACATAAGAATAAAATTTACTTGTATAGTCCAATAATGATTCCTTAAGTAGTTTTTCTAGGTTATTAGAATTATAAATGTAATTCCAATAATTAAGGGAATTGTTTCCATAGGAAAAAATATTTTTGGCTACCAGAAGGGTTTCGTGAATCTATGTGAAATGTTCACATCAGGTATTAGTGTGACATAAATTCATTTTTAATTTCTAAAGGTATATGATATAAAATGTATACATTAAAAATATTTTCAGTATACATAAGTTAAAAATTAAGGAAAAAACTTATAGAGGTTATATTTTACATTCATTTGATGAATCTAGGAGTTTTTATTTAAAAGAATTGATTGTGAAGGAATATATCAAGCTTCTATAGATATTATTAATGTATTTTTATTTCCATATCATTTCTATTATATAATAATTTAAGTTGGTTACTATCAAAGAGTGTTTTAAAAAATGAAAAAAATTGATTCAATACATATGGTTTATGATTTATCAGGTTCTATAACATGTTTTGGGAAGAATATTTGGATCAAAATGTTTTATCCATGATAAAGGAGTTTATATATATGTTTATTAAAATATGACTAATTTTAAACCACTAACCATTTGTTTCATGTTTTAAATACTAATAATCATTCCATAATAATGATACAAAAAATTTAATACTATATATGATATGGGTCTAATAGTTTTTTTGTCAAATATTCCCAATTAATGAATACATATTATATTTTTATATTCATTTTTTTGTCATATAATGATATTTGGGAAATAATTTATTGCCTAAGAAGAAATTGGGAGTATGCTTCGACTTTTAGAAGTTATAAGTTAAAAAAATTCCATCTAAAGTGATTATGACTTTCTATCGTAAAGGGTTTTAGTGTATATTAATAAAAAATTAATGTATATAGTTACATTAGTTACCAATAATATTTAAAGAAAATGTATAATGAAAAAGGTTTTTTGGATGATGCTGATGACCCTTGAAATAGTTCAAAGTTGATAGTGAAAGTTTTTAACATCATAACATTTGATTTTGTTAAGTTAAGAAGTTTTTATATTGTGTTAAAGGAGTTAAAAATTTAGAATATGATTCCAAAGTTTCACCATTGTTCAAAATAGTTTTAATCATAGATGTTGCTCCAATTCCATATTTTTATATTTTTAAAGAATCACTTTTATCGCTGAGTGAGAACCTCAAATCATAGATGTTACTCAATAATGAATTTACAGGGAGGGTTATCTAGTGGTCACATAACAATGTGGAATGAATTACATAGATATATAAGGATTTTACCAAACCTCTTCAAAGTGTAGAAAACATAATATTGATCTTCCAGTATGTCATACATAATTGATTATATATATTCTTATACATGGGTTTTTATATATTCTTAAAGCTATAATGAATATGAAATATATCATATTATATAATAGCCAATCTCTGATGTTTAATTATTTCATGTTGGATGAATATATATATATATATATATCATAAAATGAAAAGATAATTGAACTATTAAAGAATGACTAATATTTATCTGTAACTGATGTTGGTAATTAATTATGATATGTTTTGATGAATTTTTATAGTTAGAATAAGTAGGATTCTTGCAATAGGGTTTTCAAATATTCTTATGAGGAACAAAAGATATTGTTTACATTAGATGAACCATGAATTATACCACAGTGTGTCATACACTATGTCATTGGTATACCATGGATACATGGTTAAAATTTAGAGGCCCCACTTATAGATTTTATATAGTTACCAAGCATAAAATCCATCCTAATTTGATTCCTTTTATAAGTTATCCTTAAGGCTTAGCTAATCATAGGGTGGTTAGTTATGTTGTTGATCATGTCATTGGTTTTAGATTAACGAAGACATGCTTTATCCTCTCATATGATAATAATGAAATTTGGTCCCTCTATTGAGATAGAATGAGTAAGCATGCGATCAAATATGAATAACACATATGATGTGAATATCTACTTATGTGAGGATCATGTGAAGTGATCATCCATAAAAGTAAATGATATGTGATGTATTCAACAACCTGATTAGTTTATAACCAAATAATCGAGAACATGTAAGTGGCTATATGACATTATCATATGACATCTCCCATTGTTTCATGATATCTTAGATAAGGGAATCATATGAAATTGAGTACTTTAATGTGATGCAGTTAGGTGACAAAAATTTAGTGATACTTGTGTTTAATGGACATCATGCCTAATCCATTTGTATATTTAGTATCATTTATACTTTTCTATTGGATTATATTTTCTTAATTCAAGAAATCATATATGTTGTAAATTCTACAAAGGCTCACGTGGTCATAGTTTTTGGTTAACTAGATGGGGATTGGGTTTGACTTGGATAGAAGATCTAAAAATACTATAGAGAATATCCAAAATGCTTTTTTGGATGGTTATTCCCAATTTATTACTTTTAATTTGATATGTGGTGAATTTAGCATCCGAAAAGGGTTTAGGAAGTTATCTAAAAGGATTTTTAGGTATAGTTTCAAAACATTATTGTATATGATACAATATAAGGTGAAATGGAACTATGTTTTTTCTTATTTTATGATTGTGGGAGATTGAAGGAGATATTACTTAGAGCTTATACACATATGATTTATTATGGACTATATCATAAGGTACAATATAGTTCTATCAAATGGTTTGAAATTCATGAATTTAAATTATATTGTATGCATAGTTAAAAAGTATATCATAAAGCTAATTGTAGGGACAACATGCTACTACCTTTTACATCTAAATGATAAGTATTATAAAATGTGAATTTTCCCTATAGCAGATACCATTTACTATTAAAGTTTCATAAGATAAAACCTTACTAAGAATAAAGTTAACATTTATATGATAAAGGCTTGGTTGGATGAGGGTTATAATTTTTTTAACCAAACTAACATTTACTCATGTATTTTAATTCATGATTAAATGCATATAATTTAGGTATAATACTTAATGGAATATATAAATGGGAGACAACCATGATATAGTGTGATATGAATATTTCAAAAACTCCTTCAAATTCTACCTCTCTCAGAATCAATCTCTTACTAATTCATTTTCCTTGTCAGAAACAAGCATGTCATGAATGGAGGGAGATTCAATCCCTTATAAAGGGAGATTCACATCATCCCATTTATACACCATTTAAGAGGGAGTTATAGGTCTTCCCCTTAGGGATATTCATCAAGAATTTCATTAAATTTAGAACAACATATGTTTATGGTCTATGTTACACATAAAACCCATTCTTGATATTATTATCTATTTATTTAATTTTAAATCATGGTAGATCATGGTTTTTATGTTTCTATTTGTTTACAATGAATTTTACAAGTGTTATATGAATCTTATAAATCCATCAGCATGACCATGGTTGAGTTCATATTGATATTTCCATATAAGATAATTGAGAGAACATATTAAAAAAAATTAATACGAGATAGATAGTTTAGGAAACGCCTCTAATACAAATTGTGATTTTTGGGTTTTGAATTCTCACATTCCCCATATATGTTAGAGTAATCGAGAAAATTTGGATAGTTGAAATATTCCCTAGTGATTATGAACACTTATTTTTTTAAAAATGATAGTGTTTCCATATGGTCTAATGGAGAGGTATCATGGATAGACCAAGATATTAAAACTAACATTGTGATCAGATGTTTTCCTATAGAAGTTATTATCTTTTAGGTGGTGATGTTGGTAAAAGAGTTGGTGACAAGTGAATGACTTGATATGGAAGAAACTTTGGTCCATATATACTACTTTATCTTGGAAATCCTCATTAGAAATAGGTTATTGATAGTCATGGTACTAATGGTTGTGTGTGAGGGATGATTTGGAGAATTTTTTACCTAAACATATTCAGGGTATAACTTTTTTCATCCTCATTGACATTTATATTAGTCAACATTGATGAGTGGTGTCTCTTCCCTTTTGTATTTTTGTTCAAAAGTTTTAGATTACAATGATGCTATGTGATAGAATTATTATGTTATAGATTTCTATTGGTAGTGATAATCCATTTTACATAGTATATATTCGGGTGAAATTTTTATATAGTAAGAAAGATATTTTATGGATTAGAACCTGCATCACCATTCTGAATGTGGGTTAGATGGTTTACTATTTTTTCATGGTGACATGAAGTTGTGTTGATAGGTCTAGGTTCACCGTAAATTGGGAGTGTGACTTATTTAGATAATGTTCTAAATTAGTATTTAATGAGGAATTGACATATGTATCATATTATCTTGGGTATGTACAAGTATTTCATATAACTTATTATGTTTCTCGGTCAATATCATGGAGCTAATGGTGTAGTTCGAAGACGTCTGTGAGATGGATCTCAATAGGATAAGTGTGGCCTCTATGAATTATGGGAAGGAACAAATAGGTTCATAGAGGTTGAACTTTGTCCTTTTATTTGTAATCATTTATATTATGGGAACATCATTTCATGGGTAGCATTTAGACATGACTAGGTATATATTGAAAAACTAGTAATGCAATTGGGAGTAACGAACACCTTTGTTATGTTTATGTGACCCATGTATAATTTTTATAGGATTCATTATTATAAGGACCCAACCTAAATAAATTTCATAATATTATGTTTTTAGTCAATAATTTATGTTATTTCATTCTCTAAGATCATTAAAGTATACAGTTTTAGGGATTTAGGTCCTAACTCTTACATGACCAACTCATATATTTTAAAGTGGACAATTCTACTCATCATCCAATTTTTCCACAATATATAAATTTCAAAATAAAAAAATTATTCTTTTAATAAAAAATCATTATGAATTCCTTATTTAGTTCTTATCCATTCTTACCCATCCTTAAACCCTGTGGTTTTTAAAAAAAATATGGGATGAGCATAAAAAATCTCAGTAAAGGACTTGAAAGAATGAAATCCATTAGTCTAGTGAAAAGCATTAAAACCCATAAATTTTTTACCTTTATCAAAATATTATTTGAACATATGAAATAATAATAACTATATAAAAAACATACACTTTTTTAAATAAAACATTTAAAACCCATAGAAAGTAAATATTAACCATTTCATGATACTTAGAGAATTATATTCATAACATGTGTTAAAAATAACTAAGACTAGTTAAATAAAAGAAATAGAACTAATTGATTAACTCCCTCATTATATTATATGAAGAAATGTAACATTAACCAATTCATTAGAGAGATATAATGGGTTTAAAATATCGTATAAGTTGTATTAGGCTCACCTATTGTATAATTTGTATTGGGATCACCCATTATATAAGTGAAATCAGTACTAATTACTCATATAAGTTATATAATGATCACCCATTAATCATATTCAATTATCATGTACTATATAATGAAAAAGTATTATACTTTCACAATTTGATCATCAAACCCTTGAAATACCATTTGGGCTCATATGAAAAAAAAATTAGATATCCAAATACAATTTCCTTTTAATAACATATTTTCAAAACTAACAATCCAAGAAAAAAAAGGGAAATAGGCTTTCTATTTGAGTAAAAAATAAATGCTTGTAAAATAATCAAAACTTTAAAAAATTGTTATAGTAGCAGGAAAATCCATTGACATTGTATACGTTAAAATAGAACAGACCTTTTTTACTTTTTTAATGAAAGTCAAAATACTCTGTATAAACTATGTAAAATGATTCCTTTTAAATACATTTAAATTAAAGAAAAAGATACATAAAATTTCATTTACCATTACTTTAAGTTAATTTAAATACATATAAAATAATTAATTTAAAGAATATGGTTCTGGAATAAAATTATTTATAAAATAAATATATAAATATTTTAAAATGAGGTTTTAAAAGTAATGTTTCACTTAACTGGAGTCTGACTCATCATGCACATTATTTATATTCCTGAGTAATAAATATATGTTAATTATTAACTTTATTAGAAATATTGTTGAGTTTTATATTCGTTTTATTATATTTATTACTAATTTATATTGTTCACATCAATCATTTTGATAATATTCAACTCATATGTCTAAAATGACTTTTATAGGTTGAATATGGTCAATTAAGTCAATATTAAATCATATATAGAATAATAATCAATAAATAATTTTAATTTTAATAAATAAATTATACTTTTAAATCCCATAATGAAATATGGTTAAGAAAAAAGAACTATGTTACAATCATGGAGATGGTATATCATATGTACGCATGAGTAACATTTCCTTTTTAGCCATCTTGATCATAGGAAAGAAATTACAATTTTATCATTACATAATTATTATTTTATAATAAATATCATATTATTTATTTAAATATACCTTTAAATAGTTTTCATGTGTTTTGGTCAAGAAAAATGAATCACATCACTTCATGGATGGGGTTGTCAATAAAAATACAAGAACAACATTTACATTTTTAATGGATGGAAAGGTAAGAGAGTTGATTATATCTTAAAATTAAATACTGATAATATTTCATGAATAATATATATATATATATTAAATACATCATTATGAAAATATATGAGAAGCAGTGATGGTAAATAAATTACATCAGTTCTCTAGGTGGTAGTCCACTATACACATGAACAACATTTTAGGTTCCTATACGATGAAAGAGGAGATTGATATAGGTTATTAAATTAATATAATAAAATATAATTTTATGTGATTTTATTCTATTTTTATTTTATTAATTTAGGAAAATATTTTAAGGATGTAGAAGAGTAAATAACTATAAAACATTTGGTTAAAATTTATATCTATTTTTTAGAAACACACCTATTCTTATCAACTTAATTTCTATAAGGTTAGTATTAATAAAAATATAATAGCACTAAAATTTGGAGAGTGATTTTTTGAAAGTATTGTTTAAATTATTTTATGAAATATAGTGATAACAATTTGTAAGGAAGATAGGAGAGTTGGTTCCCTTTTATAAGTGGGGGGGGGGTTGAATTACTTAAATTATTAAATTAATATAAATTACGTTTGATAGAAAAATGAAATTTGTTTTATATAATTAGAATATAGGATGAGGATGAGTGAAAATATTCACATATAATAAAATTTTTACAAGTTCAGATGTTTTTTTCACCTGCGACTTTTGGTTTTAACCCCCTGTTAAACTTTTTTTCTATTACTATGGTATCAAATTGTTTTCAATAATGGAGTTATGACAGTTACTATAAAAGGAAGAGTGAACCATAAATGGAATATGGATGATATTATAAACCACATCCAATTAATATGTCTGAAGATATGAATTTTAGGATTTTTAAATCATTTAATAAAACATTATTTATTATAAAATAACATTAATGTCATGTTTGGAACTATTTATTTAATTTGACTTTTGAAAACAAAATGAAAAAAATGAATTCAAATATAATAATTTAAAACATAAATAACATTATATATTTCTCTAATTTTTTATCATGATAATCCATTTGAATTATATTACTTTTGATATTTTTAATAATAATTATTTTATTTTTCATTTAATTGAATAGATACAGTGTTGACGTTGAGTATGAATTTAAAAAAGTTATTTAATCTAAAAAAATTAGAAATAAATTACCATGATAAAAAATAATTTATCTCTTAAATACCAAATTATATCTAAATATATTCTTTTTCTATCCCCCTCAAAAAAAATTTATAAATATTAAAATCTTGAGAGTGACATTTTTGAATTTATATTTACATAAACTAATATAGATGTTATAAATAAAGGAAAGTGGAAATAAATTTCCTAATAATTTAATCTAGAATATTAATAATATAAAAAATTTATCTAATAAAATTGATACAAGTTTTAGGGATAGTTTTAGTTCTTATCATATTATTTTTTTACCTTAATTACCCGATTTATCCTTATCGAGGTGAAAAATATTTAAAACAGTTACTATTCATAATGAAAAAAATAAAAGGGGGATATTTAATAAATTTAGACCTCATGATTAAAAATATTTAATCCATTTTCAATATTTAATTCATATAATTGGTAGAATTCATTTTAAAATTAAACCTACAAAACATGATGAAAAACAAGTTTATAGAAAAATGCCTTTCAAAGTATAAAATTATTTTTATACCAAAATCCATAATAAAATTAATTCCACAGACCATAATTTTTTTATTACTAATAAAAAATTACTAATTAATTTTAAAAATAATTTAAAATTTAATTTTACTTTTTAAATAACTGAAAAGAAAATACTATTTTCAATAAAAATCAATATTTTTCACTATTCATTGAAAAATAATTCTTTTTAGAAAAATTAAAAAATTTAACCATAAGGTAATTATTATGTGATGATAAAAAAATATTAAATTAATTATGTAAAATGATAATACCATATTTCTTAATTCAAAATTTTCAATAAAACTATATAAATTTCAAAAATCCAATTTTGTTAGAAATATATATTTTTTGAATGAAAATCTACTTTATATATTTCTAATGAATATAACTCTAAAATTTAATTCATAAATATTTGAAAATTATTTATTTTATCTTTACCTAGGTTTTTAAATTCTTCCTCATTTTGAAAATTATTGCCTCACAATTTTATTTATTACTTAAACAAGTAGGGATATATTTCCATCATAGAATTTTCATATTCCCATGTTGCTTCTTAAAGAATATTTTTAATTTTCAAAAACTTAACATGATGGTTTTCTTTATTTTGTAATTTTTTATCTCTAGGGTCATGAATCTGAAATTGTTTTTTTTGTTCATATGAAAGGTTATATTCCAACTAAACTACTTTTGGGATCAAAACACGAGATTAATTTGACATATATTTTCTTATCATCAAAACCTGAAATACATTATGTACCTAGGGTAAACTTAAATGAAAGGAAAATTGATAGAAAACTAATTCAAAATTCTCTAGGATCTCATATTTAATGAATTATGGGATTATCATTCCCTTTTAAATAAATCTCTTAAAAGTTTTCCATGGTGATATTTCCTCTAGTTAACCGTATAACATTCTTTTCATTCTTTGATCCATCAAAATAATTTACTGAATCATATTCAGATTTCTCAACCATTTCCTCTAAAAAATTTGGCACCGTAATCTTCTTTTCTATTACTTCATCCCAAAAAATGGATCCTGACATTGCTCTTGGTATAATGTCTCAAAAGGTGTCATCTGTATACTAGAATGATAACTATTTTATAAGAAAACTCAACCAATGCTAGTTGATGATACCAAATTCTCTATTAATCCTATGAAAAGTTATAAATAATATATTTTACCATTTGAATTATTCTCTTATACTATCCATTATATTAATAATGAAATGTTGTACTGAAATTTAATTTAGTACCCAACAAATTATGACGTACTTTCCAAAAATTAAAGGTGAACCTGGGATTATGGTCTGATACAATGGAGAGAGTTAATCCATGTAACCTGACTATATGCTTGAGATATAATTGAGAAATATGATATAAATACATAGTATCTTGAATGGGATTCAATGGTTCATATCTAGTTACACTACTAGAAACTAGCTTTATAGGCATAGTTTTTCTAAAAACCATGGCTACAGACCCCATCTATAGACACAATTTTTGGTAAACCATGGATATATTTCATTAGTCTTTGGATATAGCCATGTTTTTATAAAAATATGGCTATATGTGGGCTCTATATCCATGGTTTTCTTGAATGGTGGCTATCAATTTCCTGAAGAAAAAAAATTCACGCGGGAAGTTGGCAGGAAAAGCTATAGCCATGGTTTAATGAAATTGTAGCTATAGAGCATACCTATAGACATACTTTCAATGAAACCATGGCTATAGGGTCCCCATGTATTGGATATAGCCACCGTTTTATGAAACTGTGGCTATACACTATACCTATAGCCATGGTTTTAAAGAATCATGGCTATAGGGTCTCCATCTATTGGTTATTGCCATAGTTTTAAGAAACTGTGGCTATAGACCATACATATAGCCACAATTTCAATGAACCGTGGCTATAGGGTCTCCATGTATTAGTTAGAGACACGTTTTTACACTTAATGAAATGGGGTTTATATATATATATATATATATGAATCTATAATTTCCAATAGTATAGTGGTAAAGTGAATATATATATGCAGGTAGTGGAGGTGTAGGGTTCAAATAGTGGTGGTTTCATTTTATTTTAAATATATATAGCCATAGGTTCAGGAACCATGTATATAAATTATACTTCCATGGTGGTAAACTGTTGAAATAACCCTTCAAAACACAAAAATACCCTTTCCACAAAGGACAAGATAGAGGGATATTACCATGGTTTAAAAAATTGTGGCTATAAATTCTATTTACATGGTGGAAAACTGTAGTAATATCCCTTGAAACCATGCCTATATACCCTAAAACTATGTCTATAGCCCTTTCCATCATAGAGGGATATTGATACAGTTTTTAAAACCGCCACTATTGTATCTATTATCATGGTTGAAAACCATGGAAATATCTCTTGCAACCATGGCTATTTATTTTACCTACAGCCAGGCCAATAGGTTCCAAAACCTACTAAAACCATGGATATAAGCTATAGATAGAGTTTTTATGCCTATAGACATGATTTTTGACCACAACTATAGGTGAAATTTATAGTCATCTTAATTGATCAACAATAACCCAAAGTGCATTATTACATTAAAATGTCTTTGGAAGTCCCATCATGATATACATGGATATATTTTATGATTTCCAATATATAAATTGAAATTTATAAAGCATCCTATTTGGTAATTTTCATTATAATTTAACCTATTGATTAGTCAAACACTTCATGGTAAATTCAACAATAAATAGTTTCATTCCATACCATCAGTAATAATCATGATGATCTCTGTACATCTTAGTGCTTCCATGACGATCAAAAAACAGGAAACTATGAGTTTCACCCAAAAATTATCTCTTAAAATAGGAATCAAAAGACATACATAATATCTTTTTAAATTTGATAACAACTAATTAGATAATATTAAACTCTAGAAACATACCCTTCAAAATAGATTCTATCTTTTTGAATAAAACATGATCCTATCTTTGATCATTCTTTTAATAATTTCCGAGAGAGATGATTATACTTATACCTAAAAAAATAGAGAAAGTTACTTCATGTACAATTTCACATCCAAAAATCATCAAATCATTAACTAAAGGATCATGTTCCAAATATAAAATAGGAAATATTGAAATATCTTTCTAACTCAAAGCCTAAGCTACATTGTTTTATTTTCTAGGATGATAATGAATTATGCATTCATAATACTTAATAAATTTTTTCCATCTTATCTTCCTTATGTTCAAATCATTATGAGTTAATATATACTTCAAACTATTATGATCAATATTCATTTTACACTTTACTCTATATAAATAATTCCTTGAAATTTTTGAATAAAAAACCATACCACTAATACCATATAAATTTTAGGATAATTTAACTCATGAGGTTTTAGTTAACGTAAGTAATTACCTAACCATTATACATCATAACAAAACCAAGTCACTTAAATGAATTATCATTATTGGTGAAAAATTCACTATATATATAGGGTAGGTCCAAAACAGAATCATTCAATTATAATATTTTTAGATCATGAAAAATAATCATTATACGCTTCTGTCTAGAAGAATTTAACTCTTTTTTTTAGTTAACTTAGTCATCGGTCTAGATTACTGAATTTTTTTTCAACAAACCTATAGTAGTAAACTGAGAATCCAAGAAAACAATAAATATCTATGAAATTTATATACCCTTTATGTTGAAACCAGGGTCTTCAAAGCATGATTTGGCATATGGTTTGTGTTTTTTGTCAATCCTCAGTGGAAGTTCAGGATGTGTACCAACAAAGAGATCATACCATTCAAGCAGAAAACAGTAGTGAAGGTGGCGCCGTTTCCCAGTGTTTGCCAAATTTTTGGGCCTGAAAATCGGCCAATAAAGTAAAGTGTTTTTGGAAAAGTTACTTGCGCGCCGAGGTCTTGGAGGATAAAATACATGCACGCCATATGTTTTTAAGGATCAGAACTTCAAAATTTGGCTAAGGAAAGAAAGTATCACAAGTATTGGTTGTGTCGTGCAAGTGAGTTGCGCGACAGAGGTTGTGGGAAACGAGTCTTGCACACCAATGATGGACTTGCGCGCCTCCACGCAGGGAGTCCAGTTTGCCTATAAATACTAGACCACCCCTCCTCATTTTCAACGGAGTTCAAGACTGAGAGATTGTTTGAGCTCTCGTCACGCAGGTGGTTGAGCCGCACAGGTGGTAGTTTGGTCGCACAAGTAGAGCTTGCGCACCGGTTTTCTGCTGTGCACCCAAGGCGGTTTGGGAGAGAAATGAAGTGAACAGCGCAAGTTTTTTGTCAGGGAAGGAAGCATCGCGCAGGTGCGTTGGTGACACTTGCATGCCAGTTTAGACTTGCACGCCGTATTGGGACTTGTGCGTCCGGCTTGGAGAAGTGTGCTAGGTTTTTCTGAAGCCCGCCAGCCTGTTTGGAGCTGCACGAAAGCCAGAAGACTACTTGATACATTCAAGGAAAAGTGATATTCTGCTTCTGGTAAGAATCAGACTTCAATAGATCATCTAGATACAACAGAGGATGCATTCTTATGAAATTGATGAAGAGACCTTCACGTCTCTAAACTGAGTGGGATTTCACCAACGACAGTGAGCCAGGGGGAGTCAACGGGAGTGACCTGAGGGGAGCAGTGGGCTATCCCTGAACCTTTGTAAAGACAGTGAGCCTGGGATAGAGTAACTGTACCCGAACTTTTGTAATCTACCGCTAGTGAAGTATAGTGGATTTTGGTATGACCGACTACCTGTCGGCGTATACTCCTTGTACGTAGCCCTTAGTGGTGAACCAAGTAAAAAGGGATGTGTCTTCTCTGTGCATGTGAATGTTTGCTTTCTGATCATAATTCTCATACAAGTTCAACAAGTTCCTACCAAAGTGGGAACAAGATCCATCACATTAAAAGAAAAAGTGGTCTCCCTGATTCACCCCTCCCCTCTCAGGGTGTCCCAGGGTCCATCAAGTGGTATCAGATGGTAAAGGTTGCTGGTGTTTAATCAGACCTTCTTTGTCATGGAAAACGCGGTCAATGTCAGGGGAGTCCCTCACTTCGATGGAAGCAATTTCCAGATCTGGAAGAATAGAAAGAGATCTCATCTAAGATATCTTGGAATGGAAGTTATTTTCTCTAATGTGCAAGGAATACATGTCACTGATCCAACAGGTCTGGCTATGACTGAAACAGACAGGAAACTTCTTGATGCTGATGCTAAAGCTCATAATTCTCTCACTACAGCCCTTTCTGATTAGATCTACTTGAAGGTGATGAATTTAACCTCAGTAAAATCCATGTGGGATAAACTTGAGAATATTTATGAAGGAGATAGAAAAGTGAAGGAGGCGAAACTACAAGTTCTACACAATCGGTTTGATGATCTGAAGATGCATCCAGACGAGAATTCAGACTCTTTCTTCAATCAAATTACTAAAGTGGTTGGAGCAATTCGGGGTCTAGGTGAAGAAATCAAATACATTGATATTGTAAAGAAAATATTAAGAAGAATTCCACCTCTGTATAATGTGAAGGTGTCAGCCCTTTAGGAAAGAGATCTTTCCAAACTTTCTCTAGCTGATCTACTGAGCAGCTTGGTAGCATATGAAATGAGAGTCAAACCATAAGATTCTACGACTCGGGTGAGCAAGGAAATGGCATTCAAGGCCATGGATAAATTTGAAATCTCAAAGGATAGTAGTGGTGATGATGAAGAAGAGAAAGAAATTATTTCTCTCATTGCAAAGAAGTTCCAGAAGGGGAAAGGGAAATTCAAAGGAAAGTTACCTCTCGCATGTTTCCGTTGTGGAAAAGATGGGCACATTTCCTCTCAGTGCTTGAAGAATATTAATGATGATGGCAGTGAAGATGAAAACTTCAAGAAGCCTCAGAGAAGGTTCTTCAAAAAGGGAGACTTCAAATTTGGTAAGAAAATGCAAAGGAAGAGTTTTGTCTGTTAAGAAGAAGAAGATGACAATGAATTCTGTGATGAAGAAGAACCATAATTCAAAACTGGGAACCATGCTTCTATGATGGCCACTGTTGAAAAGTCAGAATATATTGATAGAGAAAAACAACTGAGAACTTGTGTAGATCCTGAGGTGCAACTTAAGGATGCGGTTAGTAAGCTAAAGATTAAATGTAAGAGCTGCAATACGTGGAAATCAATTGTAGAAGAATCAACTGAATATGTTGATCAACTTGAAGCTGAAATTGAATGACTGGAAGAATTTTTGAAGGTACAGTCTAAAATAATTGAAATCAATGATGATGTAGTTGATCTGAAGCTGAGAATTGAAGAGCAGGAAATGGTCATCAATGACCTCACATCCAGACTGGATGAAATATCCAAGACTGCTCAGGGTCTTGAGGAGGAAGTAGTTACTCTAAGGAGTAAACTGGAGACTGAATCAATTCCAAAAGAATCGAGGAAGAAAATACAGTTCTGAAGATTCTCAAATGAAGAATTACTAGCAAGACTCAAGTGTGGTTCAGATGGGGTTGGAAAAATCTTGAGTGATCAAAGACCCGCTTGCATGGGAAAGAGTGGAATTGGCTGTGAGGCTGAGTCATTAACTTCTGGAAGTGAAAATATCCAAAAGAAAGATAAGATGAAAGTTGAACATGATGAAATGTTACCTAGAGTGCTGAAAAAGGAACCCTCAATCCAAACTAAAAGGAGACCCGAAAATTATCCTCAAACATTCAAAAATGACAGGCAGTCTTACTATTCTCCCAAGGAAGAAGGTATCAGGAGAAATTCAAGTGAGAAGACATTTCCTCTCATGAAGTGTCAGTTCTGTGGCTATCTGGGCCATACCATGTCTTATTGTGAAGAGGCAAGAAGCTATCTGAATGGAGAAGATATAGATGCTCAAAAAAGGAGAACAATATCATATCCTAATTCTCATAGAAGAAATAATTTCTATGGATATTGTTTTCGTTGTTCTAACTTTGGTCATAAGGCAGTTAATTGCAGGCAGAGAAGGGACATAGACACCTCATACCGAAGTTCAAAACAAGTCATGTCTCATCAGCAAGACAGTGTTGCTCTTTCAAACAGGTTCTCACCTCTCAAAGAAGACTTTGACTATGAAGAACCTTGGTATGCATAAGAGATAGTTGAAAGTCCATCAGTTCTATATACTCAATCTAATGTCTCATGGAAGGAAAGGAAGAAGATTGAGAAATCGAACCTTGCAGAGGTAGCCCTCAAAGCTACAAATAACAACAGTACCTGGATTCTAGATAGCGGTTGTTCATCTCATATGACGGGTAATGCCGCCCTACTAACGAATATCATAAAGAATGTTGATGGTACAGTAAGATTTGGTAATGATGGGGCTCTGAAAATCTAAGGGAGTGGAAGTACCCAATTATCTAATGGAGAACTAAAGAAGACTGAAGTCCTTTACGTAGATGGCCAACGTCATAATCTCCTCAGCGTGAGTCAACTCTGTGACTCAGGACTTATAGTTACTTTTAATCAGAAAGGCTGCACTATCAAGGGAAAAACCAGTAATTCACTTATGAAACGATGCAGAACAGAAGGCAACTTGTATCAGGTTGATAGTGCAGAAAATGTATGTTACATGACAGTTGAAGAAGAAAACAATTTGTGGCATCGGAGATTGGGACACATCAATCAACAAGACATGGAGAAAATATCAAAATTGATAATTGTCATGGACATCCCCAACCTGAAGCGTGAGCGTGAGAAATCTTGTGATGCTTGTATTCGTGGGAAGCTGGTCTGCAGTTCATATCGGCCAAAGAAGAAAAAGGCATATCACCTTCTTGATATGATTCATACAGATGTTTGTGGTCCAATAAATGTCGCCGGAGCACATGGAGAAAGGTACGTTTCCCTTTGCATTGATGATTACAGTAGAATGGCATGTGTGATGGTCATTCACAGGAAACGAAAAGTCCTTGACTGCATGAAAACATATCGGCGAATCGCCGAGAATGATACCAGACGAACAATCAAAGTGTTGCGATCTGACAATGGAGGAGAATACACGTCCATTGAATTTGAGAATTATCTAGAGAAGCATGGGACACAGCATGAGGTAGCTGCTGTGAGAACTCCACAACAAAATGGAGTAGTTGAACGTAGGAATCGACAGGAGAACAACATGGCGCGAACTATGCTGATTGAGAGTCGTATTCCACGACATTACTAGAAAGAGGCTGTTCAAGCTGCAGTGTACATTCAGAATCAAACAGGACTTTATATGGGTGAGACGAAGACACCATATGAATTTTGGCATGGACGAAAGCCTTCTCTAAGATACTTCCGTGTCTTTGGAAGTAAATGCTTCATCAGGAACAAAGAAGGAAATCAAGGGAAATATGGAGACAATGAAGATGAAGGAATTTTCCTTGGTTACTCAATGAACAACAAAGCCTACAAATGCTTCAACAAGCGTTTGGGAAGAATTGTGGAAAGAAGCGATGTTAAGATAATTGAAGAGAAAACCATGAATGCTTCAAGGACGTCATATACTGATGTGATAGAAAGTCAGGAAGAATGTCAATGTGAAGAAAATACAAATGCAGAAATAGATGAAGTTTTTCAAAACACTCAACAGTCACATCATGATATTGACTCAGAAGAAGAATCTGAAGAAGAAACTATGGATGAAGAAAATGCTACTGAACCTCGCAGGAGAAATCGAAGAGCTGATATTGATCTATCCAACATAATTGGGGACATGAGTGCACCCACTCAAACACGGAGAATGAGGAATAACACACAATCTGCATTTCTATCAGTTGTAGAGCCATCCTCATTCGAAGAAGCTGCTAATGATGAATCATGGGTGAAATCCATGAATGATGAATTAGATCAGATTGACAAGAATCAGACATGGGATCTTGTCCAGAGACCCGAAGGTCAAAATATGATTGGTACCAAATGGATCTTCAAAAATAAGTTTGATGAACATGGAAGTGTCAACAGAAAAAAGGAACGTCTGGTATGTAAAGGATACTCTCAGATTGAAGGCATTGATGTTGAAGAAACCTTTTCTCCAGTAGCTAGACTGGAGTCAATCAGGATTTTCCTTACCATGACACTCCAAAGAGGATATAAAGTATATAAAATGGATATTAAGACATCATTCTTGAATGGTGTACTCGAAGAAGAAGTCTACATTGAACAACCAGGGGGCTTTGTTTTTGGTACTGATGAAAGAAAGGTCTGTAAACTGAAGAAAGCTCTGTATGGTTTGAAGCAGGCACCACAGGCATGGTACTCACGGCTGGATTCATATCTCAAGAATTTGGAATTCCAAAGAGGAGGAGTTGATCACAATCTCTATGTGAAGAATTCTTCAAAAGATCAATTCATGGTTCTTGTCTACGTTGATGATATCATATTTGGTTGTAGTAGGCAGAAATCAGTGGATGAATTTGTCAACCACATGAAATCAGAATTTGAAATGTCTATGATTGGGGAGCTCACATATTTCTTGGGGCTGCAGGTGATTCAAAAGAAGGAATACACTTTCATTTCTCAGGAAAAATATGCAAGAGAGCTACTGAAAAAGTTCAATATGCAAGACTCCAAAACAATGTCAACTCCGGTTGCAGAAGGAACTAAACTTGGAAAGCATGAGGATGGGGACTCTGTTGATCCCACCATGTACAGGAGGATCATTGGAAGCCTACTGTACCTGACAACGACAAGGCCAGATATTGTCTTTGCCACATGCCTTGCAGCCCGCTTTCAGAGTAATCCAAAAGGGGAAAATATGGAAGCAGTAAAAAGAATCATGAGATACATTCATGGTACACATAACTTCAGGTTATTTTTTGCTGCAGGCAGGGACAGTGAATTATCCGCATTTTCAGATGCTGACTGGGCTGGTGATGTGGTAGACAGAAAGTCCACTAGTGGCAGAGCTTTCTATATTGGGAAGAAATGTGTTGGCTGGTTGAGCAAGAAACCAGAAAGTACTTCTCTTAGTACGGCTGAAGCTGAGTATATCTCTGCCACAAAATCATGCACTCAACTTCTTTGGATGAAGCAGCAGCTAACAGATATTGGTGATAAGGTGCAGCAACCAATGGTGATTTATTGTGATAACAAAAGTGCAATTGATCTTACGAAGAATCCGGTTCAGCATTCTCGTACAAAACATATTGAAATACGGTATCATTTTATCAAAGAAAAGGTTGAACAAGGCGTGATTAGAATGGATCATGTTGGAACTGATGAGCAAGTGGCTGATATCCTGACCAAGCCATTGTCCGCGGCAGTGTTTGAGAAGCATCGGTTGAACCTCGGTGTTCAACCACCTCTTACTACATAAGGAGGCTCCGGAAATCCCCTCACCCCATTTGTTTTAACTGTTTTTATCTGCTTATGGATGTGATTCAGGATTATGGGGGAGATACTATTCAGGGGAAGTATGGATTGAGCAGAACGTTGAACAACTTATCGGTCTTTGGTTTTATTGTCAATGGGGGAGAAAGGAATAAATTCAAGGCACAAAATTCTTCTGTGATGAGAAGACGAGAAGTATAAGATTGCGATGAGAAGTATAAGAAGGATAACATCGGGCGTCATGGAGAATTTCAAAACACGGGAACCCAATTCAAGCTTCCTCTCTCGTTTTCTATACTGAGCATTGCTCACGTAGACTTAGAGTGTTGACTGAGTTGATTCTTGCGTTTTGGGTTTGCTCATGGTTGGAGATCTATTGAATTTATTCCGATTGCCAACAAACCCAAAGGGGGAGATATTTGAAACCAGGGTCTTCAAAGCATGATTTGGCATATGGTTTGTGTTTTTTGTCAATCCTCAGTGGAAGTTCAGGATGTGTACCAACAAAGAGATCACACCGTTCAAGCAGAAAATAGTAGTGAAGGTGGCGATGTTTCCTAGTGTTTGCCAAATTTTTGGGCCTAAAAATCGTCCAATAAAGTAAAGTGTTTTTGGAAAAGTTACTTGCGCGCCGAGGTCTTGGAGGATAAAAGACGTGTACGCCATATGTTTTTGAGGATCAGAACTTCAAAATTTGGCTAAGGAAAGAAGGTCACGCAAGTATTGGTTGGGTCGCGCAAGTGAGTTGCAAGACAGAGGTTGTGGGAAACGAGTCTTGCACACCAATGATGGACTTGCGCGCCTCCGCGCAGTGGGTCCAGTTTTCCTATAAATACTAGACCACCCCTCCTCATTTTCAGCAGAGTTCAAGACTGAGAGATTGTTTGAGCTCTCATCGCGCAGGTGGTTGAGCCGTGCAGGTGGTAGTTTGGTCGCGCAAGTAGAGCTTCCGCGCCGGTTGTCTGCTGTGCGCCCAAGGCGGTTTGGGAGAGAAATGAAGTGAACCGCACAAGTTTGTTGTCGGGGAAGGAAGTGTCGCGCAGGTGCGTTGGTGACACTTGCATGCCATTTTAGACTTGCAAGCCGTATTGGGACTTGTGCGTCCGGCTTGGAGAAGTGCGCCAGGTTTTGCTGAAGCCCGCCGGCCTGTTTGGAGCTGCACGAAAGCCAGGAGACTACCTGATACATTCAAGGAAAAGTGATATTCTGCTTTTGGTAATAATCAGACTTCAATAGAGCATCTAGATACAACAGAGGATGCATTCTTATGAAAATGATGAAGAGACCTTCACATCTATAAACTGAGTGGGATTTCACCAACGACAGTGAGCCAGGGGGAGTCAACGGGAGTGACCCGAGGGGAGCAGTGGGCTATCCCTGAACCTTTGTAAAGGCAGTGAGCCTGGGACAGAGTAACTGTACCTGAACTTTTGTAATATACCACTAGTGAAGTATAGTGAATTTTGGTACGACCGACAACCTGTCGGCATATGCTCCTTGGACGTAGCCCTTAGTGGTGAACCAAGTAAAAAGGGCTATGTCTTCTCTGTGTATGTGAATGTTTTCTTTCTGATCATAATTCTCATACAGGTTCAACAAGTTCCTACCAAAGTGGGAACAAGATCCATAAAATTAAAATAAAGAGTGGTCACCCTGATTCACCCCTCCCCTCTCAGGGTGTCACAGGGTCCTTCAAGTGGTATCAGAGGGTAAAGGTTGCTGGTGTTGAATCTGACCTTCTTCGTCATGGAAAACGCGGTCAATGTCAGGGGAGTCCCTCACTTCGATGGAAGCAATTTCCAGATCTGGAAGAACAGAATGATATCTCATCTATGATCTCTTGGAATGGAAGTTATTTTCTCTACTGTGCAAGGAATACATGTCACTGATCCAACAGGTCTGGCTATGACTGAAACAGACAGGAAACCTGTTGATGCTGATGCTAAAGCACAGAATGCTCTCACTGCAGCCCTTTCTGATTATATCTACCTGAAGGTGATGAATTGCACCTCATCAAAATCCATGTGGGATAAACTTGAGAATATTTATTAAGGAGATAGAAAAGTGAAGGAGGCGAAGCTATAAGTTCTACACAATCGGTTTGATGATCTGAAGATGCATCGAGACGAGAATGCAGACTCTTTCTTCAATCAAATTACTAAAGTGGTTGGAGCAATTCGGGGTCTAGGTGAAGAAATCAAAGACATTGATATTGTAAAGGAAATATTAAGAATAATTCCACCTCTGTATAATGCGAAGGTGTCAGCCCTTGAGGAAAGAGATCTTTCCAAACTTTCTCTAGCCGATCTACTGAGATTCTTGGTAGCATATGAAATGAGAGTCAAACCAGAAGATGCTACGACTCGGGTGAGCAAGGAAATGGCATTCAAGGCCATGGATAAATTGAAAATCTCAAAGGATAGTAGTGGTGATGATGAAGAAGAGAAAGAAATTATTTCTCTCATTGCAAAGAAGTTCCAGAAGGTGAAAGGGAAATTCAAAGGGAAGTTACCTCTCGCATGTTTCCGTTGTGGAAAAGTTGGGCACATTGCCTCTCAGTGCTTGAAGAATATTAATGATGATGGAATTGAAGATGAAAACTTCAAGAAGCCTCAGAGAAGGTTCTTCAAAAAGGGAGACTTCAAATTTGGTAAGAAAATGCAAAGGAAGAGTTTTGTCTGTTAAGAGGAAGAAGATGGCAATGAATTCTGTGATGAAGAAGAACCTTAATTCAAAACTGGGAACCATGCTTCTATGATGGATATTGTTTTAGTTGTTCTAACTTTGTTCAAAAGGCAGTTAATTGCAGGCAGAGAAGGGACATAGACACCTCATACCGATGTTCAAAACAAGTCAAGTCTCGTCAGCAAGGCAGTGTTGCTCTTTCAAACAGGTTCTCACCTCTCAAAGAAGACTTTTACTATGAAGAACCATGGTATGCAGAAGAGATAGTTGAAAGGCCATCAGTTCTATATACTCAATCTAATTTCTCATGGAAGGAAAGGAAGAAGATTGAGAAATCGAACCTTGCAGAGGTAGCCCTCAAAGCTACAAATAACAACAGTACCTGGATTCTAGATAGCGGTTGTTCATCTCATATGACGGGTAATGCCGGCATACTAATGAATATCATAAAGAATGTTGATGGTAAAGTAAGATTTGGTAATGATGGGGCTCTGAAAATCAAAGGGAGTGGAAGTACCTAATTAGCTAATGGAGAACTGAAGAAGACTGAAGTCCATTACGTAGATGGCCAACGTCATAATCTCCTCAGCGTGAGTCAACTCTGTGACTCAGGGCTTATAGTTACTTTTAATCAGAATGGCTGCACTATCAAGGGAAAAACCGGTAATTCACTTATGAAAGGATGCAGAACAGAAGGCAACTTGTATCAAGTTGATAGTGCAGAAAATGTATGTTACATGACTGTTGAAGAAGAAAACAATTTGTGGCATCGGAGATTGGGATAAATCAATCAATAAGACATGCAGAAAATATCAAAATTGAGAATTTTCATGGACATCCCCAACCTGAAGCGTGACCGTGAAAAATCTTGTGATGCTTGTATTCGTGGGAAGCTGGTCTGCAGTTCATATTAGCCAAAGAAGAAAAAGGCATATCACCTTCTTGATATGATTCATACAGATGTTTGTGGTCCAATAAATGTTGCCGGAACACATGGAGAAAGGTACTTTTTCCTTTTCATTGATGATTACAGTAGAATGGCATGTGTGATGGTCATTCACAGGAAACGACAAGTCCTTGACTACATGAAAACATATCGGCGAATCGCCGTGAATGATACCAGACGAACAATCAAAGTGTTGAGATCTGACAATGGAGGAGAATACACGTCCATTTAATTTGAGAATTATCTAGAGAAGCATAGGATAAAGCATGAGGTAACTGCTGTGAGAACTCCACAACAAAATGGAGTAGTTGAACGTAGGAATCGATAGGTGAACAACATGGAGCGAACTATGCTGATTGAGACTCGTATTCCACGACATTACTGGAAAGAGGTTGTTCAAGCTGTAGTGTACATTCAGAATCAAACAGGACTTTATATGGGTGAGACGAAGACACCATATGAATTGTGGCATGGACGGAAGCCTTCTCTAAAATACATCCGTGTCTTTGGAAGTAAATGCTTCATCAGGAACAAATAAGGAAATCAAGGGAAATATGGCGACAATGCAGATGAAGGAATTTTCCTTGGTTACTCAATGAACAACAAATCCTACAAATGCTTCAACAAGTGTTTGGGAAGAATTGTGGAAAGCAGCGATGTTAAGATAATTGAAGAGAAAACCACGAATGCTTCAAGGACGTCATATACTGATGTGATAGAAAGTCAGGAAGAATGTCAACGTGAAGAAAATAAAAATGCAAAAATAGATGAAGTTTTTCAAAACACTCAGCAGTCACATCATGATATTGACTCAGAAGAAGAATCTAAAGAATAAACTATGGCTGAAGAAAATGCTACTGAACCTCGCATGAGAAATCGAA
Organism: Viscum album; assembly: GCA_963277665.1. Taxonomy (NCBI): domain Eukaryota; kingdom Viridiplantae; phylum Streptophyta; class Magnoliopsida; order Santalales; family Viscaceae; genus Viscum; species Viscum album. The sequence continues at coordinate 337,279,773 of OY728144.1, forward strand.
GAGCTGAGATTGATCCATCCAACATAATTGGGGATAGGAGTGCACCCACTCAAACACATAGAATGAGGAATAACACACAATCTGCATTTCTATCAGTTGTAGAGCCATCCTCATTCAAAGAAGCTGCTAATGATGAATCTTGGGTGAAAGCCATGAATGATGAATTAGATCAGATTGACAAGAATCAGACATGGGATCTTGTCCAGAGACCCGAAGGTCAAAATATGATTGGTACCAAATGGATCTTCAAAAATAAGTTTGATGAACATGGAAGTGTCAACAGAAAAAAGGCACGTCTGGTATGTAAAGGATACTCTCAGATTGAAGGCATTGATGTTGAAGAAACCTTTGCTCCAGTAGCTATACTGGAGTCAATCAGGCTTTTCCTTGCCATGGCACTCCAAAGATGATATAAAGTATATCAAATCGATGTTAAGACATCATTCTGGAATGGTGTACTCGAAGAAGAAGTCTACATTGAACAACCAGTGGGCTTTGTTTTGGGTACTGATGAAACAAAGGTCTGTAAACTGAAGAAAGCTCTGTATGGTTTGAAGAAGGCACCACATGCATGGTACTCACGGCTGGATTCATATCTCAAGAATTTGGAATTCAAAAGAGGAGGAGTTGATCACAATATCTATATGAATAATTCTTCAAAAGATCAATTCATGGTTCTTGTCTACGTTGATGATATCATATTTGGTTGTAGTAGGCAGAAATCAGTGGATGAATTTGTCAACCACATGAAATCAGAATTTGAAATGTCTATGATTGGGGAGCTCACATATTTCTTGGGGCAGCAGGTGATTCAAAAGAAGGAATACACTTTCATTTCTCAGGAAAAATATGCAAGAGAGATACTGAAGAAGTTCAATATGCAAGACTCCAAACCAATGTCAACTCCGGTTGCAGTTTGAACTAAACTTGGAAAGCATGAGGATGGGGACTCTGTTGATCCCACCATGTACAGGAGGATCATTGGAAGCCTACTGTACCTGACAATGACAAGGCCAGATATTGTCTTTGCCACATGCCTTGCAGCCCGCTTTCAGAGTAATCCAAAAGGGGAACATATGGCAGCAGTAAAAAGAATTATGAGATACATTCATGGTACACATAACTTCGGGATATTTTTTGCTGCAGGCAGGGACAGTGAATTATCCGCATTTTCAGATGCTGACTGGGCTGGTGATGTGGTAGACAGAAAGTCCACTAGTGGCGGAGCTTTCTATATTGGGATGAAATGTGTTGTCTAGTTGAGCAAGAAACCAGAAAGTACTTCTCTTAGTACGGATGAAGCTGAGTATATCTCTGCCACAAAATCATGCACTCAACTTCTTTGGATGAAGCAGCAGCTAACAGATATTGGTGACAAGGTGCAGCAACCAATGGTGATTTATTGTGATAACAAAAGTGCAATTGATCTTACGAAGAATCCGGTTCAGCATTCTCGTACAAAACATATTGAAATACGGTATCATTTTATCAAAGAAAAGGTTGAACAAGGCGTGATTAGAATGGATCATGTTGGAACTGATGAGAAAGTGGCTGATATCCTGACCAAGCCATTGTCCGCGGCTATGTTTGAGAAGCATCGGTTGAACCTCGGTGTTCAACCACCTCCTACTACATAAGGAGGCTCCGGAAATCCCCTCTCCCCATTTGTTTTAACTGTTTTTATCTGATTATGGATGTGATGCAGGATTATGGGGGAGATACTATTCAGGGGGAGTATGGATTGAGCAGAACGTTGAACAACTTATCGGTCTTTGGTTTTATTATCAATGGGGGAGAAATGAATAAATTCAAGGCACAAAATTCTTCTGTGATGAGAAGATGAGAAGTATAAGATTGCGATGAGAAGTATAAGAAGGATAACATCGGGCGTCATGGAGAATTTCAAAACACCGGAACCCAATTCAAGGTTCCTCTCTTGTTTTCTACACTGAGCATTGCTCACGTAGACTTAGAGTGCTGGCTGAGTTGATTCTTGCGTTTTGGGTTTTCTCATGGTTGGAGATCTATTGAATTTATTCTGATTGCCAACAAACCCAAAGGGGGAGATTGTTGGAACTAGGGTCGTCAAAGAATGATTTGGCGTATGGTTTGTGTTTTTTGTCAATCCTCAGTGGAAGTTCAGGATGTGTACCAACAAAGAGATCATACCGTTAAAGCAGAAAACAGTAGTGAAGGTGGCGCCATTTCCTAGTGTTTGCCAAATTTTTGGGCCTGAAAATCGGCCAATAAAGTAAAGTGTTTTTGGAAAAGTTACTTGCACGCCGAGGTCTTGGAGGATAAAAGACTTGCGCGCCATATGTTTTTGAGGATCAGAACTTCAAAATTTGGCTAAGGAAAGAAGGTCTAACAAGTATTGGTTGGGTCGCGCAAGTGAGTTGCGCGACAGAGGTTGTGGGAAACGAGTCTTGCGCGCCAATGATGGACTTGAGAGCCTCCGCGCAGGGGGTCCAGTTTGCCTATAAATACTGGACCACCCCTCCTCATTTTCAATGGAGTTCAAGACTGAGAGATTGTTTGAGCTCTCATCGCACAGGTGGTTGAGCCGCGCAGGTGGTAGTTTGGTCGCGCAAGTAGAGCTTGCGCGCCGGTTGTCTGCTGTGCGCCCAAGGCGGTTTGGGAGAGAAATGAAGTGAACCGCGCAAGTTTGTTGTCGGGGAAGGAAGCGTCGCACAGGTGCATTGGTGACACTTGCGCGCCAGTTTAGACTTGCGCGCCGTATTGGGACTTGCGCGTCCGGCTTGGAGAAGTGCGCCAGGTTTTGCTGAAGCCTGCCGGCCTGTTTAGAGCTTCATGAAAGCCATGAGACTACCTGATACATTCGAGGAAAAGTGATATTCTTCTTCTGGTAAGAATCGGACTTCAATAGAGCATCTAGATACAACAGAGGATGCATTCTTATGAAAATGATGAAGAGACCTTCACGTCTATAAACTGAGTGGGATTTCACCAACGACAGTGATCCAGGGGGAGTCAACGGGAGTGACCCGAGGGGAGCAGTGGGCTATCCCTAAACCTTTGTAAAGGCAGTGAGCCTGGGACAGAGTAACTGTACCTGAACTTTTGTAATCTACCGCTAGTGAAGTATAGTGTATTTTGGTATGACCGTCAACCTGTCAGCGTATGCTCCTTGGACGCAGCCCTTAGTGGTGAACCAGGTAAAAAGGTATGTGTCTTCTCTATGCATGTGAATGTTTGCTTTCTGATCATAATTATCATACTGTTTCAACAAGTTCCTACCAAAGTGGGAACAATATCCATCACATGAAAAGAAAAAGTGGTCACCCTGATTCACCCCTCCCCTCTCAGGGTGTCCCGGGGTCCTTCACTTTACATTATTCAACAAATTTAGTTTTAACAGTGTCAATATTTTTTTCATCATTATAAATAATATGCCTAAGGAATTAAATCTATCACCACATTATTATATGGACCAACATAATCTATAGTAGTAGAAAATGATTTTGATACACATTTTGTCTATTGATCTTGATGATTTCTACCCAATGTATCTAACATCAGACTCACATTAACAAAATAACCCAACACATTGAAATTATAACACCTCACCATTGAATATTAATATGTTACCCCATTCTTGGATTGTTTAGGACTCTTTTCATTATAGTTATAATCCCTATGTCTAAATTTAGAACACCAATAATATGTTCCATATCCTATCATACATTCCCAGAAATAACTTTTTCCAAACATGGAACTTATTTTGGTATTAACTCCATATTTCATAGTTGAATTCTTCTACATTTCTTATCACCTTGATCGGTTCTTAAACTTATCATCATTAGGCACATATGTTTTAGTAAACTCCATCACAACTTTCTTAAAATAAAAAACAACTTTCTCATAAGTTTTAAATTCTCAAGGGAATAATACTCATAATTAACTTGTTTTAAATCTTGAGTAAAATATAATAATTTAACTATAAAGGTCCCAAATAATATTTGGTTCATACATGTACAATCTTGTAAAATTTTCATCATACATAGCTACACCATATTCTACGTTTTTTCTTAATTCCAAGAATAGTTTATCCATTCTAAATTAAACATTCATTGGGAAATATTTCTCTAGAAAATGAGTCTAAAATGTATTACATTCCATGAAATCAATATCGTCTCTAAATCTTGTATTCTTAACCAAAAACCACCATTGATCATATTTAACATAAAAATAATAAAGCGGAAAGAGGTATATTTTTACATTATGAACATCCCATGGATTCAAATATCATTTCCAACGCATTAATCCATACTTAATCTACCACTATATTGGAGGTTACATAGATAGTCATATGGTTATATTTCATGAAATTATCAACTATTGGCATGTTCCTCTATGGTAAATCTTCTTTCTCTATAATATGGATTCTGCTACCATTTATAGCATGTGTTAGGCAATCCATCACTGTAGAAAACTACTCAGTTCTAATTCCAATGATCATGAATACTGATTTGGAAGGATATTTTCCTCTTGATAACTTCCTAATTCATCATCACTGTTTCCTCTATAGAAAACCATTATAAAAAAATGTATTGGATAAAGAAACATGGTAATATTAAAATGCTATATCATTTCAAATTAACCATAAAGTATAATTTTTATAGCTATTCTTTTAACATTATTCTAAACTCTGAAGTTATCTATTATTTTCCCCTGATACCATATAAGGCCCCATCCTTAAACCTTACTTAATCTTGAGTTATTACAAGATTACACATTGAGGATCTTTTCAGGTTTAGAGTTTTAGAGAATTAGAACATAAAACATGCATTACATCCCACATATAAACAAAGTGGTTACTTAAAGATAGTATTCATTTTTTCCCATCAATGGAAACATATTTAAAATAAGAGATGGATTCATTCTTGAAACTTCCTTGACACTATCATCATATCAAGTACCTTTCCCTGGACCTGTGAAAAACATTTCAAAAAAAACATGGGATGAGCATAAAAAGCTCAGTATGGGTTATAAAAATATGGAAAGGAAACTTAAGTTCATATATACATAATAATGAAATCATACTTTACCCATAAAACATAAGCACTTTAACAAACCTCATCAAATCATGAATAAATCATAGAAATCATAAGACATAAAGGTAACTTGAGGCATTCATAACATTCTTACGTAGGGAGTAACCCTCTTGGTTACGTTTGGAATACCCATCACAGTATATTCCCTAAATCTCTTCGGAGAAACCTTAACGTTTCACTTCTTCACTTTACCCAATGCATTGGAGAGCTATATCGGGCTCACCCGCCCTTAGTTTATCACGGAACCACCCGACTTCATAATAATTCCCAAGAACCTCAACATAATCGTATCACATAAAACATGCATAAATTAAACATAACATTTCCGCCTTTCAATCACAAGATATCAATACAACATATTGATATAAAAAAATTATGAAAACCATTTTCAATACCAAATTAAAAGAAAATTAAAACATGGTATTTATTTTTCTTTTAAAAAAAGGTATGGATAATATTATAGTGGAAGCCGAAACTCAAATAACGGTCACGGTGGTGGAGAAAGTCATTGTCGCCGCATACGTACGACAAAAACATTCCTTTTTTGTCATTTAGTAAAACGCTTCTTATAAAAAAGATTAATTTTGGATAAATGTAAAAGTCAAAGGGGGTTTATACACCGTATAAAATAAGGTTATGTATAAAACAAAATATGCCTCAATGAAAGGAGATTGAGACGAAGTCCCATACCTCGGGTCCGACTTGACTCGGTCGTTCTTTAATATCCTGAATAATAAACTTGAGTTAATTTCTACTTGTTTAAGAACCTTTTTAAAGTTCATTATTCCTTTTATATCACTTATTTCCATGTCATGAACACTATGTAATTATTTAAGTTAATAACGGTCGTTTTAACGATCATTGGTACTTGAGTAAAAAATAAACCCGTTATAATTACAAGTTGTCCATGTATCCATTATATACAGAATTATAATCATGATGTATTTATCATATATATAATATATATCCAGTATATACATGAATTTATAATATTACATAATCATTTAGAGGTAAGAAATGAAATGCACCGTTCATGGAGACGGTAAGCCGTACGTACGCATGAACGCTACTTTCATTTCTATTTCGTATTTTATAGAATGGAATCATAATGATATAAAGGTATATTATAATTCCAGTGTAATATCATATATAATATCATAACTTCATCCTTTATACGTCCCACATATGGTATTAACGAATCAAATCACTTTGAGGGGGCGGTAGTCCGCACGTCCTTAAATGAAGATATCATGTTTACCCATAATGGAAACCATAAAGGTATGCCCAAAATGAAAAATACAGATTATTAAGGAAAACATAAACATATTATATATCATATGTAAATATAGTTTCATCTTAATGGACACCTTTGAAGGTGTTAAAAGAATGTTGAACAATCATCGTTTCAGGAGGCAGAAATTCTCCATCCACGGAAACAGTATGTTCGTTAACCATTAGATGTAGGTGTAGCTAGAATCCTTCTTATAACAAAATCCTAGTATATTTAAGATACTGGAGTTGTTACAAAAGAAATGAATAAAAATAGTTTAGGGGGTTGGAGAAGAAAAATAAAACAAACGGACTAAAGTGAAGACATTGCCTTAAAATCGGGTAACTCCCTTTGGTTTGAGCTCAAAGGCTTCCTTGGGAAGACTTCTGCCCAGAGTGAGGATTCAAGGAGTAAGATAGGGATGTGTAGTGACAAAATGGTCAGGGGTTGGCCGAGCCAAAGGCTTTGGAAGTGTGGGTAAGGAGGTAGAGGTGGGGGCCTTTTATAAGAGGAGAGGAGGGGTACTCTTGGAAAGTAAAGAAATGTTACTTTATTTTAAAATTATTTTCTGATTCAAAAGGTCCCAAATTGATATAACTATAGGATAAGGTGATAAGGGTTCTAAATACACCCATCCAATAGGTTTTGGAAATGTGTAGGTCATAGAGTTTACATTATCATTTCATTTTATTTAAATCCTTTATTAATGAGGTAATCGCTACATCATCATGATGTCATAAATAATTTAATTTATATAAAGTCTAAAAATTATAAAAAAATACTATGATGTAGAAAATATTTTTATCTTTAAAATTACTATTTATAATCAAATATCTGACTTGTATAACCCCATATAAAAATTGTTTTAGTAAAATAACTCATGTTTGTGTCATTTTTACTTTAACATTAAATAAAAAGTTATTTATGTCATTTCCCAACCAAAGTGGCTCCATGGGGTCCCCAAGTTGACCCATGGATTGTCTTGGTCGGCCATGACACATCCAATGAGGGTAGGACATGTGTCAATCTCATCTCATATTATTAAAACATTATTTTACCTTAAACTACAATAATTACCTCTAATCGCGATTAAGAACGTAAAAGTTACTATTCACCAAAAAATTATTTTAATCTCATTGAACCACATTTTACTTCTTAATGAAAACCATGTATGTCAGTTTTTTGAAAATAAAATCATAGAAGTGGCAAAGATTCATTTAAACGAAAAATCAGTTTCTTTAACTACCACTTAGTGGTTTCACTATTCATCAAAAATTGAAGTTTTTCAGAAAAATTCCAAAACTTCACCCTAAGATATATTTGATATTATGAATTCAAATATGATGTATATTTTAAAAAATTCAAAACATATAAGATGCATTAATTAATTTAATAATTAATTCCCGTTGTCATGACAAATAGCGTGTTTTTATGAAATAATAAGTATCAAAAGATTGACACTAGTTTAAGTCCAATTTCAAAGTGAAATTGATTCCAATGACCACCATTGGATTAAATGGTAAAAATATATTCTAATTTAACTTTAAAACCAATTAAAAAGATAATATAATGATATAAATATATTAGATTAAAAAGATGTTTTGAATTAAAATACAACATTTTTCACTATTCATTAAAAAATGAACTTTATCGGAAAAATACCAAAAATTCACAAAATGTAAATTTTGATGTCCCAATAATAAATAATAAGTTTATTTTGACAAACATAGCTTATAAAATTGTCGAAAGATAGATTTAAAAATGGTTTGCCATTAAAAGGCAGTAAATCAATCTTTTAAAAATATTAGTGTATTCCATGCTTAAGATTGGATTTATTTTCATTTTAAGCCTCTAAAACACTATCTAATTCATTAATAGGCATAGATAAAAATATATATTATTCATTACTTACTTGGGATGTTACATCCTTCCCCCCTTTATAAAATTGCGTCCCCGCAATTTATTTACTTATCGAATAAATGGGGGTACTTATCCCTCATTGCATTTTCAGATTCCCATGTTGCCTCTTCAATCATGTGTTTTTTTCACAAAACCTTTACCTGATGAATCACTTTATTCTGTAACACTTGCTTCCTGTGGTCAAGAATCTGGACCGGTTGTTCCTCATAAGATAAGTTCTCTTCCAGCTGAACTACCTCTAGACTCAAAAAATGAGATGGATCTGGCATGTTCTTTCTCATCATCGAAACATGAAAAACATTGTGTACATGAGATAAAATATGAGGTAAAGCCACCTGGTATGCAACTGATCCAACTCTCTCCAGAATTTCATATGGTCCAATGAACCTTGGACTCAACTTTACTTTCTTACCTAATCGCATCACACTTTTCCATGGTGAGACTTTGAAAAAAACATGATCACCTACCTCAAAAGATAGATCCTTCCTCCTGTTGTCCGCATAACTATTCTGCCTTCTCTGAGCTGTTCTCATGTGTTTCTGTATCAGCTGAACTTTTTCTGCCAACTCTTCTACCAAATCCGGTCCCATCAACTTCCTTTCACCCACATCATCCCAGAAAGCTGGAGTTCGACACCGCTTCCCATATAATGCCTAAAATGTTGCCATCTGTATATTGGAATGAAAACTGTTATTATATGAAAATTAAACCAAAGAATGATGTTGGTCCCAACTTCCCTGATAATCCATCAAAAAAGCTCATAGCATGTCCTCTAAGGTCTGAATTGTTCGTTCTGACTACCCATCTGATTGAGGATGAAAAGATGTACTGAAATTTAATTCAGTACCCAATGACTTCTGAAGGCCTTTCCAAAAGTTAGAAGTGAACCTGGGATCATGGTTAGATACAGTGGAGAGAGGAACTCCATGTAACCTGACTACCTCTTTAAGATACAAACAGAAAAGTTGATCTAGGGAAAAAGTATCTCGTATAGCAAGGAAATGAGCATATTTAGTCAAGCGATCAACAATAACCCAGATTTCATTATTACCTCGTGGGGTCTTCGACAATCCCACAATGAAGTCCATGGATATATTCTCCCATTTCCACTATGGCACTGGTAAAGGCTAAAGCATCCCTTTCGGTAACTGCCACTCTGCTTTAACCTGTTGACAAGTCAAACACTTCATAGTAAAATCAGCAATATCTCTTTTCATTCCATCACACCAGTAATACTCCCGCAGATCTCTATACATCTTAGTACTGACAGGATGAACTGAAAATGGAAAACTATGAGCTTCACATAACAACTCTCTCTTCAACTGTGAATCACAAGCCACACACAATATCTTCCCAAATCTCAAAACACAATCATTATCAATTTTGATTTCAGGAAACTTACCTTTCTGAACCAACTCTATCTATTTCTGCAACTCACTGTCTTGATTCTTTGCTTGCTTGATTCTGTCTGATGGAGAGGATTTCACTGATACCTGAAACAAAACAGAAGAACATCTTGTACCAACAACTTCTATGCCAAATTTCATCAAATCCTTAACCAAATGATCACGTTCCAAACCCAACATTTATAATGAAGCATTACTTTTTCGACTCAAAGCATCAGCCACTTTATTTTCTTTTCCTGGATGGTAATGAATTGTACAATCATAATCCTTGATTAATTCTAGCCATCTCCTCTGTCTCATGTTCAATTCTTTCTGAGTGAATATATACTTTAAACTTTTGTGATCGGTATATATTTCACACTTTACTCCATACAAATGATGCCTCCAAATTTTTAAAGCAAAAACAACAACAGCTAATTCCAAATCTGGTGTAGGATAATTTACCTCATGATTTTTCAACTGTCGTGAATCATAAGCAATTACCTGATGATTCTACATTAGGACACAACCAAGTCCTTTCAACGAAGCATCACTGTATATAACAAACTCACCATTCCTGGAAGGTAGTGCCAAAACTGGAGCATTCACCAATCTGCTTTTAAATTCCTGAAAAAAATCATCACACTCTTTTGTCCAGATAAACTTAACACCCTTCCGAGTTAGCTTAGTCATTGGACTAGATAACCATGAAAAATTTATAACAAACCTTCGATAATATCCTGCCAAACCACGGAAACTACGAATCATTATTATATTTGTGGGTCTTGGCCATTCTTCAACAACCTTTGTTTTTGCAGGATAAACAATTATCCCATCTTTAGAAACAATGTGACCAAGGAAAGAAATTTGTTGCAACCAAAACTCACACTTTCTGAATTTCCCATACAATTTCATTTCTTTTATGGTTTGAAAAATAACCCTTAAATTTTTTTCATGCTCCTCTTTACTTTTAGAAAACACCAAAATATCATCAATGAAAACCACCACAAACTTATCCAAGAACTCATGGAAAATTCTATTCATTAAGTCCATGAATACAGTAGGTGCATTGGTTAGCCCAAAAGGCATTATTACAAATTCATAATGGCCATATCTTGTACGAAAGAGAGTCTTCGGAACATCTGCTTCCTTTACCTTCAGCCGATGGTACCCCGATCTCAGGTCAATCTTTGAAAAATACTGAGCTCCCTGGAGCTGATCAAACAAATCATCGATATGAGGCAAATGATATTTGTTCTTAACAGTGATGTTATTCAAGGCTCTATAATCAATGCAAAGTCTCATAAAACCATCTTTCTTTTTAACAAATAAAACTGGAGAACCCCATGGTGACGTGCTAGGTCGAATGAAACCTTTCTCTAATAAATCTTGCAATTTCTCCTTCAACTATAACAGTTCAATTTGAGCCATTCGATAAGGGGGTTTCGGAATTGTCTTAGCATCAGGAACTAAGTCAACAGTAAATTCAACTTCCCGGTTTGGTATTATTCTAGGAAACTCATCAGGAAAAACATCAGGATACTCATTTACCACTGGCATATCATTAATCTGAACAGTTCCCTTGTTTTCAACTATGTTTTCAAGCTAACATTCATTCCATCTTTTACAAGTTTCTCGGCCTCTTGATATGTTATCAATAGTAAGGGTTCATTCATGTACACAAACTGAAAGTCTTTCTTAAAAGAAACTTCTTTAGCTCTACAGTCAATCTTAGCATGGTAAATAGAGAACGAATCCATACCCAGGATAACATCAAACTCTACTAATGTTAAAACAATAAGGTTTGAAAGTAGGTTCTTTCCACAGATAAGGATATAAAGATTCCTATAAATTATTTTTGCCTCAACATTTCCCCCAGGTGTTTTTACCATAAGTTCAGGAGTCATTTCTTGAGATGGTATTCCCATTTTACTAGAAAAGGTTTCAGAAATGAAATAATGTGTGGACCCCGAATCAAACAACACACTGGCATAATCTGAAAAAACAAACAAAGTACCTGATAAAACTTCATTTGATGGCCCGACATCTGCTGAAGTAGTTGCAAAGGATTTCACCACCCCTTTCTGCTTATAGTCTAACAGCTTCACATCACTCGAGCTCTTTGTTGGACACTCATTTGCATAGTGACCTATCTCATTGCACTTAAAACATTTCACTAACTGTAAATCAAATTTGGACTTACCATCACCTTGATCTTTTTCAGTGTAATCATGAGCCTTATGTCCCATCTTACCACATAGGTAGCACTTCCCGAAATTCAGAAGACATTCCCCAGCATGCCTTTTTCCACATTTATCACAAATTGGAAACTTAGATTTCTTACCATCAGACTTTTTTTGAAGAATTCTTCCCTTTCTCCTGCCACCTCGGTCTCTTCTTCTGCTAGTTTTTATAGCACACTTGGTCATCGGCAAACTCCATTTCCACCTTCTCAGCACATCGAACAAGATTTTCATAATTTTTAAACTCACGAGAAGATAATGCCCTTCGATATTTTGGATTTAATCCTGAGTAAAAACGATTGATTTTACTATAAAGGTCTCGGATAAAATTTGGAGCATACCTTGCCAATCGAGTGAACCTCTATTCATAGGCAACCACTGAGTCTTCCTCTTGCCTCAATTCCATGAATTGATTTTCCTTCCTATGTAGAATAGCCTTAGGAAAATACTTCTCAAGAAACATACCTTTGAATTCATCCCAGTCAAGAGCATCAATCTCATCAGCATCCCTGATATTTTTAACCATCGACCAACACTGATCTACCTCACCCTCCAAACGGTAAATAGAAGGACTAACCTTTTGATTGTCTGAACACCCCATGACATAGAAAATCTTCTCCAGTTCTTTAATCCAACCTTAAGCTAAAACAGGGTCAGATGATCCTCTGAATGATGGGGGATGTTGCCTCATGAAATGTTCCACCACTGACATGTTCCTCTGCGGTTGATCTGGCTGATCTCGTGCATGGATACCACCTCCATTTATCGCTTGAGTCAACTGCGCCATTACTGCAACAAACTGTTCAGTTACAATTCCAACCATCTCAGGATGCTGATTAGGAAGGTTATTTCCTTTTGTATGCCTTCCTAGCACTGCTTCCCTGTTTCCTCTATGGAAAACCATTCTGAACAAACATGTCTTAGATGATGCAACATGGTAATCTTAAAATGCTATATCATTTCAATTTGACCATAAAAAAATATTATTGGATAATCATTTAATAGAATTCTAACTCCTAAAGTAATCTAAACCGACCTTTGATACCAACTATAAGGCCCCAGACTTAAACCTTACTTAATCATGAGTTATTACAAGATTACACATTGAGGATCTTTTCAGGTTTAGAGTTTTAGATAATTAGAACATAAAACATTCATTACATTATACATATTAACAAAGTGGTTACATAAAGATAGTATTCATTTTTTCCCATCAATGGAAACATATTTAAAATAAGAGATGGATTCATTCTTGACACTTCCTTGACACTATCATCATATCATGTACCTTTCCCTTGACCTATGAAAAAAATTTCAAAAAAAAACTTGGGATGAGCATAAAAAGCTCAGTATGGGTTATAAAAATATGGAAAGGAAACTTAAGATCATATATACATAAGAATGAAATCATACTTTACCCATAAAACATAAGCACTTTAACAGACCTCATCAAATCATGAATAAATCATAGAAATCATAAGACATAAAGGTAACTTGAGGCATTCATAACATTCTTACGTAGGGAGTAACCCTCTTGGTTACGTTTGGAATACCCATCACAATATATTCCCTAAATCTCTTTGGAGAAAACTTAACGTTTCACTCCTTCGCGTTACCCAATGCATGGGAGATCTATATCGGGCTCACTCGGCCTTAGTTTATCATGGAATCACCCGTCTTCATAATAATTCCCAAGAACCTCAACATAATCGTATCACATAAAAATGCATAAAGGAAACATAACATTTCCACCTTTCAATCACAAGATATCAATACAACACATTGATATAAAAACATTATGAAAACCATTTTCAATACCAAAATAAAAGAAAATTAAAACATGGTATTTATTTTTCTTTAAAAAAAAGGTATGGCTTGTAGAGGAAGCCAAAACTCAAATAACAGTCACAGCGGCAGAGAAAGTCATTGTCGCCGCATACGTACGGCAAAAACATTCCCTTTTTTTCATTTAGTAAAACGCTTCGTATAAAAAAGATTACTTTTGGATAAACGTAAAAGTCAAAGGGGTTTATACACCGTATAAAAGAAGGTTGTGTATAAAACAAAATATGCCTCAATGAAAGGAGATTGAGACGAAGTCCCATACCTCAGGTCCGACTTGACTCGGTCGTTCTTTAATCACCTGAATAATAAACTTGAGTTAATTTCTACTTGTTTAAGAACCTTTTTAAAGTTCATTATTCATTTTATATCACTTATTACCATGTCATGAACACTATGTAATTATTTAAGTTAATAATGGTCGTTTTAACGATCATTGGTACTTGAGTAAAAAATAAACCATTTATAATTACAAGTTGTCCATGTATCCATTATATCCAGAATTATAATCATGATGTATATATCATATATATCATATATATCAAGTATATACACGCATTTATAATATTAAATAATCATTTAGAGGTAAGAAATGAAATGCACCATTAATGGAGACGGTAAGCTGTACGTACGCATGAACGCTACTTTCATTTCTATTTAGTATTTTATAGAATGGAATAATAATCATATAAAGGTATATTATAATTACAGTGTAATATCATATATAATATCATAACTTCATCCTTTATACGTCCCACATATGGTATTAACGAATCAAATCACTTTGAGGGGGCGGTAGTCCGCACTTCCTTAAATGAAGATATCGTGTTTACCCATAATGGAAACCATAAAGGTATGCCCAAAATGAAAAATACAGAAGCTTAAGGAAAACATAAAAATATTATATATCATATATAAATATAGTGTCATCTTAATGTCCACCTTTTAAGGTGTTAAAAGAATGTTGAACAATCATCGTTTCGGGAGGCAGAAATTCGCCATCCACGGAAACAGTATGTCCTTTAACCATTAGATGTATGTGTGTGTAGGTGTATCTCGAATAATTCTTATAAAAACATCCTAGTATATTGAAGATACTTTAGTTGTTACAAAATAAATTAATAAAAAGAGTTTAGGGGGTTGGAGAAGAAAAATAAAACAAACGGACTCAAGTGAAGACATTACCTTAAAATCGGGTAACTCCCTTTGGTTTGAGCTCAAAGGCTTCATTGGGAAGACTTCTTCCCAAAGTGAGGCTTCAAGTAGTAATATAGGGATGTGGAGAGACAAAATGGGAAGGGGTGTCCGAGCCAAAGGCTTTGGAAGTGTGGGTAAGGAGGTAGAGGCAGAGGCCTTTTATAAGAGGAGAGGAGGGGCACTCTTGGAAAGTAAAGAAATGTTACTTTATTTTAAAATGATTTTCGGATTCAAAAGGTACCACATTGATATAATTCGAGATTAAGGTGATAAGGGTTCTAAATCCACCCATCCAATAAGTTTTGGACATGTGTAGGTCATAGATTTTACATTATCATTTCATTTTATTTAAATCCTTTATTAATTAGGTAATTGCTACATCATCATGATGTCATAAATAATTTAATTTATTTAAAGTATAAAAATTATAAAAAAACTACTATGATGTAGCAAAGCTTTTTATCATTCCAATGACTATTTATAATCAAATACCTGACTTGTATAACCCCATGTGAAATTTTTTTTAGTAAAATAACTCATGTTTGTGTCATTTTTACTTTAACATTAAATAAAAAGTTATTTATGTCATTTCCCAACCAAAGTGGCTCCATGGGGTCCCCAAGTTGAACCATGGATTTTATTGGTCGGCCATGACGCATCCAATGAGGGTAGGACATGTTTCAAGCTCATCTCATATTATTAAAACATTATTTTTACCTTAAACTACACTAATTACCTCTAATCGCGATTAAGAACATAAAAGTTACTATTCACCAAAAAATTATTTTAATCTCATTGAACCACATTTTACTTCTTAATGAAAACCCTGTATGTCGGTTTTTTGAAAATCAAATCACAGAAGTGGCAAAGTTTTATTTAAATGAAAAATCAGTTTCTTTAACTACCACTTAGTGGTTTCACTATTCATCAAAAATTGAAGTTTTTCAGAAAAATTCCAAAACATCACCCTAAGCAATACTTGATATTCTGAATTCAAAAATTATGTCTATTTTACAAAATTCAAAACATATAATATGCATTAATTAATTTAATAATTAATTCCTGCTATCATGAAAAATAGCGTGTTTTATGAAACAATAAGTATCAAAAGATTGACAATATTTTAAGTCCAATTTCAAAGTGAAATTGATTCCAATGACCACCATTGGATTAAATGGAAAAAATATATTCTAATTTCACTTTAAAACCAATTCAAAATATAATCTAATCATATAAATATATTAGATTAAAAAGTGGTTTTTAATTAAAATACAACATTTTTCACTATTCATTAAAAATGAACTTTATCGGAAAAATAGCAAAAATTCACACAAAGTAAATTTTGATGTCCCAATCATAAAGAATAAGTTTATTTTGACAAAAATAGCTTATAAAATTGTCAAAATATAGATTTAAAAATGGTTTTCCGTTAAAAGGTAGTAAACCAATCTTTTAAAAATATTAGTGTATTCCATGCTTAAGATTGGATTTATTTTCATTTTAAGCCTCTAAAACACTATCTAATTAATTAATAGGAATAGATAAAAATATCTATTATTCATTACTTACTTGGGATGTAACATACCAAATATATGTACCCAACTTTAAAACATTACATAATCATGTGTTTTTAGTCAATAATTCTCTTTTGGTCGTTTTTGAGGATATATAAAGTTTAGAGTTGTAGATAATTTGGTCATAAATATTACATAACCAACCCATATTTTATAAAGTGGACCCTTATACTCAATATCCACTTTTCCTATAAATCAATGACAATTATAATAAAACACATATTATTTTCATGATAAATATTCATGTATTTTATCTTGAATTATTATTATTTCTCAGACATCCTTAAATAATACAGAAAAAATTTTAAATAAATGTGATGTGAACAAAAAGTTCAAAAAATGGATATAAAATAAAGAAATATGTTATTATAGTGAAAAAATGAAAACTATTTTTTTTTAAATTTATCATGACATTCTTTTAACATATGAAATACACGATATTGACTTAAAAAAATTAACTTATTTCTCATAAAAACCATTAAAACCCATAGAAATAAAATAGAAACCATTTTAGGAAACTTAGATCAATATATTCATAACTTTTTCAAAAAATAACCAGAGTAAGTTAATCCATACGAGAAACCTCCCTGGTTAAATTCCTCCTTCTTACCTATGAAGATAAGAAACATTACCCAATTCATTAGAGAGATATAATGGGGATCAACCATCATATAAGCAATATCAATCTCACTTATCGTATATGATATATAGGGATCACCCATTCAATGAGTTGTACTAGGATAAGTAGCTCATAAAAGTTGTATTGAGATCACCTGTTTATCGTACATAATTCTTAAGTACTATATCACGAAAAAAAGATTTTATTTTGACAACTGTTCATTGTAAAACCCTTGAAAAACTCTTTTGAATCCAAATGAATAACACTTTTTGATTTTTAAATACCATTATACTTAAAAACACACTTTTAAATCTAAAATACCTCAAAAAGAAGGAAAACTGGGTTTTGATTTGAGGAAAACATGAAAACTTGTAAAGGAATCCATACAAAAAATAATGGTAATGACTGAAAGAAAATTCACAGATTCCATATATGTTAAAATAAAACATTTCTTTTGTCATTTTTAAATAAAGTCAAAATGTTCTATTTTAAAAATATAAAAAGATTCCCTTTTAAATTCTTTAAAATAAAGGAAAAGAGACATAAAATTTCTTTATAATTATTTTATGTATATATAAATATATATCATAAAAAAAATTAATAATATTTATAAGGAATAAAAATATTTTGAAAATAAATTTCTAATACATTTAAAATAGATTTATTAAAATAAAGTGTCTCTTACCTCAAGTCTGAATCATCATGTACATTCTTTATCAACCAGATTAATAAAATTATGTTAATTATTTAATTTCATAAGAAAAATTTTCAGGTTTATTATTTACTATATTTTCAATATTACCATGGTTTATTTAATTACTTAATGGACTAAGTTCATATTGGTTATTTTCACAATATTCAGTTCATATGTACAAAATGATTTTTTGGTTGACTATGGGCAGTGAAGTCAATATTTTATAATATATATAATAATTATCATGATATAATTATCATTTTTATGCAACAATTATTCATTTACAAATAGTCATGAATGATAGTTTTGAGAAACGATCTACATTATAATCATGTAGACGGTGTGTCGTATGCACACAAGTGTATTATTCCTATTATTCAACCATCATGATGGAATGAAGGTATATAAAATTTTATCATTATAGAATGGTTATTATATCATAAATGACATATTATTTACTTAAATATACACACAGATATATATATTCTATGTATTTTGGTCTTGAAAAATGAATAACATTACTTCGTGGATGTGGTAATCCATATGTATGCATGAACAACATGATCATTTTCAAATTGTTGGAATGGTAAGAAGATAAGAAGATATATTATCTTTAAAAAATTATAAATATTTAATTATTATGATATTTATACATTAAATCCATCATCATAATAAGTCATGATTGGCGGTGATGAAAATGAATTACACCAGTTCACGTGGTGGTACACCACCATACACATGAATGATAATATCATTTCTAATTTGATGGAATAAGATATTAATATAGGTTATTAAATTAACATAGAAATATATAAATATAAGTAAGATACTATTGTTATTATTTTATAATTTTTAAGAACATTTGATTGATCTAGAAGAATAAATAAAACTAATACAATTGGTTAAAAGTTGTACCACTTCTTATGACACACTATGTTTATTTACATATTAATCCCTATAAGTATGTTATTATTCCCAAAATAATTCTAAAGAATGTAGGAGGATGTTAGTAAATGATATAGATTGTTCTATACTGATCTAGATCACTCAAAAGGTATGGGGAATGTAAGAGAGTAGGTTCTCTTTTATAAGTGATGGGAGAGTCTCTTTTGGAATTATATAAGGTATTAAGATAATATAAATCAATGATCAAGGGTAAATGGATAAAAATTGATATAAATCAAATATAGTATGAGTATGATTCAATTTATTCTCATCTAAAAAAATTTAATCATCTTTAGGTGATGTTTTCACCCTTATCTTTTGGTTTTAACAACACTTTAACACTTTTGTTTATTACCGTGGTATCAAAGTTTTGTAAAATAAAGGATTCAAGAAAGTTACTATAAAAGGAAACATGACCCATAAATGAACCATGGTTGACATTATAAACCATATTACGTTCATTTTTTTTGAATATATATATATATATATATATATTTATAATTTTAAATAATTTAATATCAATTTTTTTTTATAAAATATCATTAATGAAAATTTTGGAACCAATCTTTTAATTTGGATTTGAAAACAAAATTATGGAAATATGATTAAAATATAATCCATTAAAACATTCCTATAAATTTATAATTATCTAAAAAAATTCATCGAATACAACATTTTATTCAAATTATATTAGTTTTCATATTTTTAAAATCATTCATTTAATTTTTCTATTAATTGAATAAATACTGTGTCAGTGTTGCATGAGCATTTAAGACAATTATTTCAACACTAAAAATTCCAAATAAATTTACACTAAAAAATAATTTATCTCTCAAATTACAAATTTGAACTAAATATATGTTTTCTTTATCACTGTTATAAAATATTATAGATATTAGAAGCAAGAGAGTGACAATTTTGACTTTATGTTTACATAAAATAATATAAATGTTCTACTTTGAAGAATTTGGAAATAAATTTCCAAATTTTTTAATCTTGAAATGTCATGGTTGAAACAAATTATCATATAAATTAAATATATGTGTTATAGATTTTTTTAATCCTTGTCATATTATTTTTAACCTTAATTACCCGATTTACCCTTACCAAGGTGACATATATTTACTATAGTTACTATTCATAATTACCAAATATAAAAGGGAACTATATAATAAATATGGACATCATAATTTAAAATATTTAATCCATTTATCTTGATTCAATTCACAGAAGTTCTATAATTTAACATAAAATTAATGTCCCAAAACGCGGTGCAAAATAGTTTTTTTATAAAAATTATGTTCATAATTATAAATTATAATATTAAATTCATGTATAAAATTCAGTTAAAAGAACATAATTGGATTATAATTAATACAAATAGACTATTGAATAATAAACAATACCCAAAATAGAATTTTAATTTTTAAATACTTGAAAATAAAATAAAGTTTTCAATCAAAATCAGTATTTTTTATTATTCATTGAAAAATAAATGTTTTCAAAAAAATAAAAAAAACAACCTAATATAATTTTCATATGAAGATCTCAAAAATAAATTTCATTATTTGAAATTAAAATTCAATTATTTTTAAATTAATATTTTAAAGTGAACAGTATAATTCCAGAAAACCTAATTTGGTTAGATTTAATGTTTTCATTTTCTTTTGAATAAATAATTACGTAATATTTTTTTAATGAATATAAATCTATGAAATAAAATTAATAAATATATGAAAATAATTTATATTAAAATTACTTAGTATTTTATATTATATTATTCCTTTATTAAGCTGAGATAGATGGTGAGTGTCTCGAGCATTTGGGAGTTGTTGTTGGACATCCTTAAGTGCACCCACCACTTTGTGAACTCTTAACTTTGAGAATATATATTATTTTGGTCCATCCTTTTAAGTATGATGTTATAAAGTTGTGTTTTAGTTATGATAGATTATTTAATTATAGTTATGAAATTATGGTTTTAAAGATGACACCCTTTTTATAAATATCGTTCCTAGTGAATAAAGGATAATTATAAGCACCTAACATTGGCATGTTTGGTTCTAGAATAATATGAGTATATGGTGCATAATTTCGGAAAAGGACCCTCAAGATGTATATGTATTAATTGGGGGGGTGAATTATTTATTTCAATTCCTTTTATGTTTCATTTTAAAACACGATTTATCACATTTTAAAGTAAATATTAGTTCTCTCTTAGACACTCCAATAAACACACACAAAAAGAATAATAATTTTACAGGATTCACTATTCAAAATGAATTTTTAGTCCTTGTAATGATCCAAAATCACTATAAATAATATTTCAAAATAAATTAATCATGAATAATACAGTAAATTAGGGTTTATACTTTATCTTGTGTTACACAATAGACTCTCAAGTACATAAATTTCACCCACAATTTTAAAAATATTTAAAATTTATTTCAACAACAACATAGTATTTAATTAATTAATAATTTCTTCAAGTTATATCTATATTTATCTATCTTCTCTTACCTTTTCCAATTTCATAGTATAAAATATCCCCTTATTTTTTAATTTATCTCTATTGAATAATATCAAATTTTTTATTTTTATTATATATTACTATATGTTCACAAAAACAATGAATGGATTTCCTAAAAATCATAGCATTTTTATTGAAATTAAAATTTTAATATTCAGAAAACTAAATATCTTCAACCACTATTAACTTCATTTTCACCATTTACTATTCTTATTGAGTTTGTAATTTTTTCAGATCATCATGATGATGGAACATACATAGTGATGTGTCAAGGATGTTTACTAAAATGGTGTCACCCTTCTTATCATGTAAACCTTATTTATGGGTAAAATAACTTTTCTTTATTATAATATCAAAAAATAATAATTATCACCACTCATTATCTTATCACAAATCTTCTATTCTTTTCTTAGAATCTCCATGACCATATCACAATAGAATTTTCATAGGGTGAACCCATTTATTTTCCCACTGCTATTATAAAAAATTTTCTATATATTTTTTTCATCTAAAAATAGCTTCAACATCATCTTATTTATATTCTTATGAATATTATTTTAATATCCCAAAAAATAATTCTTTTTCCAAGTTACATAGTAATTTTGAAAAAATATCTTTAAAATTATAAAGAAATAATATTTTGGGCCAATTCAAAAATCACATTCTTTATAAGAAACTATTACACATACATATAAAAAAATGAAGTCTAAAAAATATAATATGTATTATTTGATATATAAAAATAAATAAATATCACTCCTTGTGATTAGATACATTTCCAAAATTTTTCTTAGTGGAAATATCTTACATATGATATAAAAAAAATCTTATGTATCCCATAAAATGTTACACATATTAGGAAAATCATATGTATCTTAGTGATACTTATGAATTTAATGTATTTTTATCACAAGAAAAATCATATGTATTAAATTTAAAAATTTACATTTTAGTGTAATTTTTTTTGTACTATTCTTTAAATCATATGCATACAAAAACATTACTCACACAGGTTTGGTTCATTAATTTTCTTATTTTTATGTCTTCATATAATAAAAACCTAAATCACTCTTAGTGTATTATTAATTTTGTTTCATTTCCATATTTTATAGATAAAAATATTATGAATTTAATAAGTGTTATTCTATTTTTGATTTTGAACCTGTCTAAAAAAGAAAACCTTACACATTAAATACATATGAAAATTGAGACCAAATTATACATACTAACAAAAAACCATTGGAATAACTCTAAACAGTTCTATAACACATTCAAAATCCTTTCATGTTTTCAAAAACCATCATCTCATATTAAAAATATTATTATATGTGGCTTTGAGTATGAATTTTTCATTGCTAAGAAAATCAAACAAACAAACTCATCCACTATATCTCTTCAATAAAACTTTTTACATGAATAAACACCCAAAGTTTAAGGGTTACTTCTTTAATTTCATATAGCATAAAATGTTATTTAGTCTCAAGAAAACATCCCTTTGGTCAAAAAATCTTCATGACTTAACATCTTCCTATAAAAATCTCTTAGGATCACTAATATACCCCTTTGGATTTTATTGTCAACCAAGGAAATATATCACTTTCAAACTCATCACAGTTAAAAATAAATGGTTATTCAACAATAAAAAATCCTATAATAAAGAAATCAATATAGAAAATAAGAATATTAATAATAAAATCACTTTTTCCATAAATAGTGACTTACATTATTTTATTTACAGTTTTTATTACCTCTTGATATCAAATAATAATAAATTTCCATCAAAAAAATAAATTTATTGTTAGAACATATATTTAATGAATTATTTAAAAAAATATTATTAAACATGTCATGATAATTCTGAAATAAAAAAATCACACACCCACATGTTTTACTCACAACATAGCCCTTACTGTAACTCTCCTTAAATACATATACCCACACTATAAATTTATCTTTACACATTAGGATAAACACATATATTTAGATTATATCTGAAAGAGTTTTTGTCCCATTTATATATCCATTTTTTAAATTAAAATAGGGAAAGAGATAAATATAGATTTATGTTTTCTTTATTCCCCATTGATAATAAATATTTATAGAACAAGTGGGAGAGGGGATGGATTAACTATGCCTTCTCCTTGACTGGAATGATGTTTAACTATCATACTCAATATTGATCATTTATATTTATCCTTTGGTATTGGTTTCATGAAAAAATATACTATTGGTTCTTTGGTGGGAACATATTATAACTTCAATACATTTTTCTCCACAAGATCATTGATGAAGTTATATTTTATATCAACGTGTTTAACAAATATTATTGAACCAAATATCTAAACAGATTGATATCACTCTGATTATCAAAGGACACAAATAGTGGAAACGTCCCTGCCACCTTGATATCTTCCAATTGAGTCCTAATACACACAAATTATGTTATAACATGAGTTATTGTCACATATTCTACTTTATAATTACTTGATGTCAGCAAACATTTCTTCTTTGTCTTCCAACATACACACCTTTCACCTAAACTGAAAAATCCCCAAAATATTAATCTTCAATCATCTACATTTCAAACCAAATTCACATTTATATATCCAAAAAAGTAAATCATTGGAAAACTATTGTATTTTGGTCCATTTTCTATTGTAACATATATATATATATATATCTAATAATTCTCTTTCAATAAATGAAATGAGACTCCTTTTTTCACTTTGATACATGAAAAAAAATTAATTACATATAAAAAGTTTAGTCTTGAAGCAAAAAATTATAGAAAACTTCCAATTATCCTTTATAATTCTCTTTTCTGAATTTATTTTCTATTTTCATCCTCAGATAGTTTTCATTATCATTATTTTTTTATATAAATCAACTTTATACCCTTCATTAAAAACTCCCTTATAATTTATCAAGCATATTTATCTTGATAAAGAAAGATGTGATCTTTATCTCGAGTGTAACGTCCCAGATCCGGATGCCACTCAACTGGTGCTCTGTACTCATTTGACCAAATGGCTTGAAGCACATCTCCCCAAATACCAGAGGCTGCTGACTAGCAGTGAGATCCTAGTATGTGATAGAGGGGAAACTATTCCCTTATTGGCAGAGTGTAACATATCGGAATAATAATATACAATAGTGAAAGCACTAAAAAATATATTACAAAAATAAACCGCGGAAGACTAATAAGATAAATAACCAAGCATCATTCAATACAAAAGATGATGCATCATGTCACATGTTCTAAGAATATATCCAAACACGGTACACTACAGGAATCCATAATATAAGTTCCAAAAACAAAAGAAACAAAAGAAACTATGAAGCATCAAAAGCCTTATATTGGTCCCATTCTCTCCTACTCCTAAATAGTATCTCAAGTGCCTGTAGAAGAATGCTTTCCCTTATCGACACCTGCAATAATATAATCAGTTTGGGCCCAAAGCATGAACAAAACAGAAAGCGCGAAATAAATCCCAATAGGCAACCACCAAAGATCTATGCCTATCTATAAGTGATTATATACAACATGTAATGTACAAAAAGAAAAGCAGTAAACTAGGAAGTACTCAAAAGTAAATAATCTTACAAGTCATGTTTTCAGTTTTCATTCATTATTCAATTACATTAAATTTCATAAGTCTCGAGATTCATCTTAAGCCCATCAGTCCCCCATATAAAGAATACTCAACAGATTCCTCATAAGGCTATCTAAACAAATAAGTGAAGATCGAATCCAAGCTTGTTCTTTGTCTTGGAAGAAGCATAATGGGTCATTTCATTTTAATAATCTATGAAACATCTTTCCTTCAGGCATAACAAAACCCTATCCGTGGGAATAACCAAATCTTTAACCTTAGGCCTAACGAATCCTCTCCCATAGGCATAAAAACTCCTCACCCACAGGAGTAACCTATCCTTTCCCACATGCATAACAGATCCTTACCCACAAGCATAAAAAATTCTCACCCACAAGCATAAAAAATCAATTAGGGTCAAACCTGAAATATAAGCATTTATGAATATTAAAAAACACATGTAAATTACACCATTACATTTTTAAAATATAAAAAATCATATGGGCATCACACATATTAATCAACAAGTGAATTAAACTATCACAAGGCTTAAATGAGAATTGACATATCATGGGACAAAGGGGTAATCACTAATCCCAAACCTGTTAATCAAATCAATAACAATTTACCAAAATTGAAATTCCATTATAATGAAATTTTTACTTAACAACCTAATAATGGAAACAAGTCATGCCTCATAGGAATCCTTGACCAAACATCCATAAATTATTATTCCAAGGGAATACACCCACGGGGTGGACCTTAATCAAACCAACAAGATCAAACATGATTACTTTAATTTAATTTATAACCTAATCATCACTAGCAAACAAAAAGGGTAATTTCCATTCAAGGATACACCCTAAACATGAAAAAATGGCCCTATGACACATATAAACAACTCTAAGTTTAGTGAAAGGCACAGGACCACCTACCTCGTTGTAGTATGACTCTCCTCATCCAGCATCGAGCTTTGATTCGACCTAGAATGGGGTAGATCTACAAAAGGAGAAAAAAAACTCAATCCTTGATAACTCAATCGAGAGAAAAAATCAGAAAAAAAGGATAAAGAGTAATTGAGTGCTCATTGAGAGGATTCCAATGGATCTGATGGTGTTCGAATTAGAGATCAGATGACGAAATGAGAGGCAAAATCCTGTTCGGATTTTCCTGGGGGCACTGCTCATCCAATGAGGTTCATTTTTTGTCTGTGGGGAGAA
Organism: Viscum album; assembly: GCA_963277665.1. NCBI lineage: Eukaryota > Viridiplantae > Streptophyta > Magnoliopsida > Santalales > Viscaceae > Viscum > Viscum album. Next base: position 337,305,880 of record OY728144.1, read on the forward strand.
AAAATATACTTCCTGACATAATAATAAGTTAAAAAAAGTACACAGAGTTTAATTTAGGATACACACAATGTTTTTACAGAAATCGGCCTGACCTTTACGTGGCTGTGTACCGGGATTACATTTCATGTAGCTTTCAACGCCCAACATGTTACAATAATTACACAATGTGTAGTTCCCATTCACATTGTGTAATATGATTTCATCCAGCCCCTTGACCTCTTTCAAAAATTTTATTAAGTACAAACTAAAAATGAAATATCCATACCTCAAAGGAATAACCTAGTTCTTAAAAAATTCCCCCTTAAAGCAATTCATCCCTAAAATTTGCCTTCCAAGGTTTATGAAGAAATATCTAAGACAAACTCCAGCCAATATGATTGTACATCAGTATCCCTCTCCTAAGTCTCATCTCGTACTTGGTCATACTTCCATAGAACCCATATAGATGGAATATATTTGTCACATAGAACCTTCATGCTACTATCCACAATATGAATGGGATGTTCCTCAAAGGACACATCTTCCAACAACTCCACTTCCTTGGTGCTAGAGGTGTGAGACGAGTCTGAAAAGTAACATCATAATTAATAAATGTGGAAGAAGTCATGCATATACTCATACCTATGAGGTAACTACAATCAATAGGCAACTGACCTGACCCTCTACATAATCTCAAACTGACCGATGTATCTCGGTGAAATATTACCCTGTCTCTTGATTTTATTGTGTACCAACCTCAGTTCAACACGCAAGAAAACTCAATCACAAACCTTGAACTCCAGAGATCGTCTGTAGAAATTGACATAGATTTATAACGATACTGTGTTGTCTCCATCTACTTCTAAATCAACTAGACCTACTCAGAAGTCTCTAGCATGAGATGTGGTCCCAGTAAAGCTGCCTCACCCGCCTCCAACCAGTATAGAGGTGATCAGAATGACCTATCGTATAAATCCTCATAATGTTCCATCTCTATAGTCACCTATAAACTATTATTGTAGGAAAATTTAATCAGGGGAATATGCTTCACCCAAGATCCTCCAAATTCGTGGACGCATTATTACAACATGTCCTCAATCAGCTGTATCATATGCTCTGACTGGCCATCAGTCTGAGGGTGGTATGCTATTCTCATAAGAACCTGTGTACCCACCACCCTATAAAAACTCTTTTAAAAACCAAGATGTAAAGGGGGTGTCCCTATTTGAAATGATAGAATGAGGTAACCCATGAAGTCGTTCAACTCATGAATATATAGCTTCCCATACTCATCAAAACTGAAGGTATCCTTGATCGGTAAGAAGTGAGCAACATTTATAAGTCTATCAACCACCACTCACACTGCATTATTACCTTGGGATGATCCCAGTAAACCCGTCATGACATCCGTCATGACCTCATCCTATTTCCACTCTGGGATAGGTATCTGATACAATATCATGACTGGCCATTGATGTTTTGAATTCACTTACTGGCAGGTGGAACACCTCACAAAAAAACCACCTACCTCTATCTTCATACCTAGCCACCAGTACTGACAGTGCTAGTCACAGTACATCTTAGTAACTCCAAGATTCACTGCCCAAGCTAAAGTACGAAACTCCAGTATAAAATCCTCATAGATTTCCACTGGAACCTAGACACATCCATGGATCTGTAAGATCTCATCATCACCTAAAATCCAACTAGGAGGTGGATCCTCACCTGCTACACTATCCCACAGGACTAGGACCTCAGAATCTGATACTTGTCTCATCCTCACTCTTTCCAGGAGGGTATAAGTCATAGCTAAATGTGAAAGTAAATTTTGTCCCTAACTATCGTGAACCTCTAAGTGAATCTTAGAAAACAATTCCATAAGCTTCCACTCATTATTGGACTCTTTCACTTCCTGCATCTGAGTCCTCTTGCTTAGTGCATCAGCCACTAAATTAACTTTTCCAGGTGTATATGCAAGTTTGAAGTCAAAGGACTGGTGGTATTCCACCCACCTTCACTGCCTCATATTTATATCACACTAAGTAAATATGTACTTGAGACTTTTGCGGTCTGTGTACACCACAAAACGATCCCCCAATAATTAATGTATCCAATAGAGTAATAAATGAACAACCACAACTAACTTGAGATCGTGCGTCAGATAGTTCCTCTCATGTGGCCTCAACTAACAAGACCCATACACAACGACTCATTCCCCTTGCATAAGCACTGCTCCCATCCCAATACCTAATGCATCACAGTACACAGTGTAACTCATGCCTGGATTTGTAAAAATCAGTATCGATGCAGACACTAATCTCTATTTTATCTCCTAAAAGGATATCTCATAAGAATTTGACCACACACACTTCACACCCTTCTTTTTCAAGCTTCTAATATGAGTTTCTAGGCATGAGAAGTTCAGTATGAAATGCCTATAGAAACCATTCATAACTAGAAAACTCTACACCTCAAAGATGTTTTTGGGATGCTCCCAGGTAACTACTACTCTCACCTTATTTGGGTCCACTAATATACCTATCTATGAGATCTTGTGACCCAGGAAGTGAATATGATCTATCCAGAAGTGGCACTTAGAGATATTTTCATATAACTAATTCTCTCTTGGTGTACTCAATATAATCTCAATATGGGTGGAATGTTCATGTCAGGTACAAGATATCATCCACAAAAACCACCATAAAAGGATCCAAGTAAGGATGGAAGACATGGTTCATTAGTACCATGAAAATTGATGGTGCATTCATGAGACTGAATTGAATAACTAGATACTCGTGTAGACCATACCAACTATGAAATACAATACAAGGTATGTCTGAAGACCGAACATGTACCTGGTGATATATGACCTTAAGTAGATTTTTGAGAACACTCGGGCTCCTCGAAACTGATCAAACACTTCATCTATCCATGGAAAGGGATATCAATTTTTAAACATAAATTGGTTCATTTTTTGATAGTCCATGCCTATCATGAGGTTACCATCCACCTTCTTTGCAAAAAGGATCAGCGAACCCCATGGAGAAGTAATGGGTCAAATGAACCCCTTTGCCTCTAAATCATCTAGTTTCCTCTTAAGCTCTTGTATCTCCATTGTAGCTATCCTATAAGGAGGAATGGATACCAATGAAACTCCTGAAACTAGCTCGATCATAAACTCCACCACTCTCTCCAGAGGTAACCTTGGAACGTCATCTGGGAAGACATCCCAGAAACGATTAACAAATGGAGTTAAATCTATCTAACATGTTCCTTGGTCATCTACATATAAACTGGAAATATTTTCGGTCATCCCACTCAACACGTGATTCTTGGGTCTGGCTTGTCTTGCCTGGACATCCCACTCTCCCTTGTATGAAAACGATCTACCTTTTGGTGACTTAAAACTCACCATACGACACTATCAATCGACAAAGGATTGAAAAGAGACTAACTAGTCCATTATGAGTATGACATAAAAACCTTCCATCTCTAATACATAGAGATACCAAAATAAGTGAAACCCACCAACCTCTAGGGGGGAATCATTATAATGATGCACACCTGGTTTCCTTATCCCTAAATAAGTTTCGAGCATCATAACGTCATTTGAAGAGAAGACACAAATCCCCAATATCTCTACAATGGGAACATATATAAAACTACATGAAGCCCCTATAACAATAAGTGAAGAAGATAAAACAGAGGTGACTTGAATAATACCTATGACAGTAGAAGGCCCGAGATCCTGCTCCTGTTGGGTCTACTACACTACAAAAGTCTTGCCTGTACATCGGCCATGTGACACTACCTGACTACCCTAAGATGATCCACTCTATTGTCTCTAAAAACTTGGAGTCTGGCTATCTCGGCCACGACCACCACCTCTTCCTAAGAAGTCTGAAGTATTCCAATTCCCTGAATGGTGAGAATCTAAATACCCTACTCCTGAATGTGGAGTCGGTGTAGAACCTCTCTCACTAGATGTTAGTGTAAATGCCCTACAATAGTGTTGTATATGGCCCATCCCTCCACAAGATCAGCACTCGAATAGGTCTATAGGGCACTGCAGTCTATTATACCCATCTCTTACACACTGATAGAACCTCACTTGGATAACAGAAGAAACATTCTGACTACTCGTATCACCATGAGAAGGCTCCATATGATGCTTCTTGCTCCCTGTTGAGACAATACCAGATCTCGGTGTCGGACCGCCCGGGATTGCACCCCCATATTCCCACATATTTTGCTTGGTAATCAGTGCCCGATTCACGATGGAATATATAGAATAAAACCTGAAAATGTTCACATGTGATCAGATGTTATACCTGATACCATCCTCAAATCGTCTAGCTCTCAATGTCTCATCACCCATCAGAATATGGGTGAATCTCTAAAGCTCAGTGAAACGGGTAGAGTAGTCCATCACTAACGTAGATCCTTGCTCCAGATTAATGAACTCCCAAGCTATATTGGACCTCAACGTCTCGAGGAAATAGTAATTATAGAATACCGTATTAAAATCTCCCAATTCCATGTTCCAATGATGCTCTGTCTATGTGATATCATCCCACCACCTCTTGGCTGAATCATACAACATATTTGTTGACAACTTGACCCTTCTATCAAGAGGCGTCTCTATATGATCAAAGATCATAATCATGGACTCCATCCATGAATCTATAGCCTATAGTCTAGCTTCCCATGAGAACATAGACGGATGATGCTGCTGGAATACTGGCGTCTGTTCTTCCATAGACATGGCAGGATGAGGTACTCCATGGAAGGTCTGTATAAACCTCAAGAAGCCTTCACAAAACTGTTCATCAACACCTAAATCCAGTATAATTGATAGTGATGAAACTAGAACATCTATAGGATACACTGGTATCCCATTCCTTACCACCTCTAGGGTATGGTCATTTCCACTGTCCTGGTGTACTACTGAATGTTTTCATGGATGCATTTCTCTGTAAAGTCCAGCACATACACCTCAGTATAAGAATATTAATCAAGGTAATCTGTTCAAGAGATCAAGAACTAAAAAGAGAATAAAAGACTAAAAATTTTACAAAATATAAGTACACGGTGTGTAGGAACCATACATGGTGTGATCACTTAATCCATTCCATGGTCGTGTACTCCTGCCGGCCTGGGTGTGTAAACACTCCAGGTACACGACATGTAAGGACTATACATAGCGTGTCCCCTTAAACTCTCAGATGGGTGTGTAACTCCACCTACCTTGTTCATGTAAACATATTAGGTACACAACATGCGAGGATGACACATAGTGTGTAATCATGTCTTCCATTCTAGCCAGGTACTTTTACATGGCTAGAGCCACATGGATCTGCCTATGCAAAACTACATGGGATCTATATAAAGTACATGATGTGTTCTGATCAAACTCATTAACCTGTGTTTTCTCTCACATGGCCTGTGAAACGATCATCTACCACATGATGTGTAATCATAGTCCATGATGTTTACTTAGAAAATTTCTTTTCTTCTTCAATAGAAGAACATGTGGTGTGTGTTCATAGTACCACACATTGTATTGTCTAGGTTTCTAGATAGTAAGCCTCTAAAACTTCCCTAGAAACCATATTTTAAAAAAATAAAGAAACAATGTGCCAAATTATGATACATGGGGGCCCATACTCCCCATTAATCAAACCTTGGAATCCACATATATCACATAGAAACAAAATTTATATCGCAAGGCCAAATCATGATCCACCAAATTCCGATCCACGAGGGACCATACACCTTAGAGATCAAAGCTTGGAATCTATCCAATTCAACCATAAAACATACCAATACACCTATCACAAAAACTTATATATCTATCACAATATATATCAAAACAACATGCATATCTAGCATGACATCTATCAAAACAACATGCAATCAGTAATACTCTCTAAATGGCATGAGAAGAATGCATGACATGTGATTTCTGACAAGTTCCTATATGATTCATGTGATTTCATACCCTCATATCATTGAGTCTCATGATATATCCTAATCCCATCAATCCCCCATATAAAGAATACTCAATAGATACCTCATAAGGCTATCTAAACAAATAAAGTGAAGATTGAATCCAAGCTTATGTTATGGATTGGTAGACATGTCATATGTCATTCCATTTCAATAATATATTCACCATCATTCCCACAGGAATAATAAAACTCTGCCTATAGGTATAACCAAATACTTTCCCTTAGGACTAATGACTCATCTCCCAAAATCATAACAAATCCTCACCCATAGGCATAACAAATCCTTTCCCATTCTCATAACAGATCTTTTCACACAAGCATAAAAAATTCTCACCCAAATGAATAGAAAATAAATCAGGGTCAAGCCCAATATATTAACATTTTGGAATATTAAAAAACACATGTAAATTACACCATTACATGTTTAACATATGAAAACTCATGTGGGCATCACACATATCAAGTAAAAAGTGAATTTAACTATCACAAGGCATAAACTATAATTGACATATCATATGGAAATGGGGAAATCACTAATCCCAAATCCATTAATCAAATCAATCACAATTTACCACAATTTCAATTACATTATAATGAAATTAATACTTAAAAACCCAATAAGGGAAATAAGGCATTCCTCATAGGCAACCTCAGCCAAACGACCATACTCTATCATTCTAAGGGAACACACCCACGAGGTGGCCCTTAATTAAACCAACAAGCTCAAACATGATTAAATTAATTTAATTCATAACCTAATAATCATTAGGCAATGAAAAGGGTCAATTTATATTTATGGTAACACCATAAACATTGTATAATGGCAGTATGGAACATATAAACAACTCGACATTTAGTGAAAGTCATAAGACCACCTACCTCGTCATAGTAAGACTCTCCTCATCCAACGTCGATCCTTGATTCAACCTAGAATGGGGTAGATCCAAAAAACATGAAAAAATAATCAAACCATGATAACTAAATTTAGAGAATAAATTAGTAATAAAGGCTCAAGATAAATTGAGTGCTCACTGAGAGGATTCCAACTGATTTTACAGTGTTCGAATCGGAGATCAGACGATGAAATGAGAGGCCAAATACCATTCAGATTTTCCTGGCTGTGCTGCTTATTGAACGAGGCTCATTTTTTTTCTATCTAGAGAAATGATGTACTACCAATATTAATAATAAATTTAAAAAGTACACTACATGTACTTTAAACTACATGCCATGTCCGTACAAAATCTGGCCTGACCATTACGTGGCCATGTATCAGGATCACATGCTGTGTAGCCTTTCATACACGGTGTGTACCTATAAACACATGACGTGTAGTTCCCATTAACGCCATGTAATAGGCCTAAAATTATACCCTCTACCTCTTTCCCCCATTTTCATATGTACAAACAAAAAAGGAAAGATCCGTGCATCAAAGGAAGAACCGAGTTCTTACATTAAGATGGTTTTATATGAAAAAAGTGACTCATTTCTCTATGAATGGAAATTTCAAATGAATTCATCATTTATAATTTTTTATCATTAACACCATCTTTATTTCTAGTAAATATTATTTCATTTACATAGAAAATAATATTTCGTGATATATATTTTTCCTATTTGAAAGATATTTTGTTATCCAATCTTCCTTTTTTGAACTTTAACGAGTTCAGGAAAGCATCTAATTTAGAATCCATGTTCTTCTAGAGTATTTTAACCCATATAGATGCTTTTTTAACCTATACACATACTATATTATTGACAAAGTAAGAAACCACTATGTTTCTCAACGTACAAATCCTCTTCTAAAACTCCATTTAAGAGGGTAGACTTGACGTACATTTGGAAAATCATGCATTTCCTTTGTTCATTAATAAAAATAAAAATAATCAAGGTATGTAGTTTATAAACTAATGGTAATATATCATAAAAATAAAATCTTTCAACCTATGAGTAACTTTTTCACACATTCCTTCCCTTGTTTCACAAAAAATCTCATATTTCATTCTTTTTTATCAAAATACCAACTATGTTATGAATTTTTTTTGTCTGTTAGCTTCTGTACCAACTCACAAGATTAATTCTTAATGATATGATCTAGTTCTTCATTTATAGAATCAATCAACTGTTAATGCTCTGAATCCTTATTCACATCACTTTGTTTAGCTTGAGAAAATAGTGAGGTATGTGTTGTTTACATAACATATCTTCTAGTATGAACCACTTATCCTTGTTCTATAACGATATTTTGTACCTACACATGATTTCAATTACTTTTATGGGATGATATATATTTCTCATCATTATTATAAATGGATAAATCCTCATATTCTACCCTCACAACTTCTGAACTCATGATATTTTAGGATACTTAACCTTTATCCTCAATAAAAATTGCTTCATATTTAATTTTAGAACATACTTATTAATTCTTGTTTCTTTAATTGAAAATTTTTGATCCTTTAAATCAATTGTATTAACATTTTCCCCCATATATTTATTTTAATAGAAATATCATCATATATTTGTAGGAAAACCTAGTATGATTTCATCAACTCATATTTTTTGAAACATTCAAATATTTTCATTTTTAATTTTTATAATTAAAGGGATATCAAAAACTATTAAATATTTAAAACATGGGTACTTCTTATAATACACATCATACAGTGACATAATTGAAATCGGTTCAAATAAATAACTTTTTAGAATGTGAATCGATGCCCTAATTTCTTGTATCTAGAAATACTAATAAGTATCACGCTCATTCAACATAGTATGATCCATCTCTACTAGACATATATTATCACAACCCATCATAGAGGGGCCTGTGCGATGACTACCCCAGGCTCGCCTCTGATAGGCCAGGGTATGGAGACTAGCATTGAGTAGGAATATCCTATAAATGGGAGGAATTTTCCTAAGTACCCATACATACACACACATCACAAGGCCCACAATGCTGAAATATAAAAACACTTAGTAAAAAAATTCATGCATACAATAATGTACCAATCACAGAGAACAATAGTAGGAAAAACGGAATGTAAATAAGGCTAGAATACAAGCCCACCAAATGAAATAATCTATAAAAGTGAATGTAAAAGTTCCTGAAACTCATCCAATGAAAACCCTACCTAAAACATATGTGTAATTCATCTTTATGAAGCTATTATATCACAAATTGTCAGTATGATCACTCTAAGAACCACCTGGACCTTGTCCACTTAGAACTCCATTATAGTGTTGGTCTTCTACAAAAGACATGACACGTGTGGGAAAATCCCATGTAGGGGTGAGTAATAAAAATACTAAGTAGGACACCCTAAAAGCACAAAGTAAAACCACTAAGAAAAACCCAAAGTATACCAAAAATAAATACATGTAGTACACCACAAGGGAATTGGATGAAGAATAGTCATCTCACACATTTATAAGTCTAAATAAAAAAAGCAATATTATCAGTTATAGTCTGCAGAACACCCATAATTGATAACACACAGAGTGTTGATAACACACATATTGTCGATAACTCATAGAGTGTTGATAAAAGATGAAGAGTTAATAAAACACAGAGAATCGATAACACATGGAGTGTCGATAACACATGGAATGTTGAAGAGTTTAGAAGCCCCCACGTCAAATAGTTACCAAGTCACATAGACACCATGTCACAAGGTCACCAAGTCAGATAGTCACCAAGTCACATATTCACAGAGTCACATAGTGACAAAGTCACATGCAACCACATGATTCTACACATATCACGATCTTTTCAGTTGAATCTACTCCTCGAGATATTATGTTATATGAAATCTTCTACAAAATATTAGTTAGAGTATGCCAAATGTACCCTCCCATCACAAGGGTCCCAATGCCACAAACTACTCATCAAATAGACAAACGATTAGAAAGATATGGGTATTTTTGTAAAATGATCCGACTGAGGTCCGACCCAACCCTTTTTGGACCGAACCATCATTGACTGCTGGGCCACTGGGTCAATCCCACAAGGCCACCAAAGCAGGCCGACTACCCTAGTTCAGACCGCTGCATGCAGGTTAGTTTGCTCCACTGGACATGGCCCCCCTGGTTGCACCCCTAGTCCATGTGGTCTACCCTGACTACATTCCCCCTATGTCACCCGGTCAATGCGGCGTAGTGTTTCATTCCACGTGGCCAGCACGCCTGCTCCGCATGCCCAAAGGACTTGTCGCCGTAGGATCCTCTGACATGGCTTTGAGTCACATACCATATCACCACTACAACCTCATTCCATGGCCACCGGTCATCACCCACAGACTCCACTACTACAGGCTCCCACATGGTCCCTCCTGGACCGTGACCTACTGCCACTATCGGCTCGTCTCTTCCTCATGATCCCCTGGAAGATCCCCACCGACTGCATCCTTCCCTCTCCATTGGACACCCTATCAGTGATGTTCCTTGAACCATGGTCTTGTTCCATCATAAGATGCTGCCTTTCTGGAACCGTACCATGATTTCATCACACGTTCTCTATGCCATCGTGAGGTCAAATCCTTCGATCTCAGATTGTTGTTCCATGGATCAGGGGTGCAACGATAGATTGTTTACATAGGGATTTCAAGGGTAAAGAACACATGAATAACGTGATAGATTGATGGGGGAGAGATAAAGAACACGAATTCACAAAGAACTGATCTTGTCCTTTTTCATATTAGCCTTGATCCATTCATGTTAGATGGTTTATCAAAGAACAGTAATAAATAATCACAAAGATCTATTTCTCATTTTTAAACCCCATAACAATTATCTATCATGAAAGAACAGTTGAAATTTGGATCAACTTGTTCATTGGTTGGTCTGTATTCATCATTGAATCTAATAGGGGAAGAGGAAATCACAAAGGGATCAACATTCTACCTCATGGTTGGATCAGTTATTGATGAAGAATGAAGGTATGTGTCATCGTCGATCCTCAATCCTTCAGCATTATTCGTAGTTCATCGGAGTGGTTTCCATATCCTTTCCTTATAGTAATTCTAGGGTTATGTCAATAACCTTCAATTTCTATGACAAGTCTTATTTAAAATGGAAACTGTCGATGTTCCGTCACAAAATGTTAAATAAAATAAACATGATTCATTTTGTTTTTTTTAACATCCAAAAACTAATTTTCACAGTTGACCCATGAAGATCGGTGTTAGGCCTTGCCTAAGGTAAAGTCACTATTTTGAATTCAATGGTGCACTCAGATTTCTAATATGGGCACCCTTTTAGGAGTTATTCCACTTTTTTAGGAAACATGCTCACACTTGATATTAAAACACTGAATTTTTTTTAACGAACTGTTCTGGGTACACCAGGCCTTAGAATCACATGACATATCAGTTATTGGTCTTAGAATTTTCTAATTTAATTTATAAAAATTAAACTAGAGAAATAAAAGTCATTAAATTCTCCCCACCATAGGTCTTTACATCCCTGAAATCCAAGAACAAATCTATACAAACAAATGGGTGTAATGAGCATGAATCTGAGACTCCTACTCCTATGTGCTCTCCTGGAGATTATTGTACTGCCACCAAATGTGTACTAGAGGAATCAACCACCCATGAATAATCCTATACTTCCAACCCTCAACCTCCACCGAGTAATCCGTGAAATTCAACCCATCATCAATGCCCAGTTCACACCAGTCAGTGAAGTGCGATGGATCATGGATGTACCTCCTCAAATATGACACGTAGAATATGTTGGGAACCCACTCTAACTATGTAGGTAGATCCAAGTGGTATTCCACCTCACCATCTCTTTGTAGTATCTAGAAAAGCCTAAAAAAACTTGAAGATATCTTGCCACCTTGACCAAATATTCATATCCCGCGTTGAGTAAAAACTCGTAGGAACACACGGTCCCCCTCCTCAAACACCAAGGTCCTCCTTCACTAGTCAGCATAACAATTATGATGGCTCTATTCTACCTTCATCTTCTCTTGTATTATATAGACCTTATCTATAGTCTCCTACACTAACTTCATCCCCATGAGTGCTGAGTCTCCTAGGCACGTCTAACAAAGTGGTGACCTGCAGGGTTGACCATACAAGGCCGTGAATAGATCCATACCGATGGTGGAGTGGTAGCTATTTTTGTATGAAAAATCCACCATGGGTATGTGATCCTCCCAACTATGACCAAAATATAGGATGCAAGCACATATCATGTCGTCTAGAACCTGTATGGTCCGCTCCATCTGGACATCTATTTGTGGGTGATGCACTATGCTCAAGCGCAACTGAGTCCAAAAAACATTCTGTAATCCCTTCCACAATAGCAATGTAAAGTGAGCATCATGATCCAATACTATAATTGATGTGACTCCATGGAGTCGAACTATCTCCTACATGTAGAGGTATCTCAAGCTCTCTACTGATCACTTCTCCCGAATTGCTAGAAAGTGGGATGAGTTGGTGAGTTGGTCAACGATCACACATATGGTATCGTACCCCCTAGATATACATGGTAATACCATCACAAAAGTCCATTGATATCCCATACCACATTTACTTTGGAACCTCTAGGATTTGATTCAAACCTACTGGAACCTAGTATTCGACCTTCACTTGCTGACAAGTGAGACATCTAAAAATGAACTCTTCCACTTTCTTCTTCATCCCCGGCCAACAGAACTGTCATTAGATGTCCTTATACATCATTTCCACTCCTTGATGTACCACCAAATGTGATGTATATAACTCCCTCAAGACCTCCTCCCACAACATCACTAGTACTATTGTGCATCATCTGAAGAGAATAATGTGCTCCCCACCTTTCGAATATACATCAGGGGAATATCCTGTGGACATTTGAGCACGTAAAGTCTCACAGTCAGTGTCTATGAGCTCTTCATCCCTGAACCACTATAAGAGTGGAGGGGTGATTACCATCGAATAGAGGTAATCTGTTCCATATCCATCTATAATGGATATCTACAATGTGGCAAACTGTTCCAATGCCTCACTCAGTAACTGTAAGATGAATCTCCTGCTAATAGTGTCTACCACCATGTTCCCCTTCCTAGGAGTATAGACAATCTCAAAGTCATATTCTTGGAGGAAATATATCCATTTCCTTTATCTCAAGTTAAAATCCTTCTGAGAGAATATATTCTTGAGACTTTTGTGGTCAGAGTAGATGATAAACCACTCACCAATAAAGTAGTGTTGCCACATCTTCAAGGCGAAGACTACCAATGCCAAATCAAGGTCATGAGTCTCATAATTATTCTCATGTGGTCTCAACTATTTTGAAACCTAGGAAATCACTAATTTCCCGTACATCAAGACACAAAAAATCCTGGTCCCTGATGCATCACAGAACACTACATACTCAACACAATCCTCTGGTAATATCAAGATAGGATGGCTCATCAATATATGCCTCATCTGCTGAAAAATCTCCTAGAACTTCTCCATCCAGATGAAAGTTTTCCCCTTTTTCATCAAATATATCAATGATTCTTCTACTATAGAAAATTTGGGCACAAAACTATGATAGTACCCAGCCAAACCAAGGAATCTCCACACCTTGGTAACACTCTTGGGTGGCTCCCAAGAAAGAACCACCTATATCTTCGCTGGATCCACTGCAACTCCAGCCTTTGAAATAAAATGTCCCCAAAAGTGGACCTCTTATATCTAAAACTAACACTTAACAATATTCCCATAAATTTAGGGCTCTCAGAGTATGTCTAAGACCATCCTCATGTGTATCCCATGCTCCTCCTAAGACACCGAGTACACTAAGATGTCCTCATTGAAGACCACGATGAAGTGGTCTAAGTAAGGCTGGAAGATCCTATTAATGAGTCCTATAAACACTACTGTGGAGTTCATCATGCCAAACAAAATCCCCAAGTACTAGAAGTGTCCATACCGACATCTAAAAATCGTCTTCGGGATGTCCTCATCCCATAACCGAAGATGTTGATATCCAAATATGATGTCTATATTTGAGAACCATCTCATTTCCTTTAGCTACTCGAAGAGGTCATCAATCCTCAGTAGTGGATAAATATTTTTCATGTTCACTTGGTCTAGGAACCAAAAGTCCACACATAATCTCAAGATACCGTCTTCCTTCTTGAAAAAAAACTAGGGCCACCTAGGGTGGAACACTGGGTCTCACGAAGCCCTTCCTCGACAAGTCCTCTAGTTGTACCCTCAACTCACAAAGCTCTATGGAAGACAAAATATATGAAGGTGGAGATATCAGCAATATACCATGGTATAGATCAATGCATAAGTCAACCTTTCTATGGGGAGGTAATCTAGGGACATCCTCAAGAAAAATGTACGTATACACTGCCACCACTGTAGGAAATAGAGGACTACTATCATCCACTAAACCAAGGGTAAGATTATACAAATGATGATTAATCATCTATACCCTCCTATGTGTGAGTCTGTCATATGATACATGTGTTTCCTTTTCACCAAAAATAAGAAAACCTAGTCCCATCACTACAGAAACACCGCACTATGTGCCTAGAATATCCAATCTGGGCATGATCTGTGGATATCTGGTCCATACTGAGAATGTAGTCATAAGGCCTCAATTACACCACCAAGAGATCCCAACCAAAACTATGAAACCATAGAGTAAAGTTACACTATCGACACCAGTGTGTGATTATCGAATCTCCCTCTTTAAGAGTCTCTAAGCATAGGGATTGAGTCAACGATTGCATTGGAATCTCCAAGTCATGAACAAGGGTCGTAGTAAGAAAAGAGTGACTGACACATGTGTCTATAAAAACTGTATATAAGGTGTAAAAGAAACAGATCACACCTCTAATCATCTTGGGATCGTTGGTTTCATAAGTCTTCATCGCCTGAAACTGGCATCCTACCTCTTTACCAGCACCCTGAGCCTATAGTTGACCACCTAGGGGTGGTGGTGGTAGTACCTTGAACCTCCTCCCAACTCCACCCACCCAAAAAGATCCTATTCCATGCCCACCGCCCTATAGACCACCCTGATCTTGTCTCCGCCACTGTCTCGGTGCTCCCTTGACTATCTCCGGATCGTTCGTATGACGGTTTGGGAAATCTCTAGCCAGATGATCCTAACCGTTGCACGAGTAAAACATCCTATCCTTTAGCTGACTCGCTCTACCCTAGGAGCCCTGCACCGCTGATCCTATGTCATGAGTTTGTCCTCTAGAGTTTCTAACCTACTTGGGTCCTTATGTCTGCTATTGGATACCCACCACCGAGGACATAGCTACCTGGTTCCCTATGGTAGCTCCCATTTCTGGTGTCTGATCTTCCATAAAGCTTTCTATATGCTGAGATCACTCTAATACCCTAGTATAAGTCAGAATTATAAGGTATATCCTCGATGCCCTGATCTCACAGTGTAATCCCTATTCAAAGGTCCAAGTTCTAAGGAATGGGTCCCACACTATATCAATGGATGAGTGAGAAAGATCTGAGAATATCATCGAGTACTCCGCTACTGTCTGACTAACCTGCTATAGAATCAGGATATCTTATATGCACATAGAACATAACATCACCGGAAAGAACTCCTCCTTTAAGTGGCACTCAAAGTATACCGAAGAGAGATTTTTCTTGTCTTGTTTCTGGATTACTAAGCTCCACCATCACCCCTCTGATCCTTGAAGAAGGATTGCAAATAGAAGTGACATCTGGTCGTAAGGCATCTTCATAAGGTAGAAGCCACGTGTAACTGACTCTAGCCAATCCTTAGGTATTTTTGGGTCGGTCTCACCACGAAACCTAGGAGGTCACTGCCTCTTGAACTCATGTAACACACTCAACCTAAGAGTATCCTTTACTGGTAGAACTGGTAGTAACTGCTGCTCGATGGGTGATGGTATTGCTAGTAGACTAACCATAGGTGATATCTCCAGTATTAGTCCCTATACTGACGCCTCATCACCAGGCAGATCATCCTCATGATCACGCATCAGAATCCTAGCAATCTATCTATGTGGAGGCATCATGAAACGTATTAAGATGAACCATGGTTAATAGAGTATACCTAATGAGATGACTCAAGTGGGACATAAGAATACAACCAAGTACTATATGATGCATGTAACATTAATTTCCCTACAACTACTGTTTTTATGTACTGATTTAGAAATTAAAATTCAGAGTCCTCGTGTTTGGATACATCAGCCACCACACCAACACTGAATTCCTTAACCTAAAATCCAAACTCAGAACACTTAACACTATTTCCCCCAAACCAACCTCAGAGACTCATGATCTTTAAGTAGAATCTACCAGCTCTGATACCACTCTGTTACGACCTATCCTAGAATGTCCCATACTGTGACTATCCTAATCCTACCTTTGATAGGCTAGGGGCTGGGGACTAGCACCAAGAAGGCATATCCCACAAATGGGGTGAATTTTCCTAAGTACCTATACACATGCACCCATATCCAAGAACACAATGCTAAAATTTAAAAATACTAAGTAAACAGTGCCTGAATACACTAAGGTACCAACCATAGAGTATGACAGTAGGAAAAATAGAAATTAAATAGGTCCATAATACAAGACTACCAAAAGAAATAGTATGTCAAAGTGACTGAACGAGTTATTGATACTCATCCATATAAAAACCTACCCGAATGATAGGTATAAGTCAGTGCTCTGAATCCATAAGAGAACACCTTGTCAATATGGTCACTCTAAACACCACCTGGACCTGGTCTCCCTATAACTCTATCAAATCTTCATCTTCTACACAAGACACGACTTGTGTGGGAAAACCCCGTGTACGGGTGAGTGAAAAAATAATCAACAGGACACCCTGAAACCACAAAGGAACACTAATAAGAAACACATAAAGTATAACACAAAGAAATACACAAAGTAAAACACAAGGCTATTATATAAAATATAGTCATCTTACATAGGTATAAGTATAAAAACACAAAATCAGTATTATCATTCATAGTCCACAGAACACCAAGAGTTGATAACACAACGAGTGTCAATAACACACAGAGTGTCGATAACACAAAGAGTGTCAATAACACATAGAGTGTCAAGGATTCATGAAGCCCCCCATGTCACATAGTCACCAATTCACATAGTCACCAATTCACATATTCACAAAGTCACATATTCACCATGTCACATAGTCACCAAGTCACATACATCCATAGGATTTCGCACTTAGCAAGCTCGTTTTGGGAGAATCTACACCTTAATCCATTAGTTCATATTCCAAATTCCATAAAACCCAATTAGAGTATCCCAAAATCACCGTATCTTACCAAGGGTACTAATTCCACAAACATACCATTAAATAGAGATATGGTTTGAAAGATATGACTGTTTTTGTAAAATGGTCCGACCCGGGTCCAGTTTGAGTCCGAACCGACCCACCAGATCCGAACCGACCCAATCCGCCTGACCTAAACCAGTCCAATCAGGTCTATCCTAACCTACTGGGCTCGGTCTTCTAGGCATGGCCTACTGAACCCGGCCTTCTGGGTCCATACCACTTAGCCACCAGAGTTGCCCGAACACTCTAATCCGGGCCGCCGCTTGCGGGCTGGTTTGCTCTACCAGATATGGAACCTTAGTTCTGCAAACCCTTGGCCCACGTGGCCCAACCTAACTGCATGGATCCCTTATATCTCCCAGTAAACATGGAACCATGTTGTATTTCACATGGCTGACCCACCTCCTCAGCATGTCTCATGGCCTTGCCTCCACATCTTCAAGTCGTGTCCCTGCTCGCCCCCATAACCTCCTACCATAGGCCTCAGTCATCGCACGTGGCCTTCACCACTATAGTCTCCCAAACGATCTTTCCTAGACCACGACCTACTACTAGCATCCCATCGCCGCCTCACGCTCTCCCTAGACTGGCCAAACGGGCCGCATCATTCCATCACCACCTGCCGCCCTGCCAGTGGCCTGCCTTGCACCACAACCTAATGTCGCCATAACATGATGCCTCTCTTAAACCATACCACACTTCCATATCACATCAACTATGCCGTCACAGGGTAAAATCCTTCGATCTCATATCATTGCACCATGGATCAAGGGTGAATTGATTGATTGTTTGCATAGGGGTTTCAAGGGTGAAGAACGTGACAAATTGAGGATGGAGAGATAAAGCACATGAACATCCAAAAAAAATATTGGCATTGTTCATGTCGACCATGATCCATTAATGTTAGAAGGTTTAACGAAGAACAAAAATAGATAATCACAAAAATTCTATCTCCCCTTTTTAATCTCCACAACAATTATCCATCCTGTAAGAACAGTCAAACTACGGATCAACCTGTTCATTGGTTGGTTTGTGTTCATCATTGAATCTAATAGGGTAAGATAAAATCACAAAGAGATCAAAATTCTACCTCATGGTTGGATCATTCTTTAACAAAGAATCGAGGTCCGTGTCATTATCGATCTTCAATCCACTGATGTTTGTCATCGTTCATCGGAGAGGTTTCTCTCTCCTTGCCTCAAAGGAATTCCAGGGTTATGACGATAACTTTTAATTTATCTGAAAAGGATTATTAAAAAGTGAAATTTCCACTACATTATCACATAATTTTAAATAAAATAAATTTTATTTATTTTATTTCTTTTAACGTATTAAAACTTCTTTGCACAATCGACCCACACCAGTTGATGTTATGCCCCACCTAAGGTAAAGTCGCTGATATGAAAACATCAATTCCCCCATATTTCCATCCCAGACACCAATTTAAAAGTTATTACACATTTTCAGGAAACCTTCTCATGTGCACTATTAAAACACTTAACATTTTCCAACGAACTATTCCAGGCACACCAGGCCTTAGAATCACACACCATCTCATCCCCTAGTATCAGAATTTTCCCAATTAATTTATAAAAATAAAACTAGAGAAATTTGAGTCAATAAATATATCATCCATTTAGAAACATCATTTTATTGTTTATGGCGTTCTATGTTCAACATATATACAATGATTTTCGTAATATTATTTTAATCATCTACTAATATATTCTTCATTATGTTATGTCTGGATATTTTTCAAGAAGACGACACCCTTCTTCTCAGAATTACTTTGGAAACTCTAGAATATTATTATAGCATATAACTTTTGTATCATAAATATAACATAATTGATATGAGTAAACTCTAAGATAAAATAAATAATATATTTATATAAACTTTTTATTGATTCTTCATAGGCACACATGGCTAAATAAATAAGCTCCAACACATAAGCTATTTGAATCTCTACTTTATTATGAAGAGAGTTAAAATGTTCCCCTATTGACATGTAGATCACATCCAACTTAATTTTCTTATAGGAATTGGTAAATCATGTTAATTATCTCTATAGGTATGCTTGATATTGTACTTTTATTGGATATGATAAATCCTTCGATGATATATTCATTTTTATTTTTTCAATCTTAAGTAAGATGAAATTTCAATATTGATAATCTAAAAAAGTAATCCCTATGTTCATTGTCCTATTATCAGTATACATAACTATTTTAACATCTTTTATGAGAACACATATTTCTAGAAAACTAATTCACTGTATTCATCACATGGATGAGGTACATTAAACATATTATATTTCAACCCATCAATATATAATGTTTTTTTGGACATTAACTTATCGTTTCAAATAACTTATGGTCTGACTCATTTTATTTAAACATACCCTTAATTTTCAATGGTCACTGAGCCTTATTTTAACTTTTTAACATCTATAAAAATAATTAAATTTCTTCTCATGTCTTAAGAAAATTCACAATATAGAATCCATGTACATTGTTTTTTAGATTCTATAAGTGCATCTCTAATAAAAAAATAATTTTTTTACTTATGTCCTTATCATGATTATTTTGGGTATTATAATTCATACAAAATTAGGTTGGTAATTTCTTGATAAAAATATTCAAAAAATAAACTTGGATGATAACATGTTCCATTAACCTATTCTAATTTCTACATTTATTCTCGACCATTAATCCAAAATTTTCAAATTTTATCTTTAATTTTCACTATTGAGTGAGATAAATACCCTTAAAACATTTCCACCCAAACATTATATACTCATAAGAATATATTTAATTGAAAAAAAATTTATTAACATATTTCTAAAGATTCAATTTTTCTAAAAATAAATAAAAATGAATATTTACGACTGAAAACATATTGATGTCTAGATGCTGACACTTACTTTTATTCCATACTTTGGGCATCAATTTTGGATTCTTTTTTTGATACAAATTTTTATTTCTATTACTGATAATTTTTTATTTAATATATTATTTTTTTATCCTTTTGGTTTCAAAACCATTTTTTTTATTTTTTACCTTCAATTTAATTTTCCTGGAATTTCTATATTTTTGAAGATCATCTTGTTTTTCCACTAACATGAATTTTTTCACCTATGAATTCAACTCAGACTATATAATAAACCTTATATAATATTTTCACCCATTGAGTATGATATTACCTATACAAAATGGGCCTTATCATTATATGAGTCATTAAATTTTCTCACAACATTACTCTTTGATATTTCACTAACTTCTAGAATATAATTATGACTATTGGATTTGTAATCGTCCAATTCATTTCCAAAATAGATAAAATAGAATTTAAAAATCTTAGGATTTTAAAAAAAATTAAACTCTTTATTATATTTAAATATTTACAATAGTTTCTTCAGTGAGAAACTTATTCAAGTCATGAATCTCCTTCATCATCCTTGAATAATTATCAACATGAGTAGAATCTATTTTTTCTTGAATATTGACTATATTTCATTAAATTTTTTATCCCCTTGTCCAATTTTGTGATCTTTGAATGAAATTAAGTATTTTCTTCTTTAAAAAACTCTATTTATTATTCTACATCACTCCAAAAATCCCCACATTCATCACTTAAAAATTCTTCCACATTTACTATAGTAATCTATAGTTTTTATCAATATCATTGGATGTATCAACCACATCATTATTACCACCACTTCTTCCATCATGACAAATATTTGATAAGAAATTTCCTTTTTTTTATTTGGATAAATCCATACACATTCCATTCTATGAAATAATTGATTTGGAATTTTTTTACTTACTTCTTAGTTAATATTATTAGGCTACCATCCCCATCATTAATAACTTCTTCTTGTTATAACTTTGGAATATTTTTTAATAAAATATCTAATAGAACCACACCAATATATTTTAGTGGTTGTTTTCCTCGAAAAATTCCTTTTCAAATTCTCACACTACTAGAGATAAGTGACATGATTTTTTCAAACACAGTTTTGACATCTTATTCTTTACCAGAATCATTTCCTTATAAAATTTATTCCTTTTAAAACTTCAATTATTCTGAGTCATTTAAATAAATTTCATTTTCTTTATTTCTATTTTTTAAGAAACATTCATTACACATATCTTATGTAATAATAATGTCCTATAAATCATCTAAAATAGTGTTCTTAGATATAAATCATCAAGTTCCATGAAATTTTAATCAAGATTGTCTTGGAAAATGTATAATATTTCAGTAACTATTGATCCCTCTATATTTTCAAAAAAAAACCAAATTTGATCACACATTCATTTAATATAATTATGAATTCATCCAAATTTTTATCATCATGCATGTTAATATCATTATACATCAATATCTAAACCTATAGGTTTTCCTAATTCATCTTTGAAGTTACTTCATATAAATTTTCTAACTCATCCCATATTCCCTTTACTTTATTGATCCCCTTAACCCTAGAAAACTTTTTCTCTGAATGTTGAACATGGCTATAATTATCCATGTTATTTCTATCAACTTCCCTCATATAAAAACATTCAACAAGAAGTATAAAATAATATTTTGTAGCCTCCAAATATGTATAAAATTAAATATAATAAATATAAAAACATGAATTACTTCCATATTAACATTTTTTTACATTGAAATATTGAGTCCCTTATTATTCACTGAATTACGATTATCAATTTTCATAGAAAAAAATTCCATTACCAATTCTGAAAACCTATTGTAAATCATTATATTAAAACACTATATAGTAGGCAATATACTATGGGAACCTAAATACTCTAATACCACTTCAAAATTACCCTTAGGATTAGTGAGAATTCAATGAGAGGGGGAGTGAATCTATAAATTTAATTTTTCTTAAGTATGTTCTTAAAACACCCTTTATAACTCATTAATGTGAATATTATAACATTGTTATATAATATAATAAACACACACGATATGCATAATTTATTTACAAGGTTCAGTAGTCAAAAAATGTATCCATTACATGACATGATATCGATTAACTTGAGGTCATACATTCCAATAATTTCATCATGTGGATTAAAGAGTGCAGGGTTTATCCTTGAACTCATGATTAAAAATAATCTCTAAACAATGTAAATTTCATTGGAAATAATACCAATATATATATAAATTGATTTCAAAAAAGAAAAATAGATAACTCAATAAAAAATATTTCCATAATGGTATATATGTGTGGAATATTCTTAAACTTCTTCTTCCTCTAGTATAATAACAAGTTTCCTCTTATTCACACTCTATCTCTACCTAATAATCACTATATTTATCTTTTTACCACATAACATCATATATACATAATATAAATGAATATACTTCCTTCATATAGTAGTAAAAACCATAAAATGAAAATATAAATTTCATGTTTTAATATTTTGGTAGACAACTACCTTCAAAAAATATTATTTTCTAATTCATGTTTTACCACTTATTCGTGAGTCACTTCAACTATACAGGTCATAACTGTGATTCAACATAAATAACATCTTAGAAAGGTAATTTTCTTAAATTATATCACTCTCCAAGCATGGAAACCTTATTCAAAATGAAAATATTCCTGATTGTGTAAAATAACATGAAACATAATTATCATGATTTTTTACCCTGTATTAAAGGATATCTTAATTTCTATAAACAAGGATGATCATGGTTCCACATAATTTTCAAGGCGTGAACCTATTTATTATCCCACTACTAATATTATAAAATTAATTTATAATATTTCCATGAATTAAAATTTTTAATATTTTTTAATTTTAATTCATATGAATTAAATTTGAATTTCTCGAATGTATTTATTTTAAAAATTTTGTTTTTAATTCAAGGGAGTCATTTTAAACTTCAAGACAACTCATATTTTTAGCCATGTAAAAAATTATACACATCAGAGAAAAATATTTCACATGGTTATAAAGAACTTACACATTATTAAAATTATATTATATTCCATAATATATTTATAAAATTATGTATCACTCCCTGTGATTGAGGAAATTTCAAAATTTATTCTTAGTATAATTATGTTACTTATAATTTTAAAAAGCTTATGTATGAAACACAGTGTTCTTGATCTTAATAAAATATTATGCATATTAGGGAACTTATGACATTGCATTATGTTTTCCCTCTAATGAAATGTTTCATATTGAATGTAACGACCCAAAGTTTCATTAATGGAAAATCCCTCTTGATCCAGTTAAATGTTTATTTATGAAAAATGTTTTATATAAGATGTCAACTTCTTTAGTTATACGTTAAGATTTGTGACCATTACTTTTATAGCCGTTGAACAGTGATCATCTGAGTAGTATAAATATAAGGCTTTAACGAAACCATTTCTACTCAGACAAAGGAAGCGATGGCCTCATCCAGTAGAATTGCCCCTTACGAAGCCCATTTGTCGGAGCTCGGAAAAGAGGTGGCGTCTTTGGGCTTTTCCCTTGACCAAGCCCAAGATGAGCTTCATCAAGTCAATCTCGAACGTGATCGTCTACAGGAAAAATGGAAGTTGATAGAGATTACCACTCGAGCGATGTTATCCGAGCAACCCCAAGAGTCTGTCACCATCGCACACCTTACCCTTAGGTCTTATGCGACTATTTTAAGGGGTTATGTAAAAAATAAGTAGCACCATGTTCATGTACATTATTTTTTTATATAATAGTGAATATAATTTCTAGTCATTTTTGATGCATTGTAATTAGTTTTTAAAGTACAAATGGTGTTTTTAGTTATTATTTAATTAAGAATTATATTTTATTAAATTAAAGCATTTTTTGATTAAATAATATTTTAATAAAATATTATTATTAATATTAAATTAAGTTTTATTAAATATAAATGATCTTATAATTTTATGAATGCAATTAAAATTTTTATTAAGTTTTGAAGGCCATTTCTGTCAAAACCCGTGAATTTTTATAAATGTCGGTTTTTATTTTAAAAGTGAAAATTCAAATATTTAGAAAATTATTTAGATAAAATAAATATTATTTTTGGAATCAGGACGTCAAAATTATCCAACGGTGAATTTTTCATAATTTTCTGAGACAGTCAAATTTTTGGGTAAAAATTAAATACCATTTAAATATATAATGTGTTTTATGACATCATAATGACCCAATGGTGATGTAATAAAATACCATAATCCTTATTTTCGGCCAATATATGTTTTATCATTAAAATAATGTGGTTTTAGGTTTGTTTGACTCACTTTTCAAAGCATTAATGGAGCCCTCAAGACTTATTCAACACTTTGCCTTTTTAAATTAATTTCCATGGGAGTGTGACTCATCTCCACATAAGCAACCCTAATTTTTTAATACGTTCGGACCTTGGACTTGTAAAATATTATTTTCCTCTTTCCTTTTCCAGAAACCATGGGCAAATACCATGGTATGGTTTGTGGTTTGGATTATTTTAATGTAAGGGGTCCCAAACCTAAATAATAAAGAATTCTCTCACCTTTCCTATATAAACCCACCCAAGCTCCCACTTCCTCCTCACTCAAAGCCCTTGAAGTTCGTCCAACCTCTGCCCTAATCTCTCTATAATCCTCTCAAGGTGCCCCAAGCTCCCAAGAAGCGTCTCACAAGCCTCTCTCTAGCCTTTGGAAGCACACTTCCAAGTAAGGGGTTTTCTTCCTTTCTCATTTTTTTGTCAATTTTCTTTAAGTTGTATTTCCCTTTTTATTTCAATTATGAATGTTGGGGTATGGTTTCGCACCTCCCCCATACTTCCCTCTTATTGTTTGAATGATGGGAGAACCCTTTCTCTCTAATTAAATGCCTCCCATGTACACCCGTTACTATGCCGAAATTCCGAAAGGAACTTCTCTCTCTTCTTTTACATTCAAGCAATACTTTTGTATCATGAATATAAATTCAATTTCTATTGTTGGGACATGTATATATATGATCACCTTACTGTCCATTACATGTAAATATGATGAGGAACCCCTTTCTCTCTCATCAACCTTTTTTATGAATTCTTATGTCACGCCGTTACGCTGCCGAAATCGCACCGATTTGCTAAGCCAATGTCTTTGTGTAGTGAATACCATGCCCATTTCTCCATCAAGGGTATTCACCTTTATGCACATTTACATATTGATTATAAAGTTTCATGTATGAATTCCACTTTCCTTTATCGTGGAAGAAATGATTATGTTTTATGAATCCATGTTTTATGATCCATGTGGCACACTTATGCATGAAATGAAATGTTTAAGAAGGGTGCGCCCTTTATAGCGCTCCAATGCATTGGGTAAAGTATAGTATCATGATACATCATTTGCAATGAGTGTTGACTCATGCTAATTCAAGTGCAACGAGGGTTTACTCGTGCTTCAAGTGCAATGAGGGTTTACTCATGCTCCATGTGCAATGAGCCTTGGCTCATGCTAATTCAATGTTAAGTGTTGTTGCCACATTTCCATGTTATGATCATCATGCTTTATCATGCCTTTATGTTCATGTTTCTATTATGCTCTATTGATATGCCTATTGCCTAACATGTATTTCACTCCTCATGTTATTCATTGTTTACTCCCTTACTGGGCTTTATAGCTCACCCTTTTCTTATGCATGTCCTCAGGTTATCCCATGCAATGCTAAGTACGAAAGAATGTAGTGGTCATGTAAAGGAAGTTTTTAATAAAGATGTTGTATTTCAAGTTTAAAGTTTTTATGTAATGATCCTAAGCCCCAAAGACACTAAACCTCTCGATCTTCTTTGTTGGATCAAGTGAAGTTTTATGTAATAAAGCATGTTTAAGTTGTAATAAAAAGCAGGGTTGTCATAGTTGGTATCAGAGGATAGGTTTAGTTATTTTTGGGATTAGGAAACCCTAGTAAAGCCTTAGTTACAAGACTAAGCATAATTAAAACATCCCTAAGTTTTGGTAAATACTAAGTAAGTGGTTTATCAAACAAATACATCCCTGTCTGGATACGAGCAGGTAGAGGCGGCTCTGGCACAGATGTATCCTAGGGGTAAAACCCGAAAACACCGCTTTGAGCTAGACTCGAACGGGAACTGGTGCACAACAACGGGCCTTGCTGCACTCTTGGTTAGGACACTCCCGGGGGATATGTTTTGATAAATTCACAATCTTAGTATGAACCCTTATTAAGGGAAAAATGCCCCTAAGAATATATGTTAGAAGGTAGATCATGAAAAGCCTAGATTGAATCCTATAGACTCATGAGTTAAAGAGATTAAAGTTTATTTTTAAGTCATCAACTTTTGTCTTTAGATTACCCTTTATGTGTTACCCCTATCATTCCTTTTATTCCAGCCAATGGTCGGTAATAGTAGAACTCGGGCTAACAACAATTGTGGAGATCAGTGTGATGATTGTACTTATGAGATGCCCAATCCAATGGGAGCGGGAATCGCGAACTTTGTCACGCTTCTCTCTCAGCTAACTCAAGTTTTGAATAGAAACACTGGTCAAGAGGAACGTTTAACCCCCCCCCCCCTAAGAAAGAACAAGTCGCTATTGAAAGCCTCATGAGACAAAGGCCTCCTACTTTTAGTGGATCATCTGATCCCACGATTGCTTAACAATGATCAACTCCATTGAAAAGATATTCTCCATCCTCCAATGCTCTGAAAAAGAGAAGGTTCTCCTGGAGGCCTATCGTATGGAGGGTGAAGCTGATCAATGGTGGACATTGATCAAAAATACGAAGCCTGAGGAGGAGATCGAGGCTTTGGAATGGAAGGTATTCCGGAAGATGTTTTTCGATAAATATTTTCCACGCACCCTCCGTCTTAAGATGGAAAGGGACTTCCTTTCCCTCAAATAGAAAGATGAAGAATCTGTGGGAGCGTACGAGGAAAACTTCACAAGGCTTGCACAATACGCTTCCGGCTTTGTCGTCACCCCCGAATGCAAGGTTGACCGCTTCTTTGGTGGGCTGATGCCTAGCTTGCGAAAAGCATTAGCGATCCGTGACTTCGACAGCTATGAGGAAATTGTCCGATGTGCCCTCAAGGTTGAAATGGAGATCGGAGAATCACAGGGGTATCATGGGGACAAGAAGCGTAAGGTGGACTTTAATGCTGGTGGTCCGATGGATAAATCCAACGGCGCTAAGAAATTCCAGCACCCCACTTGCCAAAAGTGTGGAAAGAAGCACCCTGGAAATTGCCTTAGGGGGACAAGAAAATGCTTCAAGTGTGGAAGAGAAGGGCACCTAGCTGTTAACTGTCAGCAAGAAGGACCCGCGGCTGCGACAGAGGAGAGGAACGCTCCGTTCGAACCTCAACGCGTTGTTCAATGCTTCAAATGCAATGAACCAGGTCATTTTGCGAATCAGTGCCCTAATCCAAGGGTTATAGGAGGCAATCAACAACCTCCAAGACAGCAAGGAAGAGCGTTTGCCATCACTTCTCCCGAAGTGAACCCCGACAACGAAGTGGTGACAGGTATGCTAGTTATTCATTCAAGAATAGCGAATGTACTTTTTGATTCAGCTTCTATGCATTCTTTTATATCTCAAAAGTTTAGTAGAATATTCCCTGCACCACCACAAATCATGGAAGTAAAGATGTCGGTGAGTACGGAAAATGGGGCAATCATTGCATCCCATGAGTATAAGTCCGCCTCTGTTATAATCTGTGGATTGAATTTCCCGGCGAACCTTGTCATACTCCCTTTGGTGGAATTTGATGCAATTCTTGGCATGGATTGGCTTTCCTTATATAGAGCCAACATAAATTGTCGTGAGAGGGAAATCACACTCCATATGGAGAATCGACCCCCGATTCTTTACAAGTGTCAGGAGGAAGATGAATCTCCTTTATCTCCATCATCTCAAGCATGGATATTACTGCCTTATGAGCACGCATATCTGGCTCAGATGATTAAGTCCAAGGAAGAAACCACCCTTGAAGAAATGCCTATTGTGAGGGAATTCGCTGAAGTATTTCCCGAGGAACTTCCTGGTCTTCCTCCAAGAAGAGATGTTGAGTTCTCAATTGAACTTATACCTGGGGCACTACCAATATCCAAGAATCCATATAGAATGGTTGTTGTTGAGCTTGAAGAGCTGAAGAAACAACTATAGGAGAATCTGGATAAAGGGTTTATACGCCCAAGTGCATCACCATGGGGTGCACCAGTCCTCTTCGTCAAGAAGAAGGATGGGTCAATGCGGCTTTGAATCGATTATCGTGAACTTAACAAAATCACGATAAAGAATAAGTATCCTCTCCCAAGAATCAATGACTTGTTTGATCAGCTGCGTGGAGCACAATACTTCTCCAAGGTCGACTTGCGGTCGGGATATTATGAAGTAAGGGTGAAGAAGGAAGATATCCCCAAGACTTCTTTTCGTACAAGGTACGGGCACTATGAATTCCTAGTAATGCCTTTCGGACTCACCAATGATCCAACAATATTCATGGAATTGATGAATAGAGTCTTTAGAGATTACCTAGACAAATTTGTGGTAGTCTTTATAGATGATATTCTAATATACTCCAAAACCAAGGAGGACCATGAGGAGCATTTAAAAACTGTACTAGAGACTTTGCGCAAAGAGAAGCTCTATGCAAAGTACAGCAAGTGTGAGTTTTGGTTGAAGGAAGTCTCATTCTTGGGTCATATCATCACAAGCAATGGGATATCTGTGGACCCCTCCAAAACAGATGTAATTGAGGGATGGCCGAGGCCAACATCGGTAACTGATATTCGTAGCTTCTTGGGGTTAGCTGGATATTATCGACGATTTGTGAGAAATTTCTCACGATTGTCCAAACCTCTTACCAAGCTAACTCGAAAGGGAGTAAAGTTTTCTTGGAGTGATGAATTCTAAGAAAGCTTCAAGGAGTTGAAAAGGAGGCTTATCACTGCACCCGTGCTCACTTTACCCACAAGTGGGGAGCTTTTTGTGGTATTCAGTAATGCTTCGAAGAAGGGCTTAGGATGTGTGCTGATGCAAAATGATAAAGTGATATCCTATGCCTCAAGGCAGTTGAAAATCCATGAGCGAAACTATCCAACGCATGATCTGGAGTTGGCGGCGGTGATCTTTTCCTTGAAAATATGGCGGCATTATCTCTATGGAGAGAAATGTGAGATATATACTGACCACAAGAGTCTTAAATATATATTCACACAGAAAGAGCTTAATATGCGCCAGAGAAGATGGATAGAGCTCATCAAGTATTATGACTATTCAATACATTACCCCCCTGGGAAGGAGAACAAGGTGGCGGATGCCCTAAGTAGAAAGGATCCAGCAATTCTATCAATGATGAGAATTGAGAAGGATCCAATCTTCTTAGACTTGATGAAGATGGACGTGGGAATCATAAAGAAGGGAACATCATCAATCCTTTCACAAATGATTGCTCAACCATCTCTTTTGGAAAGGTTAAAGGATGCTCAAAAGGATGATGTGGGTATCCAAGAAAAAGTGGAAGCTATCAAAAATGGAAAATCCTCAGAGTTTAATGTTAATGAAGAAGGAATTGTGCGGTTTGGGAAAAGACTATGTGTTCCATCAAGTTCGGAGCTGAAGAAGGAAATTTTGGATGATGCACATAGTTCAAAATTTACATATCATAATGAGTTTTTTAATTTTCTAATTATACAAATATTCTTCATATAAAAACTTTACACACATAGTTTAATTACATACCATTACTAATTTAAATGTATTTTAAGAATTAAAACCTTACGCATTCTAGGAGGATTTCATCATTTCCAAAAAAATGGCCTTATAGATAAAATCACAACACATTGAGTAAGGTTTAAAACATTTTTAATTTTCATCCTATCGGAATACCGAAACAATTATGCATGATAGACAAAGGAAAATGTTAGTCCAAATTTGACATACACGAAAAAAACTTTCAGACTAACTATAAACAATTTGAAAACAAATTTAAAATCATTTAAGATTATCAGTAGCCTTCAGATCACAGAAAATAACACATATATTATGGATTTAAATATGATTTACTTATTGAAAATAAGAGGTAACACATAAACACATCCACTGAATATCATCCCCAAATATTTTTCCTAAAAAACCACAATTATAGGGGATATTTCTTTAATTTTGTATCTTAGAAAACATCCCTTGGGTCTTTAAAAAACACCCCCTACATAAAAAACATCATGTCACAACATTTACCAATAAATATCTATTGTATTTAAACAATGTTTCAATTATGAATACCCTCACATATCAATGAGCATGGGAGGTCCAGTATCACTGTATTACCCTTTTTATCATATGTAATCCATTTTTCATAGGTAGTGTGCCTAATAAATTTCCCTAATGGTGGGGAGTATTTTATATTTCATCATGGTTGGTTGTGGTTTTATGGTGTTATGGTGATCTGTTTAGAAATGGTCACCTGTCGAAATATAAAACCATGGTAGTCTAAGAGAACATGAGTTTGGTGTTATAAGTTTGGAGGTTCCAACCAAGTGATGAGAAATATTTATCAATGGGTTGAGTATTTTTGTTCCTTATGTTTCTAATAGGATTATCCTAGGTTTTTTATTTAAAAGTATAGGTTTTTCTAAATAGGTTAGGGCTATCAATTTCAGATTGTGGTGGAATGGTTCACTGATGATATTAAGTATAATTATATAGTGTTATGAGGAGGTTTATATTATAGATTCCTATTATTATCAACCACTTTCAAAAAGAGTGAATATAACCCAACCTTGTGATCTTTAGTAGTTAATGTGGGTTTTTTGGAGTCAAATACATGGTTTTAATGTTTTTTCTAGGATGTAAATCCCAGTTTATATCATTAGTGGTTCAAAGAATTGGATTTTTCAGAATTTGATTTATGTTTATCAAAAATTCAATCAGTGAAAAGTGGATGGGATCGGTGTGAGGTTTATTGAATTCCATATAATCAGTAGTAGTTTGGTTATCTAACATATTTATATTACAATGACATAAATGATGGTCTAGCATGTTGTTGAAACTTTTGAAGGAACTCTCTTTAAAGTTAAATCTAGAAGTGTTTACAAGGGAATAATGAATCTCAGACATGCATAGTACATTAGGGTTTTACAAAGTGTTAACCATTCTTTAATGAAATATTACTAACAATGTTTGGTAATTGATTTTAATACATTTTATACATCAGGTAATTTAAATATGTCTCGGTTGTTGTTACCATGAATTTAGGAAAAAATAGAGAATGACATTAAATTCTCCTATGTTCATTTAATAATTTTTATGCTTCTATTTCATGTATTACCATTGAGGAGTTTATTTTATTATATTTTTATTTTTTAGGTGTGTGTGAGAGGTTGAATTAGTGTTGTGGGTAGGGTTCTATGTATTCTTATTTCTAATACACTTATTTAGTGGGGATGTGGTTTCCCCCAAATTTACCCTATGGGTAGAAGTGGTCACTTATAGTACATGTAGGGGTCATCAAATCCACTAAGACATAATAAGTATTCAAAAGACACTTGATCATATTGTACGAATATTTTTCTATGATGTGTACAACTTGTGGTTGATTTGAAATGGGATACTATAATACTAAAAAAATTAAGATAATCATTTTATTTGAAATATAAAACACATAAATTTTTTAATGAAAATAATAAAATAATATGGGTTGATCTTAGATTTTTACGCGGGCTAGGTTAAATTAGTTTCTTTTTATAGAAAATTTTTTCTCACTAATTTAATAAATATCAAATAAATGAGATAGTTCCCACCAAATATTTTATTTATTTAATTACTAAACATTTACAAGGCTGTTATCCTAGGTACTTAAGTATTACTTTTATGATCACTCAAAGTAATTTGATTGTAATGGCATGGAAAATATATCTTCTATAAAATAAACAATGGAAGAAGAAAATAAATCATAAAATAGAACTCCAAAATTAAAGAAAAGTTTTTAATTTTAAACCACACAAAATAAAATCCAATTGATCCCCACAAAACTCACTAAGATAAACCCATAAAAGGGTTACACTTAAATGTATGCAATGATTTCAATGGAATAAGGAAGTCAACTTAAAGAAGTGGGATTGAAGAAGTGAAGAAAATGAAATAATTAATATTATTCCATTGTAAGAAGTATTTCAAACTTTTTTTGTGAATAGATTTACACTTTTGAAAAAATCTATATAAGTTTTATGAAAAATTTAAAAAAATTGAAGACAATGTATACCTTTTATTAATAAGATAGTGTTATTCAAACAACTAACTTGACAAAAAAGAACATGTGATTACAAAATGATAACATAAAATTACAATTGAAATGAAAAATATTCAATCACAAATCACCACACCACCACCACCTTAAATAAGAAATTTACGAGTCTTAGGAAGATCCCCCTTCATTCAATGTCATTATAGTTAATTAAGGTATTCAAGGGTGGGTTCGAATAAATAGAAAGTATTCATTTCAATGAGTGAATATGGATAGATCATATAAAAGAAATGTGATGTTCCATATTTCCTCTAATATATATAAAAATTTGAGCCTGATTGGATCAAGAATTTATATGTTATGATAAAAATGGTGGGCTTACTTTTAGGGACTTGAAATTTGGCCCCAAATGTATACTTAAAATTGGTCCACCTAGATCACATTGAATACTTCTAAATTAGATTCATCTATGGTTGAATTAAAATTTCCCATTATTGTGTGAAATATTTAGATAAAATTTCAACATCATTTGTTGTGAATTTTGGTCTCTAAATCTATTTGAGAGGCCAAAGGATGAATCCCCTTTTCCCATAAATTTATACATTTGAGAGCCAATATGTCCATCTTCCTTTGAGAATCAACTATCAGTCTACCAGAAAAAAATCCCCATAAATTAAGAAATGATATTTTTAAATTTCAAATTCAAATAATGAATAGAATTTGTTCCACAAGATATGTATAAAGTGGTCTTAGATTATTACAATTTAAACATGATTTGTGCATATAATTATAAATGAAGTTCAAATTCTAAAATAAAATAACCATGTATTTAATGATCAATGAAGCACATGAAAAATAATTAAAATGAAATTAAAATTAATTATTTTCATTGGCTTATCATACCCCATAATGGTTTTCCAGTCGTTATAAAATTACAACACATGATGATCAAAATTCAATTCCCCTATCAAAACACATTTTAATATAAAATTTCCAACACAATCAACTCATATTGAATAATCATGAAGCCCATAATAATTCTTTAAAATAAGTAATTTATGCAATCATATAATAATCCCAAGACCATTCCTTTGTTTATATTTACTATTTTCTCTTCATCCAATTCAAATTAAACATGGAGATGCGTTGTTCATAATAATAGATATATGGGTTCAGTTTTATTCAATGAGGGAAATTATTGAAGTTCTATGTGGAATCCACTTTCAATCCTAATATGGGTTATACATCATGTTTATATTTACTTTTGTTTTGAAAATTTTCAATGGTAATTGAAATTTCACTCAATCAACTTAACCTTGTAGTGAGAGTTTTCTGATGACTTAGAGTCATGAACTCCTTAGGGTATCAAATCAACCTAAAAAACTCAAGAATATTCTCAAGTTAACTTAATCAAAAACAAATCCAAACAACCAAATATAGACATAGAATATCCAAATCCGGTTTAGGAAACTATATATTATCTATTACTGGGTACCTAAATATATACATTAGATCAATCTATTTCACTATAAAAAAATTAATTTTTTTATTAATATTAATTTTTATTTTTTATATTATATTATTTTTTAAATAATTATAATAAAATTCAAATGATCATAAAATACCATGATATTAAAAATTGAACCCAATAACTGAAAACCTCAGAACATTATCAAGAGGACATGTATTGTGAAATTTTGAGCAAATTGATGAAAATTTAAATTGTAAAAAATCACAGTAGATATCTATGTTTAAAAAAAATTATAAAAACGAACTTAAATATGCATAAAGATTAGAATCTATGCATGAAAAATAATTGGATATTTAGTATTCATGTTTCACAAATTATTTTACCACATGAATAGATAAGGAAATTAAATTTTCATTAAAATCCCAAAAAATTTCTTCAAATCTCAGATTTTTACTCCCCATAACATAGAATTGTACTGAAATCAGTGTTAACAGAAACAAGAAGAGGGAATTTAGAATTAGGAAGAATTTGAAGGATATAAGTTCCTGAATGATATTTAAAATAAAATTATAGATTAAAATCACATGTAATGAATATGGAAACTGCAACACAACTAATTGAACATTCAGACTCCATATTCCCCACATAATTCGTACAGAAAATGATATAATGGGTTTGGAGGTACTAATTCAATCATGCTACATAGCTTCTGAATCTTACAAAAAATTCTATTTGAACATAATGGAAACCAAAATGAGTTTCCTTAACTAAAAAAACCCCAAATACAAAAAATAAATAAAAAATAAAATCAATGCAAAAAATGGGTTTCCACATAAAAAATTTTATGTTTAAATTTATTATCTTGACATGGTTCCCCCCAACTTACCCAACACCAACTTTACACATATTATGAATTTTCTCCACTTCCATTATATTGGTATTGTGTCTCTAATGGGGTGGGTGATATAGTTTATAATATAATTCAATAAAAGTCATATGTTTCTAGATAAGTGGGATAATACAAGGGATATACATAAGGGTGGATATAATTACTATATTTTTATAGGTAATTCATCAAAGATAATTCTATCCTGATTGGATTTAGAAGAAAATGAAATTAACATAGGATGTTATTGACTATCCCCAATGAATGAATACTTCAAGGTGGAAATAAATTCCGTATATTCAATCACGGTTTGATTAAAATTACTTTAGATAGATTGGGAGTTATAATAAATATTATGTGATTCAGATCATTTAATCTAGGGTATAGTTCAGTTTTTTGGATTTCATTAGAATATATGGAAATTGTTATTTAAGGAATGAAATTGGTTATGGTTTAAATTGTTTTAGGATAGTATGTATTCAAACCTTCCAGCTGATAGGTTGTTTATTATTCCTCTAATAGAATCTTGGATAGTCACTGTACATTTTATTGAATTTTTTCTAGGTTTGATTATTTTAAAATTTTTGTGAATTGATATCTATATAATATTTTCCTTGAATATTTTTATGGATTGAAGGAATAATTGGGTTATTATCAGTTTTATGGTCATGTTTGTCTGAAATTATACAAAAAGGGTTGACATTTTGAATTTCATGGACTTTCCTAAGATCAATCCCATGAAACTTACAAGTTTGGGATGCGTATTTTTCCCTAATGATTTTTTATTCCCCAAGATTATGTACCCCCACTATATTATAATGTTTTTTAATAGTATGATTTGGTTCCCCTTATTTAATTTTGTTCAGAAATACCTTTCAGATACTCATAAGTATCATTGGTAGATTTGTTTTTAATGGTTTCATTACACGTAATATCTATTAATTTACTACTTTTTCTCCCTTACACCTTATAAAATATTAACATTTTTTATGGGATTTATAATCCTTGGCGCGGTACCAAGTTTAGAGTATTATTAATCCTTTTCAATGTTTCATAAAATAACTCTACCTTTTTCTAAAAAATATTTTTAATAGACTTTTTCAATAAAAATGGTTTATGGTGGGGAATGTATTTTTTTTATAAAACACTATTTTTAATTGGTCCCAAAAATGGATAGATGCTAGTATTAGATTTTTTAACCAAAAATTAGCTCTACCTTTTTATGAAATGGGTAATGTTTTGTATACAATATATTAATTTGATGAGGGGGGGGGGGGTGCATGGTGATAATTATGTAATTGAATTTATTGACACGTAAGTAGGGAATCTCATAATCCACCCCATGAAAGGTCATAAGGCAATTAAAAACATGGGATTTGAAGATAAATATTATTTCACCTTAGGAATTTTTTCATATGTATGGTGGGACATTACTCAAGGTAAGTGCCGGGTAATCACCCATGATTTGATCAATGAAATTACCTATTTTAGGGGAAGAAAAATTTGGATTTCCATTTGGTTTCCCACCCAAATTTATTGTTTTGTTTAATGTAATAACATCCACTATATTGGTTTTAAGTTTATAATATGGAGTCTTATAGTTATTAATATCAAAAATAAGAAGTCCCCTATCTATACTTGACACCCAAACCTTTGAATTTTCTACCCTAACTAGGTAGTTTTATTTTTCATAGATATATGAAATAGATGAAATAAAAGTAAAAAATGGGAAATTATTTGAGAAATCGGGGTGTCATAAGAGAAATATAGTAGGAATAGTATTGTGGGAAGGGGTTATAGAATCCATATAAACTTAAGAAGTAATCTAATGAAACATGAATATCCCATGGGTAGATTTGGAAAAGAAGCATACATCCTTGGTGTTGATTAGAAATGAGATACTACAATACTATAGTATATAAGAGAATTATTTAAATTTATGAACGAAACAAGTAATGTTTTGAACAGAAACAAATAAAGAAGATTGGTCGATTTTAGGATGTTGTTATGGGAAGATTAAATGAATATCCTATCATATAAAATTTTATCATGCTCTTTAAACAAGTGTCTTCTAAATGAGATAAATTTCCCATTATCATTTACTAATTTAATTCCTATGCAGTTTTAAGGATAGTCTCCTAGATAGTTATAGGATTACTTTCATGACCACTCTAAGGTATAATAACATATTTCCACTAAAAATTTGTATTATATAAAATCATAAATGAAGATGAATAAAATAAATCACAAAATAAAACTCTAAAATTAAAGAAATTATTAAATGGTTAATGAAAATAAAATATTATTCCTTCCAGAACACAGAACTCACTAGGATAAACACATAAGATTCTAAGTCATTAATTTATTCAAATCTCTCTATGGAATATGATATTAAACCTATTTAAGTAGTACTTAAGAACTGAAAACAATGAAATAACTAATACTTCACCATTTTGATAATAATTTAAGACTTTTATTGTGTGAATAAAATCACACCATGATGAAACTTTATCAATTTTTTTATGAAAAAGTATATAAAACGTGAATATGAAGAACACATTCTATTAATAAGCTAGTGTTATTTAGAAAACTTACTTGAGAAAAACAAACTTGTGATTACAAAATGATACTATAAAATTAAAATTCAATGAAATAACTAGAAATACTAATTACATCACCACCATCACCTTAAATAGTAAATTTTTTATTCTTAGTTTTATCATACAGAATTAAATTTCATCCCAATTAATTATGGTAAATATAGGGTATACATTTCAACTTGGAACATAGAAAATAAAACTAGATTCTCCCCTCAATTAAAGCAAAAAATAAACATTGATAGTGAGCGAATATTTCTCTTTAATAACATAAAAAAATTTTGTCTGATATTTCTTCCAATAGATGTAAATATTTCTGTTCAATTGGATCATCCATTCAGATGTTATGATAGAAAATGTGGGATGAATATTTGGGACATGAAATCTATCCCATAATATATAATTTAACTTTGGAATTTTAGATCACATTGAAAAGTCTTAATTTTATTAGGTCATAGTTGAATGAAATGTTCCTATTTTAGTTTTATATATTTAGTTAAAATTTATAATTCATGAGAAATGAATTTTGGGGAACTTCAAACCTTATAAGGTTCAAAAACCAATAATGGATGATGATTATAAATATAGGTAGAATGCTTCAAATTCTTTAGCTATCAAGAGTATAATTTTTGATATAATATATAATTCAATATATATAGAATTTTTAGAAGGAGTTTTTATCATATTTATTTCCAACCCTAGAATTGAACATTCAAAATCCATCATGTGGATCCTTAAGTATATGAATGGATCATAAGACCAAGTTCTTTTATTTAGAGAGGATGATACTTTTTAGATTCTAACTATACTAGAGACTTATATAGTTAGAAGAGGATAATGGGATCCATATTTACCTATATAGTAATATCAATCTGTTATATATCACAAATATAGAATATTATAACACTAAATACAATATAAATGAATCATGTAGTGGTAATATAATCTAAGATGAATATTTTTTGGTTGAAGTAGTTGATGAATGAATTAATAAGAAGTTATGAAGTAGCTATTATTTTTTATGAGAGATAAACTACAATCCACTTTTTTAAAAAACAATTTGTTCCATACAAGGACCATGAACATTAATTTGATGTAACACTTCATTATAAATATGTTGGAGGAGATTGTTTTAGATATCTATAAAATTCCTAGTATCCAAAATCAAGTGGGAATTTTCACCAAAAGTTTATCTCAAGAAAGACAGAGGTAGAATTGTGCCTCAGTGGGTCTTAGGTGAATGGAAGACAAAAAGTGAGGAACACTACTATTATAATCAATGGAATGATGTTTTTGGAAAAGGTTTGTTATGTTTTTCTCTTGAATAAGTATTCAAGTGTGATATTATTTGGATTTGAATCATAGTTTAGAGCATCAAAATTTAATAGCAATAGAATTTTGAATACCTAAACAACATTTATAAAAATATTGATCATTGTTAGGTGGATAGGCTCAGTTTATGGGAAGTGAAACTAAATATCCACAGCAGTGGTTTTTTCATCGAACCTTCATAAATTTTTATGACATCATGGGTAGTATATAATGTTAGTGAACCTTATAATATTAATTTTCTTGAAAGAATAATCTAGATGTTTTTACTGGGGAATTTGGTTGAGGTCAACAATGTTACGAAGAATCAATAGTGAAATTCCATTTGAATGATTATCCATGAATATGGGATTGGGGTGTGACATGGTCAACTAGAAAAGTTCCATATAATAGGTATTGGGGACTAGATCTGAATATTAAATCACTATTTGTAATAATTAATCTAAATCATGAAATGTATGTCAGAGTCTTACAAAGTGTTAATCATTCTATAATAAAACATTACTGATAGTGTTTCTTAGTTTATTGTAATTATATTTCTACTTATATTAATTTAATTAAGCTACAACTATTCTTCCCATGAATATATGACAGAATTTTGAATCACCTTATATTCTCCTATGTTCATTTATTTATTTATGTACTTTTTTTGAATGTATTACTATTTCTTCAATTTTTGTTACTTTTACTTTTTCTATTGAGGTGTGTGTGTGAGGTTGACTTAGTGAGGTAGGTAGGGTGGGAGGCCTTCATACTTATGGTACACTTAGAAAAAGGGGAATAATGGTTCCATGTGACATGTTTACCACTGCATTGATCTATGTAGGAACTTCTACTAATATTTTTATTGTACATCCAATGAATTTATTGGTCATATATGCAATTGTTTTTTAGTGACAGTTCATTCCCCATAATTTTTCATAAATTAAATAAAGTACATTAATAATTGGTTTGGGTGATTTCCTTACATGATGTTGAATTTTTGTATGTATTCTTTTTCAGTGACAATAATAATGTAAATTAGATCTCATAGATATTAACTCTATGATCCCTTATAGAGTATATAAAAACCTTATGTCAAATAAAACTTGGTTTGTATTTGATGTTCAATGATTTTTTTTCATAAATATATTAGGTGATTACATTAAAATGCATGGAGTGTAATGTTCTCCCAGTTCATTCCATTGATAATAAAACTTTCTATAGTTCATTTCAATGATTCAAGGGTTTTCTATTTGAACAATGAGTATTGGTGTCTTGACGATGGAAGGGATTGTGGTATATAGCACGGTGAAATTTCCATCAGGTGAACTTATGCTTCTATTGAGGTTTTTATATAATGGTCCAAAAATGGATGATCCCTGTGAATAGTAGGAAATATAAGGAAGTATATCTACTTGAAAGTGACAATGGAGGAAATGTTTTCACTTGGTTGTTGTATCCAAGGTTCTCATAGAGACTGGACATCCATAAATAGATTATGTGGTTATGAAGATGGTTTTTTCACATGAGGTATTTTTGAGATTACTTGATTAGTAGAATCAATTATTTCATTTTACAGTACAAACATATTTAATCATGGGGTAAATATAATGGACCATATTTCCCTCAAGTGTGACTTAATTTATTTTTGATTCACAAGGTCTCAGGCCCCTTAAAGGTGTAAAATACTTAATCTACCATATAGTTTGACCATTTTTTATCATTGTTTTGATACCAAAACATGATTTTTATCCTTGGGTTAAATTTTGATAAATTTATATATAAATTAAATTTTAACTATTATTTAATATTTAGGAAATAATTAATATTTATCTCATGATCATGAACATTGTTATCTCCTAAATGGGCATCAAATAAAAATTCTAATAATTTTATTATGTTATAAATATAGAGTTTACCATATGCTAAGTTCTAGTTCTATTATCAAGTAAAGATCTATTGACCAAGATATTTTAGGCCATTAATTTAGGTATACTAGATGACCTGCCTAAAGGTTATTTATTAATTATTGTTAATATTACCTATGGTTAGACAATTCCTTCCATGAATCCTTAAAAAATATGGGAAAAACTTTGTGGTTTATAAATCAACATATCATTTATAAAGGTCAGAATCACATGACATTGATGAAATTTTCTTGAAGTGATTCCATTTATTCCTTGATGTAAGAAATTTGGATAAATTATTTCACCTCATTTTTCAAAAATTCAATCCTATTATTCTATAATCAAGATTATAAACTCCTATAACTAACATCATGATCAATATTCTAAATAAGAAATATATATTTTTTAAAAAATATTATTATATTTAATATAATAAATTTAATACATTAATTCTCCTGATCATTCTTTTATGAAGGATTTACAGTCAATTAAATTCATAGAATAATTTTCATATCTTTTTTCTAAGATTATTATTATAGAATAACTATTTGTTTTCCACATTGTTCAAGTGAATTACATTTTTTAATTATTTACTAGTGAATATTTATCATGTAATTGGATTATTTAATATATTTTATAGTTAATTGAATATTATTAAAAAAATTAATAAAGGAGTTTGTTTGATATTGTGAGAATTTTCAATTTCCAAGAATTTTGAGGGATCACTTTCTACAAGATCACCCTTAGAAAACCATTTCATTATTTTTCAAGTGATTTATTATTATTCTAAAATTATTTGAAATTTGAAATTTATCATGAATACTTGAATGATAAGTAATCAAACAACCACAATTATTCCTCATTGTCATTTCTTTGTTATATGATAAATGATTCGACATTGATGATTTGGGTTAATGATATAATCAATGATGGTGGGATCAATGGATATTGAAAAGGGATATTCTAGGGTTGAATAATGATTTATAGTGAAATATAGTGAATATTTAGTGATGATTTTGAAAATGATGATCTGGTACACAATGAATAGTATAAAAGCAATAAAATATGACAGTGGATGTCTTGGAGGGTCAACGACGGTGAGTTACAAACCCCTAGTGTGTTAGGTGTGACCAAAACAAGGGAAGGGCCTATAGGGGATGGATTAGGAAGAGGAATTAACAAGGTTTATAGGAGGATAAATGTTATATATATGGATTTTCCAAATTCATGTCCTGTAGTACTCCAGGTCACATAACATTTACATAATAATTTGTGATGGATAAGGTTTTTATGGAATTAAAAATATATTATGCAGTGTGAATTTGGGTCACGTATTATATATTTTGGGCCATGTATTTTGAATATGTACCAGATATACATGCTAATAAGATAACTAGGTCCAAATGTTAAATTCCGATCTGAATAACCTGTCTAGCCAATCTTTCAAACTTGAACACAATAAGACCTAAAAAATGTTCCTAATACCCACAAGATGGAAACTAGTACCTGATAAACCAAAAATAACAAGAGGGAATGATATTACTAATTTAAAACAAAATACATAAAATATATACATAAGGATAACAAGAAAAGAAATATTCCATAAATCAAATAGTGCCAATATTTGTGATATAACCAAAATTAGTAAGATAAAACCAATGAACATGTCCATAAAAAAATGAAAATCCATATAAAAAAAACTAATTCATGTGATAGATGGGAAAAATAAAACCATATCACCATAATCTACATGTAAATAGTTGGAATAAACATCACCACATTACAAATGCACTTTACCCTTTCCTGCATTACAGAAAACAAGTTCAACATACCCCTAATGGATTTTGAAGATTTTTAACTAAATAGTCTTTTTAATCTCCCACTAAGGTGTTCCATATCATCTCTATGTACAATAATCCCAATATGATCTATGTTATGAAAACAATTTATGATAAGAAGTTACACAATTTTATATCAAAAGCATGGTGAAGAGTTTCCCCTCATTCCAATTCTTTCATAAGACTAGGTAGTATAATTTTAATGAATAATTTCCATAAACCAATTACATTAATAAAATCATGTATCATATCATATCATATCCAAAACAAAATGGAAAACAACCATTAGATAACAAAGGTTGATCTCACTTGGTCACTC
This sequence comes from Viscum album, assembly GCA_963277665.1. NCBI lineage: Eukaryota > Viridiplantae > Streptophyta > Magnoliopsida > Santalales > Viscaceae > Viscum > Viscum album. The sequence goes on from OY728144.1 coordinate 337,348,728, forward strand.
GCACCTCAATCACAACAACGAATAGTGCATACCCAATCCAAGGAACTATTGCTCTTTCTCATGAATTGTTTCATGATATGAACATAAAAACCCATATCTCAAACATGGACCAAAAGCTAGATATGAAAAAGACCTAGGAAATAAAGGAATGAGGTTTCATTAATTGGGTGATAATGGGTATGAGCCTTTCTCTGAGGGCTATGGACCTTCTTTTCAACTGTTTTAGTTATCCTTGGATGATAGTTTCCTTCATGGGAAAGACTGATGGGTTTTTCAAGATGTCTCGAGGGATAAGGTAAAGAGATCCCATTTCACCATCCATTTTTATTCTAATGTAATATATTCTTAGAAATATTATCAACAGAAGGCTATCCACATGGAAATCCTTCCCTATCGTCCAAAGATGAATCAGTCTACGATCTCCCATATAATATCTGAAGATGATTCACTCATTTTCCTCAATGCTAGAAGAAGATCAGTTGGTGGTCTCAATAAAGTCATGGATGAGTATTTTCACTGGTGTGGCTAGGTTATCAAATTGTCCAAGAGCCACCCCTACATCTTGAGTAGATGTGTTAGCATCCAAGACACTTACCTAGGCACCGATTTGGACATGCACCGAGGTATTCTCCCAATGGTTTACCTTGGGGTTCTACTCTCCCAGGGACGAAACCATATCAGGGACCTTTATTACATCATGAAAATGATCTTGAGTTACATCTTTGACTAGAAGAACTATTATTTTTTCCTTTAGGGGAGAATCACATTAATCAATAGTGTCCTCTCAACCATTTCAGTTCATGCCCTCTCAGCTATAAATAACGATCATAATAATTATAGAACTTATCCTTGAGATTGAACCACCTACTACAATTTAAGGTCACACACCACCACCGACATGATCCACACATTGAAATGAATGGGAATTCAAGGTAAATTAAGAGAAATACCTAAAAACTGATCCCAAAAACATATAATTATGTATCTATAAATAAATGTTTTGGAGGATAAGATAGATCAAAACATACCTTAAGAATCACATCGCACACCACAAATTATGAAAGAACTATCCTATGGTATAAAATCACATAAGGAATCTATAATAGGTTGAATAAGATTCATCGCATGATAAATAAATACCAAAAACCATAACCTAGATCCACTTCCAACATAAAGATAAGTGTAAGAAGAAATAATAGATCTATCAATCTTACTAGAGCCTTTACAATTGATCCAACTTAGATCAAAACAACTAGAGATGGAGTTCAAAAGAGATAGATTCAAAAAAAATCGTATGGAGAAGAAAAAGGTTTTGGGGAAGGAGGGAGAAAAATTAAAAAGGATATAGGAAACCAAAAAAATTATTCTTTTATAATAGTCATGATTCATGTTTTGAAACATTGACTCATGATGTGAACTTTCGAAATGGTTGACATGCTAAAAATGCGTCACCTTGTCTTGAAATCTGGAATTCCCGCTTCATGGTTTAAATAATATCTCATGTGATGAAACATTTTCATGTCCTAAACCCAAAATCATGTCTTCTTCCCTAAAATATTCACATCAAGAGTATATATTCATAGAATGAACCATGCCTTATAAACATTTTTCCATATTTTGAGTCATATCCTCCTCTAACAACTCCTAACATACCTCAAATCATTTTATTACACCCTTTCAGATGCTTCAAACCCTAAAATGAGATTTAAATTAAAATTTAAAATATTATAATTCTCCCCTCCATAGGAATTTTCCACAGGAAGTATCACAAATAAGAAAGCTTAGACAATAAGGGAGGACACTACTTGTTGACTAAAAATTCACAATCCCTTATCTGATGAGAATATGAGAAATGCTGCCATAACACTTTTACTAGTGGATTGGAATTACCACTCAAGAAATTCATCCGAGTAGCAAAAACCTCCACTAGTTTCTCCATAATAGAAACACCTAGCTCAACCTCAATTTCCTTCCAACTCAGAACGTGGGAAGGATCAAGATGGTACTTTTTGTGTTGAGATATATTGAATACATCATGAATAAATTTCAACTAAGATGGTAACACTAAATGATAAGAAACATTTTCAATCTACCTAGTGATCTCAAACTATAGAAAATATCATAGAACATGATTACCCTCTTTCCCATGCTAATAGTGACCTAGCTGAGGAGAGAAATTAAAGAAGACTCAAACCAATATAAAACTTCAAAGCACAATTCTGATGACCTACATATGATATCTACCAAATATAAGATGTAACCAAGTGTGGAATAATATCCCAAATCCTCAAAGATATCTCCAAAACAGGACTCAATCCCATAAGAGAGGCACTACCCAACATTAACCCACAAAGAGGTAACCAAAACATGAGACCATATAAATCCTCTAAGGGAGATATTAAGAATGAATATAGATAACTATTATTATAATAAAAATAAATAAGATCTAGATGGATACCCCATGATCCCCTAATATCCATGATTTGGGCATGCAGAATATCCTTTAGAATTGGAATATCATGCCCCATATAACCATATATTTATGGATAGTAGGCTTTACACAATTTGACTTGAGTTCCCATTACCACTAAGATATTTTTCTAGAATATAAAAGTAAACATGGGATCATTTTCAGAAAAAAATGGTAGAGGGGACCCCATGAAACCTCATAATCTCTTGTATATATAGAATCCCTAGATCCTTAACCTTAGTGGTGCCCTTAATCATAATAAAATTACCTGATTTTATAAAACAATCAATCACCACCCAAATAAAATTCATTCCTTGGGGAGTTTATAGTAATCCAATGATGAAGTGCATGGGCACCTCACCCCATTTCCAAACAAAAAACAAATGAGTCTAGAGTAGACTAAAATACTTTTGGTTGTCTTGCATTATCTAATGGTATGTGAAACAAAAGGACATGTAATCAATGATGTCTCAATTTATAGTTAACTTCTCATGTAATAATATATATTCATAGTTCCTATAATAACATCCCTTAAATAACTATGATAATCATGAAAAATTGAGTTCTAGATTGATTATGGGATGAAAAAATATTCAAAAAGTAAATAATTACATCACTAGGGAGAGTCCAACTGGAAATGGTCTCCCCATCATATAAGTTTCCTTTATTCTTATGAACTCGTCATCCTACTGTTGATCGAGTAGAATAGGCTCGAGGACAGATGATGAAAAATGGAAAGTATTTAGAACACTACTTGAATCATCATCTAGTATGTACAGATGTAACTGATTAAAAATATCCATAAGTTTCTAAACCTATTTCTATTATAAGAAAACCTAAGTTGGGTACTTCGTACTAAGAGCACATCGATGACATTCCTATTCCCCATGGTATTTGTGATGGTGAAGTTAAATGTATGGAGGTATTCCACATATCACCTTTATATAAGGATAAATTACTTATAATAAAATATTTATCTCAAGATCTTGTGGTTATAAAGGACCATGAACTTCTATTTGAAGAAATAGTTTCAACAAAACTTAGACACATGCATAATAGTAGTGATCTCCATGTAATTATTAGGGTAATTCTTCTCATGTGGATGAAGATACCAAGATTCGTAGGCCAAAAAATGACCATAATATATAGGCACACACCTTAAATTGGTAATAAAAGAATTAAAATATACAATATATCTCTTATCAGGTCTTAGAAAGGTCAAAGTAGGGGATATTTTTAAAATCTATGTCAACTCCTTAAGAGAATTCTATAACTCTATGTCCCAAGAAACTTTTACCCCTTTCTTGGTAATAGATGTAAAAGGTGATCCTAAATTTCATAAATCCTTTAATAACTAAAAATAATATCTATCTAGACCTCATAAGATTTTTATCTCAATGACCTAGTGTGGTTCTTCCCATGAAAAGTCAACCTTCAACTTCTAAGGATAGACTGAGAGACCATTTTCTAAAATCATGTTCCCTAAGAATGTTACCACTTTGAACTAAAAATTTCATTCACTACTGGAAAACGGGCCTATACCCACTGTTTTTCCAAAACCCATGGGTATAGGGTATCCCTATACTGACGGTTTTCACAAACCATGGGTATAGGTATAATATGAGGACCTATACCCACGGTTTCATAAAACCCTGGGAATAGGTCACCTATACCCACGGTTTTAAAAAACCGTGGGTATAGGTGTTTTTTTTGAAGACGTATACCCACGGTTTTGACTAAACTGTGGGTATAGAGTTTTTTTGGATGACCTATACCCACGGTTCTTCAAAACCGTGGGTATTGGGGTATTTTTTTTGAAGACCTATACCCATGGTTTAAGAACCATGGGTATAGCTTTCCCGCCATAAGGTGGAAAAAAATTATGCGGGACAACAACAAAAATTGGCGGGAAGACGATATTGATTAATATAATTAGGTAGATAGAAATAATCAACCAGAAAAACCTTGTAGATGAGTTGGTTACGACATTTTGTTATGTCTTCCGGTTCTGGGATCAAATATCACTGACATTTATTCTTTCTAATATATAACTATTATTAATATATGTAGACTAATATATATATAAATTAAATCAAACTCCGGCAGCTTGGTTGGTTCTGCGCGGCGTATTCTTGCAGTAGGTCGGCTGTTCGAAACTCCGCAACTTCTACTTTCGAAAATCCCACGCTTCAATTTTCTAATCCCACGTTCCATTTTCGAATCCTTTCAAATCCCGCGTCTTCAATTTTCAAATCCCACGCGTGGATACTATTAATATATATAAATAGATATTTTCTAATATAACAGGTGAACTCAGTAGCTTGGCTGGTTTGTTTGTGAGGTGCAAACGGGATGTCTTTCGAGTGGTACGAGTTCAAATCCTCTTGGCACCTGATTTTTGAGTTTTAAATACCCCACGGTTTTCAAACCGTGGGGACTGTTAGTGTGCCACGTTGGAACAACGTTCGCTTTGAGAAACCTATACCCACAGTTCAAAAAAACTATGGGTATAGGTTGAGACCCCTATACCGACGTCATTCCAGCCCACGGTTACCAAAACCGTGGGTATAGGTTATACCCACAGTTTTGAACCGTGGGTATAGGTCGTTTTTCTAGTAGTGATTTTGGAATATTTCTATAAATGGAGTTACTACATAGGATATATAGAACCAAATTCATATGGTTCTCATGTTATGGATCAAATATCAAATAAACCAGGATATCATCCATCAATACCACAACAAAGGTATTGAGTTACTAGTGAAATATCTGGTTCATCAAATCCATAAAAACTATAGGAGAATTATTTAATTTGAAAGGAATTACAAGATATTCAAAATTACCATACCTGATCATGAAGGCAGTAATTAGGATATCAAACTCCTAGTCTCTAATATTTTGATACCCTGACTGGAGATCGATTTTCAAAAACCAATTCCCCTCATTTAACTAATCAAATATGTCATCCACCTGAATAAAAGGGCACTTATTCTAAAATTTCATCCACTTTAACTTCTAATTATCTATGAAAGGATGAAGAGTACCATCAGCCTTCTTAGAAAAGATAATGGTTCCCATATAAAAAACTAGGATGAATTAATACCTTCTCAAAATGATCATCCAAAAAAACATTAATCTCTTTCAGATCAGAATGTTCCATTTGATAAGTGGGTACAAAAATTAGTTATGTTTCTTAAACTGGATCGATTGAGAACTCTACCTCTATTATTAGAGGAAGACCATAAAAGTCATCATGTAAAACCTCAATGAAATCATGAAGAACTAAGGGGATATTAGAAAAAGATCCAACATAATCAGGCTCTACTATAATGATAGACAATATAATCCTGAGATATAGGAGAAAAGGTCCCACACTACCATACTTAAAATATCACAATACCTAGAACACCTTTGATCTTCCATCAAAAGAAGATAAAAAGAAATTCCAAGGATAAAAATTAATTTGAGCTCAATGAGTGACCGACCATTACATCCCGATGATGACATCAAAAAGACTAAAATCAATAACCTATAAATCTCAGACCAATGTTTCATTTTATATAAAAATAGAATAAGATGTAAAATGAAGCCATGGTTCTTTCCTATTTCCAAGGGGTGTTGTACTCTCCAAAAAAATAGACATGATATCCATATAATGTTTATAAACAAAAAAAAACAAGATTATATAAATGAGTGAGTGTCTCTCATATAAAATAGATTAGATGTTATAGAAAATGAAATAAATATTTTAACTCACATTGTATTCAGGCCCGTATTGACCTTTGCTAGAAACTAATCTAATGTAAGAAGGTGATTCAATATTAAGGCCTATGGTTATAGATCCGTGAACTCTAAATATTATGACTTCACCACAATGTAATTTAACACTAAATATCCCTTACCACAATGGGGAATAAAAAATTCTTGAATGAATCCCAATAGTTAGCCTTGGAAGCCACAAGCATTGCAATTTTCTATTGGTGCATGGCATGGCCATTAGGTGTGAAAAACATTTACACATTAAAATAAATTCATGGTACACACAATTGATTGTTACTTATGGTTTAGAGGAGTCTTGTTACTAAGAACCACCTCCACCACTATTATAGTTATCATGATACATCCTTTTCTTTCCTCATGTTCCACTGAGACTTCTACTAGGTAGAAGTGAAGATCCAAGTGAGATAATGATTCCCAAAATATCCATTTATTCTATAACCACCTTATCTAATATCTTAGAATAGGTGGTAGGATTGAACATATATACCTATGATTAGTTTTCAGGACACAAACACTATGTATTTTTGAGTCTTCAACAAATTATTCATCACCACCACTTGATCAAAATGAACCAGATCTACAAACCAATTTGTGAACTTCAACACTAAATTCGCTCATAAATATAAGGATATGAACTCAAATGACTACTCTATCGTCATATATTCTAGGAAGAACTATTGATGGAAAATGGTCTTGAATAACTTAAACTTTAAGAATACATGTTAGTTGGTATAACCATGTAATCCTAGAATCACTTTATAGGACCCTTGAGTTTAAAAATTCTCATTACACTTTGATGGGCTTAGGTCAGTAGGAATTTAGGGCCACCTTTAAGGCCCTCAGGCCACCTCAAGGCCTTCAGGCCACATGCAGTTTCCCCATACACACTATAAAAAAGGAGCAACCCTAGATGAGGATTCAGAGCAGGTGCACTCACCAGAGCAGAACCAAATGGATTGTCAGAATGAGAGGGTATGGCTATGCCATCGGTACCAGCCTGTGCTTTCACGGGAAGCCTAGCCAGACGGCTATGTAAAGGTGGAGAGCTACTATTATGACACAAATGATGGGGAGGGGATGTTCCTTGTAGATAGTCTGGTTGAATTCCCTAAGACCTTCGGGTCATGTAATCTCCTAAGCCTACGGGCCTTGTAATCTCTGAGCCTATAGTCCTTGTAAGGGTTCCCCATCATCCCTTGAAAGGGTGTTTATCAAAAATCAATAAACAATGAAGGCCTTTGGGCCATTCGGGCAAGATGTTTAAGACCTGATAGGTCTTTCCATATAATCATTTTCCTCATGGGGTTCATTTGTACCCTTAAATGATAGTTCCTTTTCACACAGGAACTCTGTTTATTTATCCCTATCTCCTTAAGCTCTTGGTTTCCCCACAATATATTGGTTTTGAACAAATCACACATTCTGGTCCATAGAATGAAATTCTCATATGATATCCTCTAAGAGATTATAATCTTTAGGAGGATTACATTAAGTAGAATATCCTACTATATCCTCCCAAGGATCCCATGGAATATGTCTTAGAGTCATGTTGAAACACACCAAAAACATAAGGAAGAGATCATAAAATGAAACAATCTCAGTTTAAAAATGAATAACATATGTAGAAACTGAGATCTTGGTCAGAACCCAATATAGGAGATAGACATCCGAAAATCCCTTGGTGAATTATGGGTTTTCATGAAAAGTTTTGGACAAGCACTAATTGATAATACCCCTCAAGTACCGATAATTCTATCTCATGTCTTCAAACATCCCATGACTAAGAATAACCATGCTCTATTACTAAATTTTTACAATTTGTTTCAGAAAATTCATTCATCTAAGCTCCAAACTAGAATGTGGAAATAACCAAATTGAATTCCCAATCCCTAAAATCTGGTGAGTAGAAAATGGAAACCAACAATAACCATAGGTATCATTTTTACTAACATGAAACAAGACATTTGGAATATATACAAAAGGTTAATAACAAATGTAATATGTCATAAATCAATGAGTGATAACATTAGTGATACAAAAATGAAATCAAGATAAAACCAAGCTATACCTTAATAAAACAAAAAAAATAAAGGACATTACAAGATAAAGACTCTTTCTCCATGTGATTTGTTGGAAAAATTCCACTTTCTCACCACTAGATACCCACACCCATATATTATAAACCTCTTAGCCTAAGTGTGGAACCTTTCACTTTCCTAAATCAGATAAAATAGGGTCTTTCCACTCTTGAGGGAGTGCTTATGGTGCGGTAGAGATACTCTTAGTATGATCCGACTATGATACTCCATATCAGTTCTTTATAAAATAATTCCAATATTCTCCATTAAAATAAAACATGGATTGATATTTGGTTGTACATTTTTATATCAAAATCATGGAAAATTATTTTCTGTTTCTTAATCATTCACCAAACCTAGTATTACAATAACAAAAAATAATTTCTACGAACCCTTTAAATTGATCAAAGCATGTATCATATCATTTTAAAGTCAAAAAACAATGGTAAAAATACCTAGGTAACAAAGGTTAGGAAAAATAGGTCACTCATACCTATATCCCAATAAAAAACTAGTGTTCAACCAAGTACCTAGAATCAATGAATATATAAACTACGGGTGGAGGAACACCTTATCAATTTAACTCCCTACAATGTGAAGACTATGTTACTAGAGCCAATGTATCTATAATCTTGGAATGGAAGAGAACCACAAAATTTTAACCCTCTTAATATTTCATCATACATGGCCCAATACTAGACCCTCGTCTTAGGTACCTAAGCTCCCATGTGCGAAATATGTCAAATCAATTTCAAAGGTATTGTTACATTTCAAAAACAATTATAAAGAAACCTTTTTTTATCAAAATGGTCTTTTAAAATCAAATTCACATTCCATTTCACAATGACTTAAAGAAATGTTTCTTTTACCAAAATGAGGGGGGAACCACCTTTTCTCAAAAAACCTTTTTACTCATTCATAACAATGAATTTAAGGATCCCTAAATTAATTTTAAAAAATAATTATAAAATAATTATAAAATAATTATCATCAATATTTCAAATAATATATGCTAGAGATGAAACCACCTACCTTAATTTTGGATTTCAAAACATCCATAATGGGATCCACACACCAAAAGGAAATGAATTCAAGGGGAAGTGAGATAAGGCCCTAAATATCAATTCCCACTACTTTAAATCATCTGACCATAATCAAAAGGGTCTATAGTGAAGAAAGATCAACACATAGATCAATATTCACATGACTCACCATAACTGAAGAGAGAATAAACCTATCTAAGACAATAATATAATGGGACTTGAATAAGTTGGAGAAGATTCATCAGATGATCAATATATACCAAAAACATATCCTAAATATGCTAACAAACTCAAGAGTATCATAGTTTATAAGAATACATAGTTCTAAATTACTAAATCCCTGAAAAATAATTCAACCAAGATTGAAATTCCAAGAAAATGAGTTTAGAAGAGTTGGAATCACCCAAAATCTTCTTGAAAAGATATCTAGTTTAGGGAAGAAAGAGGGTGGAAAATTTAAAAGTGGATGGGAAACCAAAAAATTTAATATATTAGAGCATACATGATTCATGGCGTGAAACATTGATTCATGATATGATCTTTCAGAATGGTCGATACACTAATAAATGTGTCACCTTGGCATAAAATGCTGAATTAACTATTCATGGCATGAATAAAATCTCACATTTTGAATGATTTCCTTTTCCTAAACCCAAAATAATGGTTTAAACTCTAAACCATCCATATAGTGTATATATATTTATTGTGTGAACCGACTCTTGTTTCCCATTTTCCATCATTCGAATCATATCCTCTTATGACCACTCATATCATAATAAAATTAATTTTTTACACCATTTCATATGTTTAAAATCATAAAAATAGGCGTAATAAATGATTAGGATGCTACACCACACATCACATTGTCCAAGTTACATGTTAGGCATATCAGAGTCATGAATAGAGATATTTTATGAGTACAAACCTAGTGGAATATGGATGCCCCATGTAGTATATTCTATATGGAAATAACATTTTTTTATTTAATCCTCATGAATATTTTAGTGTTAGAATAAATTCCATATACTCAAAATAATATTCTATGTACCCTAACGTTAATGCTTGATGTATACATACATTGTGTGAATATTAGAAATGATGATTCCCACACACTGTATACCCTATAGAACATGACATCTTGGTCAACTCCAGTTGAGTTTATCTTTATAAGAATATTCTCATCACATTCTAAGGAATTATAGTTGGGTAAATAGAATTATATTTTACATATTGTGTCATCCTTGGATATTTTTTTATATTTTTACCCAAATGTTGGAATCAGTCATAAGAATTGTTCATTATGAGTCTTTTTTTGATGGAATCATGATGTTACATATCTATTTATCTTATATGATTTATTTATGTCTTATTTAAACCAATAAGGTTCATTATATCATATTAAATATTATGGAGATAAATTCATATACTGTTGGACTAGATATGGGTTTAGTAATCTGCATAAAATTATGCCAGTCTTAGAAAATGAGATTTCAATACACATCATGGAATAGGTAGCCCTATGGATGGAAGGGCATGGATCCTCAAAAAAAGGATTTGGTAACCCCATTGGTCGATTCATGCACTATAAATTGAGGGATGAATCCTCTATAGAGTTTGGTAACCCCTCGACTATCATTCAAACCCCATCAAACCTTGGTTCCCTCACATGAATACATAAAGGTGTCTTAGGCATTATATATTTTGGGTAGTTACGATGATGTGTTTTTTGGGTGTTACAAGTCTTGAAATATGATTGGTATACTATTTTTTCTTCTAGATACAACTTATAAATGGGAAATTGAATCCAGGATTTATGTGAATTTGGATATCCTATTATTATTGGCTATTGTGAGGTAGAATCTTTCAAGTAGATGAGTTATCAAGATTGGGACACTTCTTTTACAAGATTTTATTAACTTTTAAAGGTTATATGTTCCTTTTATATTATCTACCCATTTACCCCCATATCTATATTTTTTACCAGAACTATTGTCTTTACATCATATGTTCAACCTATATGGAATTGTTTATACTCACCACTACATGGGTTTTCTTCCCATACGTGTTATGTTTTTGAAAAGGATACATAGTTTAGGGATAAATTTGGAATATTTAGAGCTAGTGTAAATTTTATATAGTGGTGGTGTATGGTGGTATATGGAATGTATGGATTCTTTCTATGTTCTCTTCCTAAGATTTCTTATAGCATGGAGGTGTTTTACTATATTCCTCATCGGTGTGTTTGGTGATATTATTTTGTTTTATATTTACAATTTTGGTTTATATTTTTGTTTTTCATTGTTAAATTTAACTAGATTTCAATTTTTATACTGATTCATTTTTATATAGTTATGTTATTATATATTTATTACAATTATTTTTATTGATTATATATAGATATTGTGTATTGGATATTATTTTTTGTTATAGGATGATATAGGCTAAGGACTCCCATGTATATTATGACTTCTTAGTGCTAGTAGAATTCCCTTTTTCTATTAAAGAATGTATTAGGATGGCACACACTACTTACTTATGGTGGGGGGGGGGGTGTCCTAATGTGTCAGATTGTGTCAATACAGACCATATAAATGAATATTGGAGCATAATATGTAACATGATTCAAATAAAGTGAATTGTGATGAAAATCCCTAACCTTGGATTACTACTAGGTTGGATACCCTCTAACTTATTGTATAATAAATTAAGGTTTATTAATCCCATAATATCATAAAATTATTTATATTTATTTTACATAATACCATTTTTTTAAATTTTATTACCCTTATATTAGTCACTCATACTTAAAATTAATTATTCGATGTCAATTATTCCATATGCTCCCTGATTTCTATAATATAATAGTTTTGGATTCTTCTCCTTGATGATGAATTTAAAAACTCTGTAATTTCTATATATATGATATATATGTTTTATATATTTTTAGATTCCTATGATTATTTCATGGATGTTACGTTAATGATTTGTAAATAATGGTATGAAAATTTCCATTTTGGGATATTGAGTTAATAAAAAAATATGTTATATTAACTAATGTATATATATATATATATTATTTTATTAGAATTTAAAACATGGCATAAATTCTTCATTAGTATAACATATTACTAGTATTTAATTTTTCATAATCATTCATAATGAAATGATTATATTATCATTCATATAGGTTGTAAAACGTACACAAATAAGAACGTGTTACAGTGAATGAATGGGAAAGAATATGTTATTTTTATTATTTAAATATAAATTTTAAATTAGAATAATTATTTAAATTAAATTTTATTGAAGTGTTAATTATGATTCAAGAATATGTGGATGAATATGATAAATTAAAAATTGATAAATGTTTGTTTTAACTACTATGTAGCAACATGACCTCCTTTGGAAACCTTCTATGATTTTAAAGGAATTTGGGATCCCTCTTGGGTATGAGGAATAAAAAAATGGTTGATAGTTTTTATGGAGGTAATTTAGACAGATATTTGATTAAAAATATATTTATATATGTGGCATTATGTGTTTAAAGGAAAGGTCATTTTATAGGTGAGTTTGAGTGACATTTCTAAAAATTCACATTCTTCAAGGTAACTCACCCATTACTAATTTTAACCCATTTCTAATTTTAACAATTCATGTGTATAGAGCAAATCTTATTTGAGTGATATTTTTTAATCTATTATTCATTTTAACCCTTATATCTCATTTAACCCATTACCGTGGTAACTAACCTTTTACCATGACTATTTATTTATTTTTTGTATAAAAAGATGTAATTGATCTTATTACCTAATTTTGGTATACTAATTAAAAATATGAAATACATTTTAATAAATTATACTTCTAAAGGTGATAAAAACAAAAAAAATGTATAATATATAAAAAAATATAGAAAATTTCATTTTAAAAATTAAATTAATTTATTCTTATTTATTTTTAAGTAATAATAAATAAATGAATGTTAATAAATTTTATTATATATAAAAAATTATTTCATTTGATTTAATACTCAAAATATGATAAATGTATCATTTAAATTAAAAATAATATATATATGTAATAATAATAATCATCTTAGAGGAATCATATTTCTTTAACCATGAATATTGTTGTAACTAAGTGTTTCATTTATTGTCAATGAGTCAATATTTTTTGGTGGATGAATTTTAGATTGTTAGATAATTATTATGGATTCATTTAATGGAATTTAATTTCATTATTAGAAAATTTTCCTTGTAAATGTGGCGATTTTTTTAACAGATCATAATGATTAAAGGATTGTGCAAAATGAATTTGATGAAGTGAATAATGTTTTAAATAAGTGAAGTGATCCTTTATTTGGGTGAATAATTTATAAATAAGGTGATAAAAAATTCTATTTTATATTTTTAAAGTGTAATTATTAAATAACATTTATAATGTGTCTTGGAATTTTTATTTGAAGTTTCTTATATATCATATTTCAGTTCGAGATTTTTTTTCTAAGTGTTTTCCAAAAAAATTGGCCAACTTAACCAATAGAGGAACCATATCAATCCATTATTGTTGGAGGAGGACCAAAATGAAACTAGAGAGGAATCTAAATAATATTTTATAGAGGAAAGAGGTAGTGAGTTATTACATAGGTAGGCAGGTGTGTTTATGGAAATTTATGGGCATAGAGTGGGAACATTGTGCCCACGAGTGGCACAAAATGGGTTGAGTGGGTTGGCCCACTCCACGTGGTTTTTACATGTGTTATAGGTGAAAAAACATATTTCCATATAAAGCGGTGAGTAGAACATGGAATGATATATGGAATTACAAAACTAGGAAAACATATGATGTGGGACAATGAAGGGTGGTGTACTATTCCTCTGCTAAAAAATAAATAGATAAAATAGTATCCCTATGATCAAGATGATATGTGTCATCCAATAGAGGCCAGTGTTATCTTTTTTATACCATGGTCTAGGGCTATTCAATGAACCTCTGGTCCTCCATTTATGAGCCTCATTGATGACATCGAATCCATTGCATTTTCTCAAGCCAAGATCGATGTTGTATTTTGTATATAGTGTAGAGAGATGAGATCATAGTTGAGTTTAGATTTATGAACTGATCCATGTTTTGATTCATGCACATGAAAAACATGATGGATGAGATATAAAATCTTGAACCAATATCTCCTGTGATAAATATAGTATTTAAATTCATAGGTATGATAAAATTAATATATTCATATAGTTTCATAGGAATGAATTGATTAAATGAGATAGTTGTGCTACTATTGATGAATTGATTCATGTTGCTGATTGTACATAGTGATAGTTTATGTAACTATTTTTATACAAATCAATTTGTATAAGAGAACCATGTAACCAAATTATTTTATGTATCCATTTATGATATTTATAGATTTCATCTAGCTCATTATATTGAGTAGCTTTACATAGTTGATTTTAGGAAGGCTTACAAGTAACATATTTTGTTGAAGTAGTAAAAAGTAAGGATCTATAGAAATCACTGAAAATGGAATATCATTTGAATAAAAATGATTATATCTGAATATTTCATGTGTATTAAAGTGTGGTATTAAAATAAAAGTGCCTAATTTTTTCTACCATTTTAAGCCTGATGATGTGAGTATTTGAATAAGGCCAAAGCTTCCATAAAATATGGATGAATGCCCATGCCTCTAGGTCATTTTAAATTTTTGATATGATATAATAATTCAGAATACTATAAAAATTATATCCAAAATTATATGTGAAGATAATTAGAATCCAAATTATGAAAAAATTAAAATGAAGAATAACTTCTTCTTATTTCATGTATTTATAAAGAAAAAACAATTTAGTGAAATAATTGTTGCTAAAATTATTATATATATATATATATATTATAGGTTATATAAAGTAGTAGAAAAAGTATTTTGCTAAAAATATTTGTTGATCTAGTAAATAATTTCAAGAGGATAACTCTTGGGATTGAAGGTGTTATGAGAATTTGAATAAAACTAATACATCTTGCATCCATTATGCAGGAATAATTTGATAATCCTTGTATATATATGTATCAATGATAGAATTAGTCAAATATATGAAATACTATAAGATGGTGACATCATGTGCTTAAGTATATGAAGGTCTTGACGAAAATACATATCACGCATGATATGAAAGCTGAGTTTTGAGACCATTAGAATTGATCTTTATTAGTTACTACTAAATATATTGAAGGAGTACACAAGTAAAGGTAATCCAAATTTATTGTAGATTATGATCATCCATAGATGAAAATACTTCTAACTTTGGATCATTATTAAAGAATACTATTGGATCTGGGGTGTCTAACAAGCTATTAGAGGCTTGTGATGGGTGTGTATAAATAGTCAAAAAAGAGGAGCAGTTGGGGCACCTAACCAATTTTGGAGAGATTATAATTGGGGTGTATAACAATTTTTTTCAATTATGAAGATAGTGAGGAATCCCCATTAGGGGGTATAACCAACATGTAAAGGAGTGATCTTTTATTCTAATCCTTGTGTATATGGTTTGATTCAAAATTTTATATTACAAATGCACATGAGGTTAAATTGAAAGATTTTATTGAGTGCATTGATAACTTTAACCAGTTTAGGAGGTTGAATTAAAAAGGATAAAAGTTCTCAAAATCAATGTACCACTGATTCACCCCCCTCTTAGTGGTACCTAACTGATCCTTATACTCTATAAATATTTATATTATTATTACTTATAATTAAAAAACTATTTATTTAGTTTAGTAATCGTCCCATTTATTTTATTAATCCATTTTATTATATTAATTATTTTAAAGTAACTAATTTAATAAAAATACACGATGCATAAAATAATTTCTTTAAAATTAGTGATATTTTCTTATATGAATTGGTATCCTATTATTTTAGTAAAAACTAATTTATTTTATTCCAAATAAATTTTTTAAAATAGAACTTTATATATTTTTTAACTATATTTATATTAGAAACATATGATAATTCCAAACTAGTAATATGTTCACTAGTATTACACCCAATGACTACTTACCTTTTATGATGATCAAATAAAGAAAATATTTCCCCAATTAAATTCAATAAATTAATTCCATTATAATATCACATGTTAAAATTTTGATTCCTTAAATTTAATTTTGGTATTTTATAAAATATATTCTCTATTCTTGTTTTTTTCTATCATTTCTGGTTTAGTTATACTAATAGTGAAACTCAAGGGTGAATATGACCAATGATATTTTTTAATTATCGAAATATTACTATTTCATATTTAAAATTATAATTTTTTTCTATCAAACATTATGGTATGAAATCAATAATAGAATGTAATACTTGTATTCTTGTAGTTTTTTTAACTCCAAATCACCTTTTTTTGATTTCTAAAAAACAACTTTTTGGATGAGTGTGAACCTCACAAGGATCAGATACCAAAACCAAACAATACTTATTAAAACAACATATATATTAAAAAAAATCAAAAGCCACATTCAAATTTTAAATTTCAAATTCAAAAAGTGGAAACCTAAAAATGTGGGCAACCCAACTCTAGGTAATCCATGTGACCATCACCACCATCATAGCCTCACCGGCTCATGTAGTTTTTTTAATGTTCAATTCTTAGTGAATAGAGTATTTCTAATTTTCATCATATCTTGAATGATTCTTTTTCTACATAATATATTAATAGTAACCCAAATGAGATGGGGAATAAAAATGAATAC
Organism: Viscum album; assembly: GCA_963277665.1. Taxonomy (NCBI): domain Eukaryota; kingdom Viridiplantae; phylum Streptophyta; class Magnoliopsida; order Santalales; family Viscaceae; genus Viscum; species Viscum album. The sequence goes on from OY728144.1 coordinate 337,365,854, forward strand.
TTAAATATATAAGTTCACATTCCTGATAATTTATAATATTATATTATATTCAATTAAAAGTTAAAATTTTCAAGATATTGTTTCAAACAAGTGAAATATTTTTAATGTGGGGTTATATAATGGAACAATTAAACTATAAATATTATTTTTGAATCTAAAACATTTATCTATGTCATGATAATTTATTTTTAATTTTTATAAAATAAATAATTTAATTAAAGACTTGCACTATGATGATGTATTAATTGTTTAATTAAAGAAATATCAAATAAATGATGTTAAAAGTACTAAAATAAATTAAATTTTAAAAATATTAACGTCATCAGCAATTTTTTGAGATGGATTTTACATTTTATTGATGTTTTAGAAGTATTGGTACAAATTTATCTTATTGTTATGAAATTTTTAAAAAGTAATGTAATGAATTGTGTGAAAATTGACATTATGAATATTTTAAAATAAGTAATATTTAATTTAATGATATAAAATTTATAAAAATATAAATTTTGTCCAAATTATTTTTATAAGTCATAAAATGTCATCAATGACTCATTTAGTGGTTATTTGTAATTTTATCTTAATTATCTTAACCCTCAAAGCGTAAATTACATGATATCTTAGTAAGAGGTAAAATGGTTAAATAAGGGGGTTAAAACCAAAAGATAACAATAGAAAAAATAACTTATATAATTTTAATTGGATGAAGGGTATTCAACCCATAATCATCATATATTATAAATAAATCACCTTGGACCCATTTAGAATAGATAATTAATCTAAATTAATTTAATATTTTGAATAATTCAAAAAGTTCCCCTTCCCTCTCTTATAAAAGGGAACCCATTATTCTCTATTTCTAAATCATAAAACCATTTTTGTTTATAAAACAATATACTCAAATCATTTCCTATAATCCCATACCACATTATAGACCTCTTAGTTTAGGTATAACACTAACCTTCAAGGTGTTAAGGTGTTAATCAATGGAGATCGTCCAAAAGTGTTTTTTCTTTATTTCTTATTCCACTTCCTTCAAATATTCCTCAACCATGAATAAATAATAAATAAATTATAATAAATATAATGAGATGTTTTTATGTTAATACCATCTCTTAAATCCATGTCAAATTTCATAAAATGTGAAATGATTTATTTGTTCGTGTGTATGGCAGATTACCACCTCACGAACTGATATAATTCTTTCTCCATCACAAATTCACAAGACTGGTTATAATGATGTAATTAATGTTTATTTATGATATTAATGACATTTTTATCATTATTAAATAATAATATATCATTTATGTTATTAAATTTCCATTCATATAAAAATTATAACATCATTTGTACATACATGTGAACTATCACCACCGCGAAGCAATGTGATTTGGTTTTAATCACTACATCACATGAATGATAAATATAATACTATTTAAATTATTAATATGATATTAATGATATTATGTTCACTTTGGAAATATAAAAATAACACTTAAATTCATTCCATAATGATCGTTGAAATAATAAAATGTTACTTATTCTTACGCATGGCTTATCATCTCCTTGATTGTAACACAGTTCATTTTCATATACTATTTAATGGATGGATTTAAAAGTATAATTGATGTATAAAATTGATTATTATTTCTTGAAGATTATTTTTTAGATTATGGACTAGTGTTCACTCTTACTATATAAATAATACCAAAGTCATTTTGGACTCAAGTACTGAATATCATCAAAACATTCAACGTGAACATAAATAATTAAGTAATTTTTATAACATAGAAAAAAGTGATATAAATGGAATAATAAACTTTAAAAAGTCTCCAAATTAATTAAATAACTAACCTAAGTTTATTAATCAAGATGATAAATATTGTATGTGTTGATTCTGAATTAGGGTAAGGGAGTCTTTAACTAAAACATCGTTTTTAATGTTTTAAGGATTTATTATTCTAAATATTTATCATTCATTACCATGAATTAAAAATGCTATTGTTGATTTATTTATATTAATATTAATGTTTTAAAATGTTAATTTTATAACTTCATTCAAATGTTTCAAATTTTTATGGGACACTTTGATTCAAAAAACGTTTTTTAAATGGGTTTTAAAAATGGATTGGTTATTTCAAAAACTTGGAATTTTTTTACATATATGTATTGAAAAGAATTTACTAATTTCATGATTCTTATATTATTTAATATTTTATTTATAAAATTTCATAGTTATTTTTGAATAAAATTATTTCATTATTATGTGTGTGGTTTATTTATTTTAAAAATTATTTTCACAAGAAATGGTATCTTGATATCCAAAAGTTTTTTGATCATGGGTTTCAAATAGTTTTCTATGATTTTATTAAACATTTAGTTATTGGAAATTATATAGTAAGGGTTTAACCCCATTATAGCTCATGGGTGAGCCTGATATAGCTTATTTGAAGGGTAATCCCCATTCTAGATCTCCAATACATTGGATACTCCAGAGATGAAAGTTGACCGTATGGTTATTCCATTTGTAAGGGTAAATATAATACTGATATGTTAATTATGATGAAGGGAACCTATGTGATTTTCATATGAATACGAATGAGTTTTTAATAAAGGGGTTTTAATAGGTTTTCATGTTTTCACCAGACTAATGATTTTATTTCTTTATGTCCATTACAGAGTTTTTGTTATCATCCAAAGTTTTAATTTTTTTTCATAGGGTATAAGGATGGGTATGATAAAGGAGGAAGTAATGTTTGATGTTTTTTCATGAATAAAGAAATCATGATTTATTTTAAAAGATTTATATTTTTTAAGAAATAGATACTGTTTTAGTAGTATCCACTTTGTATAAATTCAGGATGTTATGTATGAATTATGGCCTAATTCTCTAAAACTCTAAACTATAAAGATCATTGGATCTAAATTCTAGTTAAAAAATACTAGAATAAGTTATGTTTAAGGCCATGTTCTTACAGTTTGTCTCAAATTATGGTTTAGAAAAATTTAGATATTAGGATGCTTTATTAGGAGTTAGGGATATAGTCAAGGGTTTATAATTTTAAGGTTGATAATAAGTTCAATGTCTTAGAAAACCCTTTTGAGTATTTAAGTTTTAAAAATTTATGGTGACTAATGGTACTTTTGGAGACATTATATTTTAGGTAATTATGGTTTATTAATTTTTGAAGATTCAAAATTAAAGGATGAAATAAAATTTTATAATAAAACACGTTATGGTTATTATTAAGGATATTATAATATTTTGGAAATGTTATATGAGTTTTATAGTTATATAAAATGGACAACCCGCATGTTGGGTGACAACCTATTATATCTAGCAAGGTTGTGGGAATCGAATCCACAATCGAAGAGAGACAAGGTTGAATCACCTACCATTGGCCCATGTGAAGTACTGGTTAGTATGAATTTTTATTTTTAGTTAAATAATTTTATGGATAAAGAATAAGTTGATATTGAGAACATATCTTTTATTGAATAGATATCCATGGGATTGGAAACAAATAATTTGGGGATTAAGTGACAAATATTATTTTTGAAGAAATTAACTATTTTTGGAATCCTATACGATCAATGTAAATATAATGATATAGTATTTTATTTGAGAAAAAAGGATGAATTATATTTTATAAGAATATATGATTTTATTTTGGACTTATATTGATTTAGGTTATTTATGGAAATGACTATCATATCTTGGAGATTATGTGATTTATAAAATTAATTTTTGGTATGAGACTTCAAGAGTAATTGATGTTATTTGAAGACAATTCTTAAAATTTACAATGGAATATTATCTGATCAAAAAATTTTTGTATTTAAATCATAGTATATAATATTTTTTTGAGGAATTGTATGGTTATTTTAATAATATATGTTGAAATTTAGGTATTACTGTTGAATTTTTGAAATTAAAATTAGTTTTTTTATTTTAATGGTTTATTATTTTTGGTAATTATCTTATCCTGTATTAACCAATTTGGTTTTGGTTAATTTATAAAGACATGATGAATAAATTATTAATATTTTATGGAATATGTGATTCTCTAGAAGTTGACTCTAGTGCTTTAGGCATTAATATTTCATCTTGAATACTCATCATTTGTAGAAAAATACTAGTTTGTGGTTGAAATTGTATAAAGTATGAAACTATACTTTTCAAGTAAGTATGTTTCCTTATGTAGTTATTCCAGTTAGTAAAATAATTCCTCAACAATATGATAAGGATCTTAATAAAAAATGTTATTTGTTTACTTTTCTTACTATGAAATCAATCACCTTTTTACCAATTACAGATTTATGGTTTTGTGATTTTTTACTTTCTCATGATCATGTACTCTATAACTCTCCATCAGATATTGATAGGTAGTTTCTATTCTATGTCTGAGTTTTCCTACACTAAACCCTAGTATGTGTTGTCTTAGGTGACCTTCATAATTCCCTTTCTTTATTTTAAAATGTATGGTTCATTAATCCTTTATCAGATTTGGGATTTCAAAAAAAAGTAAAACTCCTAGTTTTTGATCCCAAGTTCAAATTGTGGGGGAAAAAATTATTAAATGGGGGTATAATGTGACATCCTATGTTTTTAAAATAAAATACCATGTTCTATATTGTTCATGATACGCCACATTGAGCTTAAGTGAACAACTAAATTATATTTAAATGTTACTATTAAAACCTAGCCATTATAATGGTGGGAATATAAATTATTAAATGAATTATGATAATGTGGTTTATATATGTATATATAATTAATTATTTAGTGAACAATTATTATAAATGAATATAAAATCCTTTTTAAAATAAAAGGAATTTTTTTCTTAAAAACTATTTAATTATGAAAAAGTGTGCTTTATACCAATAAATTCATAAATCAATCTTATTGGATTATATTAATAAAATATAAATATATAATATATTTAATTTAATTTTTATTATTCCTATTATCTGTTGACCTCACCTGTTTTGATAATCCCAATTATTCTTTAATATGTTTTGATAATCCCAAATAAAGTTTATCTATATATTAATTCTTTCAATCTATGATATTATATTATCAAGTTGATAAAAATATCAAAATAATCATTGGAATATGTAAAAAATGTTCATCTATGTTTATACATACTTTTAAATAGTTCTAACTCAATTTGGACATGTTTTGCATAAAATAGTTAAGTGTTAAGTCCACCGGTATGAAGTTCACTGATATAGACATAATAAGTCTACCGATACAAACAGATACACAACTACTAATAAAACTAAGTACACTGGTACAAAATTCTACTGGTATGGTTAAGGTCACCGATACACATAACAACTAATGATAGAATAAGATCCCCGGTATGCACAAGTCAAATGATATAGACCTAATGGTACTTAGTCTACTGATAAACAAAGGTTACCAGTAAGAAAATGTCTCCGATAGGTCAAGCCTACCGATAAGCATAGCTACCGATACAGGAAGACCTACCGATACAAACAGACAGGCAAACATCTACCGATATGAAGTCCACCGATATAGAGCTACTGATACAAAGCTCACCGATAGACAGAGCCACCAATATAATTAGTTACCAGTACAAACGAGATACCGATAGACCAACGTTACCGATAGAAGGAGTTACCGGTACATAGAGCACCTGTTACACAGAGTAACAGCTACTGATACAAGGAATCCACTGATACAATGTCCACCGTAACAAGTCTACTGGCAGAGAGCTACTGATGGAAGATGACGGCTAACAGGTCACTATTACTTAAACTCTATTTCTATTTGTTTATTTTGCAACAGTCATATTTGGTTTATTTAATGCAACTTCTATTAATTAATGTGGGTTTTTGGCATGTCAGGGAACTTTACCTCATACCTATAAAATGGTAATCATTCCTAATGTAAATATTAAGGTATAAAAGGAAGATCAAGCTGCAGAGAAGAAGTGGTGGAGCATATACACAATAATGAATAAGGACATCCATACACCTGAATAACATTGGATATACACAAGGCCATTCATACAAGAAGAGAACACAATATGAACTTTAATCAAGGATGGAAGAAATACAACGATCTCTTTATGCACTCAAGCTTATCAAGCTGAACCTAAAAGTCAAGGCAGCAAACGACACTATGTTTTTAGGAAAAAAACCATAGAAAGGCTTAGAAGCATTTCTGATTAATCAAAAGGAGTCTAGAGCCGCACTTCATATCACAAGATCATTCTAAAATCATATCTACTCTCCCTTAGTGATTCTTTTACTTAATTTTAGAGAAGTGTGTATAATCTATCTATTATATACACACACTGACTTTTGTGCTGAACTGGAGGATTTTTAAATCCTCACAAAATCGTTTCCCTATACTCTTGTATCCCACTATGGATAATGGTAGAGGTCAAGTGTGACCTAGACAACCTGTGTGCTATTGTTTTTTGTCCCATGTTGAACTGTGGTAGAGGTCATAGGACCTGGACAGTATTTGTACTATTGTTTAACCCTGATCCAGGGTGTGGATCAAAATTTATATAAATTGTCTGAGAGGACTAAGCCACGGCTTGAGACTGAACCTCTTGGTTAAAACTGCCATGCTTATTTATTTTATTTTAAAGTATATTTAATATTACGCTGATAAGTAATTTGAAATATAAAAATATTTTAAAGTAACTTGGATAGTTAAACTAGAAAGTCTTTATAACTTTTGTTAGTCAGTATGTTAGTTTCAAAAGTTAGCTAATATTCAGATTGAGTTAACTGATAAATAATCAATATTTTGAGAAACTAATTGAGAAATTAAAATCATTATAAATTAACTGCAGTTTAATTTTTATTCAATTTGGGGGATTTTTAATAAGAATCTTTTTAACAAAAATTTGAATTGGAACTCAATTCACCCCCTCTTGAGTATCCACTGCAACCAACATTTGGTATCAGAGGTTGTTTTTTATTTATAAAGGATTTCCAAATACTCTGTTTTTCAACTGTGATTTTAGTTGTATCTTAAAGATCATAAATTTTTGTTAGTTCTAAATTTTATCTCTTTAAATATATTTTATAAAATCTTATTATGGATAATAGACTTGAATGTGCTACTACCAACATGACACCTTTCTTTAATGGTACAAATTATGCCCAATGGAAGCTTAAAATAAAAATTCATTTAGAAATAATGGGATTTGACATCTGGACTACTATATAGACTCAATATAATATTACAGAAACTAAAAGAACTAATTCGGATGAACCTACTAAAACAACTTACAATAATAATTTCAAAGATATGGATGCCCTGTATTTTGCTTTAGGAGATGAAGAATTTAATCGAATATCTGCTTGTAAAACTGCTTATGAAATCTGGGATACTTTGGCTATTTCCCATGAGGGAACAAAAAATGTTAAAGAAATGAGATTGAATACCTACAATATTAAGTATGATAATTTTAAAATGAAGTATGATAAACCTATTTCTGATATGTATCTCAGGTTAAATAAGGTTTTCAACAAAATGAGATCACATGGAAAAGTCATTCCTGCAAAGTAGAAGATTATGAGAATACTAAGATGTCTGTCAGAAAGATGGAGAGGCACATCACTTCCAATTAGAGAATCGTGTGACATAAGTTCAATGCCTATTAAAGAATTAATTGGTAAGTTGATGATGTATGAAGAAGAAATGAATGTAAAAAAAGAAGAAGATGACGAACCAAAAGGGAAGTCAGTAGTATTTAAATCTACTACCTCAAAGAGAAAGGACAAAGAGAAAGTTCACATACCTACTGAAAGATCAAGAAGTGAAGGTTCAAATTCTGATAGTGATGAAGAGATGACTCATATATCCAGACGGTTCAATAAGTTCTACATGAAGAATAAATTCTTCAGAAAACCAAATTATAAAGGAAAATATGAAAACAAAGGTCATTGGAATAAGTATTGGAAAAAGTCTTACAAGGGTGATGAAATTGTCTGTTATGAATGCAAGAGGAAAGGACATGTGAAAGCAGACTGCCTGAGGTTAAAGTTTAAGAAGAAATATTATTATATGTACAATAAATATAAGAATGTTATGAAAGAAACTTGGAGTTCTTCAAAAGACAGTTCAAGTGATTCTGATTCTTCTCAGGATGAAAAATCTCAAAAATCTAATATGTGTTTCATGAAAAACACATCTGAGGTAACATTGGATACTCCTGCTTTAAATTCATATTATTCTAGAGTTGATTATGAATCTGAATCTGAAAACCTGTCCAGTAAAGAGTTGTTTGAATATTTTAATATGCTAGAAGAAATCTGTAATGAACTGAAGGAAAAGTATAAGACCATGAAGAAACAACATGCTTTGACCAGCTCTATTAAATCTTCACTTGATATAGAAAATAAAACGAATGCTCAATTACTTAAGAAAAATACTGAACTGAAATTTTTCAATGATCAATTAAGGAAAGACTTAGAAAAGTTCATGAATGGAAAGAATACTGTCACTCAAATGATAGGAAAACAAGTGGCACCAAAATATAACACTGGAATAGGCTATCAGCCTGGAAAGAGAAAGATTACTAAAAATAGATTTATTCCTAAATCTGGACAGAATACTGCTAGTTCTAGTTCTAGAAATTCATATGCTTCAACTAGTTATCCACATGGTTATAGATCAAATAAAGTTCATCTTTCAAAATATTTTGAATCTATTGATTTTATGAGACCCATTAGACAAATATGGGTACCAAAAGTTTTGCTTTCTAACCTCTTTGGACCCAAGAAAATCTGGGTACCAAAATCATTTTCTGTTGAAACCTGTTTTGTAGGAAAATTGATTGAAAATTTCCCATAAGAAGGTATGGTACTTGGACAGTGGATGTTCAAGGCATATGAATAGATATTACTCATTCTTAAAGAGTTTAATCAATGTTTATGGAGGCCATGTCACCTTTTGTGATAATTCAAAAGGAAAAATCATTGGCTTAGGCCAGATTGGTAACACTAATTCAGTTTTAATTTCCAATGTTTTATTTTTTGATGGAATTAAATATAACCTGTTAAGTATTTGTCAATTGCATGATGATGGTTTCAATGTTTAATTTGAAAATGATTCTTGTAATGTTTTTAATTCTAAAAATATTTTAGTATTTACTACTTTGAATAATGAAAATGTTTATGCTGTTGATTTGAATTATTTGGAAAAACATAACATTACTTACTTGAATTATTTTCATAAAGAGTCTTGGAAATGGAAGAGAAGATTAGGACATTGCAACATTCATTCACTTAGAAAACTGAGTTGTAAAAACTTAGTTAGATAACTACCTAAACATGTATTCCTCGCTGATAAAGTTTGTAATCCCTATCAAAAGGTAAAGCAACATAAAGTTTCTTTTAAATCAATGAAAGAAGTTTCAACATCTCAACCTCTTGAGTTTGTTCACATGGACTTGTTTGGACCTTATAGAGTTTCTAGTTTAAATGGGAAGCACTATGTCTATGTCTTAGTAGACTACTTTTCTAGATACACTTGGGTATACTTTCTTTCTCAGAAAAGTGAAGCCTGTTCTTATTTTATGAAATACTCCAAGTCTATAGAGAACATTAGTCAACTTAAGATTAAATCCTTGAGAAGTGATCATGGCTGTGAGTTTTAAAATCACGAGTTTGAATCATACTGCTCACACAATGGCTATAGTCACAATTTCTCTGCCCCTAGGACACCTGAGTAGAATGGTGTAGTAGAAAGAAGAAACAAAAATCTTCAAGAAATTGAAATAAGTATACTTAATGAGTATGACCTACCAATTTACTTTTGGGATGAATCTTGATATACAACTTGCAATATTATTAATAGAGTCTTGATTATACCTATTCTCAAAAAGACCCCTTATGAATTGTGGAACCTTAGGAAACCTAAGGTTAATTACTTTAAAGTTTTTGGTTGCATAGTATTTATTATCAATACAAAAGATAACCTTGACAAGTTTTCATCCAAGATTGATGAAGGAATTTTCATAGGTTATTAAATATTTAGTAAAGCTTATAGAGTTTTTAATAAAATAACCGAATGTGTGGAAGAATATGTTCACATTATGTTTTATTAAACTGATCCACATGAACCCAAATCCTCCATTTAAAATCTTGAAGAAGATTTGTCTGTTTTGAACCTTAATGATGAAATCAATGAACCTGTTGTAAAGACAACTAGTTCTGGACATATTCCCAAACCTTCTTCTCATAAAACCAAACCTAGGGAAGAACCTGAAATTTCTAGTCCTACATTTACTAGATCAACTAGGATTCTAAAGAATAATCCTTTGGATACTGTTTTTGGTAATCTTGATAGAGGGACACCGACTAGAGCTTCTCTAAGAAATTCGGTTGAACATCAAGCCTTTATTTCACAGTTATAAACTAAAGATATCAATGATGCAATTAATGATTAATTTTGGGTTATGGCTATGAAAGAATAATTAAATCAATTTGAAAGAAACAAAGTCTCAGAATTAGTTGACAGAACTAAGGACACTTTGGCCATAGATACTAAATGAGTTTTTAGAAATAAAGTTGATGAATCTGGAAATATAGTTAGGAACAAAGCAAGGATAGTTTCATAAGGGTATAGTCAAGAGTAAGGAATAGAATATGAGGAAACCTTTGCACCTATAGCTAGATTAAAATCTATTAATATTCTACTTGCCTATGTTGCTCATCTGAATTTCAAGTTATATCAAATGGATGTTAAAAGTTGTTTTCTAAATGGTGTTACAATTCAAGACTTTTTTGTTGAACAACCACCTGGATTTACTAATCCCCATTTTCTAAATCATGTTTTTAAGCTCTCTAAAGATTTATATGGTTTGAATCAAGACCCACAAGCCTGGTATGATAGGCTTAGTAGTTTTCTTATTTTAAAAGATTTTTCTAAAGGGATTGCTGGCACAGCTATTTTTATTAGAAGAATTTCCAAATATGTTTTGATAGTGCAAATCTATGTTGATGATATTATTTTGGGATCTTCTAGAAGTACTTTGTGTGTTGATTTTTCAATGAGTACGAAAAATGAATTTGAAATGAGTTTAATGGAGAACTCAAATATTTTCTTGGATTTCATGTTTTTCAAATTAAAAGTAGTATTATTTTAAATCAGAGTATATATACAAAGGATCTTTTAAAACATTTTGGTTTAGATAGTATTAAGGAAAGTGATACACCCATGAGTACCACCTGTAAGTTGGACATTGATGAATCTGGGAAACCAGTTGATCAAACAAATTACATAGGTACGATTGGAAGTCTACTTTTCCTTATTGCTAGTCGACCATATATTATGTTTAGTGTCTGTATGAGTGCATGATTTCAAGCTAATCCAAAGGAGTCACATTTTCTTACTGTTAAAATAATTTTCAAATATCTTAAACATACTACAAATTTAGGTTTTTTTTGTCCAAATGGACAATAATTTGATTTAATAAGTTATTTAGATGATGACATTGATGGTTGAAATTTGGATAGAAGTAGCACTTCTAGAACATGTCATATTCTAGGTAAGTCTCTAGTATCGTGGTGTAGTAAAAAGCAGAATTCTGTTGCATTTTCTACTGCTGAAGCAGAGTATATAGCTGCTGGTAGTTGTTGTGCACAAATTCTGTGGATGAAACATACTTTGTTGGACTATGGATATGATTTTAAACATGTATCAATAAACTGTGATACCAATAGTGCGATTAACATCTCTAAGAACCCTGTATCTCACTCTAGGACCAAACATATTGATATTAGGAACCATTTTTTAGAGATCATTACCAAAAGGGTGATATTACTCTTGAATTTATAGGTACTGAACACCAATTAGCTGAAATTTTCACCAACACTTAAGTTCGGATAGGTTAAGGTATATTAGACATGAATTGGCAATGATATACTCTGTGCATTAGAAACCTCACCGTTAGAAACCTCACCGTTAGAAACCTCACAATTAGAAACCTCACCCTTAGAAACCTCACCATTAGAAACCTCACCGGTATAAATTTCACCATTATAAACCTCACCGGTATAAACCTCACCGTTAGAAACTTCACAGGTATGAACCTCACTGATATACCTCGCTGTTAGTAAACCTCACCAATATACCTCACCGTTAGGAATTCTCACCGGTATACCCTACTATTAAGTTTGCACTGTTTTTAAACTTATATTTAGCCGCTGGAATCTGTATCGTTTATACATTACTCATTATGTTTTATTTATTTATTTTATGATTCCTAAATGATAAAAACTAGGTCTTAGTTACTTCACAATCCACTGAACTCTCCTCTCTCAAACCCAACTCCATGAATCCCCGAAAATCATGAAAACCATAAGTCCTTCAATCCAGAGATGGAAAAAACTAAACTTTTGACTGTCAGAGATGACATTGATGAGCTGAATATGAAGAAGCAGAATATAGGACTTGAATCAAGTATCAATGTCAATTGAACAAGGTCAGGGAGGTGTCCGGTGAACCCACATTTGCAAAATAGAGAAATTTTAATCAATAAGGAGATGTGTACAGAATGGGTTTTTCCAAGAAAATCACTGACCCTAAGAATATTAGAGGAGCAAAGATGGCTAGAATGTTTCACAAACAACAACGGTCCTTATTATCTGAAGCTGATAAAAGAGTTTTATACTTTTGTGCACTTTGATAAATCCGATAAGGAGAATAGAATGGTTTCATTGGTAAATGGAAAGGAAATAGATTTTTCATCCATTGAATGGGCTGAATGCATGAAGGTACCACATGAAGGAGTATTTGGGTATTCATCATAGAAAATACGTCATAGCGGTGACATATTTGACTATGAGATTAACTTGGAAAAGTTCACTGGTAGTGGAAAGCAGAGAAAGGTGGTGGCTGCTGAGATGGATGGGGAAAATAGATTGATGTTCAATTTAATTCAACACATGATAAGTCTAAGGAGAGGGGACTTTGAAAATCTGATGTATCAAGATATTTATTTGTTGCATATCTTAAGGCATGGTGTGAAGATGAATTTCTGTAGGATGTTAATGATTCAAAAAAAGGATATGACCAGACCCAAATCAAAAACCAATGCATTATTATTTCCCAAATTGATTTCGATTATGATTAAAGTAAAGGGGGTTGCTGAGTCTCAGGATGAGACAGTAGTGGTAAGAAATTTTTTTTGAATGACAAGCATAGTATGTAAGTACATGAAGATTAGCTAGAACCCATGGAGAAGGTAGTGGGTTACTGATGATGAGAAGATATATAGCAAGTTCAATCCATTTGACCCTCCAAATAGACCAAAAGATAAGAGAGATCCTGGTCTAGGACCTGATGAGGAAGAGCCATATTATAGTGATGATTTAGATGAGGAGGATTCCTCTACAGCAAATGGAGGAGATCCAGACATTCCTCCTAGCCCAACTCCTGAAATTATATCATATGAAAAGGAAACATTCATGGAAGAGAAAAATGAAAAAACACCTGTGGATGAGGAAGAATAGAAAAGATCATATCAGGAAGAGGCTGCCCCAAAGAACAAGGAAGAAGAAAGAGAATCTGAAACTGAATTATCTGCTTCGGACACCTTAAGTTTGATCCCTTTGATTGGAAGTTCTGCTATGCCTTAAGAGGCTCTTCTTGTTGAAGTAGACAGACCGGATTTTATTCCAGAGGATCCTTCTGCTGTTGGAGAAATGGAGATGGTTGTGGAATATTCTTATGAGGAATACCGCAATGATGAGGGTGCTATTTCTATACAAGAGAATGCACCAGTTGAGGGGGAGCATCCAACTAGACTTGGTAGTGTCTCAGTAGCTAATGGAATTGAAGACTGGGTAGTAGATCCAGGTTTTGTGGATTGTGGATTGGATTATCCAGATTCTGATAATGAGGCATCCCTCAGTAGAACTAAAGTCAATTATGATATTCTCTCAGAGTTATTACCTGAGGATGTAGTCAAAAAACCTGATATGAATCAGTTAATGTCTGAGCTAAAGGCCAGATTTGTGGAAGAATTAAGAAGAATAGAAACTTAATTGATTTCATCCATTCAATCTATTATGAATGCCTTTGTGGCTAGTATTGTGTCAGAAAGAGAACCTGTTGTTGTGCCTGCAAGTATGGTAATCAGGGCTGACTTTGAGTCTTTAAAGGCTGAGATGAAATAGTCTTTGAATGCATCTATTTCCATTTTAAAAAATTGTTTTGTTGAGGAGATGTGCAATATGGAAAAATATTTTTTTACTCTCTCTAGGTCGTAGTGTGTCAACCTTTGTGGTAGATATGGTGGGTGAAGTCATGGTTTTCCATAATCAAGTGTCGAGCTTAACAGAGGATGTTGAATTTCTAAAGAAAATAATTGTCTCTCTGGAATCTTATATGAGTTCTAAATCTCAAGCAGATAAGGATTTGGATTTTTTGAAGAGTTTAGTTAGACAGATGGTATTAGTTTTTTAAGAATTTAATCATTCCATACAGAAGCATGGTATCACCCAAGATTTGGAAGTGAAAAATCTTATAAGTGGGATAACTAGAATTTTCAAGGAAACTGTGACTTTTTTTATTAGTTCTCTTGCTTCCAGACCTTCACTAGAGTTGGATCAGATTCAAGCTTTGATGAAAGAGGAGCTTGGTCTGGAATCAACCAGTGGATCTGTGGACCCATCTTCCTTGACCCAAGTGGTAACTACCACTAGAGATATCATGGAAATCGTTCAAGATTATATAAGAGAAGCTTCTGCCTCTTAGAAAGAAGTAAAGGATAAAGTTGATTCTTATTTCCAGAAAGTGTATACCAAGCATCAGTTGACCAACCATTTCAAACTTATTTTGGAAAATTTTAAATTACCTCTTATCAATCAAGCCTTTAGAGAACAAGTAAGCATGCTCAGGGAACTGACTCCAGCTATGGAAAATATTATGGAAAACAAGGATGATTTCATTTCTGCTATGGAGATAGGAGGAGGGATTATTATGGAGTTTTAGAATCTGTTGCTACCATTCTAGCATGTAGACAGTACCCCTATCATTTTACCTCCATCCCTGCCTGCCTCTACCCAGTCTACCTCAATTCCTCAGATGACTCAAACCCAAGCCATTCAGAGCCTCACTCCTATGATAACCCAAAAAGCTACATAATATAGGCCAGGCACTGTATCAATATCTCAACTTGATCTGATTATCTTTGGTATTCCGAAGCCTCCTCCTGCATCCGCCACACATGAATCCTCTTCTAATCCCATGGTAAAATCTCATGTTGAGGAGGTGTATTGATTAGTGTCTAGGATCTTTGATAGGAATCACTTGTATTCTTTTTGATTCACTTCTGTATTTCTATGTATTTTTTCCTCAATTAATATATAAATGCTTTTATTCTCTCTTTTATTTCCGTTACTTCTGTTTTCCTGTATTTCCTTTCTATCCCACTTTTTTCTAATCACAAAGGGGGAGAACTAATATCTAAGGGGGAGAAATAAGGGAGAAATAATATATTTCCCTCTGGTACATTTGTTTTATATTTTTACCTTTGATACATATGTTGTACATCATCTAATACAGTTGTTTAATACCTCTAATACATTTTCATCTAATAATCTATTCTCTGATATATTTGTTTTGAAACTCTAGAACATTGTTTTTATCAGCACCTCCGATACAATTGCTTTTAATACTATATCCTTTGATATTATTTTAAAATCTCTCATTTGTATATTTCAATACTCACACTGAGAAATAAGAACCATGGTATTTCATACTAATACATTAATGAGTATTTTGGATTACAATACCATAAGTTGTGATTATTAAAAAGGGAGAGATTTTTGACCTCACTAGTTTTGATAATCCCAATTATGCTTTAATATGTTCTGATAATCCCTAATAATTTTTATCTATATATTAATTCTTTCAATCTACGATATTCTATTATTAATTTGATAAAAATATCAAAATAATCATTGGAATATATTAACCAATGTTTATACATACTTTGAAATAGTTCTAACTCAATTTGGACATGTTTTTCATAAAACAGATAAGTGTTAAGTCCACAAGTATGAATTTCACTGATATAGACATAATAAGTCTACCGATATAAACTGATACACAGCTACTGATAAAACTAAGTACACTGGTACAGAAGTCTACTAATATAGTTAAGGTTACCGATACGCTTAACAGATACCGATAGAATAAGTTCACCGGTATGCACAAGTTGACTGATACAGAACTACTGGTGCTTAGTCTACCGATAAACAAAGGTTATCGGTTAGAAAATGTCTCTGATAGATCAAGTCTATCGATAAGAATAGCTACCGATATGGGAAGACCTACCGATACAAACTGATAGACGAACGACTACTGATATGAAGTCCACCGATACAGAGCTACTAATACAAATCTCACTGATAGACAGAGCCACCGATATAAGTAGTTACCGGCACAGGTGAGTTACCTATAGACCAACGTTACCGATAGAAGTAGTTATCGGTACATAGAGCCACTATTGCACAAAGTAAAAACTATTGATACCAGGCATCAACTGATACAAATTCCACTGTTACAAGTATATCGACAGAGACCTACAAATGGTAGATGACTATTAACCAGCCATTGTTACTTAAACTCTATTTCTATTTGTTTATTTTGCAATGGTTATATTTGTTTTATTTAATGCAGCTGCTATTAATTAATGTGGGTTGTTGGAATGTCAGGGAACCATACCTTGTACCTATAAAAAGGTAATCATTCCTAATGCCAGAGATTAAGGTATAAAAGGAAGATCAAGCTGCATAGAAGAAGTGGTAGTGCATATACAAAATAAAGAAATGCGACATCCATACACTTGAAGAACACTGGACATACACGAGACCATTCATACAAGAAGACAACAAAAGATGAACTTTAATCCAGGAGTGAAGAACTATAACAAGCTCTTCTTTCACTCAAGCTGATCAAGCTGAACCTAAAAGTCAAGGAAGAAAACAACACTATGTTTTTAGAGAAAAAACCATAGAAAGACGTAGAAGCATTTTTTATTAATCAAAAGGAGTCAGTAGCTGCACTTCAAATGACAAGAGCATTCTAAACTCATATATACTATCTCTTAGTGATTCTTTTACTTAATTTTTGAGCAGTGTATATAATATGTCTATTCCATAAACACACTGAATCTTGTGCTGAACTAGAGGATTTCTAAATCCTCACATAATCGTTTATCTATACTCTGGTATCCCACTGTGGATAGTGGTAGAGGTCAAGTGTGACCTGGATAGCCTATGTGCTATTGTTTTGTGTCCCACGTAGAACTGTGGTAGAGGTCATAGGACCTGGATAGTCTTTGAACTATTGTTTAACCCTGATACCGGCTATGGACCAAATTTATATAAATTTTTTTTAGAAGAATAAGTCTCGGCTTGAGACTGAAACTCTTGGTTAAAACTACTGTGCTTATTTTTTTTAAAGTATATTGAATATTCCGCTACTAAGTACTTTGAAATAAAAAACTATTTTAAAGTAACTCTGATAGATAAAATAGCAAGTGTTTATAAATTTTGTTAGTCAGTAATTTAGTTTCAATAGTTATCTAATCTTCAGATTGATTTAACTGAGAAATAATCAATCTTTTGAGAAACTAATTGAAAAATTACAATATTTATAAGTTCACTACAGTTTAATTTTTATTCAATTTGGGAGATTTTTAATAAGAATATTTTTAACAGGAATTTTAATTGGAACTCAATTCACCCCCCTCATGAGTATCCACTCTGACTAGAATTATCTATTTTCTCGACTTGATAAAAGAAAAAAAATCTAATTTTATGAATAAAATAAGCACTTTTCATGAAAGGCAGTTTTGCCACCTTTTGATGGATGGCTTGTTTTAAATCTAGTTTTTGATAATTTTATAAGTTATATTATATAAAATAATATTTTTATGTGAAATCAAAGTATCAAAATTTATTTTTCGTAGATTTTTGGTATTTTTATAATAAGTTTCATGTTTTGTGGAATAATGGGAAAATAACACATTTTAAATGAAAACTACTTTTTCATCAAATTTATTTATAGTGTTAAATAATTTTTTTGAATGGTTTTATGGTGTAATTAGATCATTTTTTATCATTTAATCAAATTTAGGACATTTTAATCAATTTCACAGTGAAATTTGATATAAAAACTTTGTGAACTTTTGAAGGTTTTAACTTTAAAAACATGTTTTCTCGATCCATTAGAGGGATTAAATTTTAATTAATTTCTCAGAATTATTTGTTTTGAATTTAGATAAATAGATTCCATATTTTGAATCATACGGTCCAAATTATGTAAAAAAGTCCCTTTTATTTTTGGACAATATGAATAGCAACTTTAATAATTTCTTATTAACATGGTTAAATGTAAATCGAGTCATTAAGTGTACAAATAATATTATAAATATTATAAAATTACCATTACACTTGTACTAATTTCATTTTATTATTTTGTTTCAACCAAATTAATCCCTTGGCTAGAATTATGAAATTTTTATACCATTTGGATGAGAGTATGACACTTATAATATTATATTCAAAGAAAAGACAATTTTGTCACACTTTTGTTTTGAACACGAGAAATATTTTTAATGTGGGGTTATATATGAAATATATTGGACTATAAATATTATTTTGGAATCTATAATGTTTATATATATAATGAAAATTTATTTGTAATTTTTTAGAATAAATAATATTATTAATAGTTTGCATAATGATGATGTAATATTGTTTAATTAAAGAAAATACCAAATAAATGATCTTAAAAAAACTAAAATAAATATTATTAAAAATTATTAATGTAATACACGAATATTTTAGAATTTTATGACATGTTATTAATGTTTTATACATATTTTTTCGAATTTATATCACTTTTATGATTTTTTTAAAAATTCATATAATTAATAGTGTCAAATTTGACATTATTGATATTTTAAAATAAATAACACTTTATTAAACGATATTAAATTTATAAAAATAAAAATTTCATCCAAATGATTTTTATAAGTCATAAAATTTCATCAATGGCTCATTTAGTTTGTCTTTTATCATTTTATAGTAATTATATTAACTCTCAAAGTATAAATTACATGATATCATGGTAAGAGTTAAAAGGGTTAAATAAGTGTTAAATTAAAACGATAAAGATTACAAAAAAATCTAGAATTAACTAATTTTAATCAGATGAATTATATTTTACCCAAAATAATCATATATTTTAAATAAATCACTTTGGAACCATTTTGAAAATAAAATTAATTTATATTAATTTAATATTTGGAATAATTCCAAGAGTGCCTCTTCCCTCTCTTATAAAAGGGAAGCCATTCTTCTCTATTATTAACACATAAAATCCCATTTAGTTCAAATAATATCTACCATAATCCCCTCCTATAATACCTATACAAATTATATATATATTATTTTAGGCAGAACACTCACCTTAAAGATTTTAAGGTGTTAATCAAAGGAGAGTGTTCGAAGAAGAGGTATCATTTTTAATTAAGTGTTTCTGTTTTATTTCTTCATCCACTTCCTTCAAATATTTTCCAAACATGATGAAATAATAAAAAAATTATAATAAATATACTTAGATGTTATTATGTTAATATCATTACCTAAATAAATCTCCAATTTCATCAAATATTAATTAAATTATTCGGTCATGTCTACGGAGGATTAAAACCTCACGAACCGATATAATTTGTTTTCCTTCACCATCTCTAAAAAATGGTTATAATGATGGACATAATTTATATATATATATATATTATATTCATGAAATATTTATCACTATTAATTAATAATATATCATTTACGTTCTTACCTTTAAATTAACATAAAATGATAACGTCGTTCGCGTATACATGTAAACTATCACCTCTATGAAGTGATGTGATTTGTTTTTCAACACCAATAACATGAAAGATTTCTACATAAGTATATTTAAATTATTAATATTTTATTAATGTTATTATTATCATTATGGAAAGATAATATAATATTTAATTTCTTTATATATTGATCATTGAAAGAAGAAAACTTTACTCATGCGTATGTATGACTTACCATCTCCATGATTGTAACATAGTTAATTTTTCATATCCATATGTAATGGATAGATTTAAA
Organism: Viscum album; assembly: GCA_963277665.1. Classification (NCBI taxonomy): domain Eukaryota; kingdom Viridiplantae; phylum Streptophyta; class Magnoliopsida; order Santalales; family Viscaceae; genus Viscum; species Viscum album. The sequence continues at coordinate 337,386,020 of OY728144.1, forward strand.
AGTACATTTAATGTAAAAAATTGATTATTATTTCATGAATATTACTCTGGGTATGATGGACTAATGACCACTTTGACTATAGATATAATACCAAAGTTATTTTGGACTCAAGTACCAAATATCGTCAAAACAACCTACGTGAAATTAAATAATTAAGTTATTGTTATAACATGGTAACAAGTTATATACAATTAATAATTTACTATAATAAGGTTATAAATAAAGTAAATAATTAACCTAGGTTTATTATTTAGGACGATAAATATTGTACATGAAGAGTCAGACTTACGGTAAGGGTCTCTTTAACTAAAACATCATTTTAAATGTTTGATGGTGTATTATTTTAAATATTTATCATTCATTTAAATGAATTAAAAATGTGTTTAATGGATTTATTTATATGTAAATGAATTTTTAAAATGTTAATTTATTAATTTCACTCAAATTGTTTAAAGTGGTATGGGACACTTTGATTCAAAAATCATTTTTAATGTTTTAAATGGGTTTTAAAAGTGGATTGATTATTTTAATAAATTGAAATTTTGGTAACATATACAGATTGAACATAATTTCCTACTTTCATGATGTATTAATTATTTAATTTTATTTTATAAATTTTCATAATTATTTTCAAATAAAATTATTTCATTATTATGTGCACGACATATATATTTTAAAGGTGATTTTTACAAGAAAGGGTATCTTGATACCTGAAAGTGATTTTGTCATCTCTTTAAAATTGTTTTCAAGGGTTTTATTTATTATTTAGTCCTTATAAATTTTATTCAAATGGTTTATCCCAATTATCTCTCATGGGGGATCCCAATATTTCTTAAAGGAAAGGTTGATCCCCATTATAACTCATGAGAATTAGGTGATCCTAGTATAGCTTATATGAAGGGTGATCCACATTATAGATCTTCAATGCACTGGGTACTCTAGAGATGGAATTTGACCATATGATTATTACATTTGTAAGGATTATTTTAATAGTGATATGGTAATGATATCCCAAGGCACCTATGTGATTTTTTCTATACATGATAATGAGTTTTTAAGATAAATATTTAATGGGTTTTCATGTTTTCACTCGACTAACAATTTTTTTCTTTATGTAACTTACTGAGGATTTATTCTCATACCAAGTTTTAAATCTATTTTACATGGATTAATGATGAGTAATATAAAATATTAATTCAAGTTTTAATATTTTTCATGCATAAAGAAATCATGATTTTTTTAAAACATTTATATTTTATAATAAATGGATACTATTTTTGTAGAAGTAAATTTAATTAAATACGAGATGTTATGTATGAATTATAGCCACATTATCTAAAAATATTAATTAAAAATATCTTATAATGTGAATTATAGCTCAAAAAACTAGAATAACCTATGTTTAAGTCTGGTTCCTTATAGAGAACATACTCGATAGACATTAAAGAAGGATACAATCAACATATTCCTCTAATTGAGTTCTCACACAATAATTGGTTCCAATCAAGAATCCAAATGGAACTATATAAATCCATTTATGGGAAGATATATTGAACACCTATGTACTGGGAGAATGTTGGCGAACATAAGTTGTTGGGATTGAAATGGTTGATGAAATGTTATCAAAAGTCAAGAGAATTTAGTATCACATCATGGATGCCCCAAGTTGATAGAATATATATGATAAAAACTATCTATGAGACATGGAGTTTGATGTTGGGGATAATGTGTTCCTATTAATATACCTATGAAATAGAGTAATGATATTTGGGAATAAGGTAAAGGTAAATCCCATGTATATAGGCCACTTAAAGACTCCTGATTGCATCAGGACCATGTATTATCAACTAACACTCCCACCAACCCTATATGAAATACATGAATTATACCTCCTATAGAAGAAAATTTGAGATCCCTAACATGTAATAAATTTAGAGGTGATATATATGGAAAATGATATCTCTTATAAGTAGGATCTGATGAAGACCTTGGACGTTAGATACAAAGTTCAAGATAATAAGACAACATACTTAGTAAAAGTATTATAGTGAACCCATATGTATATGGTAGAAACATGGGAACTCAAGGAATGCATGAATTATAAGTACCCTTATCTTTTTTCACCTTATTATGTAAAACGAAATTTTAGGGGAGAAATTTCATAAGGGAGGAAGAATGTAATGACACGGAATTTTATCAATCCAATTTCCCTTATTATAATGTTTTCTTATTTTATAATGTAGTATAAAGAACATTCACTATATAATGAAGCCAAAAAATCTAATATAAATTATAAAATTTGATTTATAGGAGAAAAATAGGCATAATAAATGTAAATATTATAATGTAAAATAAAATATAAAATAACATGATAATAATAATAATAATAATATTTGGATATACTAAATCTCCGAGAATAATCACACTCACAAACAACTTAATAGAAATAAAGTAGAATATTAGTAATAAATAATTCTTTTTGAAAATATATAACCTTTATAGAAATAAAAATGAATAAATAATGAATCAAATAGGGGTTATTTATAGAAACTAGGGAACCTATATAACCATTATAAATCTAACTGTTGTAATAGTAATCTGACAGTTGGAATATTAATCTGACTATTAAGAATAGTAACTTGATCATTTTATTACTTTATAAACATACAAGAGGGTAAAATTGTATTTATTTATCTTATAAAATTAAAATATGCTATATTTAAACCATGATATAAGTAAATAAATATTTTAAAAAGGATAAATTGGGTTTTTTATTATTATTAAAAATTAATGTTCTAATTGCACTTTTATAATAATATAATGATTTAAAGGACAATTTATTTTCATGAAATGATTATATAAATTTATAATATTTTTAATATAATTATAATACAATTTTATGATATATTAAGTAATTTTTCAAAGTGTAAAATTTTTTATCCCAATATTAAAATTGGTATTTTTCAAATAATTATTGTTTTCATCTACAAATTAAATTTCTCAAATCTAGATTTTTTTAATTAAATTGATTTCATTATTAGAATCTACACATATAAAAAATTTTAGGGTGATTTTTTTGTAATTAAAAAAAATAGTGTAATTTTTAGTGAATAATGAAATATGGTAATATATTGTATTTGACATTTTAAAATAAATACATAACTTTTTGAGTCATGGATGATGTAACAACCCATTAATTTTAACCCACGAGCACTACTTACTATATATTTTCAGAAATATAAATACTATTGATAGTTATGGAAAAAAATAATGAACTGGTGAATATAATATCCAAGTCACCCCTCTCTTTTCCTTATGAATACCACTCCTCTTCACCCCTTCACCTCACAAATTATAATACTTAGAGTTTTCTAAATTTCAGCCCAACTCTCTTCCAAATCATGTATGCCATTTTTTAGTGATTATAGTATCATAAAAACCCAATCCAAGATTCCTTAAGTGGAATCCTAGGAGTAGAAAACCAAATGAGAAGCTCAGTAAGTGAATTTCTAGAACTATTCTGGAGCATAAGTTAAGGGATCTCTATAAGCCTCCGTTTTTCTTGGGGTATTGACAATTATCTCTCTACCTCACTTCGTCTGTCTCTTTGATGTTATAAAATGCTTCTATATTTTTTATATATATGTCCTAAATATATGAAAAGCATATTCTCCCATACTTTTATAGGGTTATACACGCCATAAGTTCATTTTTAAAATTACTTATGTTAATTCCTTAGGAATGATCCTATTATTGCACACATAAGAATTCACATGTTATAATGGATTTTCCAAGATATCACTATAATACATTGGTAAATGCTTTTTTCTCATGAGATGTTATATATGAGATTTGGGAGTGGAACTAATCCATGATGAGAACATGTCAATCCCATGATGTTTTCTTGGCAGTTAGCCTTAGCTTATATATATGTCATTTTTTTAGCTTTCACTTCCCCATATTTCCTTGATCTTGTGATAACTTGTTATTTATTTTATTCTACCATGTGATTATTCATGGCACTTCTCTATTATTATATCTTGTTAATTTTTCTGGATCACATGTTGTGCCTCGTTATCATGTTTATTCTTTTATTGGGATTTAAAGATCACCCCTTTCATTTATGTATTCCTCAAGGTATACTATGTGGTTTTAAAAGATAAAATAGAATTATGAACTCATTATGGATATTATAATAAATATTTTTTATTCTTGTTTCATATTTTTTTGTTTTATGTACATATTATTCCAAATACACTAAGCCTTTCAATCCTTTGGTTGTATTTAATGGATACTTATGTTAAAAGTCATGTAATAATATGTGTAAAAGGATTGTGTCACTATAAAATATAAATAATATGTTTTATGAATATACATTAAATATTTTAGTATTCCATCAAGTTAATATAGAAAGGAAAAATTTCAAAAGGATGATTCAAACATTTCCCATACCTATATGGAAATATAATAACATCAACATGGAATTTTTTTCATGGGTCTTCCAAATAGATCCTTTGGAAATAATGAAAAATAGGTTTTTATGGAGAATAAATATTTCCCACTTCATTGAAATTAAAATGGACTCATCACATGATCGGACTACAAATATACTCATTAGAGAACTAGTGAGGATACATATATCCTCAATAATTATTATATCTAATGAAGTTATAAGGTTCACTTAAAAGTTCTGTAAAAGTATTAAATATTCTATAAATATAGAGCTTATATTCCATACACGATTTAACCCCCAAACTAATGGATAGTCTAAAAGGACTATTCGGTTACTTGAGAATATGTTGATAGATTTATCAATGGACTTTAAAGGAGTTAGGGATAAACAATTTCCTTTGTTCGAGTTCTAATAAAACAAAAGCTTATATTCAAAATTCTAGATGGTTCTTTAGATATCCCCTTATTGGAGGAAAAATATAAATCTATTATAGTAAGAATAAGTTAGATAATGTAAGGTATTGGGACCCAAAATTTTCATAGAAATTATAGAGAGCATCAAATATATTTAACAAAACATTAAAGATGTATAAATACTAAATAAGTGCTACGCATAAAATCATAATTGATAAATGGTATTTGAATTTTTGTATAAAAATTCCCTCATATATATATATGGAAAAGGTTCATTAGTATTGGGAAGAAAGGAATGGTAAGTCCCAGTTACATTAACCCCATTGATATTCATGTTCACATCGAAGTAATGTCCAACCAACAAGCACACGCACAAATATTTTCTCAAGTTCATGAAGTATTCCATGTATCTCTCTTGAGAAAGTATATACTAAATTATTTACACTAACTATATCCAAATTTCATACAGTTGGGGTATGATATTATATAGGATGTGTATTTGGTGATGATATTTTAGTATAGAGACAAATTTCTACACAATAAGATAACTCAAAATGTTAAAGTACTAAACCCATATGTGTGAAGATGCAATAGGTAACCTAAGGTAGAAATAAAATAGGAGTAATATCACCAAAATTTATCTTATTGAATAAAATAAAATTTCATGGAAAATATTTTGAAAGTTGTGAAAAATGTAACCATATAATATTTTATTGAATTTAACTTTTGAATAAATATGTGTGTTATATTTAGGAATATAGTATTGTAATTAACATAGGAACCACATAACAGAAAAAAATTATTATATTAATTTAGAAAAATATTTCTAGAGGATAAATATAATTAATAAAATTGAAAATTATATAATGGGAAAATAAGCACACACAAAAATCCCTAATATGGAACTTGTAATAATCTTGGTCTCTTAGAATAATCACACTGATGAAAAAAACTAAATAATAGAAAGCAAAAAATAAGAAATGTTATCTAAATTTTGGAAATGAGTAAAATAACCTTGATAAAAATTCAAGTGAATTAAAATTTAATGAAATGTGAGGTTTTTATAGAAAGTATAAAACCTATATGGCTATTGGGGATTATATCTATCTCTCATTATGACTTTTGATTATATAATCGTTATGAGGTGATCATTAGAATTAATGTATATTAAGGGTAATAATGGGCGGTGATTAATGTAGAAGGTATAACCCATGAAGATAATAAAAAAGTAACATCACTTATAAAGGTCACTTATAGGATCATAGGAATGAGGTTACATCACCGGGGTTCACCCATGATTAATCCTAAGAAGAACATCAACAATTTAGGTTCTATCATAATTTTCTATGTGTGACATTAACATTAGTGGAAATCACTACTTGTTGAATTTCGGCTAAAATATACATGAAGGAATAAACATTTTACACATTACATTTAAATATGATTCTGATGTGATAAGGGGTTAACTATCATGGGTTTTAGTAGTATTAAAGTGTAAATTATTTTACAAATGAAATGTTATTTACTATAATACCACATTTTATCAAAAGTATCATCTTTATATAATAGTTAAAATGTGAATTATTTGAGTAAGAATAATAAAAAATCAATTGAATATTTGGAATCATGATATTGAAATTATCCAAGGGGTAAAATTTTGTAATTTTTGGTAAAAATTATAAAATATGGTAAAAATGGTGAAATACGTTGAAATATGATAAATACGACATCATATATATGTATACATAACAAAAAAACCCCAATGTAGTTAATTTTTATTAATATATATACTGAACATTATATTATATCATTAAGGGTTGTAATTGGACACTATGGGGAGTATTTAATCACTTAATACAATAGAAACATAAAATATTCAATTGTCTATTATTCCATGAAATTACACTCACCACACACATAAATAACACCCTCATAAACCTCTTTATATTTATTTTTAAAACAAAATTACTTTACTAAAATATCCCAAAATACATACCAAAGTATTCTATCCATGTTATAGTTATTTTGGTCTCACCAAAATATTATTTTAAGAATTCTTATTGTGTAGTTTAAGGGAATGACATCAAAGTTAAAAAGTATGTTTTCTATTTTTTACACCTTTCAATTTCATTCCCTTATTTATTACTCATAGTCTTTATAATTATCATAAAAATTTCTTTTATAACATAAATGGAAATGTATTCATACTGAAATATTAATTATATAATCACTTAATTCATTCAATCCTTTTTTATAGTTGTTTATAACACTCACCCCATAATGGAATGTTTTAACCACCTATTTGGATAATATTATAAAACAACTATTACTAACTTACTTGGGTGTATTAAAAAATATATTCAATGAATAAATATAATATTTATGATATTATTAATATTGTTTTAATATTAATTTATCATTATATCAATTATATTAACAAAAAATGATCATAGTAATTTTAACCACTAAAATTAGGGCATCATGACACTTTTAAAAATTGAAATTATTTTTCACCATCTATAATACTATATAATGTATATTTTATTAAAAAGGTAAAAAATATATTCCTATATAACTATATATATCAAGGAATTATTTGTGAACACCTTTTAACATGATCACCTTACCAAAACCGTTCGGGATAATTTTAATGAACAACCCTTAGTGATTGATGCATGAAATAATAATATAATAATGAATGAAATGAGATAATAAATAGATTTTTAATAATAAGATATACTTTATTTTTTAAAAATAGATATTTAATAAATTTATCCTGGTTATTCCATAGGTTGGACACTCATATTATGTTTTTCAAGACCCGAGGTAAGGGATCTTCCAAACCACCCCTTTCCTTTTGGGTTATGATTTCTCACTCTTTACCTAAACTTTATATAACTTATTCACATATAATTATTATATATTCTATATGAATCTTCCTTTTATATATACTTGTTTTACCATATCTTTCTTTTATGGGTATATATATGTTTCTCAAGTTCCCCTGCTACTCTATTATTTAAAGAAAACATGCTTTAAAGGGAAATTTTTATTTTACTTAAACCATTTAATGAATCAATATTTTAATCTATTTCATACTTTATTATTTTTTAAAATAATATCAATTTTATTGAAAACTATTCTGTTCAAATTCAGTTTTAATGAAAAAACTATTCACTTACCTTCATTAAAGGTTATTTAATCATTCCTTAAAACATTATTTAAATGGTTAATCTCTAGACCTAATTATCCATAACTTTATTATAAATTTTCATCACTTGAAAATAATTATTCAGGACCTATGATCATTCAATCAATTATTTACATCAAAAAAATTCTTTAATCCATTTTTTATTGGGAATATTTTTGATATATTATTTAGTTATTCTTTGAGAAATATTTATTCAACCCATTTCCATCTCATGGGATTTTATATGGTAATGATTTATGTATGATTTTTTTTATTTTATACACAAACATATATATATATAATATGATTTATAAGTGGTCCCATAATTATATATCCATTAATGAATTGGGTAATGTTTTCATTTCATGGTTCATAGGTACTTAGTCTTTCTTGCTATGTTATGTTGTCTTGGTAGTGATCCTTGATGCATACTTATAATTCCATGTTTTATATTATTGCATCATTATAATGGTTCAATGGTTTTATTATATTTTATTCTTTATTAAATGATTCCATTAATTATATATGATATTCCTCTTTAATGATACTATGTTATATCTCTTGAATCAATTTTTTTACTTCATTATCATATCTGTTTCCTTAGTGGGATTATTTTCTCACACTTTTCCATTATATATGTTCCCGTTATATCTTATATTATAATAGATGTTCAATGGAATTTTAGATCACTTAATAGATATGGAAATAATGATGAAAATTTTTATTTTTAAGTTTATTTATCATGTATCCAATCTCCAAAATAAACTACACCTCTAGATTTATTGGTTTTGTTTTAAGGAAATGTTGTGTTAAATAACATATAATAATATTTTTTTGAGACATTTTGTTATCATAAAAAATAATTGAATTTATGTTTGTTCTTTATCTATTTATCTCACATCATCACATCATTACCATCATGATCAAATCACACTAAATATAAATAGAAAAAATAGAGATCAAGATTTGGTTTTTTGGTTGACAATGATTCACTCCACAGCGAAAACATACTCTATCCTAAGCCTTCAAATTTGTATCATAGAATTCATGAGTATACATTTATAATACATTCCCAAGGATATTTTATTTCATTAAATTTATTATATATTTGATCAATGAGATCCAATGATTCTATTAAAATTGGATACAACATGGGAATTTAATTATTTGATGGAAAGATATTATATATATAGATAAATAGATAGAGAGGATGGTTCTATATCTTATATGAATCAGTTTTATGATCTTGATATCTTTAAAAATGGTGTAAATATACCAAAATCTAGGGCAACCTATACTTTTATGATAATAAGAATATTGATTTTGATAGTAGAGCATAGAAAGGCTTACTATAATCGCCATAAAACAAGGTAATGACATGATATTTAAGAATGTAGTTAGAAAAAATTATCTATAAAAACTCCATGTTATCCATGAAGGAGATATTAAATTGAAATAATCTTATTTCAAAAACTACCAGGATTAGTTTGAAGACATCATAATTGGATGTGGGGAATTAGTGTGTCATTTCTTTATCCAATTAAAAAATATTGTTATCTTAATTCAAAGTTGTGATGAAATTATTAAAAAATACAACATCATGAGTAATATGATTAGAATCCTCAAAAATAAAATAGATTCAAATAATTTTATACTTTAATTAAAATTATTCAATGGGTATACCATTAATAGACTAAAAAATATATTTATCACTTTCAAAATGTGATGGGGGTAACCATATGAAAATGTGGCGGAATAGAGAATGGAAAAAAATCTATTCTTCAAAAGGGTAAAAACTTATTATGTGAAATAGGTCTCATGAGGAAGAAATAAATGCTAAAGATTATTTCGTGGTCTTTTATGAATTCTTATCTTTATTTAAAAAATTCCTGAAGTGGGGAAAGCGAAAATATATAGGAAAGATTTTATTTAAAAGATTTAATTATGGTGGTATTAACAATTTTTCAATAAGTTTCCATATGATTAAGAAGAAAATGATAAGGATAATCTACCCAAAATATCATATATGAAGAAAAATATGGCTAGCGGTCACACTAATGAAAGATTATTAAAAAGTAAATGAAAGTCCAATACAAAAAATAAGAAAATACTTTTCCTAAAATATAATACCACATCTTGTGATATGGGATGTTAAATAAGGAAGAAAACTAAAATAATTAAGTGAAAATAAGATTCTTGGAAAAATAAAAATATCCCAAAGATTATTTATGTAGGTAGTTATAAATCAATGAGTAGGGAAGATAAAATTATATATAGCGAGACACTAAAAGAGTTTTATATTAGATTGGATCTCATGGTGTCCGTGATAAAAAATAGGATACTTAAGAAAGAAAATAAATCATTAAACATGGAGAATGATTTATCTAGAAAATCCCTTGATGATTATAAATCCAAAGACATTATGGAGATGAAAATTATGGTAAAAAAGGATGTCTCAATGAAATTATTGAAGTGATAAAAAAATTATTGATATATCCACAAAAAATAAAATTTAAAATAATGAATATGTGAAGTCCCTTAAGGAAAATATTATAGAGGATGGATATTCTTGGAATTTATAAATTTAGTGAATGAAGCTAGTTAATGATTTTTAATAGTAGATTAACCAGATAATTATATTTTTCATCTTAATTAATTTTCTATTGTATCAAGAAGACAATTTGAACATATGATAATAAAATTATAGTGATGGATGAAATAATAATGTAAAGAAGAATTTAGTTACGTCACTAATGGATAAAAATACATACATTACTAGAATAAATGATAATACAAAAAAATACTAAAGGAAAAGTGGTATGGAATAAGAATAATGTTAGGGAAAATATATGGGAAAAACCTATTTATGTGAAGAAACTCTTAATCATGAGATATTTGGGAAGAAGTAGTGACTATAAAATTAGAATTAGAAGTAACAATTAGGTTATCAAGAACATATTTTAAATCTATGGAGATTTTGAATTAAATGAATATGTTTGCATTGTGTATTTTATAGAAACAAATTATAAGTAATTTGGTATAAATTTTCACATCCCTAATCTAAGAGAGTAAATGGATCAATGGTGGGTAAAGATGAATAACTAAGAGAATTAATGAGACAACATCCAAAATAAAAACTGAAATTAAAAATTACTCTGAATTCTAGAGGGGAATTTTGGGATGGGTGGAAAATTAGGAAATATCTCTATCAAATGTCTTACTATGCTACCAGAATAAGAAAATAAATAAGAAAACTAATAGTCTCTTAAGAGGAGAAATAATCAAGATAATGAAATATTGGATGATGTGGATTAGAAAAAACAAAATGAGATAATCAATAGATAATTGATATTAGATTCTCATTATACTTACAAAATATAAAAATTATCTTAATGATATACAATGGTATAAAGGATGTGTATTCACTTTAATAAAAAATAGATCACTGAAAGTGAAAGGAGTGGGATACACAAATATTGGAATGAAAAAATTCGACATTGATCACTTTATTTATTGGTTAATAAATAATATGATCAGTGTGTCTTAATTTTTTTATAATTCAAATGAGGATAACTTTAGGAAGTTTTGATGATTCATAGAAATAATGAAATATGGAAAAAATTAAATTGATGTGGATTAAAATGAGTTGAAACATATATTAAAATTTTGATGATAAAAATTATTGTTTCAGGATTGTAAAATATGATATCAATCTTTTTTATAGAATACATGTCCATTTAGAGCAGGAGAATATAGCTGAGACTTTATTCATGATTCTCTGAAAAATATACCAAATCATGAATATGAAAGTCTCAAAAAATGTGTTATAATTCAGATGAGAAAGATAGTGAAAAGGAGTCACAAGTTGATGGAAATCAATTTAAAGAAACCAATTAAATTGGTACACACAATGTTTGATGACCAATGAGATTAAATTCAACCAATAGATATAAGTATTGTAGAACTTTTATTAATAATTTTACTCATATACCCTTTATCTATTTTATATCAAGTAAATCAAAAGCATTTGAGAAATATAAACACTTTCATAGTATTTTTTAGAATCAAATTGGGTATAACATCAAAATATTTCTATTCAATAATGGATGTAGATAAATAATGAAGAGTAAGAAGAATATTTTGAGAAGCATGACCTATGATATGAGTATGACACACCATAAATACCTAGAAATAATGGATCCATTTAGTGGGACAATAAATTTTTAGTAGTAATGGGAACAATAATTGTATCAGAGTATGAAATTTAAAAATTCATTTTGATAAAATCCAAAGTCATTGTTATGTATAATCAGAATAGATACCCACTCTAACCAACTTTATCCAATATAGAATTTGATATATGATTTAGGATAAATCTATGATTAATAGATTATAAGTGTTTGAAAACTCATGTTATGTAAATATTTAATCAATAAAATTTCATAAAATAAATTTGAAATCCAAATAAAAAATATTTATTAGGTACACATCCAGTGGAATAAGTTACAAGTGCTACAACAATAATCTGAAGATGATTATCGATAAATTTTTTCTAATTATCTTGAAGAATCAAAATTTATCACAAGAATTATTCCATGTTGATGATGATATACATTGGATAACATGAGATGTTTTTATGTGATTGTAGACGCCGGAAAAGTCCGTTGTTCCCAAACGAAGCTCCGGATGCGGAAAGCGAAGTGATATTTGGAGTCGGAAGAACGTTTCGGAGGGCCCGGAGGCCTTGCGCGGAATTTTAGAGGCCCGCGCGCAAAGGAGATGTTCCGCGCGCAAACCCCCGGGATGCGCGCAATGCGCCGGTCCGGCGCGCAATTTTGCGCGCCGCGGGTCCGCGCGACTCCCTTGCGCGCGCCGCGCCCGATTCCGCGCCCGCGAGAAGAATTTCGCGCTCGCACCCTGGATTCCGCGCCCGGGGTTGCCTATAAATACAAGGCGACCCCCAACATTTTAAAGGTTGCTGGAAGTTGAAACGTCTCTCGTGCGCGCAATTCAACCCCTTCCGCGCGCAATGACGAACTTCAGGTAACCTCCTTTCTTTCGCGCAAGAAAGCCTCGGGGTCCGCCTTCGCGCGCAATCCCCGCTGGCTCCTTTCATTTGAATAAAAAATCACCCTAAGGCCTTTGCGCGCAAAAGAACCCGCTTGCGCGCAATTGCCCCCGGGGTGCGCGCAATCCGGCCTGATTGCGCGCACCCCCCCTCTTTCAAGTGGCCATTCATTAGAGAATGAGCCGTTGCCCCCGCGCGCTATCTGAAGCCCGGTGTGAGCAATCTCAAGCATCCGCGCGCAAGGCGCTGGCCCAATTGCGCGCCAGCCGCCCCGATTGCGCGCCGACCCGCGGTTTTGCGCGCAAAGCTCCTCTTTTGCGCGCAATCCGCCAGGGTCGCCTCCCTCGACCCCCTGAGGGTACCCGTTTGCGTGGCGCCCGATGATCCTCATCCTGGGCGCCCGAACCGTGCGCTGTCTTCCCGTGCAGCCTTCCAGGCTCGTGCGAAGTGACGCGGACCCATCGTCCGGCAACCTATGCCCAGCATGACGTTAAACTGCGCATTCGTCCCGCATGACGTTAAACTGTGCATAAGTCCAGCATGACGTTAAACTGCATATTCGTCCCGCATGACGTTAAACTGCGCATACGTCCAGCATGACGTTAAACTGCATATTCGTCCAGCATGACGTTAAACTGCCCATCCGTCCAAGCTGCACGACGTTAAACTGCCTAGCCCCCATCGTCCGCGCTGCAAGACGTTAAACTGCCAAGTGCTTCGTCCTCAACACATGACGTTAAACTGTACTTCGTCCGGCAAGACGTTAAACCGTCCGCTTCGTCCTCAACACATGACGTTAAACTGTACTTCGTCCGGCAAGACGTTAAACCGTCCGCTTCGTCCTCAACACACGACGTTAAACTGTACTTCGTCCGGCAAGACGTTAAACCGTCCGCAACCTGATCCCGTGCTCCGCACGCAGGGTCCCCCCGGTTTGGACGTGGCCCCCACCCGCTCGTCTCTGCAGGGATGTCGGGATTGTCCCCCTTTTTGGGAAGATTTAATGGGAGTGGCTTTTCCCTACGGGGGCAGGGTATTACAAACCCCTAGTTCCTCGTGGGAGGCTGCACATGTGTATCTCCATTGCGCCTCCCCACGGCCGAAGCCAGTAGAGGGTATGACTGGGATCGAGGTGTCTTCTGCCTTTGGTCCAAGTCCCTTCCAACTGAGTTTTGCCGCAACCGGGCTGCCCCAAGTGCGTAAGTCCTGACAGAATGAACTACGTGGACTTTGATCCCTGTCTTCTATACAGGGTACGTAGGAAGCCTCCCTGAGGTCCAAGCCCACCACCTGGTCGTCCCGGTCGTATTTACGTCGGTTCGTCCATCAGTGGACCCCTCCAGGGTCCACGCTTGCGTTGATTCACCTATGAATCCGCCCCTGTGGGAGACTGCCCGTGTGTATCTCCGCGGTGCCTCCCCACAGCCCCCCTTTTCCATTCTCCTTTTATCGTCCAGCATGACGTGAAACTGTGATCCACCCGGCCGTTCCATCCCCCTCTGTGCGAGGTGGTTCGGTTCAATCCTCCGCCCGGCGGCCTAGACCTCTTCGTGAGTCGGCTTGCCGACGTCCAGCATGACGTTAAACTGTATGCCCGAACTACGTTGACTTTGATCCGTGTTAACGCGCGGTACGTAGGAAGCCCCTCTGGGGTCCAAGCTCTTTACTCCATCATCCATCCTGATCCTTACCCGGGCCGCCACATCCCGGTGGGGTCATGCCACTTCACTCCACTCCACGTTACTTGGGAAGCCGCCCATGTGCTGGCCCCAGCGTCGGAGGTTCCCCGCAAGGGGTTCCGTCATCTGATCCACTTTTCGTGTTGATCGGTCCGATGCCGTCCCCGCTGGACGTTAAACTCGCGGCATACCCCGTGATAAACACGGGAAGCTGAGGAAAACCTCAGGTGACGCAGTTCCCCGCACCCAGTACGGGATGCCTCAGGCCATCATGCCTTCGAGAAGCCCTATTAGGGACGGAAGACAGATGTGCAGAGCCGCAGTGTTACGACACGCCCCCAGCACCCAGAGCCACCCGGCCTTCTCACCGCAGGTTGCTGCCCCGCCCAGACTCCTTGGAACGTCCGGGCGGAAGCAGCGTAATTAACCGGTGTCCATGAAGATATGGCGCCGGGAACGAGATTCACGAACATTCTTAAGTCTATGAGGGAGACCCGGATTAGGCGACAAGTTCCGAGGAGACGTCCCAGGAAGGAGGAGCCGACATCCCATCATCCCGGTTTCGATCAAGGAGCAGACGCCCCTGAATAAGGGACGGATGCCGCCCGCCCTTGGAAAGCGGGACTGCGGGACCACAAGCCGCGCGCCCATCCCCTCGGGTTGACGGGTGCACGCGCGAACGCGTCCTGGCGGAACAGCGTAACCCGACGCACATCCGCACCGAAACAGAAAAATGGTGAACCCGACGTGAATCTCTTCTCCTCGACATGAAGACCGATGGCTTTCAGAGGTGTTGGAAGACCGGCATGTTGCCCGGCCAAGCATTCAGTCTTACCCGCCAGGGGCTGGGGAAGTGAAATCGGGCACTCCGTCTCGCAACGTCGAGGGCCTGGGTTCCCCCCACGGAAGGCGTCGTGGCGCTAATGGTTGGTTGTCGATTCCTTTTTCCTGTCAGTGTTAACGGGTCTTTCTCCCTGCTTTCAGAAATCAGGTCGCCCGATCCAGTGCCCGATCGCCACCCGCCCACTGGCGCAGGGACAGGGGAAACACCGACGCAGCTACTCCGCGCGGTCCCGCCCGTTCCGCAGCCGTCCCAGCAGCCGCAATTGCGGGACGACCACGCCCTCTCTCCCCCTCGGAGGTCATCCAGAGAAGGGTGATCAACACCCTGGTGCGGAGATACGAGGAAGAGGGAGTCATCCCCACTAGGGAAATGGCTCGCCTGGACCTTGAGGAGGCTGCGCCTCGCCACCACCCGCCGCCCCCGAGGGCCGCGCAGGGAGGCACCGCTGCCTACCTCAACGTCCAACCGCTTCGGGAGCTTATCCCCGGAGCGCTCTGACAGTTCCCTTCCCTACGCGGATGAGGTGGGAGATGCCCAGGATCACCCTATCCGAGGTCCGCTCCAGGGATCCACGATAAGGGCTCCCGCCAGGCCACGACGACATCGCCGCCAGGCCCCTCAAGTCGAGGAACAGGCTCTCCACCTGCCCGCGCCGCTCATCCCGACTCGTCTGTCTCGACGCCAACGTCGGGCACGAGCGGAAGAGGATGCCCACCTTGGGGCTCTAGCAACAGCGGCCGCATTGGCCCAAGCCACTGCTGGCTCCAGTCGCCAGGCCTCTGTGCATCCTGAGCGGGGGAACTCCTATGCCCGACCCGGATCGAGGCCCCGACCGCCCCAAAGGCAGGTTGGGTCGACTCTCCCAGTTGCTGGCACTGGCAGTAGCCACCGCGGACCACCTCGCGGTAGCGCTATTCACCGGCAGGATCTACTCTGTGTGGCCGATCCAGGAGGCATGGGTCATCCCACCTTCCGATCCCGGCCCGGAGGCCTGCCCGGAATCATCTCTCCCCGCGTCCCCTTTGATATCTGTCCCGGTGCCCCTCGCACCTTGGTTCCCAGTCCTCTTGGCCCCAGCACCAGTGCGGCCGGAGGACGCCAGGACAGAGATCAGCCCTACCCCGAAGAACCACCCAGGGGCAGGAAGGCAAGGCGTCGACGTCGAGGGAAGAATGTTACGGAATTCCGGACAGAGATCCGACCGGTTTGCTTCACTGACTCAGAGGCGGAGTACGATTCGGCGACAGAGCCCCTTCCCCAATCCCGCCAGTCAAGGGCAGGGGTAGGAATGCGGCACGTCAGCCTCGTGCTCCCCGAGAGCGAGATCGATGTGATCCCCGCTTCTCTCCGAAGGTATATCCGGAGTAACGAGGGCCTGGTAGACCCCCAAGGATCAAGCTTGCGGTTGGTACCGGCCCCTCCGGAAGTGCCTTCCGCCCCGATCAGAGAAGCCGGAGATTTTTTTTGGGGACCGACGGTCGAACCACGATCTAGTGTACCCTCGGCGAGCACCGATGCTACGGCAGGATGTTCGCTCGCCGGCCCGTCCTATCGTGATGTGGTAGCCAGGGCACCGCCACCCTCAGGGGGAGGCCCGGGATATGGAGGCCAATCGGCCTGCTCGCCGTATTCACCGCCGGCCAGCCCGTCAGCCCGGCGGCCCGCCTCGGCACCACTACCAGTTCCCCGTCCGTTCCCAGCCATGGAAGAGGACCAAGGAGATCTGGGTCCCGAGTTTGAATCGTGGAGCTTCTGGACCGTCCTTGCAGAGGGCCACTTCCCTGAGAAGTTTTGGCCAGTCGCAGGACCAGGCTTTGATGCACCCGAATCGCTCACCCCGGATGAGTTCGAATGCTTCCGCCGAACTCTCCGGGAGACTCACTCCCGTCTTCACTGCCTACAAATGCCATACCCCGGGAGTCAAGCGCACCTGGAGGATATTGGTGAGCAGTGCCGTCAAATTGACCTGGCCATGCTCCCCGCGGTTCGGCACCCCGGGTCATTTGGGCACCACGAGGCCCTCCAACAACGATGCGTCGAATGTTTTCAAGCACTCCGCAAAGTTATCGAGGAAGCCACTCCCCACGTGTATATCCGTGGATGGGGGCAGTACGCTGCCCTACGCTTCAGTGTGATCCGCCGACAGCCCGATTCGCTGGGTGGCCCTGAGGGTATATCCCCAGGGACAGGAACGGTCAATATGGCTGACCTGTCGGGAGAGGGGAACGACTTGGAACTTCTCGACGGGGGCTTCCCCCCCCCCGAAGACAAGCCGTCGTCAGACCCATCAGTGAGAGTTACTCGTCATCAGAGGAACCTCCTGGGGCTCCCCGCGCCCACTGAAGCACTGACGTTGAGCCGAAACGTCAGCAAAGGAAAAGAGCACAGCGAGGCTATAAGGCCCGCCGACCCATCTGCCTCCATGCGGAGGGCAGAGGAGGATCCCGAGAAGGCTACGCTACGTCAGCAGCTCGCCGAACAGAAGAGGCTGGTTGACCAGCTCCTCGCCGAGCGCGCTGCAGAACGGCGGCCTGACTACGGTGATCCCAGGCCAGGACAGCAGGGACCGGAACAACCACCCCTCGATGAGACTCTCCCGGGCAACCGTGATTACGCCGTGTTCGCCGACAGGAGAGAGGCCATTGCCTACGGCAAGAGGGCGCGGTATGTTTCGCCACACCCTCCCGAGCGGCGTGACTACCTGAGAGATCCCGCTCGGATTCCTCCCGCTGCCCCAAGGGCCGCTCCGCCCGCCATCCCACGAGCTGCCGAGTTCGACGACCCGGTCGACGACCCGATTGAAGGGCCATGCAATGCGCTCGTGGTTAGAGATCCTCGCCAGGACTGGAACCCATGTCCGGACGATCCGATGGCGGCACTCATTGCCCGCTTGGAAGCCTTGGAGACTCGGCAGGTGGCGATCCCACCGGACGGCAAGCCCTACCCAGCATGGGTGGATGATATGCCGGCGCCTCCGGGATTCGGGAATCCCACTTTCGCCCCCTTCAACGGGACTGGAGATCCGCCACAGCATTTAGCCCACTTCAACTCGAGGTGCGGGCCTATGTTGGGGACTCCGGCGCAGCAGGAGGCCGCTAAGCTTCGCTGCTTTGTTCAGACACTGGAAGGGCCAGCATTTGTCTGGTACAGCCAGCTCCCCGTCGGGTCGGTAACCAGCTGGGAGGACCTCCGTAGACAGTTCCTCTACCAGTTCAGTTCCACGACCCGGAAGACGAGTATCGCAGACCTCTTCAAGTGCAAGCAGAGGCCTGATGAGCGAGTCGCGGACTTCGTCGCCCGATGGAAGGGTCTCACGTATTCCCTTGACATTCCATTGACTCAGGAGCAGTTGCTGACAATGTGCGTCGGGAACGTCAAGACCGAGCTGGTCCCTTCCCTGATTACTCAGAACTACCCCGGAGGGTTCAGGGACTTCTCAGACAAAGCTCAACGTCTTGAGGAAGCCCTGCAACAGGCCAGCCAGGCACGCCCGCTGCCTCCTATGATTCCTGCATGGAGAGCCAGCAGGGCTGAGCCCGCTGCTGTGGCCCAGATAGAGGCTCCCAGGCCGTTGGAGCTGCTGCCGGTGAGGCCAGCTCCGCAGCCTCACAGGAATCCGCCTCCACGGGCTCAGTTCCCGGCCCAGCAACGGCAGCCTCAGAACCGGCCGGCCCCTCCGCGTAATGTACCGCCACAACCTAGGCGAGATAATCAGGGTCCACCTCCTCGGCAGGCCCCTCCAGCCCCTCGTCAAGACCGCGCTCCCAGGGGCCCGCGACACCTGACGTACTCATTCCATGAGGATCAGGTCCCCGGTTATTTCCGGAGCGCCCTGGAGCAGAGGATTGTGCGACTGCCTGAGTGTTGGAAGCCAGAGGAGGCACATCTCACGGATAACCCCCGCTACTGCCCCTACCATCGAGCCCTGGGGCACACCATCCAGCGGTGCTATGTGTTCAAGGACTGGCTCCAAGACCAGATTAACAACAATGTAATCAGGTTGGGCCCAGCTCCAGCACAAGTGGCGGGCGTATTCGTGGGATCAGATGACGATAGTGGCAACGAGGACGAATGGCAGCTGGTCTCCAACCGCGGATCCCAGAAGTACAATAACTGGATGGCCCGCAAGACGACCATTCGCGCCCAGGGAATCATCCGTGCACGCTTGAATCAGCCTGAGCCCCCAGAATCTGCGGGTGCTGCTTCGGCGTCGTCGTCCCAGCCTGCCTCCTCCAAGAGGAGCAAACGGCGGCAGCGCAAGAAGGAAGAGCGCGCCTCGCCAGTTCCGCCACTATCCCGTACTCTCGGCGATTTCATGCCCCCGGAGATGGGGGTCCCTCCTCGGATCCGCCCGGTGATGGATGACTCGTCCGATGACGGTATTGGGTACGCTTCGGTTAACACCGTCGAGCTGGTAAATCCCTTTTCGGTTCCCGACGTTGCAGAACACCAGGTGGACCTTCCTAGTGTCCCCGGTCGTCGCCACCGTCGGAAGAACCGCAGCAGCAGGAGTCGCCGGGGCACAGCCGTCGGTACCTCCGGCCAGGCCGTGCACGCCACTGAGACTAGGCAGCAGGCTCAAGATCGAGCTCAACGTGCGCAGGCTCCCCATCCGGGGATGACGGATTCGCCTCCGCCACTGTTTGTGGTGTGGGACCAGGCAGAACCGCCTCAGCCGCGTCGCGACCAGCTCCGCCCTGCCACAAGTCCATCCCGGCCTCCTGACTCCAGTACGGTGACCATTTCCCGGACTGCGACCAGTGAACAGCGAGATGCGCCAAGTACCAGTCGGCCGCCGATCCAACCGGTAAGGCCCGTCATGCCACCAACCGCAGAGCAATCTCCTGCAACCAGGAGCTCGCGCTTGGCCAAAAAGTATGATGTCCTGAAGCACTTGGCCGACATCCCAGCAAGGCTCTCCATCCTTGAGGCTCTGCGCATGTCATCTGAGATGCGCGAGGCACTCGCTGAAGCCCTGAAGAGCCCCCTCCAGTTTGAGACAGAGGTTGCGGCTGCAGAGGCCTTTCACGCCGAAACGATCGAGGACGCCGAATGTCAGGCAGTTATCTCGTTCTCTGGTAAGGATGAAGACCCTCCTATACAGGGACATATTCATCCGCTGTATGTCACTGGCCAGTTCAATGGCCTTGAAGTCCGGCGTTGTCTTGTCGACACGGGGTCCGGGATTAACCTGATTCCAACTCGGACGCTCCGGAGATTGGGGTTGTCTGAGGATGACTTGATTCCCTCCGACCTCAGGATCCAGGGGTACGACCGCACCGAGCAAACCCCGGTCGGCAAGATACGTTTGAAGACCCAGTTCGGTGACTTGGTTGCCAACACCGAATTCATGGTAGTCTCTCAGGACACTGCGTATAACGCATTGATGGGCAGGCCATGGCTCCACCTTCACGCGGCGGTTCCCTCGTCATACCACCAATGCCTCAAATACTCCCTTAATGGCCGAGTAGGCGTGCTTCAAGGAGATGCCTCTCCTTTTGCCTCATGTGAAGCCCGCTATCTGGACGCGGACTATTACAAGAGCAAGGATAAGCAGATCCTGGCAGGTGAGGTTGAGCCTGTCGCTGTTGCAAGCGATCCCTGGGCAGGTCTGGATGACGCTTACGTCCTCCCGATTCACCGGTTGGACGTCGCCATGGTCTTGACGGTCCGCGAGTCTCCTGATGAGATGACCGCGACCGCCCGCGCCAGCACCAGTGGCCCAGCAGGACCTGGTAGCCCCAATGCAGTTTCCAACGCAGTCTCTCCCGTGGCTGATCCCTCCCCAAGTGGAGAGGACGTGGAAGATGCACCCCCAGCCTTTGAGGATGGCGTCCCCGCCACGGTCGATGAGTTAATGCAGGTGAACCTTGGAACCGAGGCCGATCCAAGACCCACATTGGTTAGTGCCGCCATGCCCTCTGAGGAGCGGCAGCAGTACGTGGACTTTCTCAGGCAGCACCGTGACGTGTTCGCTTGGGGCTATGACGAGATGCCGGGGCTAGATCCTCAGGTAGCCGTCCACCGCCTTGGTCTCCCGGCGAACCATCGCGGGTTCAAGCAGCCTCCCAGGAAGATGCACCCATCCCATGGTGCCATGGTTGAGGCCGAAGTTGACAAGCTTATCAAAGCCAACTTCGTGAGGGAAGTTCAGTACCCCAAATGGCTGGCCAACATTGTGCCGGTCAGGAAGAAGAACGGGCAGATTAGGGTCTGCATCGACTTCCGCGATCTCAACCGCCACTGTCCGAAGGATGATTTTCCCCTTCCAGTGACAGAGCTGTTGATTGATGCCACGGCAGGGTTCCAAGCCCTCTCCTTCATGGATGGATACTCCGGATACAACCAGATTCGGATGGCCCCTGAGGATGAGGAGTTCACTGCCTTCAGGGCCCCCCAAGGTACCTTTTGCTACCGGGTCATGCCCTTCGGCCTGAAGAATGCAGGTGCCACCTATCAACGGGCGATGCACCGCATATTCAAGCCAATCCTCGGCACACTGGTGGAATGCTACGTCGACGACTTGGTTGTCAAATCGCGCCAGCGTCAGGACCATCTCAAAGATCTTGAGAAAGTGTTCAGCTTCCTCCGGTCTCGCTGCCTGAAGATGAACCCGTTGAAGTGTGCCTTTGGGGTCACCTCCGGAAAGTTCCTTGGATTTGTGGTAAGATACCGGGGTATTGAGATCGACCCAGAGAAAATCAGGGCGATTAGCCAGATGCCTCCCCCGGGTACCGTCCGGGAACTGCAAGGGTTCCAAGGCCACTTAGCCTATATACGCCGATTCATCGCGAATCTGGCCGGCAAGTGTAAGCCCTTTTCTCGGCTTATGAAGAAAGGTGCCACCTATGTATGGGATAAAGAGTGTCAGACCGCTTTCGAGGAAATCAAGCAGTACCTGCTTCAGCCTCCGGTCCTGATGCCGCCCGTATCCGGAAAGCCGCTGGTCCTTTATGTGACCGCCCTGGAACGGTCCCTGGGTGCCCTTCTCGCCCAGAAGAACAACGAGGGAACAGAGAATAGCCTCTATTACCTCAGTCGCATGCTCCTCGATGCGGAGGTTAGGTATTCCCCCATCGAGAAGAGCTGTCTGGCGCTCGTATTTGCTGTACAGAAATTACGGCACTACTTGCAGCACCATGAGGTACAGTTGGTTTCTCGGGTAGACCCGTTGAAATATATCCTGAGCCGACCTATGTTGACTGGTCGTCTAGCGCGGTGGGCTGTGATTCTCCAGCAGTTCGACATCAGGTATGTGTCTCAGAAGGCCATCAAAGGGCAAGCGTTGGCAGACTTTCTGGCCGCTCACCCGACCTCCGCGGATCAGCCGCTGGATCTAGGCTTTCCTGATGAGACCATTCTCTCGGTTGATCGAGCCGATCCATGCTGGCAGATGCACTTTGACGGTGCCTCCCGGAGCCCCACCGGTAGAAGACTCGATAATCCTAAGCTCAATAGAGTGGGCTTGGGCATCGTCTTCATTACCCCGGAGCGAGCCGTGCTGCCATACTCTTTCCTGTTGTCAGAGGGCTGTACCAACAATGAGGCGGAATACCATGCCCTCATCACCGGCCTCGAGTTAGCTCTCGAGATCGACGTGCCCCATCTGTGTGTGAAAGGGGACTCCGAGCTGGTCGTTAAGCAGATCAATGGCGACTATGTTGTCAGGAAGCCGGAACTTGTGCCATTGTTGGAGTGCACCCTCCTTCTGATGGCCCGGTTCCCTTCTCGGCCAGAAATTGTCCATATTCCCCGGTCGCAGAACGGTCGAGCAGATGCTTTGGCCAGCCTTGCTGCGTCACTTGCGGAGCCTGAACAGGACAACCTGACCGTCCGCGTGACGCGCCGCAGGCTCATCGCTCCCGTTATCCCGGAAGAAGATCGCGGCCCGTTGGTAAGTAATCTCACCACGGTTGCCCCTATGCCCGGAGCCCCGTGTACCCCAGATATAGCAGTCGGATCAGCCCCTGATTGGAGGACGCCTTTGGTTGAGTACCTCCAACATGGCATTCTTCCGTCAGATCGGGCCGAGCGCGAGCGAGTTCGACGCCGCGCATCGCAGTTTGTCCTCCAGAGCAGTCCCGGTCTGGAGCAGATCCTCTACAAGCGCGGGTTTGATGGCGTTCTCCTCCGTTGCCTTCAGGGAGTCGAGATCCCACGAGTCATGCAAGAGGTTCATGCTGGTTCGTGTGGCGCCCACCAGACTGGGCCGAAGCTGTCCCACCAGATTCGGAGGTTGGGATACTTCTGGCCCTCTATGATCCATGACTGCATCGAGTACGCCAGGAGGTGCCATGCGTGCCAGGTTCATGCGAACTTTGTGCATCGGCCGCCGGAGCCTCTCCATACCACAAGGTATTTCTGGCCCTTTGCAGTCTGGGGACTGGACGTTGTGGGACCTTACCCGCCGGCGACAGCTCGCCAGTGCCGGTTCATTCTGACCGCCACGGACTTCTTCTCCAAATGGGCAGAAGCGATTCCGCTCAGAGAGGTCAAATCCTGTTCGATCGCTGACTTCGTGACCTCCAACATCATCTATCGATTTGGAGTGCCTCACGCTATCCTCACGGATAACGGAACCAATTTCCGAGCAGCCGAGTTGAAGAAGTTGTACGCCAAGTATAACATCCGCTCGAACCATACATCTCGCTATCATGCGCAGGCGAATGGACAGATCGAGGCGTTTAACAAGACCCTCTCTAACATTCTGCAAAAGATGGTAGGTCAGAACAAGAAGAGTTGGCCGGACAAGCTCCCCAACGCCCTCTGGGCTTATCGGACGACGACTCGCAATTCCACCCAGATGACCCCTTATTCCCTGGTGTATGGAGCTGAGGCCGTCCTGCCCATCGAGATCCAGTTACCGTCCTTGCGCACTGCGGTCTACGACCAGCAAGCGCCGGACAGAGTTGCTGAAGCCCGTCTAGTCGAGTTGGAAGCACTGGATGAGAATAGACTTCGCGCTTTGCACAACTTGGAGAGGCATCAAAGCAGGATGGCTCGAGCTTTCAATAAGAAGGTTCGCCTCCGCTCCTTCCTGCAGGGTGATCTAGTGCTAGCCCTAAGAGCGCCGATGATCCCCGGCAGGAAGCCACCCAAGTTGGAGCCCAAGTGGGAGGGACCTTTTGTTGTCCACAAGGTCTATCCCAATGGCGCGTACTCCCTAGAGACTATGGATGGTGAGCGTGTCACTCCTCCCACCAACGCTAGGTTCCTCAAGCAATACTTTGCCTGAGTGTCGCTACGTCCAGCATGACGTTAAACTGCACATTTGTCCAGCAAGACATTAAACTGCACACACGTCCAGCATGACGTTAAACTGCACATTTGTCCAGCAAGACATTAAACTGCACACACGTCCTGCACGACGTTAAACTGCATCCGTCCAGGCTACAAGACGTTAAACTGTTCAGCATTCGTCCGCGCTGCATGACGTTAAACTGCACTTCGTCATGCATGACGCTAAACTGCACACACGTCCTGCACGACGTTAAACTGCATTCGTCCAGGCTACAAGACGTTAAAACTGTTCAGCATTCGTCCGCGCTGCAAGACGTTAAACTGCCAAGTGCTTCGTCCCGCATGACGCTAAAACTGCACTACGTCCGAGCTACAAGACGTTAAACTGTTCAGCATTCGTCCTGCATGACGTAAAACTGCCACTTAAGAACTACGTGCGGCTTGATTCCCATCCTTATGGGATACGTAGGACCGCCTGAACCCTCGTGTTTCAGGCCCAGTCCCATCCTTCGGGAATTTTCATCCCATCTCGGGCCCTTGGCCCAGTTGCCCCCGGGTGTGCGGCGTATGGTGTGAGTGCGAGGCTATGCCCTCATTCACGTCGGTTTGCTCGTCACGCTGTACGCCCCCCTCCACGTTTGGGGATGCCTTCTGCTCCCCCCTTCCTTTTCCCTCATCGTCCTGCATGACGTTAAACTGCACTTCAAGAACTACGTATGGCTTGATTCCCATCCTTATGGGATACGTAGGACCGCCTGGACGTTATGTTTCAGGCCCAGCCCCATTTCCCGGGAATCCCTATCCCGCGTTGGGCCTCTGGCCCCAGTTCCCCTCCTTTTTGTGCGAGGCGTATCGCGTGAGCGGGGGATTATGTCCTCATTCACGTCGGTCTACTGGCCGCGCCGTACGCCTCCCCCGTGTGTGGGACTACCTCACACCCGTCTTCGTCCTGCATGACGTTAAACTGCCTTTCCAGAACTACGTATGGCTTGATTCCCATCCTTATGGGATACGTAGGACCGCCTGGACGCTTGTGTCTCAGGTCCAGCCCCGTCTCTTGGTTGATCACGGGGATCTGCCCCCCTTCGGTTGCTCTCAGGGTGAGTCCTCCGACCCTTTCCGGAGATCTGTTAACATGTTTTGGGTGCTTCGGTCTATGACTCGTAGTGTCAGATTCAATCCCGACAAGTCCTGTGTTGCTTGTCAGGCCCCGCGCTTCCTCTTGTTCGAGCCCTCACTCGAAGGGATCCTCGTTGGCGGTTTGGGTACGATGCCTCAGTGCTCTCCCACCGCTCCGGGTCGATTTACCGGTGGGTCTTGGGCCGCAAATCGATATGAATCCTGCGATTGAGCGGTTGATGCTCGTTTGCTTGCCCCGTCTTAGGCTGACGCGATCGGATGTTGTGTTGCGAATGCGTCAGCAACGTCCTTGATCGCCATATCAGCTCTCTCAGGCTCTGAACATTGGTTGCGCAGTCCTCATCACACTCCGCCTTTGTGCGTTGCAGTGGAATCTTGACACTCTCTTCATACTGACCTCCGGTACGCCTCTACACGTTAGGCAGACCAACCAGGGTAATGATGTCGTTTGAGGCTCCCATGATCTGAGCACCAAGGATATATGCAGATATCCTCCCTAAGGGCCATGCGTAGCTGGACCCTCGTCCCCATAAGGAGGAGGGAGTCGCCCGAACAATTGCGTTCTGGGCCCAGTATATCTGGAGGCTAGCATCTCTGCCCCTCGGGTGATGGACATATGCAGACCCCTATCCCAAGACTCTTCTCCTGGAATCGTGCGTGACCGCAGGGCTGGGTATGTTCCCACCTCCGCCGTGTCCGCCGTACCGCGGTAAGCGGATTCCTCCATGGTCCGAACCACACGACCTTAAACTGTGTTGTCTGGTCCTACCACACGACCGTAAACTGTGATCGTCTTGGCCGCCCGACAAGAAAAACGGCACTGCATCGTGATGTCCTCCTCAGGGGACACTCATGTTGGGCGCTGGTTAATGACCACGCCATTCATCAATGCCTTCCGTGGCTTGATTATTGCGGCGACGCCAGAGATTTCTCAATCACAGGCATGTCGCCGCACAAAGAAAAACCATTCATCTTTAAGGACAAACAAGAAATATCAAATGCCGCTTCTTATGTGTGCGAGGGTCAGACCCGCACTCTTCCCCGCGCTGGTGCCCGATTGTGTTGCACCGCGCTTCAAGAACTACGTGCGGCTTGATTCCCATCCTTATGGGATACGTAGGAACGCCCGGATGTTTGAAACTTCGGGTCCATCCCCCCACCTCTTAGAGATTCCCCCTTCTCTGGGAAATCCGCCGCCTTCAGGTCACCCTCAAGGCGTGTTCCCCGACCCCTTGCCGTGGTCCACCGGTGTCAAGAGTACTCTGGTTTATTGCCAGGAGGGTCAGGATCCGCTTGGTCAGGTTTCCTCCACTTTTCAGGCTTCGTGCTCCCTTTCATTCGGACCCATCGTCTACGCCCTGGGTGGAGCCCCCGTGAACGGTTCGGACACAATGCCTCAGTGCTCTCCCACCGACTCGGGCCGGTACCCCCAATGGCCTCTGGCAGCAAATCGATATGAATCCTGCGATTGAGCGGTCGATGCTCGTTTGCTGCCTCATTCCACCAACGGTTAGTGCGATATTGATGCTGCTTTTCCGCCACGGTCGGCAGTACTCCCATATCGTTACACCGGTGCCCCCAGTCCTTGAGTGAATGGCCGCATGATTCACATTTTCCACCTCCCATTCTGACCAGGCGAAACCTCGACACTCTTGACACTATCCCTCAGTGCATCTTCGCATATCCAGGGGATATGACCACGATGTGGCGTGCTTTGAGCCCTATGGTCCGAGCTCTAAGACCTTAAACTAAGATCCTTTAGCCCCTTCTGGTCCGAGCTCTAAGACCTTAAACTAAGATCCTCCACCCTTACGGTCCGAGCTCTAAGACCTTAAACTAAGATCTCCCCTTCTGGTCCGAGCTCTAAGACCTTAAACTAAGATCCCCTAACCCTTATGGTCCGAGCTCTAAGACCTTAAACTAAGATCCCCCCTTATGGTCCGAGCTCTAAGACCTTAAACTAAGATCTAGCCCCTATGGTCCGAGCTCTAAGACCTTAAACTAAGATCCCCTAGCCCTTATGGTCCGAGCTCTAAGACCTTAAACTAAGATCCCCTAGCCCTTATGGTCTGAGCTCTAAGACCTTAAACTAAGATCCTCTAGCCCTATGGTCCGAGCTCTAAGACCTTAAACTAAGATCCTCCACCTTTATGGTCCGAGCTCTAAGACCTTAAACTAAGATCCAGCCCTTATGGTCCGAGCTCTAAGACCCTAAACTAAGATCTACCCCAAATGGGGTCCTACGTCCTGCATGACGTTAAACTGCACTCTCAGAACTACGTGTGGCTTGATCTCCTGCCTGATGGAGTACGTAGGAACGCCCGGGCATTTCGACTCGGGTCCAGCCTCAGGGATCGTTAAGTCCCGCCCCTCCTCGTCGCCGGCCGTCTGGCCTGACTTCGGGTAGAGTGGTGCAGTTGTGATATTCTCCCCGATTCAGCTCGGGATGCCCCATCGCAAGGATGGGAAGCGACAGTTTCCTCGTCAGAGAGGTGCTGTCTGAGAATTGAGGTGACTCACGGCCAGATTAGTGCATCCGCCTAATACGTTTTCCCCACGGTGGCGCAATTTTGAGAGCGTTGGATTCTGTCCGAACAAATCGTCACTTCGCCCCACGCTTCGCATGCCCTGTTGATCTGGATTTTCCGCCCTTGTGTCTGAAGGAACCCCAAAGCGGTATTCATGATGACATGTGGTCCGCCTCCTGCAATATGAATGATGGCCTTTTTCGGTCCGTCTATTGCAGTTGTTATGGTCGATCCACTGTCCGCCTACCGTCTTGGGCATTTCCTGGAAGGCCGACCGTTGTGGATGTCTGGATTCGGGACACACGATTCACCTTTTCTCATTTCCCTATGTTCGGATAAAATCTCAACGCCCCTAGTATTGTCCCGCTCGTGTGTTGGAACAGGTTGGGGGGATGGTACATTGATTAGGTCTGAGGTCTCCTTTCTTAGGAATGACCTCCCTCTTTTCTCCAGAAACCCAGGCCCAATTGTGGATGCCTGATGCTCGGTTAACACTCCCGCAAGACAACGAATTGTGGTTGAGCATATTAAACCGAAAGACGCAGATAAATATATTGATTCATACAAATGGATCGAAATATTGAATAACGGAAGCAAAATTTTCTAGGAATGGCAAAAAACAAAGCCCCTAGGGATTAGCGTGCTGGATAAGTCTTTCTAATGCCGCTACCCTTTGGCTGGCGGCCTCCAGGGCTGCTTCTCGTTCTCTGCGTGCCCTCTCCTCGTCAGCGGTCGCAGCACGCAGTTCGTCAATCCTGGCCTGTGCGCGCTCCCGCTCGACTTGGAGTGTGACCATCTGTTGGCCCGCCTCCGTCAGCTGTACCTGAGCGTCGATCAGTTGTGCCGATAGTTGCTCCACAAGCTCGGTACATGCTGCGACGAAGGCCTCCTTCTCTGCTGCCTGCCCTTCGAGGCGCCGGACTTCCTGCTCTGCCGCGATGAGCGCCTGCGTGCTCTCCGACATGTCCCGACTTTGTGCGACGTCGGCACGCCGGCGGCTCTCGCGCATCTTCTCGGCCATGAAATCAAGGACCGTCAGATGGAGGCGTTGAGCATCAGCTCCCCCGGCACACAGGAAGCGCAGCCAGGTCTGAAGTGATCCCATGCGCCCCAGCCATTCCGATGGGTCTCGCTTGAGGAAGCGCTGGATGCACTTCCACCCCCTGCGTCGCGTTACCCGGCTATCCTCGACCGCCTCCGCGTCCGAGTCATCCATCTCCTCGGGGTCGGCAGGCCGGTAAGCAGGGAAGGCAGCCAGCAGGTCTGCTGCAGGGTCCGCCCCTGGGAGGTCCTCACGAGGGATAGGTTCCCCAACATCCGGGCAACCTTCTTCTCTCTCCCCAGCGGCGCCGACACCCTCGTCAGCCCCCAACCTCTCTCCGATGTCAGCACCGCCGGCGTCCGGAGCCCCTTGATCAGCAGTTGATGGGGCCGGCTCGGTTTGGAAGGTCTGTTCCGGAGCAGGCGGCATGTCCACCACTGGTCCACTTGTAGATGGCCCGGGTTCGGCAACCCGACGAGCCTCCAATGTTGAGATCACTGCGCGGGGCATGCCATGGTTAGTCACGGATCGTCAATGGCAAGCACCAGCAGTAAAGTAGGGAGACTTACGGGAGTTCGGAGCGTCATCTTCCGCTACCCCGGTCGCCGCAGGAACAGTTGCAGCAGGGGACCCCTTAGCACTTGACAGTTCGATGATAGGTGTCTGGCCCCCGCCTTGTCCTGCTGGCGCCTCTCCTACTCCTGTTGAGGACGCCTGACCGACATCCGTGTGCTCCTGAGAAGGATGGAGAAACGGGTTAGAAGCTGCATAAGAGAATGGATGAAGCAAGTTGAGTAGGGATAGAAGCGGACCTCGAGGAGCTCAGTGACATCAACGTTGTCAGAGCCGGCCACCTCGCCACTCTCCCGTGGGCTCCCCTGATGGGACCTTCCCTCGGAGCCTTCATCCTCCCCCGTTTCCTCCTCCTCCTCGGAGTCGCTACTGTCATCTTCTCCCGGCGGCATCTGTTCTGGAGCGGGCTCGAGACCGAGCATCACCTTCACCAGAAGGGATGGCTCCGCACGCTGACCACGTTGGCGCGCGTACTCGTCCATGGCCGTCAGATATGCATATTGCCGGTTGAAGTCCACCCTGTCGGTGATCTGGAGGCGCCCGACCTCTGGCAGATAGATTCCTTCTCTGAGTATCTTTCGCCAGATGACGTCGGTCCCCAGTGACTGCCGCAGGGTCATCCAGGCCGACCACAGCGCCGGGAAGACCGCATCGTGGGAGGGTTCGAGCAGACGCCTCACCTGCTTCCCGGGCCGCTCCTCGACCGCCGCATGCGCCCCCTCTCTGGGCGCCGAGGTCGTGGCGGCAGCCTGCGATGCGCCCGCCGCCGAAGTCCCTGCTCGCGCCGGCCCCGCTGCTTGGCGCGCCTCCGTTCTCCCCCGTGTGGCGGCGCCTCGCCTCCTCCCTTGACGCCCGGTCTCCGCACGGGTGACCTCGAGCCGCCGAACTGGCTTCCGTAGAAGCCCCTCAGGGTACGCGATGGCCCAGTGTTCGGCATACTCGGTTGCCAAGCCTGCGTCGATCCCGGTAGGAGGGAGAGTGATGACGTCGCCAGAGCCGAAGGCGACGAACATCAGCCACATCTGGCGAAGGACGCAAGGGTTCGTCTCCTCCCGGACAGCGGTGAATACCCTCTTCGGCATCCGCTGAAGACACCCGAACTGCCTGGCGAACCGGGTCGGCACGTAAGGCTCGCAGATCACCTTCCCGTCGATCCGAGCCACGAGCACCCCGCCCCGCATGTTCAGGAAGTATTCATGCTGCTCCAGCGGGCCCTGTCCGTTGTCGATCATCTGGCCGACGGGAGTGGGGAACGGGCTGAAGTTGAAATTGGCATGATTGCCAATCCGAACCCTCACGCCCTCCTCACTGAGGGTCATCGGAGCGACCCCCTCAATGTTCAGCAGGGAGGGTCGCAGGCCGTTGCCCGGAGGACTGATGGCGTTTGGGAACGTATACCCACCAAGGTGAGCAGCCACCCAGCCGTGGAAGAACTGAAAGGGCCCACAGATCCTTCGTGGCGACCCCCCTCGTGAGATGCGTCCCAGAATGGCATACAGCCTCGCCAGTACTGGGACCCCGAGGTTGTACCTCTTATTGGCAGCCATGGCGCCCGCCATCGCCAGCGTCGCCGGGCGGACGCCCATCCTCGCATCCCGCACTGGCAGGAGCCACCCGCTCAGAAAGGCGGCCAGGAACGCCGCGTACCGGACGTTCGGGTCCCGGGCCTCGATGACGCGGTACCCCCATGAGCGGTAATCGCCCGTCTCCAGGACCCGCCAGTACGACCCGTTCCGGCTCCTCTGAGCTGCGGTCGGGCACCGCTTCCCCCTGCCTGGCATCTTGACCGCCGGGTCATGCTCCAAGAACTGGCCGAACCACTCCTTGTAGGCTATGTCCTTCTGGAAGTCCTTGATC
Source organism: Viscum album (assembly GCA_963277665.1). NCBI lineage: Eukaryota > Viridiplantae > Streptophyta > Magnoliopsida > Santalales > Viscaceae > Viscum > Viscum album. The sequence continues at coordinate 337,418,047 of OY728144.1, forward strand.
CCGAGCCGCTGCGTAGCCAGGTCAAGAAGATGCCAGGTCAGAATGGGAGTCCGTGACCTGTCCTCCCAGATGTTCTTCGGTGGCAGGAACTCATCGTACTGGTAGCCCTCCAGCGGGATACCTCCGATGCAGTGGATGTTCCAGAGACCGATGCCGACCTCCCCATGGTGAATATGGAAGGTGTTGGTATCCGGGGACCAGCGAGTGAACAGCTCCGGCCCGAGCTCAGACTGCTGGTAGAAGTGGAACTGCGACGTCCACACCGCCTCGAACAGGCCGATGTACCGCAGCTCCTCTGCGAAGTGATCGCAAGTGTGGCGTACCCAGAACGCCCAGGCCCATTCACTGGTAAAGTTGCCCCCAGATCGCAAGTCCCAGTCCTTCAGCCAGCCCTTGGTGTCGTCAGTGACACTCTGACGGTATGTGCTCGAGTAGAGGGCTGGAGAATTCTCCGCAGTAGGCTCACCCCCGTCAATGGTCCGCGTCCTCGGGTTCAGGACGTAGACATCCAAGTGCCTGGTTTCCCTGGCAGGATGCCCATTGTTGGTGATGTTATAGCGGTGAAGCTCGTCCTCCCGAGTCACCCAGGTCCGCGGCGCATCAACCTCGAACCCTGGCACTGGAACCTCATCCAGGAGGCCAAAGTTCCAGAGCGGCAGGTTGTCCGACAGTGGATATGTCTTCTGGGCCGGCGTTAGTAAGTCGAACAAGGATTGATTGTTAGAAACAATCTCCTTGGCTCCGTAAACCTCCTCGTTCGTCGCCATCTCGGCTCTGCGAGTGGCGGCATCCCCCTCATTTCCTCTGTGCGCGGCCATCTCAGAAGTTTCGGGAGTCGTGCGGGTTAAGGGATGAAGCGTGCGGGATCGGACGAGGTTGGTAGAGAAGTTTGAAGGCTGGCGCGCAATCCAAGTGGACGGCGCACAATTGGGAAGACTGTCGCGCAAAGTTCCGGGTTTTCGCGCAAAAACAGGTGAAATCCGGACGGTTTTGCGCGCCGATCGGGCGAATTTCGCGACCGGAAGAGGCAATTTCGCGCACGAGAGCTTTGGAGCTTATCGCGCGGAAGGCCAGAGTACGGAACGCGGGACCCAGCGCCCCTATTTATAGGCGAGGCCGGGTCCGCGCTGCGCGGAAAGCGCTTTGCGCGACCGCAGCGGCGAATTTCGCGACCGGCGCCCCTTTTTGCGCGCCTAAGTCCCGCGCCGCCCAGGACTTCGGCATTCCGGCGTCTCCCTCGGAACCCGATCGTTGCGACCTCTCGCCGATCAGATTCCGAGGGGGGGCTTTTGTAGACGCCGGAAAAGTCCGTTGTTCCCAAACGAAGCTCCGGATGCGGAAAGCGAAGTGATATTTGGAGTCGGAAGAACGTTTCGGAGGGCCCGGAGGCCTTGCGCGGAATTTTAGAGGCCCGCGCGCAAAGGAGATGTTCCGCGCGCAAACCCCCGGGATGCGCGCAATGCGCCGGTCCGGCGCGCAATTTTGCGCGCCGCGGGTCCGCGCGACTCCCTTGCGCGCGCCGCGCCCGATTCCGCGCCCGCGAGAAGAATTTCGCGCTCGCACCCTGGATTCCGCGCCCGGGGTTGCCTATAAATACAAGGCGACCCCCAACATTTTAAAGGTTGCTGGAAGTTGAAACGTCTCTCGTGCGCGCAATTCAACCCCTTCCGCGCGCAATGACGAACTTCAGGTAACCTCCTTTCTTTCGCGCAAGAAAGCCTCGGGGTCCGCCTTCGCGCGCAATCCCCGCTGGCTCCTTTCATTTGAATAAAAAATCACCCTAAGGCCTTTGCGCGCAAAAGAACCCGCTTGCGCGCAATTGCCCCCGGGGTGCGCGCAATCCGGCCTGATTGCGCGCACCCCCCCTCTTTCAAGTGGCCATTCATTAGAGAATGAGCCGTTGCCCCCGCGCGCTATCCGAAGCCCGGTGTGAGCAATCTCAAGCATCCGCGCGCAAGGCGCTGGCCCAATTGCGCGCCAGCCGCCCCGATTGCGCGCCGACCCGCGGTTTTGCGCGCAAAGCTCCTCTTTTGCGCGCAATCCGCCAGGGTCGCCTCCCTCGACCCCCTGAGGGTACCCGTTTGCGTGGCGCCCGATGATCCTCATCCTGGGCGCCCGAACCGTGCGCTGTCTTCCCGTGCAGCCTTCCAGGCTCGTGCGAAGTGACGCGGACCCATCGTCCGGCAACCTATGCCCAGCATGACGTTAAACTGCGCATTCGTCCCGCATGACGTTAAACTGTGCATACGTCCAGCATGACGTTAAACTGCATATTCGTCCCGCATGACGTTAAACTGCGCATACGTCCAGCATGACGTTAAACTGCATATTCGTCCAGCATGACGTTAAACTGCCCATCCGTCCAAGCTGCACGACGTTAAACTGCCTAGCCCCCATCGTCCGCGCTGCAAGACGTTAAACTGCCAAGTGCTTCGTCCTCAACACATGACGTTAAACTGTACTTCGTCCGGCAAGACGTTAAACCGTCCGCTTCGTCCTCAACACATGACGTTAAACTGTACTTCGTCCGGCAAGACGTTAAACCGTCCGCTTCGTCCTCAACACACGACGTTAAACTGTACTTCGTCCGGCAAGACGTTAAACCGTCCGCAACCTGATCCCGTGCTCCGCACGCAGGGTCCCCCCGGTTTGGACGTGGCCCCCACCCGCTCGTCTCTGCAGGGATGTCGGGATTGTCCCCCTTTTTGGGACGATTTAATGGGAGTGGCTTTTCCCTACGGGGGCAGGGTATTACAAACCCCTAGTTCCTCGTGGGAGGCTGCACATGTGTATCTCCATTGCGCCTCCCCACGGCCGAAGCCAGTAGAGGGTATGACTGGGATCGAGGTGTCTTCTGCCTTTGGTCCAAGTCCCTTCCAACTGAGTTTTGCCGCAACCGGGCTGCCCCAAGTGCGTAAGTCCTGACAGAATGAACTACGTGGACTTTGATCCCTGTCTTCTATACAGGGTACGTAGGAAGCCTCCCTGAGGTCCAAGCCCACCACCTGGTCGTCCCGGTCGTATTTACGTCGGTTCGTCCATCAGTGGACCCCTCCAGGGTCCACGCTTGCGTTGATTCACCTATGAATCCGCCCCTGTGGGAGACTGCCTGTGTGTATCTCCGCGGTGCCTCCCCACAGCCCCCCTTTTCCATTCTCCTTTTATCGTCCAGCATGACGTGAAACTGTGATCCACCCGGCCGTTCCATCCCCCTCTGTGCGAGGTGGTTCGGTTCAATCCTCCGCCCGGCGGCCTAGACCTCTTCGTGAGTCGGCTTGCCGACGTCCAGCATGACGTTAAACTGTATGCCCGAACTACGTTGACTTTGATCCGTGTTAACGCGCGGTACGTAGGAAGCCCCTCTGGGGTCCAAGCTCTTTACTCCATCATCCATCCTGATCCTTACCCGGGCCGCCACATCCCGGTGGGGTCATGCCACTTCACTCCACTCCACGTTACTTGGGAAGCCGCCCATGTGCTGGCCCCAGCGTCGGAGGTTCCCCGCAAGGGGTTCCGTCATCTGATCCACTTTTCGTGTTGATCGGTCCGATGCCGTCCCCGCTGGACGTTAAACTCGCGGCATACCCCGTGATAAACACGGGAAGCTGAGGAAAACCTCAGGTGACGCAGTTCCCCGCACCCAGTACGGGATGCCTCAGGCCATCATGCCTTCGAGAAGCCCTATTAGGGATGGAAGACAGATGTGCAGAGCCGCAGTGTTACGACACGCCCCCAGCACACAGAGCCACCCGGCCTTCTCACCGCAGGTTGCTGCCCCGCCCAGACTCCTTGGAACGTCCGGGCGGAAGCATCGTAATTAACCGGTGTCCATGAAGATATGGCGCCGGGAACGAGATTCACGAACATTCTTAAGTCTATGAGGGAGACCCGGATTAGGCGACAAGTTCCGAGGAGACGTCCCAGGAAGGAGGAGCCGACATCCCATCATCCCGGTTTCGATCAAGGAGCAGACGCCCCTGAATAAGGGACGGATGCCGCCCGCCCTTGGAAAGCGGGACTGCGGGACCACAAGCCGCGCGCCCATCCCCTCGGGTTGACGGGTGCACGCGCGAACGCGTCCTGGCGGAACAGCGTAACCCGACGCACATCCGCACCGAAACAGTGATCAACTAGATTTTTATAATTCTGAGTATGATAATATAATTACCAGTGATGATGATGTTTTGAAACTAGGAAGTTCTATGTCCCCAATACTTAGAAAACATTCTGACTATAAAATTATTCCTTGATACATCTAAAATGGGGTATATACCTAAAGAAGACTTATAATTTCCAATTATTATAGATTTATTTTGAAGGTTGAACCAAATATCATAACCAAATTTTTAATTACTTCACCTAATTTAGAATAATTCTATATAACAAATGGTGTCATGTTCCAAAGACAAAACTTTTATTGGTACAAAGTGCGTTTTTTTAGTAAGATCAATAAGAAAGGTGATGTATTAGGAAAAAAATATCAACTTATTTGAAAAACATACCCTTAAATCGATGGTATTTATTTTAATGAGATATTTTATCTATTCATAGTGCATGAAATAATCTAAATTCTCTTTTGTTATTTTTTCACAAAGTAATTACAAGGTTCTTTAAATGGTTGCAAAGTTGTAATTTCTTAATAGTGAACTTAATGAATAAGTCTATTTGGATAAAATGGAATTAATTATAATCAAATGTTTTAGTTCATCAATGTATAATAGAAAGACTACATATTATGAGATAAATAAAGAACAACATGAAAATTATTCAAATATGAACTATAGATTAAGAATAATTCAGTGATATTGTTTTTTCCTGAAATAGAGAATAAATTTATAATGACTATGCTACACAAATGAGGAACCACTTCAATATTTCATTGACTAGTGAAACAACATTCTTTATGTTTCTACGACTCACTAATAATTTAAATTCTACCTTTCTTTAAAAACAAAATTATTCTCATGGGTTACACAAAAAGTTTGTTGTGGAGGAATAAAGAGAAGTTTACACATCTATAGAATATGGTAATATGTTTTCCTTAGATGAATAATAATGGAGTTTGGATAAAATAAAATTTAAAAGGATCAATGGAATCCTATTATACTTAATTGGGTCAATACTGGATGATGTGTTTGTAGTTACTCTATTTGAATGATTCCAAAGAAAATGAAAGGATTCAGATCTTATGGTAGTAAAAAAAATCATATTATACTAAAGGAACTTTTTATTATGGAAAATATTATGGAAACAAATAAAATTTTAATGATTTAATTATGTATAAATATATATTGGGAAGAAGATATTGGAGTGGCAAAGTCTACTTCTAGAGTTTTTCTTATCAGAGGTAGATGTGTTACATGGGGAACTAAGAAGAGAAATTATACCAATATTTGAAAAAATAATAGTATATTTAAGAATAAAAAGTCATAAAACAAATGATATGGTTGAAGCTAAATCAGGAATAAATGGGTGTGAATGTTTCACAGATACTGGTGATTGTATGTGACAATAAAATTGAAATCAATTTGTCAAATAAATTTTGTGAAACATATAAGGTCAAACCATATTGAAATTAATTGAAGCTTAATCAATGATAATGTTGAATTTGCTGAGTTATAATTTGAATATGTTTTAACTAAATGGAATGTAAAAAATATCATAATAAATACCATATAAAATGACTCCTTTCATCACTTAATAGTGTTTTTGGTAGTGCATTCTTTCCTGATATCCCTATAAGTTTTCTTGTTTATTTTACCACTTTAAATCATTTTAATTCATCAATAATGGGATTTAATATAGAATGAGATCTTATTTCAAAGGGGGATAAAAAGTTAGTCCATGTATAATTTATCATCAATGGGGATATGGGAAGATATATTTTCATAATATAAGGGATAATTAGGTGTTGAAAGCTATATTTTAAATTGAATATTATGTGCGTTGATTTTAATATTTCAAAAAAATACAAAGGAAAATAGAGAATATCTATTTGGGAAATTAAAGAACCCTCATAAAGTGAATTAAAAATATTACATTGACCATACACAAAGGATTGGAGCACTCTTACAAAAATTGTTCTATCTAATTATATAATTTTTATATTATCATAATATTGGAGAAAATATAGGACTTGTATCTTAAGAAAATCCATTCCAGAGTTCGGGATGTTTTTATATTTTATTCATTAAAAAGATTCTCACAGTTGAGTTAGAATTAATTTGGATTTGAGTGTAGCTATAAATGATTAAATTTTTTCTAAGGATGATGAAACAAAAATTTGAATGGTGATAATCAAACTAAAATATTCATGAGATACTCTTATGTATCAAAATGTTTATCTAACATGATAAGACAATGACATAAACTTTTTCTCATGTCATTATTATATTGGTAGAACAATTACCTTTTGTTATGTGTAAGGATTGTTCTATTAGGTTAATATTACATGATAAAAGAGTTACTATAATGTATGAAGAGTCATGTCACAGTTTGATCAGTTACATAATTAATGTTCATCAATGTAATTAATTTGAAGTCAACTAAACCATGAAAACAAACCTAGGAGAAATTTATATTGTTCTAGTTTGGGTATAACCTCAATTAACATGCAATCAGAGATCCTATGAAAAAATCATAAACATTACATTTTTGTCTTTGATACTGAAAAAGGTGACCCATTTTTCACCATACAAAACAAAAAACATCAAGTGGAAATATTTTATCACTTGCATTTTCAAGGAACTTTTAGGTTTATTATTTTTGAAAATTGGAAGAAACACTTACATAAACAATACACATGTATTTATTTGAGAATTTATCTCACCTAATCCATCATTTATTATTTAAAATTAGGTAATCATCATCATCCACATTAAACCCTTCTAGATATAAATCATTAAAAATAATAAATAATAACCTAGGGAAAAGGAAACATAAGAAGGGTGAACTGAAATTCTCAGTAAGGGTAAAAATAATCATTAACAATTGAATTCCATAAATGGTCATAAGAAGTGCATAAGGTTATGAAGAAATAATATGAGTGCATGAACATATCACAAAATAACTCATACCCATCAATACACTTATTATAAATAATGAAAAGTGAAATAAGGATTTAACAATGTTAATTTTTATAAGAATAAATAATCATGAAACATGTGATATCAAGATTGTTAAAAAAAATCATTTATAATCCATATAAATCATAAAAAAAGTGTTGGTATCTTGGAACATCTTCTTCATAACCCATTTTAAACAAATGTCAGAGATAAATGATGCCCATATAAATTCATAAGAGAAACCCTACTATAACTCCTTCCATCTTAAAAAAATGACAGGGAACATTACCCCAAGCATTAGAGTACTATCTTAGTGAAACCATCTTATAAGATATATCGGGCTCACCCGTTACTGTTTGGGTGCACCCATCATATAAGATATAATAATATCACCCTGATTTATCTAGGAATAACCATTATAAAGGCTATAACGGGATCAAAAGATGCTATTTGGGTTCACTCATCATATAATCTATTACAGGATCACCTAGTGCTATCTGGGTGCACCCATGATCACCAATAATGTCCAAGTACTATTCATGAATAAAACATTTAAAATCTTTCAATTTTTAATATAAAAATAATCATTGTACTTTCATTTCATAATTATCTAGTGGAAAAGAAACATGTTCCCTAATAATATCATTGAAACATTATTAAATAGTGTAAAATAAATTTTTCCCTTGAAAATATTTTGGAAACATGATTAACCCCTTGAAATGAAACAAGTTCCATAGCAATTAATTGAAACATGATTAAAAAATGGAAAATAATTGGGTTGCATAAGAATCTATTTAAATCAATAATAACCCATATAGAGAAATAATTGGTATAGTATTATTAAAAAAATATCCCCATTTGATAAAAATTAACAACAATGTTCATTGATGTTGTTGAATGGAAATACTATTAAAAGATCATTAAAAACATTTTTGATGAAAATAAGCTTTTGAAATTGAATATAATTTTTAAAAACTAAAAATTCACAAAATATTGAGAAAATATTTTTATTTGAAAACAATATTGGAATCATGTAATGGAAGATTCAAGGAATAAATTTACATGATGGAGGTAAAATATGTTCATGTCAAATTTGTTAAAAATAAACATTATTTTTAAATCATTTTGAAAAAGTGAGTCAAAAGTGAACCATTTAGAGAACATTATGAAATATCATTTTAATACCTATAATAATTAGGTACAAGATAATGAAAAATATAATTAAGAAATAAATTATTTTTATAAAATAGTATTTTTCAATTTTTTTAGAAAACATGGATATTTATTAGAAATATGCCCGATATGAAAGAAAAATTGAAGATCAATATCACTTACAGAAAAATTTATCGATATATCTTCAGTCAATATGGGGGGAAATATAAATAAAACATTTTAACATAATTCATGAAAAATGAAGAATAAAAATATTATGTTTATGAAAATAATACCATATGATTTACAATGATGTAATATTGAACATAAATTATCCTAAGATAAATAATATTGTAACATAAAGCCTTTTCCACTTTGGTAACTTTTCAATTACAAAAACCATGAAATAATTACCCAAAATTAAACATTAAACATAAATAACACAATTAAATTCCTGATATTACAAGTCAAAGGGGTGGTATATAAACCTCATAAAATAAGCTAGGTTCATAACATCAACATATGCCCCAAATAAAGAGAATTTGAGATGAATATCCCTTACAATGATAATATCATTGAATTGAGAATTAATGAATGGGTTGAATGTCTGTAATAAAATTAAATAAAAAAACAAGTGGAAATAAATAATAAAGAAATTAATATATGATTTCACATATAATCATAGAATAACAAAGTCATTGAAATATAATTATAACCCAATAAAAGTAAATTGAGTTAAGAAACCCTTTACCCCTTGTTAACTTTCAAATAAAATCCACTTGGATGAAATAATAAAAATTTAAACTTAGAATAACATTAATTATAAAGTATTTTGGATATTAAAGTCAAAATGGTAAGTATATACACAATACAATAAAAACAAGTGGTGATTATGGTATATGTGTCATAGAAATAAAAAAATTAGATGAAAAACGCTTACCTCGAGTCCAGGTTTTCCATGTGTGTAACTTAACCCCATTATAACAAGATTAAATCATTTATATAATTTTTAAGAACATTTTATAGGTTTAACACCATATAATTTAATGAGTTATTTTATTTATTTTTAACAACATATTTGAATACTTAATCGATTAAGGTACATCAGATGTCTTGAGGACTTTTGGTTCATTGTTTCAAAACAGATTCGGTGTCTTAACAATGGTCAAAGAGGTAATTATTTCAAAATTTATAAATTAACAATAATTAAATAATTATCATATTTATTCATCAATTATAATTTTTAAACCAATCATGAAAAATGGTTACGAAAAATAAACTACGTTACAATCATGGAGACGGTTGGTCATACATACACATGATTAATGTTTTATTTTTAAATGATAATTATGGAAGGAAGGTATTTATTATATTATAATTCAAGAATAATAATAATATAATATTTATCATATTATTTATTTAAATATACTTATATATATCATTTTTGTGATGTGGTGGGGAAAAAATAATCGCAACACTTCTTGGAGGTGGTAGTATATATGTACACAAATGACGTTATCATTTATTAGTGTAAGAAATAAAATGATATACTATATTTCTAGAATGAAAAATATTTTATGATTATAATTATGATTTCATTTATATTATATATATTCATTAAATTTATCCTTTTTACCTTCCTTGTAATTTGATTTTAAATATTGATCACATCGCTTCGGGGGGCGATAGTCCATCGTACACATTAGTGACATTATCATATCCCCCAAAAAATCTAATTTAACACTTTATATGTTATATCATAACTCTATGAGTATAAATATGTCTCAAATATCACATATATAATTTAAATCAATCATTAAAACAATCCTTCATAGGAAATGATGGAAAACGAATGTCATTCGTTTGTGGGTTGGTAGTCTATCGTACAAACCAATGATGATTTTGAATCCCGTTTGATGGAAGATTAGATGGATTCAAGTTATTAAATTAATGAAATAAAATATAAATATATAGGATATAAGTTTTTTATCTTATTATCTTATTTCAAAAATAATTGAAGGATGTTGAATAATAAATAAAATAAAAAGGCATAGTTAGGAATTTTACCTCTTCTTAGACCGCCACTTTAAAGGTATATCTAAAGTATTCCTAAAGAGGTTTTATGAAAACAATTATTCTATGATGAGTTTATGTAAGTTGGTAATATATTTGGGTAGGTATTTTTTTAAATAAAAGCATTTTAAGGTGATGAGAAGAGACGAGAGGGGGAGACCTTATATAAGTGAGGTGAGTGGCACACATGTAATTTTTGAAAATAAAACATTGGAACCATGATTTTAAAATTCTGTGAGGTATTAAAAATGACCATTATCCAAAAATAAACATGATAATTTCTTAATATGTACATAAAATATATTTTCAAAAAGTTATTAAGTCATTTTGACCCTTATCTTTTTAGTTTAACCCCCAATAAACACATTTTTATCTCAACATTAGTAATTAATTTTACTATTTTAATTATACATTATGGTAAATAATTAAGTTCAATTTCATAGTTAGTATAAATAATTAATATTAAAAATATTTAATCTATTTTAATAAATTAAATCTATGAAAATGGGAAATTTTAATTTAAAATTAAACCCACAGACACGATGAAAAATCAGGTTTTCAAGATGTTTATTTGGCAAGTAAAAGAATATTTTATATTAAATATATGACCTAAAAAATCATTTTATGAATAAAAATTTATATTTATTGTTATATAATATATAGATTTAATATAAATAATTACTAATAAGTGATTTTTTTAATTAATTAAAAAAGATAAACATTATGAACTTTAAAATAGTTTTCAAAAAAATAAAATTTTAAACCCAAAGACAACCTTATATTAAATAAAATATGATTCTGACTTAAAATAAATTAAGGTAAATAAATATTAAAAATAATAATACTTATGTTAATTGTATTTATATTCAAAAAATAAGGGGACTTTTAACTTTCTTAATTTATTGAAAATAAATGTCATTTTTAGAAAAAAATGGTATTTTCACTATTAACTGAAATATCAATATTTTCCAAAAAATCCAAAAATTTCACCCAAAGTAAATTTTTGTATACTGATTGAAAAAATTAATTTAATTTTATAAAATAATTTTTCTAAAATTTTAATACATTAATTAAAATATTTTTTCACAAAAATAAATAATTTTTTTTGAAGTAAATACATTTTTGAAGAAGAAAATTACTTTACTAAAATTTTATTAATTATTTACTAAAAATTTATCAACAATTTATATTGACTAGAAAAAATTTATATAAATATAGTTTATAAATTAGTTAATATTATTCATACATTCTAATTTAATGACAAGGTCATAATGGTTATATATTTCATGGGTCGTTTATACTCACTTTTTCATGTCAAATATGCTATGAAACATAGTTTTATTTTCATAAATATCTGGATGTTACATCCTATTCCAATTTAATAAAAATTTTCTCGGAAATTTTAAATTTATCTTGATAATATAAGTTCGGATATTTGAAAATAATTTTTTGTAAGAATAAATTTTAAAAGGCGTAATAAAACATCCTATTGATAAAATAGAAAGGGATGTATAATGGCCATATAACATAAAACATACTAGGTATCAAAATAGGAGAACATTAGATGAATAATAATATTTATACATGGAAGAAAATAATAATTCCAAAATAAGGATATGGATTGACAAAGATCATGTATCATAATAAATTGAATGATCAAGAGAAATTTAACAACCACAAACCCATAAAAAAAGAGGTATGAAAAAGGACATTGATTTCATTAGAATTGATGGTAATAGGACACCATTTTTATAAGAAGATCATTTTGATAGAGTTAAAGAATTCATTTAACATCTAGACTAAGATAATAATGAAATAAAATTTCTTGATGAGTAGAATTTTATCCTTTAATCAAATTCTATCATAATCTCATCTTTTTATCCAAATGATGAGTATTCTAGATAACTTTTTAATTCACACCTAAAGCTGCAATATAATAGTATAAAGGACCAGATGGACATTAAATGGAAAATTAATCTGTTTCACCAATCATTAGATATTATATAAATCCAAAATGGTTAGAGCATGAAAATATTTTTACCAAACTGTGCAAACCATTATAGGATGAAATAATACATTAATCTCTAAAATTCATCAGTAATACCCAAAGTTAAAACTAAATAACTAATAAATAAACACAAAATTAAATATTATTTTAACCTCAAAAGTTTTCTCATTCCATTTATCTTTCAATCGAAAAAATATGGTGATCAATTTTTTTTGAAATAACTGTATTCACTTAGTTACCAAATCACTTTTCAATCCAATGGTTGTCTATATGATAAAACTTGTGTCCCTATAATTAACATAATATCAAAGATCATATAAATCTTAAAGGTTATCAATAAATTAAATATTGTTTAAAAAATATGTAAATTCATACATAATGTAAAAACGAATCTTTAAATATGCTTTATTCTAAAAAATATCTCCCAAAATGACATTAATCTCATTAAGATATCATCATTATAAACCTCAATTGAGTGTCTAAGGATTTTATCTTTTGATCATCAATAATCATATATAACTATGATGATATCAATAACTATTAATATAACCTCACATTAAAAAATCATAATATCAAAATTTATCTAATCCCTTCCTTGAATATTGACTATAATAACCATGAACCAATAATCCCAGATCTGATACTAAAAACCTAAAATTTACATATCTAGATTTGATACCAATGATGGTGACCAAATTTTCCTGATCCAAAACATAAAACATCAAAAGGAAATACTAGATCACATGAATTCTGAAACACCTTTAAGGTTTATAATTTTATAAAATTAGGAAAAACTCTTATATAAACAATACCCATGTCTTTAAATGATAATTTTTCTCACATAACCCAAATTTTCTTATTTTTCATTAGGTCAACATCATCATCGATATGAAAACCTTCTAGAAAAAAATCATTCAACATAATTATTTATAAACTAGTGAAAGGGAAAAATTAGAGGGGTAAAATCTAATTTATAGTAAGGGTAAATATAAGGATTAACAATTGAATTTCATAAATTAGAATAATAAGTGCATAAGTGTATGACGACATAATGAGAGTGCTTGAGAAAATCCTAAAATAACTCATACCCATCAATAAGTGGATCATAAATCATGAAATATTTCATAAGGATTTATGAAATGATAGATTTATAAGAATAAATAATCATGAACTAGGTTATATAAAGCTTGATCAAATGAACCATATATAACCCATTACAAGCATAATTAAAACTTTTTGTTATCTTTGAACATCATCTTTATAAGCCATTTTAAACCCATGGGAGAGATAATTGGAAACCATTTAAATCCATAGGAAAAACATTCCATTAACTCTGTCATTTTATCCTCTAAATACAAGGAACATTACTTAATGCATTGGATCACTATTTGGGAATACTCATCATATAAGCTCTATTGGGCTCGCTCAACACTATCTGGGAATGACCATTGTATAAGATATGACAAGATCACTCATTGATATCTAGGAACACCCATAGTTTAAGATATAATGGGATCACATGGGGATATCAGGGCACACCCAAGATCATTAATAATTTCATTGTATCATTCATGAATAAAACATTTAAAATCATTTACTTTTATACATAATAGTAATTATTGTTCTATTATTTGTAGATTGACTAGTGGAAAAGAAACAAGTTTCCTAAAAATATATTTAAAACATTATTAACCCATGGAAAAGAAATAGGTTCCTTGAAAATATATTTGCAACATGATTAAATCATTTAAATTAAATGAGTTCAAAAATAATTTCTTTGAAACATGGTTCGCTCATCGAAAAGAAAAGGTTTCGATAACAATATCTTTGAAAAGGTCAAAATCAATCTAGGGAAAGAATTTGGATGATATCATTAAAAATTTACACATTTTAGAGACCTATGATTTCACTTTTAAGAATTCGAAATATTTCTATATATATTTCCGAAGCTATGTGCTAATACAATGTGAGATTATGAGGCCTGGTGTGCCCATAATTAAATTTATAAAAATATTAAATATATTTTATATTGCATGCATTCATATTCTTAAAGAAAATACGATAAATCTTAAATGGTTGATCCCTTCAGAAATCTAAGACAACATTTGAGTCCGAAACATGGTGTTCGCCCTAGGTGTAGCATTAAATAAGTTGGTGTGGGATGTTTGGACCCCTAGCTCATTGGCGGTGCGTTTAAGAGGATTAATTATTTTTAGAAATAAATTAAGTAATTCCTTTTTGACCCAAATGATATATTAAAAATATGTCACTATGTATTAGTTTCTAGGATTGGATCATTATTTTGGTTTTCCCCCCATGATGGTCTCCTTCCTCCCTTCGTTGGCAGATCTTAATGAATGATGATAAAACTGTCGAATCAGATCAGATCAGACACAAACAATGAAATAACTTCCTTTAAATCATTGGAAAACATGTTCTTCATCACCGATTGATACAAAATAGAGGTAAGAATCATCTATTGGAGTTTCTATTCCCTTTTTATGAAATGTTGATAAGATCCACCATATTTTATGGATCTGTTCTAATTGAAGAACTTGTAGGTGCCTGAGTATTGACATATTTATTTATTTCAATTTTTTACCTCAGATACCTATTCTTGAACATTTCCAAAAAACGCTTGGAAATTGATTTTTAAAACTTTTTCTTTGTTGCCAGTATCCCTAATTTCTATTCATGTTCTTCACCCATTAGACCCTTGGTCTCGGTTTGACCTTGCTGAGAGGTACCAAGCTCGTTCATACACCAAAATACGTAGAAGATCAATTAAATGGGAATGGATCAATTATTGTGGAATAGATTTGGAAATATTTTAGAATTATGATGCTTGATTTGTTGGTTTATGTTCATGGAATCAAACTCAAATTCTATGGCAGTGTACCGAACGAGTAGTGAAACCCTCAACGAAGATTGGAGCCATTTTATGGAGAACATAAATGAAGATATATGTATTTTAGATGGATAAATCAATTTTATCTAGATATAGTGCCAAAATTGAATTCATATCGAACAAATTTGTGGTGGGAATCAGATATGGAAAACTGTTGAAAAACCTGACTACACTCTGTGTTCAATGAAGAACACATGGTGTGTAGAACCCTCAGTGGAAGTGCTAGGGTTTCTGAAAACTAAGGAAGACATGGTGTGTATATCTTTTATAGATGTCACATAACCTATCTTAGGTGGGACAACCTATGTGATAGGTCACACAAAAAATAACCCATGCATGAGTATATGAGGTTCGATACACGGTCATGTACTCTAGTATACGGACATGGCGAACAACACCTGGACCTGGTCTCGGTTAGCGATAAAAATACATATAGTCCACCAACACAGAATGTACTACTGCATAGATACAAACCCATGTTCCAATTAAAGAAAAGACCAGTCTGTGAAGTAGGATTACACATCCGGTCGACCCCCTCAGATGTCTTATACCCCCATGGTTTCTTTAATGAAAATTCTAATCTTTGTACCTAATAATTTTGAACTCAATTTTGGACCGTTAGTAGCCTACCCTGAGTATTTATTCTCTTAGATTGTGATGGTTCCCTTAGTTTTGGATTTCAAGATGCTATAAAAAATGTTCCAGGCATGACACCGTTTTAGGTGACCCCAATGATGGAAATGATCAGGCAGGATCATGAGATGCTTACTCTTGAGTGGAACCATCCAGCAGGGCTACATATGGGTCCTCAATGTCTTCTAGGGTGGAGGCCTCTAGAAGATATGGGAATGGGTCCTCCAGAGACTCCCTAGTGAACCCTCCAACTAGGCTGGGCATGTGTCCTCAATGAATATTAAAGTGGAACAATCCAGCTGTACTAGGCATAGGTTCTCGACTTCACAAGTGGAACACTCCTCTAGTATTTGGGCATGGGTCTTCGATTAATTATAGTGTATCCCTCCATCTATGTTTGGAATGTTTCCTAAACCATCGGAGTATAACCCTTCTATTGGGAAGGGTATGTGTCCTCCATCGACTATTAGATTCGAATCCTCCTGTTGTATTAGGGAATGTGTCCTTTATCTAGAAATTATGGCCCATCAACTGTGTGGAACAGTGACAAGATGTGGTTTAACATAGCTATGGAATCACGAGGAATATGAACACTTTCCACACAAAGACGTGTTTTTGTGATGTGACCTAAAACCATTAGGGTGATTCAGTACCTCCCAAAGTAGATAGTATCAAGGTGTGGTGGTTGATTTCATTAGATTTGTGTGTTTAGGGAAGATGTGTGGGATGTTGGACATCCTTGTTTTACTTCTAGAACTGTTGGCTACTCATCTTTTTGGGATGAGTTGTGATATGGAGATCCCCATACTCTCTCGTTTGGTAATATGTTGACTATATATATATATATATGCTTTTACTGTATCCAATCATTTTATTTGGTTACTATCCTTCCAAGAGATATGAAGATGCATGAGGTATGCCACATGATTTTCATGTATAACTTCTCATGTCTAGATGACTATACTCTCCTACTACGGGAGGTGAATTCTCAATGGGTAGTTCATAGACTCATCATGTTTATCCCATAGTGTTTGGAAAATCTTACTTTCACTCTTAGTTTTAGGTCAACTATACTCTTTCACCATACCTTATAAATCGTCTATCTTTCACTTATGTGGTTTCTCTTACATCTCCCCCTCGTCTTTCTGGGTTTTCGACTAGGTATGTTTATACTCACCATATCATGGGCTTTTCCCGTATGTGTCATGTATTATAAAAATAACAGATAGGTTGACCGTGACTATAAGGGAGCATAGGGATACTAGTTTCTTGGACCATGTACGATGGTTTTATCTTGGGATTAAAGAGCTGGGCTCTCTCAATTGTTTACATTTTCCAGTTTCCTATCATGTTTGGACAAATTTCTGGTTGGGTGTGTATTTTTCTCCTTTAACATCAATTTACACTACCGTACCTTTGTACTGTCTAGAGGTTCATTCATTCTGGGTTTATTTTATATCTATTTTTCATCTTTTATGCTTTCCCTTGACACTTTTTCATTGATTTGTTTATGTGTGTGCGTATAGGTACTTTGGAAATGGACTCCCTGAGTTAGTTATGCCTTCAACACTTTTCGTCGCCCATAGCATATGGAAGTAGGATTTGGGTAGTTGTGGCTCAATCCCGACATGGGGCGAGTCATGACACCCATTATAGAATAATTAAATACAAGGGTTTGTGATGTTGATGAATTTGAATACCATTAAAATATCATTAAAAACTTTTTTTTTGGAAAATAATATTTTTAAATTGAAAATCACTTTTAATATCTAAAAATTCAAAAAATATTTCCATGATATTTTTTAATAAAAACGTACATGGAATAATATAATTTAATATTCAAGGAAAATAATGGTAATTATGGAAAGAAAATATTTTCATTTAATAAATTTTGAAAATAAACTTTCTTTTCAATACATTTTAAAAAAGGGTGTCAAAAGTGACCCATTTGGAAAATGTTAAGAAAGTTTCTATTAAAATATTTTAAAATAAGATGAAAGATCATGTAAAATGGATTTAGAAAATCATTTATTTTAAAAAAATATTATTTTAAAAAATAGAGAACATTTTATAAAACATTGATATATAATATAAATATACCCAAGATAAATGAAAAATACAAGACCAGTATCACTTACAAACAACTTTATTGATGTCTCTTTAATTAGTAAGAGAGGAAATTGAAATGAAAAATGTTAAACAAATGCATGTATAGAGGAGAAGACATATTTTTTTTTTCAAGAGAATAAGAACATATTATTTCTTCCAATGTAACCTTGAATATATATAATCCTGAAATAAAGGAGATTGTAACATAAAGTTACTTCCATTTTTGTATCTTTTCAATTGTGGGCTTTAAGAATGAATAATTACGAATGAATATTTTAATATAAATAACATAGTTATATTAATGATATTCCATGTCAATGGGGGTAGTATATACAACTCATAAAACAATTTAGGATCATAATATAAATGTATTTCTGAATGAAAGATAATTTGAGAATAATAACCCTTACAAAGATCATATCATTGAATTGATGATTAATCAATGTATTGATTATGTGTAAGAAACATAAACCAACAAAAAACAAATTTAAATATAGAAGTAAATAATTTATATATTAATTCACGCATAATCATATCATAAAAAATCAAAGAAGAAGAGTTTTAACACAACAAAAGGAAATTAAGTTAAGAAACCCTTTACCACCTGCTAACTTTCAAATGAAATATATATGTATGAAATAATTAAAGTTAAAACTTAAAATACCATGATTCATGATGTATTTTTGATATTAAATGTAAAAGGGGTAGTATATATACTGTATAATAAAAATAAGTGGTGAATATGGGATATGTCTCACAGAAATAACAATGTGATAGGAGAAACCCTTACCCTGAGTGCATGATTTTCATGTGTTCCATTTAACTCATGTATAATAAGCTTACATCAAACATTTGATTTATTAATAAAAAATTTATAGGTTTAACTTTTCATAATTAAATAGTTTATTTTATTTTATAATTATATATTTGAATAATCAATTATTTAAGTCCATGCTGAGTGTTTTGAGGATGTCAAGTTCATTATTTCAAAATGGATTCGGTGTGTTGTACGCTATGAAAGTGTTAATTATTTAAAAATATATAGAATAATAATAATGAAATAATTATCATATTTATTAATTATTTATACTTTTTAATCCAATCATTAAAAATGTTAATGAAAATGAACTACTTTACAATCATGGAGACTGTGGGTCGTATGTACGCATTAGTAGCATTTCAATTATTCAATAATCATTATAAAAAAAGATATGTATTTTTTATCATTATATAATTTCCATAATATCATAATTAACATATTATTTCATTAATGATTCTTATATATATCATTATTTTTATGTGGTGATGATAAAATAATAACATCGCTTCATGGTGGTGGTAGTACACACGTACACCAACAACATTATCATTTTCTAGTGTAAAAAAGAAAATGATATAATATATTTTCATAGTGATAAATATTTCATGAGTATAATTATTATTTAATTTATATATCAAATATTCAATAACATTATCCTTAATACCTTCCATGTAAATAATTAGTGAAAAAGATAATCCCATCTCTTCATGAGGTGGCAATCCTCCATACAAAATAGAAAAGTTATCATATCCCAAACAGAATGGAAATTAAGAAGTTATATGTGGTAAAATAACTTCCAAAAGTATAAATATGTTAAAAATATCATATAAATACTTTAAATCCATTATTAAAAAGACCCACTAAAGGAAACTAGGGAAAACGAATGTTATACTTTTGAGAGGCAGTACTCCAACATACACAAGAATGATGATTTTGTATCCATTTTGATGGAAGTGGATTTGGATTTAGGTTAATACAATATATAATTATATAGTATAGAATTAATTTCTCATGTTAGTATATTAAAATAATATTTTACAATGATAGAGGAAGAAATAAAAAAACATTGTTAGAAATTTTTCCTCTTCCCAAACCACCTATTTTGGAATCTATCTAATGTGTTCTTAGAATGAATTTCTTACCTAACCAAGGTTTATAAGAATAGAGTTTGGAATTTGGTAAGGTATTTAGGTAGGTTTATGCTGATCCAAAATAGTTTCATGGTGTGAAGTAGAGAGGATCTAATGTGGGCTTTTATAAGTGAGGTGAGTGGTATATTTGTAAGTATTAAAAAGAAGTACATGTAACCATATTCTTCACAATTGAAAAGGATCAAAAACGGTATGTTATTGATACATATACATAATAAGATCAAAATATTTCTAAAAAATATATTTAATACTAATTTTAGGTCATTTTGAACCTTATACGTTTAGTTTAAAAACAAGTAAACCTGATTTTTACCTTAACCGCGATAATTAATTTATACTATTTACAAAATTCATTATAGTAAAAAATTAAGTTTACATTATTAAATAATGATTTTTTAATATTTTGAATATGAAATCCATTTTAATTAATTTTACTCATTAAATTCTAAAAATTTAATTTAAATTAAATCTGTTGTCGTGACAAAAATGCTTGTTTTCAAGAAGTGTATTTTTAAGAAAAATATGATTTTATATTAACTATATGACTAATAATAATAATTGTATAAATATGAATTAACATATGTTAATATATAATATATAAATTTCATTTAAATTTTTCCACATTATTGTTTGTTTTCATTAATTTAAAAGTAGAAATATTATGTACTTTAAAATGGTTTTCAGAAAAATGCCATTTTCAAACCTAAAGACAACCTTATACTAAAATCCAATATTAATTTTTTTGAAAATAAATTAACTGAAATAAATATAAATAAATTATACTTATTTTAATTTTAGTAATATAAAAACATAACGGGACTTATAAATTACTTTATTTATTGGAGATAAATGACATTTTTAGAAAAATTGGAATTTTTTACTATTCACTGAAAAATACAAATATTTCACCAAAAGTAAATTTTTATATTTATATTTCAAAAATAAATTTTAATTTATCAAATAACGTTTCATAAATTTACAAAAATAAATTATAATATTTTTTTCATGAAAAAAAATAATTTTTGATGAAAATATATTTTTTAATAATAGAATTAATTTACTAAATATTAATTGATTATTTACTTTAAATTTATAAATAATTTATATTGAATTGGAAATATATATATATCTTAAATTAGTTAATACTATTTATTCTGAACAATTTAATAGCTTATTTATAAGAGATATATATTTCACTCGTCATTTAAGCTCATTGTTACATGTCAAACATGCCGTAAAACATAGATTTAATTTCTAAAATCATAGGGTGTTTCAATGAGATCCAACTATTACTAAAATATAATAAATTAATACGCTATAAAGAATCATTTGTAAACATTAATCAAATAAATGATTTTCCTAGAGTTTATAAAGTCACTATGATATGGAGGTCAGGTAAAAACATAAAATCTAGAGATGTGAGATTAATTTTGAATAAGTATATCAGAATTATAATGATTAGGATAATAATAATATACTTATATATCTAATTTACAATAGGGGTTGTGAATTTTAGTTTAAAAACATAGTTTAAAATAATTAATCTGAAAAACCAACAGCCCTCTTAAATTATGTAATTTGAATTGGACCTCAGTCCAATGATTGCAATCAAAAATTCATAATCAGATACAATATGATTAAATAAGAGTAATTGATTCGATATTAAAATGAATCTGATTAATCGTAGTAAAAATCGTAATCAAAATGGTTACAATAAAAAGTAATTAGAATATAGTTTGTAGAATACGATTATCAAATTTACTACTTAATATGCACAATAAAAAAATAAAATTATAGACAAAAAGAAATAGCTTTAGTAAATAAATAAAAACTTATAGATATTAATAGAACAATCTATTTTAACCATAAGAGTAAGGTAGTTACTAACCCTAACTAAAGGTATCCCTTGTTTTATACTGACAAGAAAGTCTGTATTTCCTTAGAAAAAAAATCCCCTGATATGATGATCGATAACCCTGTCTTCCTATCCACAAAATCCTTCTACATGAAGATTATATTTTCTCTTATCTACCTATCCCTAGTGTAACCCCTGATGTTTTTATGAAATATTTTTTCTCTAAATAATTTTAATTCCTCAATAGCTTGAACTGTATACAATCATGAGTTTAAAAAAATCGTGAGATTCCCTTTGTATAAAATGATCATTTTAACATAGCCGTTAGGTTTGCATAATTAAATATAAATAGCTTATGGAAATGTATGGTGAAGTCATTTGCTACCAATTATTTATGAAAAATATAAATCAAATATTTTTTTGTTAATAAATTGTGTGAATTACTATTAGTAAATTAAATTAATGAAATATATATTTTTTATACTTAATAAAATATTTTTATATTCATATAATAGAAATTTTTGTCATAGGGTATTAATAAACCCTATTTGATGTATAAAAATTTATATTTTTCAGAAGGGTAATTTTCTGCTTTTAAGTGCAAACCACTTTTAAATTAATATTTTTACACATGAATAATTTTTATATGACAAAATAAACATTTTATTTGGAATATTTATCACAAGATTTACTTTGTATTAATTTTTAATATTTTTCTAAAAACTTTCAAATTTTGATGAATAGTAAAAATAAATTAAATGTTAATTAAAAATAATTTTTTTTGAAATAATTTATATGCTTAAATTATAATATTGAATATATTTAAAGTATAAATATAATATATTTTTTTTCATTCAATGTAATTTATGTCAATATAATTAATTTTTCATTGAATTCAGATGTAAAAACATTTCAATCTTTTGCAATATTTTGACTTTTAAAACTCGTTCTCTCTTTCTGACAATGAGATTAATTTTAAAATAAATACTACAACTTCTGTGTTTTTAATTTTGAAAAATGGATTCCATATTTGTAATTATTAGGTCCAAATTATGTAAATAATTTTATTTTATTTTTGGGCAATATAAATAGTAACTTCAGTAATTTTTATTAATTTAGTAAAAGGGTAAATCTGGTAATGAAGTGTAAGAATACTATTATAAAATTACCATAACACTTGTATTAATATCATTTGATTAGTGTGTTTATACCTAAATCATCATTGGTTCTAAATTGTGTCTTTTGTAAGCCACTTGGAAGATATTAAAACATTTTATTTATTTTATTTAAAGAAAGTTAAATATGTCTCACTCAAATTTTAATAATAAAATCATTTTTATATAAGGTTATACAGAAGATAAATTAGATTATAAATACTCACATGAAATAAAAAATGTTTTTACTTATCATGGTAATTTATTTTTAATTTTAATGAAATAAATAATTACATTAAAGACTTATACTTTGATGATGTAAAAATTAATTAAATGATGAGAGATCAATAATTTTTTTTATTAAAATACTAATAACCAAAAAAATACCCAAAAACTTTACCAAATATTATTTTTTGAGTATATATCTACCATAACTATCCATGTGTCGAGTTATTGACCATTTTGAGCCTTATAGGAGAGATTGTCACACTTATATTATTTTAATTAAAGTGATGTTAAAGTTGTAACATTCATGTTTTTAAATTTACAACCTTTTTAATGTGAGATTTTTAGAATATAAATTAGAAAAAAGTATTATTATGAAATAAATCATATTATCTTCATAAAAGTATTATATTTTTAATTTTTTATTCAAAAAATAAGTATACTAGATAAGTACAAATATTTGATGAAGTAATTATTTTATTAATGGAGATAACAAATACAAGTTATTAAAAATATTAAAATAAATATACTTTCAACTAATTAATATGTGAAATTAATTTTATATATGAAATTTACTTCTTAGGAATATAATAAAATAGTTTTTTTGAAATTAACTTTTTATCTTAATATTTTAATAATCAATGAATTTAATAGTGTCAAAATCAACACTATTGTTTGTTTCCGAAAATAATGTTTAATTAAATTATTTAAAAATCATAAAACATTTTAAAAAATATATAATAATTATGATATAGTCAAAAATGATATAATTTATTTATTTATGGTCGCATTTACATCAAATAAGTAAATATCAAATCCTTTTAATATTTCAATATTTGTTAGCCTAGTTAAATATTAAATAGAATAACTATATGTTAATTAACATATTAAGGTTTAAATTGATATAAAACATGTTAAAAATTTATTGGTTTTTGATATTACAACCATATATCAAATCATATTCTAAATTGGGTAATTTTTTATGTTTTTGGTTAGGGTTTAATTTTATTATAAATTATTATTTATGGAGTTTCCAAAAGTGCCCCTCAACCAAATTATAAAAGGGCATCTACTCCCTCACCTCTTCACTTAACTTTGAGCCTTGTAGCTTGTAAATCCCCTACCATTTTCCCTCATCAACATACTTATTTATATTATAAAGGTTCTGGTATTCTTCAAAGACCAACTCTAGTTCTCTAAGAGGGGATTTAGAGTAAGTACGTCGATGAAGAGGTAATCTCCTCTACCGATTATTTCAAACTTTTTTCTTCTTATAATTCCTATTAATGAGTTGTTTCATTTTCAAATAATAAATCAAGTATCGCTTATATACTTTGATATTATTGAAATTATTAAAGAACCATATTCCACCCTCTATTCATCCTATGAAAAACAAAATCACTACGCGTGTGTATGTACGACTTATTGTCTCCACACCGTGGGGTAATATTTTTTTCACCACCAACTTACTTGAATGGGTATAATGATGAAAATAATAAATACATATGATTATTATAACACGATATTAATTCTGAAATATTATACACCATCCAATTTAATACTATTCAAAAATTAGTGTAATGATATCATCACTCATGCATACGTACATGCTACCATATCCATGGTGCGATGCGATTCATTCTAAATTTTCATAATTAAATCATGATTATATAAATGTACATAATGAATAAATATTATATATATTATGTTAATATTATTTTTTATTGATATAATTATGACCTAATAAGGAGAACCATAACTTATTCAACAAAAAATGCATAAGAACATAAAGTAGTTAATATCCGAATAATGAGTAACAATGAAATGTTACAAGAAAAAAGATAATAGTATGATCATATATGATATCCTAAAAATGACTATGATTCTGAAATAATTCAATGAAATTATTTTAATCATTATACCAGAGGTTCCGAAACATACGAAGGATATCAGATCTATTGTAAGGGATTATTTCACAATCTCATTATTATCCAAGATTTTTTATACAAAAGTATTTATTGGGGGGAATTTATCAGCCAAATCAATGTTTTATAAATATTTAATATTATTTTTATTCTTATAATTTTTTTTAAATTCAAATTTAACCATTTTTTTAATTTTTATTAAATGGTATGAAAGGAATCCTTTGTTGTTATTCGATATGTGGTACTTTTTAAATTTTCTGAAAAAATTATGAGAATAATTTTTTAACTTATATGAAATGAACAATTTTTTATATCTTAATAGTGCCTTATTTAAAGGAAGATTACTCTTAACTATTTCTGGTTTATTTTCAAATAACTTTTTTTCTTTTAAAATTGTGTGGAATTTTTAGAAAATAGAATATTTTTGAAGAAGAAAGGATATTTTCCTCAATAATTAATTTCAAGTGTTCAATAAAAATTATTTTCCATATAATATGGAATTATTTAATAGGTTTATGTTTCATGTATAATATCCTTATTATTACTATGATTTTATTTTGTTTATAATTCAATTATATTTATGAAATCCATTTGTTTTACATGGATTATGTTAAGGTTGAATGATGTTTAAATAAACCCATTTTATTCCGTAGGTAATGATGATTGATTTATGTTATCATGGAACACATAAGAATTATTTCATTATGAGATGGGTGGGACTAATATTTTCCTCCAATTCATTGGGTAAATATTTATATCTCATGATATAGACATGGCTAGAATGGGAAATGATCTCAGTTCAGTAATACTGGGCTGGAATGAGAAGTGAACTCGGTTCAGTAATGCTCTTTTTCTGCTATGATGGTCTTATAAATGAGCATTGACTAATATGAAATAATTTTCTTTTATTACGTGTATGACACAAAGCTTCAAGTCTTATATTATGACTTTTGGGATTATGATCATTCATTTTTATGAACTTTCATGATTTATCCCATGGCATGATATAACGATCTTTCATATGCATGATAAGATTTCCAAATGTTATGTTCTTATGAATAATGATTATGATATGATTGATATATCCCTTATTTATCCTTATTGAGCATCTGATCTCACCCTTTCATATGTTTTTTCCCTGGTCATGAATAAGGGTATTAAGTAAGACATGTCAAAATAGGGGTCAAATTATGACGAAATAAGTGGGAGAAAATGAAGATGTTTTATATTCCCGTTTTTTATGTTTTCTAATTTCTAAAGACACTATACCTCTATGGTAGCTTCATAGATTTGTTATATTTTGTAATGAATATTCATCAACTTTGAAGTAATATCAATGTATGTAAAGTATGGTTCATTATAGTTGGTATCATAGGAAAGTTATTGTTAAAATTTAGAAACTAGGATGATAAAAACTTAGTAAAAACCCAAAGGATATGTCAAAGTATTAGTTAAAATATTAATGTTTTAGAAGTGATAACAAATAAACTCGTATAAAACCTAAAGTTTCCTAAGTTGAAATTTTATTATTTAATATATGGTTTTCACATTATGATTAGTGTTGGTCACACTGTGCTTCTTGGTTTTAGTCAATGGATAGAACCCAAAAGAACCAAATTATTGCTAAATGTAATGAAAAGTAAAATGATTGTCCTCCTGAGAAACCAAATTTATGGGAGATGGAATGAAAAATATTATATCTATGCTCACAAAACATTCCAAATCTATGAATCATGCCTAAATTCTAAACATGTAAAGGAGGGAACAAAATTTAGTTGAGTCCTTCATGAGGAAATTTACACCTTCTTTCAATGGGTCTTTTGATCCATTAGTGGATGGATAATGGATCAGTACCACTGAAAAGATATTTTCAATTCTCCAAAGTTCAAAACATGATAAAGTTATCTTAGCATTCTATCATTTGGGAGGTCTATTTGATCAATTATCGTACCTTATCAAGAATACAAGTCAAAGAGATGAAATTGAGTCTACAGAATGAGATGTGTTTAAGAACTTATTTTTCAATAAGTACTTCCCTTTTTTATTCTTTGAAAAAAGATGAACAAGGGGTTCCTTTAACTTAAGAAAAAATATTTTCAATTCATTGGTATCTATGAAGATAATTTTTTAAGACTTTCATGGTACACATATGGAATTATTTTCTAACCTGAGAGTAAAATTGATTGATTTTTTAGTGGATTAGAACTAGGTCTCCAAATGGAACTAACAATAAGGGAATTCAATTGCTACAAAGAAATCATTCGATGTGTTCTCAAGGTTAAGATATATATTGAAGAAACTCATCAGTCCTATGGGTTTGTTAAGAAGATAAAAATGTAATTCAATGGAAAATCTAAATATAACATCGAAAAAAGGAGTTTTCCATTATGCTCAAAGTGTGGAAAGAAATATTGAGTAAATTATCTTAAAGGGACTAGTAATTGTGTTAAGTGTGGAAAATAAGGTCATCATGTAATTGAATGATGAAGTGATGTGAAAAATAGGTCTAATGATGCAAAGATATAAAAGGCTAAAAAACATTTACCTCATACAATTCAATGTTACAAATTTATAGAAATAGGTAATTATTCCAAACAATGACGTATTGCAAGGGTTGTTTATTATGATTAATGTCAGAAATATCTTATGGAAAAATACAAAGGCAAGTCACATGCGATCACTATCGGTGATGTGGAGCAAAATAATAAAGTGGTGAAAGATACACTTACCATCCACTCTAAAGTATAAATTTTTTATTTGATTTTGGACCAATCCACTCATTTATTTATTAATTCTTTTCTATGGATATCACCATATTAACTCTATAATTAGATGTTGATTTAGCTGTGAAAACTCTTAATGGGACAACAGTCACATCAAAAAGTTTATAACTCTTCTCTAGTTGATGTTTGTGGGAAAGTAATTCCTGTAAATCTTGTGATCCTTCCTATAATGTAATTTTAAGTGATTCTTAGCAAGGATTGGATTTATTTATATTGATATCATATCAACTTCCATGTATGGGAAGTCACATTTCATATTCCAGATCAATCTATGGTCATCTATTGATGCAACGATGAGTATGAACTTCAAGTGAAAATTTCTTCCATCTTATGGGTCTTGATTCCTATAAATGAAGATTATAAATCTCAAATTGTTGGGTAGAAACTCACAATTAAGAATACACCCATTGTATAATATTTTAATGATATCTTTCTAGAATAATTTACTGGTCTTCCACAAACTTTTGTGGTTCATTTTTCAATAGAACTCATACCAGGTACTATTACTATTTCAATGACACATTATAGAATGGCCCAAATTGATTTGTAGGAATTGAAGAATAAAATCAAATAAAATCTTGATAAGGGATTCATACACTCTAGTGCATTACTTTGGGGTGAAACTATTCTATTTTTTAAATATAAAGATGGATCAATGAGACTCTGTATTGATTATTGAGAACTTAACAAGATCACTATTAATAAAATTTATCCTCTTCCCCGCATTGATGGCTCATTCGACCAACTATACATAGCTCAATAATTTTCCAAGATTGATCTTCATTCAGGATATCATAAATTAATGGTCAATACGGAGGACATACCAAAGACAATATTCTATAAAAGGTATGGACACTATTAATTTATAGTGATTCCGTTTGGTTTTACTAATTCCCCTGTTATCCTCATGGATATAATGAATAGAGTCTTTAAAGACTATCTTGATTAGTTTGTGGCCTTTAAAGATGATATTCTTGTCTATTAGAAAAGAAATAAGAAGCATGAATATCACTTGAGAATTATACTAAATACCATGAGAAAGGAGAAGATTTAGGAAAAATTTAAAATGTGTAAATTTAGGCTTCAAAAATTTTCAATTTTGGGTCACAGAATCTTAGGAGAGGGGATATATGTGGATCCGGCAAAAACAAAAGTTATTGAAAGTTAGCCAAGGCCAAAAATGGTAACTAAGAACCGAAGTTTTCTTGGTTTGGATGGAAATTATCAATGTTTTGTGTATGATGTTTCACAATTATATAATCCACTCACCATGTTGACTTGGAAAGGTGTTAATTTCATGTGGATGGAGGAATGTGGGAATAATTTGAAAGAGATAAAAATGAGGTTAGCCAGTGCACCTGTACTCACACTACCTTATAGTTGAGAATGGTTTGTGATCTATAGTGATGCATCCAAGAAGGGGATTGGTTGTGTTCTCATGAAAAGTGATATGGTGATAGATTATGTCTTGTGACAGTTTAAAATCCGTGAGAAAAATTACCCAACTCATGATTTGGAGTTAGTTGTGCTAATATTTTCACTAAAGATATGGAGGCATTATCTTTATATTCAAAGGTGTAATATTTATTCTAATAATAAAAGTTTAAAGTATATTTTCAAAAAAAGTGCTGAATATGCATCAAAGAAGATGGTTGGAGTGTATTAAAGATTACAACTACTCAATACACTACCACCATGGGAAAGCGAACAATGTGGCAGATGCTTTGATTTGAAAGTACCATGACATCATATCCATGGAGCGGATCATAAAAGATCCAATATTTAGGGATTTTCAAAAGATGGATCATGAAATTTTAAGTAAGGGGGGAAATCTTATATTTCTCAAATGAATGTTCAACCATATATACATGTTAATATTAAGGACGTGCAGAAGGAATATATAGAGCTACAAAATAAGGTGAGAAATGTTTTTGAATTAAACCTTGATTGTGATGGAATGATAAAGTTTAATAATCATGTTGTTATTCCTACCATATAAGAATTAAAGAAGTAGATATTGTATGAGGCTTACATTTATTCATTCTTAATTCACCATAGAATCAAAAAGTTGTACAGTGATCAAAAAGGGTATTTCTGGTGGGATGGCATGAAAAGAGATTTTTCTGAATATGTCTCTCGATGCTTGGTTTTTCAACAAGTTAAGTCTGAGAGATAGAATTATAAGGTGATGTTACAACCATTACCCATAATAGAATGTAAATAAGAAAAATAACTATAGAATTTGTCACTATACCTTCTAAAAAATATAAAGGCTATAATGCTATATGGGTTATAGTTGATCACCTTACGAAGTTGGCACACTTCATTTCTATTAGAGAGGTTTTATATCATGATCATCTTGAAATGATATGTGTAAACTAAGTGGTATGATTTCATAGAGTACCAATTTCCATTGTATCTAATCAAGATCTGAGGTTAACCTCAAAGTTCTGGTGAAGTCTTCAACAGGCTCTGGATGCAAAGTTTAGTTTTAGAATAACTCATCATCCTTAGATAGATTGTCAGTCTGAGAGAACAATTTAATCTCTAGAAGACATGTTTAGATAATTCTCTATGGATTTGAAAAGTGGTTGGGATCAACACCTATATTTGGAGGAATTTTCTTGCAATAATATATTTTACTATAGTATTCAGATAGATAACTATGAAGTATTCTATGGAAAAAAGTACATAACTCTAACTTGATGGGATGAAGATGGTGAAATAAATCTATTAGGACATGATCTTTTTGATGAAATGGAAGAAAATGTCAAATCTATTCAACAATACATAAGATAATATCAGAGTCAACAAACAAGTTATGCTGAAAACTAAAGAAAATACCTAGAGTTTGAAGTCGGTGATACAGTGTTTCTACGAATATCTCCCTTGAAGTGATTAAGGAGATTTAGAAAAAAGAGAATGTTGATCCCAAGGTATATCGGTCATTCTAAAATTATAGATCATGTTGCGAAGGTATCATACCGATTAGCGCTTCCACAAAATATCTATAAATTTCATGATGCATTCTATGTATCTCTTATGAGAAATTACATACCTGATCCTTCACATGTACTAAAATCAGAAGTCATACAAATGGAGAAAGATTTTTCTTAGGAAGAACAATCCATAGAGATTCCAGATCATAGTGAAGAAGTTATGAAAAATAAGACCACTCACTTGGTTACTATTTTGTAGAGGAACCACCAATTTGAGGAAGCTACATGGTAACTTGGGGATATGATGAAGGGGAGACATCCTTATTTATTTTTATCCATGTGAAAAATTTCGAGGGTGAAATTCATTTTAAGGGGGGTGGAATGTAACACCCAGATGTTTTTATGAAATATTTTCGTTAAATAATTTGAATTCTTCAATAGCTTGCACTGCACAAAATCATGAGTTTAAATGATCCATGAAATTCATTTAGTATAAAATTACCAATTTA
Source organism: Viscum album (assembly GCA_963277665.1). Lineage (NCBI taxonomy): Eukaryota > Viridiplantae > Streptophyta > Magnoliopsida > Santalales > Viscaceae > Viscum > Viscum album. The sequence goes on from OY728144.1 coordinate 337,449,355, forward strand.
ACCTATATTTTTGGTTAGTGGGAATAAATATAACTAACCAATCAAAATGTATAGTGAAGTCTTTCATTACCAATTATTTATGAAAAATATAAATCAACTATATTTTTGTATTTTTTGTTAAAAAATTGAGTTAATTAATATTAGTTAATAAAATTAATTCAATATATATTTCATTTTCTTAATAATATATTTTTATATTCATCAAATATATAATTTTTTTCATAGGGTATGAATAAACCCTATTTTATGTATAAAAACCTATATTTTTCAAAAGGGAAATTTTCCTCCTTTTAATGGAGAACCCCTTTTAGAAAAATATTTTGGCACATTAATAATTTTTATATGAAAAATACACATGTTCTTTAGAAGCGGGATTTAAAAATTTACTTTGGATGAATTTTTAATATCTTTCTAATAACTTTCAAATTTTGATGAATTATAAAAATACAATAAATTTTAATTGAAAACAATTATTTTCATAGAAATAATTTATCTGGTTAAATTATAAAATTTAATGTTTTTAAAAAATAAATAGAATATATTTTTATCACTAAGTATAATTTATTTCATTATAATTATTTTTACATTGAATTCAGATGTAAAAACATTTCAATCTTTTATAATGTTTTGAATTTTAAAACCTCTTCTCTCATTTCGAAAATGGGATTAATTTTAAATTAATTACTGTAACTTTTATGTTTCTTATTTGGAAAAATAGATTCCATATTTTGAATCAGTAGGTCCAAATTATGTAAATGTCTTTATTTTATTTTTGGGCATTATGAATAGTAACATTGGTAATTTTTATTAAAACGGTAAAAGGGTAAATTAGGTAATTAAGGGTAAGAATACTATTATAAAATTACCCTAAAAATTGTATTAATATCATTGGATGAGTTTTTTTCTACCTAAATCATCCTTGTTTCAAAATGATGTGCTTTGGAATCCACTTGGATGAGATTAGGATAATTAATTTATTTTATTTAAATAAAAGTTAAATATGTCACACTCAAATTTTAATAAAAAAATAATTTTTATATAATATTATATGGAAGTTAAATTATATTATAAACACTCATTTTAAATATAAAATGTTTTTATTTTTCATGGTAATTTATATTTAATTTTTATAAAATAAATAATTACCTTAAAGAATTATACTTTGATGATGTAAAAATTAATTAAATGGTGAGAAATAAATACTTTTTTTTATTAAAATACCAATAAGAATAAAAAAACCAAAAAAGTTGAAAAAATATTATTGGTCAAGTATATCTTGACCAAAACCATATAAGGGCCAAGTTAGTGACCATTTGGAGCCTTATATAATATATTCTAACACATATATTATTTTATTTAAATTGATGTTAAAGTTGTCACATTCATGTTTTCAAAATTAAAACATTTTTAATGTAGGATTTTCATGACGCTAAATTTGAAAGAAGTATTCTTATTAAATATATAAGATTTAAATTCATCATAGTATATTATTTTTAATTTTTTACTCAATATATATTTAGATTAAATAATTACACCAAATTAATGTAGTAATTATTTTATTAATAAAGATAATAAATAATTGTTATTAAAAATATTAAAATATATAAAATTTGGGATAATTAATATATAAAATTAATTTTATAAATAACCTTTAATTCTTAGTAATATAATAAAATATTTTTTTAGAAGTTAACTTATTATCTTAATATTTTTGAAAATCAATAAATTTAATAGTTTCAAAATTGACACTATTGTTTGTTTAGGAAAATAATGTGTCATTAAATTATTTAAAAATCATAATTTTTTTAAAAATATATAATAATTATTATACAGTAAAAAATGTTTTACGTTATTTATTTATGGTCTCTTTGACATCAAATAATTAAATATTACACAATTTTAATATTTAAATATATGTTACCCTAGTTATAGAATAAATTGAATAATTAAATGTGAATTAAAATATTAAGGTTTAAATTTATAGAAAAACTTGCCAAAAATTTATTGGTTGATGATATTACAACTTTATATCATCTTATCTTTAAAATTGGGATATTTTTAAGGTTTTTAGAAAGGGTTTCATTTTGTTATAAATTATTATTTATGGAGTTTCCAAAAGTGACCCTCACCGCAATTATAAATGGGAATCTCCTCCATAACCTTTTCACTTCACATTGAGCCTTAAATATCATTCATCTACTGCTATTTTACCTTATAAGAATACATAGTTACATTATAGAGGTTATGGTCTTCTTCCATGACCATGTCTAGTGATCTAAGGGGAGATGTAGAGGAAGTACATTGAAGAAGAGGTAATCTTGTCTACCAATTCTTTCAAACTTATTTCTTATTCTACTTCCTCTTAATGAGATGTTTCATAATAATGTAACAAATAAAATATCACTTATATACTATGATGTTATTATAATTATTAAAAAATCATATTCCACCTTCTATCTATCCTACAAAAAATGAAATCACTATGCATGTGTATGTATAACTTACCGTCTCCATGTCGTGGTGTAATCAATTTTTCACCACCACCTTAATTTAATGGGTATAATGATGAAAATAATAAATATATATTATTATTAGAACATGATATTAGTTCTTAAATATTATATTCCATTCAATTAAATACCATTAAACGATTATGGGAATGATATTATCACTCGTGCGTACGCACAACCTACCGTCACCACGATGCAATGCGATTCATTCTACATGATCTTAATTAAAACATGATTATATAAATGTGAAGAATTAATAAATATTTTATATATTAGGTTAATATAATTTTTAATGATATAAATATGACATAATATGTAGAAACATAACTTATTCGAAAAAACATGCGTAACAACATAAAGTAGTTAATATATGAATAAAGAGTAACAATGAAATGTTAATAATATAAAAATGATAATATGATCCTATATGACATCATAAAATGACTATGATTATGGAATAATTCAATGTGATTATTGAAATCATTATATAGGAGGTTTGGATACATACAAAAGATATCAGATATAAGGTAAGGGATAATTTCGTAATCTCATTTTTATCTGAGATTGTTTATATGTAAGTATTTACTTGTGTATATTTATCATCCACTTCAATGATTCCTAAATATGTAATAATATTTTTATTATTCCAAAAAATTATTAATTCAAATTTACATATTGGTGAATTTTTATTAAATAGTATGAAAGGAATCTTTTATCGTTATTCGATATGAGGAATTTTTTTGAATTTTCTAGAAAAAGTACGAGGATAATGTTTTTTAACTTTTACTAAATGAATTGATTTTTTAATCTTCATATAACCTTATTTCTATGAAGCTTCCTCTAAAATATTTCAAGTTTATTTTCAAATAAATTATTTTCTTTTAAAATTTCACGGCATTTTGAAAAAATAAAATGTTTTTGAAGAAGAAAGAATATTTTCCAAAAGAAATAATTTCATGTGTTCAATCAAAATTATTTTCCATATAATATGGAATTATTTAATTGGGATATGTTTCAAGTATAATATCCTTACTATTACTATGATTTTATTGTGTATATGATGGAATAATACTTATGAAACCCATTTTTTACATGGATTATGGTAGGGTGTAATGTTGTTCAAAGAAACCCATTTTTTCCCTTGGTTTACGATGAATGATTTGTGTTATCATGGCACATGTAAGAATTATTTAATTATAAAATGTGTGGGACCTATATCTCCCTCCAATTAATTGGGTAAATATTTATATCTCATGAGATCGACATGGATGGAATGGAAAATGATACTGGTTCAGTAATACATGGATGGAATGAGGAGTGAACTCGGTTTGGTAATGGACTTTGTCCACTACGATGGTCTTGGAATTGGGGCTTGACTAATATGAAATGATTTTCAATGGTTTTGTGTATTCAAAAAAACTTTATGTCTAATTTTATTACATTTGGGATTATTATCATTGATTTTTAAGACCATTCATGATTTATCCCATGCCATGATATCATGATATTTCATATGCTGGACAAGATTTTCAAAAGTTATGTTCTTATATATTATGATTATGAAATGATTGATATCTTCCTTGTTTATACTTACTGATCATCTGATCTCACCTTTAATATGTTTCTTTTCCCTAGGTCATGAAGAGGGTTATTAAGTAAGATATGTCAAAAGGGGGTCTAATTATGGTGAAATAAGTGGAAGATAGTGAATATGTTTAATGAAATAGTTTTATATATTTTCCAGTTTCTAAAGACACTATACATATATGGTCCTATCATGAATTTTTTATATTTTGTAATGAATATTCCTAAACATTGAAGTAATATCAATTTATATAAAGTATAGTTCGTTATACCTATTATCCCTAGATCTGATGGATCAGATCCTCTATCTTCCTATCTCTGAAAACCTTTAATTGTAATCACAGATCAGATACAAAAACAATTACAAAACAATTCTTCAGGAGAAAACCTAACAATGTTTCCTTAAGAACTCCAAAACTATAAAACAATTAGAATGACTAAAAATAATATTTTTATGATTTTTAATCTTCAGATCTCTCATAAAAATTATAAATTTAAAAATGAATCAGAAAGCTTCAACTTCTTTATTAACATAAAACTCTTAGAATGATTGGGAATTTATAGTTGAACTCCAAAAAATAATCTTAATTTCCCAACATGCATATTCTCTCTATGTTTTTTATAAGGACTTGGACACTTGGAACTAGACATATCATAATGATCTACCACAAAATAATTCCATAATTCATATTGATTTATTCTATTATAGTGAAAAAGTATTCCTTATATTAGAATTAAGTTTTTTTATTCTTAATATAAAAAAATAAGTCCGATGGACTTCCTTATGTTTAGCATTACAAATATTTATAAGTGTGAATCCAAAATTTATTAGTACCAGTATCAATTCAATTGTCAAGACTTTGTCATTATGAAAGTCATGAAAAAAATCTAACTTTTGGTACTAATAAATGTGGGTTTTATTAATTAGGCACACGATCATTATGATATTCCTAATGAATAATAATTTTTATTAATGAATACTTAGAAAATTATTCTAAGTACGGAAAAACATAATGTTTTTGAAAAAAACATACTAAAACACTATATACATAAAAATTTAGTAAACATGTTTTAATAGAGACTGTGATTTTCAAAACAAAAGGAATGTAAAATTTTGAAATTGTATTTCTGACTCAACAATCTCCCCATTTTTAGAAAGCACGAACCAAAAGACTTTAATGAAAAATAACTTTGAAGAACATACAGTCCATGTTCTTTTAAGATCTTCATATTTAGAGTTAAATAATATAACCTTAACTCCTCTTGAGTTTATAACTCTTCTGATCGTGATGGAGATTATTATGTTGAATACCATTAATTCCCCCTTAGGATAAAAAATTCCAATAAGAATCAAATTTTCCCATAAAATTAATAACACTTATTTATTAAAAATTCTACTTCCTAAAAGTTTTCTCCCCCTTTATTATAAGCATACATTTTTTGGATAACTTCCCATTTGTAAATACTTTCTCTATAAATAATAATATTTTTCCCCTATAAGAATATTTTCCCCATTTTTGATTTTCAAAAAGAATGGGGAAATGTATTGAGTTTCATGAATTGTTAATGAGGAAAAAAATATGAAAGAATATAATAAACTAACTATTCATCCATAAGAAATATGAAATAACATTCGATTGATCAGAATTAGAAAACAATCTGTAAAAATTGTTTTAAGGTGAAATTAATGATTCATTCATAACAAAATGATACACATGTTTTTACAAAAGAAAAATATAACAAGATTTCAAATGGAAGGATTTAATCATTCTTTATTAATGATTTAATAATTATTTTCATTTTAGTGAATTATTTTTTATCCTTATTGATATTTTCAATTCTTTTTTCTTGAGTTTGAACTTTATTATATAACTCATTGTTCTCTTTATTCAAAATTTTGAACTTATATTCATAGGATTTTAGTTTGGTTGCCTCTAAGTGCATATATGGGATCTTCCCATTCATAGTTTTTATTTCCTAAGACTAATTATCCTTAAAAATTTCTACAAAAATAACTACTTCTACCATATCTTTTTTAAATAGATTATGGGAATTAGTAGATTCATTCAACACCTTCTTCACATTTTTAAAATTTTCATCATATAGATTTTTATCGACATCTACTTGATATGACTATTTTAAAACTTTATTTCAATCCTTTTTGTGAGATTGATAACTTTCTTGTAATATCATATAATCTGAATCATTCTAGATTACTATTTTTATTATCATCTTTAATGATTATGATTTTTGATCATGAGTTTTCATAAATAATTTATCCTCTGGATTCAAGTCATAGTAAATTTAATTATAAATAAGAGTCTCTTTAAATCTTGAATAATTTAATCAAATCCTTGAACAGTTATTGTATTCACTAAATCTGATTCTTCTTTCTCAATTTTAGGGAGTTAAGCATGTATAGTTATGATTTCATCTACCTTTCCTTTCCATTTATGAAATTTATTATAAACTTTTTCACAAATTTCTTTAATGTAAGATAATTATATTATATCCTTATCATTTGTGTTATCATTATCTTCCTATAATATTGAATTCTATATTTCCACATCATTTTTGGATGATGATTGGGCTTCTTCCACTAACGATTCTTCCATTTTAAAATTTTGAGATTTTTATTTTTTATCGACTTGGAAATGAAATTTCAATGATGATACCTCTAATGATTTCAATGAAAAATTATCTAATTGGGTTTCTTTCTCACCTACCTCTTCATTTTCTTATTTATTATCTTCATCCTCATCTCCTTTATCCTCTTCCACATTTTCATTACTTTCATCATCATTTACTTCTTCTTCAAAAAATTCATCAACTACTTCATATTTATTTTTTTCACTTATTTTGTTTTATTCTTTCCAACTTTATAAACTCCTTCATCCTCTTTAAAATAGCTTTATTAAATTCATCTGGTAATTAAATTTATTTTCTTAAATCTTATTTTCCAGTTGAAACTAGTTCTAATGGATTTTATTGAATTATAGGTACGGATTCTTCATCAAGAAATTTACCATTTTCTATATTGGTTGTCGATGTAATATCAATAGAGACAACTGTAATTTTCTTAAAAACAAAATATACTTCCAAGTTCACCCGATCTGTATGATATGAATATAGATCAAACTTCTCAAAAGCTCTATCAACATCCTTTAAAATATTTTAAAAATATAATAATAAATTAACCTCTTCTTTGTCTTCTTCCTTTTGTCTTATTATTATAGGGTATTAGAATCATGTATTCTCAAAGATTTGGCCTCTTCAAGGTCGATTCTAATAATCAGATCCCCAAGTTTCCTATTAACCTTCTTCTCCATCCACTCACCCATTATCTCTTCAGTAACTTTATTTTATTTTTTTTCTTTCTTAGGTGGGGAATATCTATCGTTTATTTTCTTCTTTTTCCCAGCCTTATCAGCTTTCTTTGATAGTTATGGTTCTGATGCATCACCACCAGGATTCCTAATAATTGTTTTTTGATTTGGAATCAAAATTAAATATAATTCTCTTCATTGTATCATCAATTATATAAAAAATATTCATCCTATTTGTATTTTATTTATTCTATAGATTGAAAAACTTCATCTATTCATCAATAAATTTTCATAATAAAGTTAGAAACATGACGATATTTGACTTAATGGATCTTAAATTTATGTTTTTTATTGTAATAAATATGAATCAGATAAGATTTAACTTCCTTCTATTTACTACACAATTTTTTGGTGTTAGATGGATAACTTTTTAATTTTTTTTTATAATAGTCAAACAAAGAATATTTTTCTTTCTTTTAATTAAATGTACCAAGATCATCAAGAAGTTTGTATGAAGGGAAAAAATCCACCCCTTCTTATAACATTCCAACCTGACTTGAAACCTTCATATAAGATAAATTGTATCTTTTTTACTTCATAACAAAATATAATTTTACCATTCCCTCGTCCCTTTTAATTGAATCATTAAATGATTAACAAGATCAAATTAGAAAATATCAGAATCTTTTTACAAATTTTCCACACAAATTGTTTCCCATCCTTGAAACATAAAAACCATTTTCATAAAAGAATCATACTTTTTATAAAAGGATATTTCTACTAACATTTCTCTGAAAATTAACCAATCATTTTAATCCTCTACAGAAGCCATAGTATTGAGACTGTGACTTGAGAAATGGAAATAAGAAATTTTTCGGACATGGAGACTTAAGGGAAGCAGCAACTCAAGGTACAAAAGACATGTCCCACTATTGTGGGACATGGTGGGGGTGGGTCCCATTTATAAAGATACTCAGGAGACATTTAATCTTCCTAAAACATATCTGATGGTTGATATTCAAAATCTTATGATCTTATGGCTAAAATTCACCCGTATAAATATTTTATGCATTTTTCAACTCAAGGTTTAAAAAAATTATCATATTAGGGTTGAATATAATTATGGAAATTTTAAAAAATGTCTTTATGATTTGTTTTATAAAACCAAACGTAACAAAAAAAATAAAATAACTAACATATTGATATAATGTTATAACTAGAAATAGAAAAGGATGTACCTTTCACAGCGAAGATATTCATCACTATGAATGACTTGTTCTTATTAGTTTTTAGTAAATATGATGGTTTTTATTATAAATCATTTAATAAAAAAGTTTTTGAAAAAAGTAAAAATATAGTTCTTTTTTAGAAATATAATAATGATTTTTTAATAAAACATGTTTTAATATTTTTAGTAAAAAAACCTATTATGATTCTTTTCAAATTTGATAACTTTATAAAAAATACGAGTATGGAAAAAATATATAATGTTTTCAGATTCCATAAATTATTTTAAGTACTCTGACTCTGAAACTTTTATTAAACATATATGAGTCTAGAAAACTCATTATTATATTATTTTTAAGAATACTATATTTTTAGAAAACTACAAAGTTTTTGAAGAACATCAAACTTATGTACTCCCCTATGAAAGGAGTAACTTAATGTATGGATATGGGTGAACAACATGTAGATGTGAACTATCATTTTACATTGATCATTATTATCTTCTTTTTAAAATATTCAAATCTTTAAAAAGGAATAGGTTTTTTAAAAATATCATCAAGTTGATTTTACATTATGATGAATTGTAAAATGATATCTCATTTCAATGTTTGATCCCTAAGGAAATGATGTCTAATATCTATGTGTTTAGAAAGTGAGTGGTTTGATGGGGTTTTAATGAAATAAATTACACTTCTATTATCACAAAGTATTTGAGTTTTTTTTTAAATTAATTCCATAATCAGTGAATGTGTGTTGCATCCAAAACAATTGAGAACAACAACTTACAACTACTACATATTCACCTTCAAAAGTTGAAAGCACTACTGAGTACTGTTTCTTAAAAGACCAAGAAACTAAATACTCTTCTAAGAAGTGACATGTCTTAGATGTACCTTTCCTATCCATTCGACAACCACCAAATTCATAATCTGAAAAACCTTCTTATTCAAAAACATTTCTTGAAGTATAAAAATTTCCTAAATCCATAGTTCCCTTATGATAATAAAAAATTAATTTTTATGCTTTTAAATGGGATTTTTTAGACTCTATTGATATTTTATATATAAATGTACAAAAAACATTATGTTTTTATGACTAAAAACTAAATATAATAAAATTCCTATGATACCTCTAAAAATATTTGGATCAACTTGTTTTCCAGCATCATCAATATGAAAGGTATTTTAGGTACCTATAATAGTTCTAATACTTTTAGTATATTCATATCCAAACTAATTAATAAGTAATTTGATATACTTATATATATATATATATTCCTTCTGTTTTTTTGGGATATTTTAAAACCACAATAAAAAGTTAACTCACCAATCATACTCATCTCAAACTCAAACTTCATAAGATCTACAAATAAGTCTGATAATTTTTTTTGATTTTATCTGAATATAATGTCATTAACATATATTTGAATAGTCCTAATATTTTCTTGACTTCTTTTATAAAAAGGTTTTGATTCATATCTCCCTTAAAAATATCTTTTTGAAATAAAAATATTGTCAACCCATCATACCGGGCTCTAGGGAATTGTTTAAGTATATATAACTATTTTGTATGTTTATAAATGTATTCAAAATGTTTTTTATTTTCCAAACCAGGGGTAGTTCAACATGAACTTCCTACTTAGCATATTAATTAATAAAACCACACTTTACATAAATTTGAAAAACTCTGAAATTAAAGAATGCATTAAAGGCTAGTTGAATATGAATTGTTTCAAGTCTTGTTACTGGTGAAAATGTTTCTTCATAATAAATGAATTCTTGTTGATTGTAACCTTTTACAACAAGTCTATCTTTATTTCTAATAATAATTTCATTTTCTTGACATTTGACACTAAAAACCCATTTTAGTCCAATTATATAAGATTATTTAGGCCGTTTAACTAGAATTTAGACATTATTCCTTTAAAATTCATTGATCTCATATTGAATTAACTTAATCCAATCATTATCACCTAAAACATCATTAGGATTATTAGGTTTAAATTAGGATAATAAAGGAGGATTTTTAATTTCATTTCTTAAGGAACTTTTAGTCCAAACTAGTTGGTCGGCATCATCAATTATACTATCATTAGGATGATTCCTACGAAACAACTAAATTCTTGGATTTTTAAAATACTATTCTTTAACATAAGGTAAAAAATACTCGTAAGGAATAACTTTAGAAATTATTTCTTAAGTGACATCATTACTAGAATATGTTTCTAACAACGGTTGAAAACAAGTTTTTGAAATCACATCTGAAGATGTTGGTCGGGGTAGTTTTAAAAAAAAGTTATGTTTCATCAAATTTAACATGAACTGTTTCCTCAAATGTATAATTATTCTTATTAAAGACTATATATGCCTTAGAAGTAGTGGAATAACTTAAAAATATTCCTTCATCGTATTTGGGTGGAAATTTATGTAAGAAATATTTTGTATTCAAGATGATTACTTTGCATCCAAAAAACTTGAAGTAAGAAAATTTTGGTTTTCTTCCTATCCACAACTCATAAGGAGTTTTATTAAGAAAATGTCTAATTAAAACTCGATTTATATTATAACATGTTGTACTAACTTCATCATCCCAAAAATTTTTAGCAATTGAGTATTCACTCAACATGGTTCTATTTATTTCTTGAATAATTCTATATCTTCTTTCAATTACACCATTTTTATAGGGAGTTCTATGAGCTAAAATGTTTTGGCTAATACCATTATTACTAGAAAAAGTTCTAAAATCACAATTTTTAAATTCTCCACTATGATCTCTATGAATACTTATCAAGGGAAGGTTTTTCCCATTTTTGAGATTGTCTATAAAGGTTCTAAAATAATAAAAAGCTTCATATTTATTTTTGAGAAAATAAACCCAATTGTATCTATTATAATCATCAACCAAGACATATATATAGTATTTTCCTCCAATATTTTCAGTTTTTGTAAGAAAAAATAAATTCATGTCTAGTAAATTAAAATTATCAAAAGATGAGAATTGAATAATATATTTAAAACTTGATTTATATTACATACTATATTGGCAAGGGTTATATAATTTTAAAGAATCAAATATAGGATTTGGTAGATCCTTAAAAAGTCTTTTATTAGTTAACATAGATGCGTTTATATGGATATAATGACCTAACCTTCTATGAAATAAATAATATTGATATAAAATTTCACTTAGGAAAGTTATGTATTGGATCCTAAGGTCTTTTAAGTAAAGAGTGTAAGCATTCTTGTTAAGACCTATAAAATCCATGTATTTTTTTTAATTAATTGGGATTTTTGTGAGTCTGAAAAAATTTATGGTGCTTGATTCTGAAGGCCGGTGAGCCTGGAATGAATTTTTGAACTCTTTTTAAGGTACGTTCAGTAAACACACTGGTGGAGTTTTCTATCTTCTAAACCAGTGGTCAGATTAAAAATCTGAGGGCACCAATGAAGCTGCATTGCTGAGATACGCTTAAGTGAAGATTCACTTTGACTGTAGTAGGTCAGGTGAAAAAGTTAGTTTTTGCGGATTTTAAAGAAATAATAAAATAACATAGTGTTTTTTATTTCATTTCCTCTTTTCCCACCACCTTTTGAGTGGTAGTAGTTTGGACGATGGAGGTAGTCAGACATTTAATATGGGATATTAAATTCCCGATTACACTTTGGTTGCGTAACCACCCCTCGTTTAATTAATGTGGCACATTAATTACGTCAATTATTGTTGCACATTAATTATATAAATTAACGAACATCATTAATTCCTCGATGCGTTACTCACCCTTTCCCCCCTCTATTTAAGTAAGGCTTGGGGTAGAGTTTTCGGAAGGGCTTCTTCAAGCAAGGATCCTCTGGAAAAGTGACGCAATACCTTCCACTAACAGAGACAAAAGCTCGGGCGGTGACGAATCTAAGAATGACAACGACTTCATCGAATGTGGAATCTTATTACACCACCACGACATCTCCAAATAATCTCGGGGTAGGGATTATATTTTAATTCAAGAATTTCCCTCGTTTCTTCTCCTTGTTCTTGAATTTTAGGTAGTAATTGTGGGGGATTTGAATGGGGTTTTCATTATTTTAATGTGATGTATAAATTACCCCCACATTTAATAATGCTAATTAAGAGGGTGCAGGACAAACGAACAAGGCTAGGACCCTCTTCCACTTGTTTATCATTGTGTTCTTTGGAGGTGGGTTGTTCCAACTTGACAAAACCTTGAAACCGAGAGGTGCGCAATGACGGAGGCATCCCGAGAGGACCGTATGCACATTTGGAAGGAAGAATAGAGCACCAGAGATCATCTGGTGGTCGGACAGGCGGCCGAGAGTGGCCGACCATAGAGTTGGAGGCGGTGCGCTATCGCGCGGTGCACTGAAGGGAGTTGCAACTCAAATCCGTGGTGATGTAGGTGACCTGCTCCATGTGGGTCCTGTGGGTGACGAGGTGGCGCCACCTGGTGCCGCCAATAAAGGTGCCGAACTGCGCCTTTGAGCCATTTGGGGGCAGAAAACCACGCGACCCTATGTGGGTATCACTAGCTAGCGGGCCGAGCATGCTAAGGCCCATCCCAACCAGTCCAGGCTTGGTTGGGTCGGCATAGACTGGGTCGGGTTGGCCCAGACCAGACCTGGACTGCTCTCGGGCCCAGTTATGCTTATGTGACAGTATCTTGCGAAGCGGACGTCCGTTTGACGAACCGTCTGCAACATTGGAATCCTTGGAGAGAGGTGGTCCTTTTTATATAATACATGAGTGTTTTTGAGAAATTTGGAGTACGACCAGGTTGGATGGACCTTGAATCCTACCAGGCCCTCGACACAAAAATTCTAATAACTTACAGACCGGGCGTCCGGTTGATGCTCCGTTGGTTGCATTGGAACCCTTATAATGTGACAAATCATCGCGTTACTTCTACATGGGACTTCATGTGGGATTGAAATATGACCGATGTCTTGAGGATTGGTTCTCCCAAAATTAAGCGTACTATGAGCACGAATCCAGTGGCTGGTAGTGGGGAGGAGGTTCGAGACAGATCATATGGAGGTTAGTACTAAGCAATCCTGTGTGGGTCATCACCTAGCGATACATTGTGGATTAATACCTAGATATCCTACTTGGATCAGTAGTATAGGACCTAAAAAGGACCACCTTTAGAGTGGCTCGTCGTGGATCCATGACATACTGATCCTGTGTGGGTCAGAACTTATGTGGGTCAGTGCTCAACAATCCTATGTGGGTTAGTGCATACCAATCCTGTGTGGGTCATATCCTGTGTGGGTCAGATCCTATGTGGTTATTGCAGGGATTAGTACCTGTTGACTTTGGGCAGGTCGGATCCTGTGTGGGTCTTGCGAGGGTTGGTACCTATCAATTTTATGTGGGTCAGACTCCGTATGGTTAAGAGCAGTGCCTGCCGATAGAATAAGATGATCTAGCTTCTCTACTAATCATCTGTACTTATGTGATTTACTTATACTTGATTTGAGCTGTGTCTATTGCTTTGTGCTTATGATTGAGATCATTCTTTGTGGTTTTTCATATGTGGGATTCTAAGAGACCTTCAGGGGTCTCAGGGTCCCTAATGGGTATTTTTATACTCACCCCTACATGGGTTTCACTCGCACCTTGTTGGGTATTGTCCATACGATGAGTATCTTGGATAAGACATGAGGGATCCAGGACCAGGTGGTACATGGAGGATATTGGATAATGTGGAGGGCAGTGGAGATGATCTGTACCTACCATTTAGATAGAATCCTCGGTGGAATATTCCATGATCTATTTTTTGTTCTTCAGTTGTAGTTGTACCTTTAAATTGGGCTTGTATTCAGACCCCTTTACTTTCTATACACCCCATTACTAATTCAAATTTACTTTCTGTTTTTATCTCTTTTGTGTTCTTGAATTATTTGTTTGTACAGGTTTAATGGAAATTATTTCCCGTTTTAGGGATACACCTTTCCGGTGCTAGTCGCCAACCCCTGGCCTATGGAAGGCGGGTTTGTGGTAGCCATGACATGGGCTCTGAGAGACGAGTTATGACAAAGTGGTATCAAATGAGATAGTTATACTATAAAACTAGGACTCTTATCTTTTTAATGGAGCATTAGTGATAAGTGTTTTGAGTGTGGTTTCCAGTTCGGGGAGTCCAGTGTTGGTGCGGCGACTGACACATCCATACACCAGGACCCTGAATTCTAATTTCTAACTTGTGCATGAAAACACTGATTTTGTGTCTTTTGGAATTCTTTTACTTATGATATCTTTTTATTCAGCTCACCAGGTATAAATTATTGACTGTGGGACACCTATTTCTTTTCAAGATGTCACTGCGTAGACAGCTAGCCAGGATTCCAGAG
Source organism: Viscum album (assembly GCA_963277665.1). Classification (NCBI taxonomy): domain Eukaryota; kingdom Viridiplantae; phylum Streptophyta; class Magnoliopsida; order Santalales; family Viscaceae; genus Viscum; species Viscum album. Next base: position 337,464,364 of record OY728144.1, read on the forward strand.
AGAGTACATGATGACAGCCCACCGAGCGACGAGGCTTCGGTGTAGGGACCTTTTACTATGGTAGCACCTTCGGGTGGTGCACCATCAGCACCCCCACCCGTTGGGAAGCAGATGCCACTAGCCCCCCCAAAAGACCATGCACGCTAACTGATTGCATTGAACATGTTCTAGAGACAGAGGCCTTTGAGGGTTCGAGGTGAGAAAAATACCTAGGCAGCTGAGGACTGGCTGGAGGTTGTGGCTAGACGTTTTTTCCCTTGGTTGAGACACCATCAGAGAAGACGGTTATCCTAGCTGCTAGCCTTTTCTACGGCACAATAGGGAGACGGTGGAGCCTGAACCTCTATACACATAACGAGGTGACCCTCACATAGACAGGCTTTGAGATCCTCTTCAGGGTGGAGTTCATTCCAATGATACTACACTTTGTGCATATTCAGGTGATCCTCCACTTACAATAGGGCATCCTGACAGTAGACCAGTACTCTGAAAGATTTACTAACCTCTCATGCTACTCCACCGACATGGTACGAGACCCATTCTTCAGGGACCAGACCTTTGATCAGGGTACCTAGTAGGAGATCAGAACATTGATGATATCGCTTAATATCCCGACGTAGGCTATAGAGATCGAGCAAGCATTGTCGGTGGAGAGAATCATAGCTGAATTGGTACCAATGGTGAGAGCCAACACCGGAAAAAAGGTAGATGAGTCATCTGTAGGAGGCTTTAGAAAGATGACGCAGTGCTCCAAGTGGGCCAGACCCACTAGTGGATGACCCCGGGACGTAGGGTTGGAGGTTTGGAGCTCGCGAGACCGAAAAGTTCAGCTAGGAGGTAGACTATGATTCACGTGCGATGGGTAGGGATATAGGGCTCGCGACTGCCCGAACCACTATACTGACGATCAGATGACAGTCTAGGGACCACTGAGACAAAAGTAGAGATCTGAGCGAGGAGGTCCACAGGGTGGAAGATGAGGTAGAGGAGCATGCTGCACAATAGGCGGTGATTTGAGGTTCAACCGCCACCACCACTAGGAGGTCCACCCTGACCACAGGGAGTAGATGGACAAGGGAGAGCATAACTTTAGGAAGCTGAGGCCTATGACCATGGTGCTCTAGAGATGATTAGAGTTACGATCTGTGTCTATTCAATCCTAGATAAAGTACTTATAGACATAGGTGCCAGTAACTCTTTCATTGCTATCACACTCATTTAGAGCTCGGTGATTCTGATGGAGCTGTTGGATCGATCCTTTTGATTAGAGACTTCTATGGTAGAGGATTCAATGATTATGAATTGGTTCCGATAGTGCGAGCTTACTCTAGGAGGCAAGAGCTTCAACTGAGATCTCTTAGTAGCAGTGTCATGGCCTTACGACGTCATCTTGGTTATGGACTAGCTATATGCAGTCCTTGCTTAGATTGCCTATTTTAGGCACATAGTGTGGTGTGTCCTTAAGGATGGTATCATGTTTTCCTTCACCGATGAGAATGAAACCTTTGAAGAACATAATAGACTATCTCGAAGGGGGGTGCAGCCGATTACTCCTTAGTTGGCTAGCCTCACCCTTAGAGCAGTTGACTTGAGGAGTCCGAGTTATCCTGTAGTGGTGGACCAGTATGCTGATGTCTTCCTAAATGATGTTATGGTACAACCTCCTCACATATTAATAGACTTTCACCTTGAACTATATCCCAGGATGACATAGATATCTACACTAGCATATCGGATGACTCCCATTGAGCTTCTTGAGCTGAGGGTACAGTTGGAGGACTTGTAGAGAAAGGGGTTCGTAAGCCCAATGTTTCTCCATGTGAATCCCTAATCTTGTTCGCCAAGAATGCATATGTGAGTGTAAGGCTTTGTGTGGACTATCGACACCTAAACCAGGTGACCGTGAAGAACAAGTATCCTCTGCCGAGGATCAATGATCTCTTCAACCAGCTGAAGAGAGCTCGTTGGTTTTCAAAGATAGACCTTAGATTAGGCTATCACAAGTTTAGGGTACGAGACGAGGACCTACCGAAGATATCCTTTAGATGTCAGTATGACCATTACGAGTTCTTGGTGATGACATTCAGCGTGACCAATTCTCTAGCAGTGTTTATGGCGATCATGAACAAGATCATCCATCCATACCTTAATCGCATCGTGGTGGTCTTAATTGACAACATATTGATAAACTCAGCGTTGGAGGAGGAGCATTCCAGGAACCTAAAGATAGTTTTAGATACACTCTGACTGCACTAGCTATATGTAAATCTCTAGAAGTTCCAATTTTGTATATGAGAAGTCCACTTCCTGGGGTACGTTATCTTGGTGGCTAGAGTCACATTAGATCCCTAAAAGATAGAGGCAGTACCTGGTTGGGATCCACCTAGGAGTGTGAACACGGTGCGAAGTTTCATGGAATTGGATGGGTACTAACGAAGATTTGTACCTAACCTCTCTAGGGTAGCGGCACCCTTTTCAATTTTGGCGAAGAAGGGGCATCCTTTCTTGTAGACAAAGAAGTGCTAGCGGAGTTTCTAGGAGCTGAGGCAGAGACTGATGAGTGCTCCCATCTTGAGGCTACAGGAAGAAGGTGATAAAACAAAATTTTATTGTATATTTTATTGATAATATATTATATAATTTCCTCAAATTGTGCTAAATATGTTCAATTATGAAATATTTGGGATTAGATCATTCATCTACAAATTTGATGAAAATCCCAGTTTTTCCCTTTTAAAATTCACTATAGTAGTTTGGGCATATATTTTTATCTGTAAAATATTTTGACTTAAAATTTTTTAACTGTGTTTTTGACTAAATGGGATACAAATTCTATTTAGTACATGGTAGCTGGATTGTGCATCTGAGGGGAGTAAATGGGACATGAAGACAAAGCTAGAATAAACCATCCAGATTGGACATTACTTCACCATTTGGGTCGTATCTTCTTCATATGTACTTGGATGGAGCCCAAATATTTAGGGAAGATCGAGGACATAATTAGGAACAAATATTCATCCACTAAGGCCGGCCAATTCATGGGTTTTGGAGGTCAAATATGCAGTGAAACTTGGAATAAAATATTTGGCCGAGTTTTCATTTCACACTTAAAAAACGATGTAACCCTAGCCCTCACAAACTCTATTTAAAGGGGGTTTTCACTCTTTGGGAAGGCTGGATGAGGATTTGGCAAGGTGTTTACAAAAGGGTGTCTCTTGGGAGACCCTCACAACTCTGATTAATTAATGCTTTGTGCAAACCTCACTTCCAAAAAGGCTCTCCTCTCCCACCTCCTATTTGTATTTATTTTCTTTCATGTTTGTATCTTGAATTTTTCTTCAATTAATCTTATTTTTTCCTCCCATTTCTTCTCCTCCTAATCTTGTTAATTGGGTTGAAATCATTAGTAGAGATGAGATTTTATTCTACCCTTTCAATCCTTTGCTCATGCAATACGTCTCCACGATGACCACACCACCCATTGAAGAGTAGTTTTTTAGTGATCGATCTATCTTCTACCCTATTCATTTAATTATTTTGAATCATTGAGATACTTTAATTCACATAATATGATACATAAATTGTGTTTTAAAATTTTATGAATCTAAGCAAGCAATTGAACAATTTACACAAAAACATGCGAGGTCGATATTTTGTGTAAATTGTGTGAGCGTGAACTTAATCGGTAATAAAAGACCACACATGATTAGTTTGTAGAGTTCAAATATAATCCCTAAAAAAATTCATCATAATTTACAGAAAGGATGTGTTCTCTAATTATCCACTAATCATAATCTAACCACAGAACAACAATCAAAGTAGGGTGTTGCGATTGCATTTTACGAAGCTAGCCTAGGGTTTAAGTAGATCATCTATGTGGTTAATTTAACTCTTGTAGGTTTCTAGGGTTAGAAACTTAGAGGATCATAATTAAGTGGATATTGATTTAAATGATAATGATTAATAAGTAAATGAAGAGGTAGAGGTAGATCAATTACGCCTTTAAAATATTTTCTAAAAAACATATTCTTATTGTGTCATTTTAATCGAACTTCATTTCAAAACTAAAAAAATACAATCTTCTTCCAGCAAACTTATTATAGATTTATAAACTATAAACAACCCCCATCCTTTCAAGTAGTGTTTTAATTATATTCTAGTTTATTTTTTGTAATACCTTTAAGAAGTTGTTTTAATTTACTTTCTCCTTTGAGAATTGACCTTGTTCAGCCACTCTACTGCACCTAAGTACCCCAAAAACCAATAATCATTTGAGGGCGCCCATGACAATGATCTTTTAAATTGGACCCATTGATGGGGGGGGAGTAATTATTTCAACTAATTAGAGGTATTTATTTTATTTTACAATTTATTCTATTCCTCTTTTTTTTTTCCTTATTTACCCAATCTGAATTTTTATTTTCTTCTTCTTTTATTTTCTTCTATTTATTTTTGGACCATCAAATCAAATTTCTTATTTTTATTTTACTATGGTCCACTTTCCTAATTTTCATTTTTATTTGATTTATGACATGAACTAATCCCGGATATCTCTTAGATCTTGACCCTGAGGTTGAACGTAGACCTAGGGCTCGATTCAGACATTCTTAGTCTACGAGAAGATTCAATATTCAAACTGTTGGAGAATTTCTCCACTCCAAGAACATTGAAATTGGAAATAATTATAATTCCAACATAAAACAAGAACCAATGGATGAAAATATTTGAAATGAACTTAATAGAACTATTCGAGAATTGGATGCACCAGATATTAACTATAAACCAAATAATATTGCATAACTGAATCTCGAATTGGACTTTGAAATGAAAGATGGGTTAATTTATCTTCATCCAAAGTTTCATGGATTATCTGGTGAGGATAAAAACAAACATTTGAAAGAATTTAATGTGTTTTTCTCAACCCTTAAACCCATAAATGTTTCTGAAGGTCAAATAAAACTAAGAGCATTCCCATTATCACTTGATGAAGCTTAGAAAGACTGGATGTATTATTTACAACCTGAAGATGTAACTTGTTGGAATGATTTGAAATGTCTTCTCTTGCAGATATTTTTTCCATCTTCGAGGACCATATCTATATTAAAGGAGATCTTTGGGATCAAACAAGCCCAAGGGGATTCAATGTATGAGTACTGGGAACGATTCATGAAGTTGTGCGCAAGCTTCCCACATCACCAAATCAGTGTGAAACTCCTCATCCAATACTTCTAAAAAGGACTCACACCTATGGAGAGGAGAATGGTGGATGTTTCATCTGTATGAGCATTGGTGGACAAGATACCAGTAGATTCATGTGCGTTTATTGACAAAATGGCCCAAAAATCCCAACAATTTGGTGATCGGGGTACACCTCATGTCTGGGGAGTACATCAGGTAATCCCATCTTATCTTGAATGTAATTTGATTAATACCAAGTTAAAAGAATAGAAAAATATGTTGAGGCAGATTGATTTGGCACAAAAGACATCCCAACCCCATCCTTTAAGGCCTTGTGGCATTTTCACTGAGACAAGCCACCCAATTGACTTTTTCCCACAAATACAAGAAATAGAGGATTGCGCAGCAGTATTCCCAGGGAGACAATATCAACAGCAACAACAGACATACCCCCAAAATAAGTTTGATTCATTTTCTCCAACATATAATCAAGGGTGGAAGGATCAACTGGACATGAGGTATGGCTCGGGACAACAACAAAGGCCCCCTTTTCATCAAAACGTCCAGTAGACTCCACCTTACCAACAGGGTTTCCAACAACCCCAAAGGATATTTAAAGCCCAAGCATCAACAAGCCAGCAACAAGGGAATACCCCACCCAAGGTAGATTCTAACACTGATGACCTTTTGAAGAAAATTGTTCTTAATCAACAGAATGACCTGAAGAGTCAAGGTTCAGAGATGAGGGAGTTGAAAACTCAAATGATCCAGATTGCCACTGCCCTCCATGGACTGGTAAGTAAGAATTCTGGAAATCTACCATCCCAACCTACTCCAAATCCCAAGGGGAATGTCAGTTCCATCAAATTGAGAAGTGGGAAGAAAATAACTGATGCTTCTCCACCTACCATTCCACCGGGATTCACCTAAAATCCAAAAAATCCCAATTCCACATAAACTGATGAGCTACCCAAGGAGAAAGATAAAGGTAAGAAAAAGATTAATGATGTTCCACCTAAAACCCTTCCTTTTAAAAACAGGGTTGTTCAAACCAAGAAGATGGATGAAGAAGCAATGAAAAAGGAGGTTTTGGACACATTAAAGCGTGTGGAGATTAACATTCCTCTACTTGATGCCATTAAGAAAATTCCAAGGTATGAAAAATTATTAAAAGAACTTTGTACCAATCGAAGAGGCCTCAAGGGAAATAAAAGGATAAATCTTGGAAGGAATGTTTCCACACTCATTACACCAAATCTAGAAATTCCGATAAAGTGCAAGGATCCAGGGACATTCACCATCCCATCCACCAGAGGGGAGTTGCACTTTTTCTGATGCACTTTTGATTTAGGAGATTCTATAAATGTTATGACTCACTCTGTATTCTCTTATTTGTAGGTTGGTGAGCTGAAAATGATGAGAGTAGTGGTGCAGTTAGAAAACAGAGCTACAAGATATCCAGCGGGAGTCCCGGAGGATGTACTTGTACCGGTAAGAGACATGATCTTTCCATTATATTTCTACATGGTCAACATGAAGGATGATCAGGTAAGTTCTCATGCTCCCATTATATTAGGTAGACCCTTCCTCAAAACAGAAAAAACTATCATAAATGTCAATAAGGGTACACTTTCCATGGAATTTGGGGATGAAGTAGTGATATTTAATGTTATGGATTCCATGAAGTACCCCTCAAGGGATCATTCTGCATTTTTTATCTCCCATTTTGAACCACAAAATAAAAACCCCATGGAATTTTATTGTCCTATTCTTAAGGAGATTATGAGTATTGGTTATAGTTTGATGTCTAAGAGTACTTTGACACTTATTTCTAATGTATAAGACTCTCTTAGATTTAATTTTGAAATGGAATCATATTCTGATTTTGATAATGTGAACTCTAATTATGACATGACTATTGAGTATGCTGATGGATTTGATTCTTTATTCTCTTATGTTGATGATGTATATTTTGATTTTGATTCTATTTGTGAACATATTTTAGTTCCTTTTATGTCTCCATCCATACACCACCCCCTACACTAGAAATCAAGACATTGCCACCAAATCTCAAATACTCATACTTGTTAAGTGGTGAGAAATTACCTATTATCATTGCTAACAATATCTCATTTAAAGATTGAAGAAATTTTATTGAATATTTTGAGGGAGAACATTAGGGAAATTGGGTGGAACTTGGCTGATATATCAGGTATTAGCCCCTCCATTTTCATGCATAAAATTATTTGTGAGGATGGGGCTAAATGGGTGTGGCGGCCAAAAAAGTGACTCAATCCAACCCTCCTAGAGGTTGTTAAAAAAGAGGTTGAAAAATTTCTCAAGGTATGTATAATCTATCCCATTTCATATTTACAGTGGGTGAGTCAAATTTAGGTTATGCCTAAGAAAAGTGGTGTTACTATTTTTAAGAATGAGAAAGATGAGTTAGTTATAATGAGGGTGCAAAATAGTTGGTGCATGTGTATTGATTATAGGAAACTAAATCAATCTACTCACAAAGGCCATTTCCCCTCCCATTTATAGATCAGATGCTTGAGAGACTTACTGGGAAAACACATTATTGTATCTTGGATGGATTTTCTGGATATTTTCAGGTTCCTATAGCTCTGGAGGATCAGGAGAAGACTAGATTCACTTGTCCCTTTGGTACCTTTGCCTATCGAAGGATGCCATTTGGACATTGCAATTCCCCAGGTACCTTCCAAAGATGCATGGTGAGTATTTTTTCTGATTTTATTGAGACCTACATGGAGGTATTCATGGATGATTTTATAGTGTATGGGTCTTAATTTGATGAATCTCTAAGTAGTTTGGGAAAGGTTTTGAATCATTTCATTGAGAAGAATATGCTCTTGAACTTTGAAAAGAAACATTTCATGGTAGATTTTGGCATTGTCTTAGGGCATGTAGTGTCAAAACATGGGAGAGAGGTTAATAGATCTAAGACATACATTATTTCATTCTTACCATATTCTATATGTGTGCGTGATGTTAGATATTTCCTAGGGCATGTAGGATTTTATCAGTGCTTCACCAAATATTTTAGTAAGATTGCTCTTCCTATGTCCCAATTACTTCAAAATGATTCTGATTTTGTGTTTGATAATTCTTGCATGACTTCCTTTTATGATCTAAATAAGTATCTAATCACTCCACCAATCATACAACCCCCATGGAGGGAGATTTATTTTCAGCTTATGTGTGATGCCTCATACTTCGCGGTTGGGGTTGTCTTATCTCAGAGGGTGGAGGGAAATTCACATGTGATTGCCTATGAATCGAGGACACTGGATTTAGCCCAATAAAACTACACAACCGCAGAAAAGAAGTTTCTTGCTTTTATATTTTCTTTCGATAAATTCCATTCATATTTATTGGGATCTAAAGTAGTTGTTTTTTCTGACCATGCAGCTCTAAGGTACCTATTGAAGAATCTAGACACAAATCCCAGGCTAATCCGATGGATGCTTCTTCTTCTGGAATTTGACATTGAGATAAAGGAAAAAAGGGGTCAGAAAAATTTGTGGCAGACCACATGAGTAGGCCACTCACACACTATAGGATGACACCTTGGTCTAGGTACCACTTTAGGAAACTTTCCTCGATGATCATCTTTATTCCATCTCAGGTATTTATCTTTGGTATGCCGATTTAGTTAACTACCTTGTTGCATCTGAAATCCCTTCAAATTTAAAGAAACATCAAGCATAAAAGTTAAAGAGTGAGTCTAGATTTTATGTCTGGGATGATCCATACCTCTGGCACATGTGTAGTGATCAAGTTATTAGGAGGTTTGTTCCTGCTCATGAGTAGGATTCTATTTTACATTTGTGTCATACACTTTCTTGTGGTGGATACTTTGGACCCCAACGGACAGCTAGGAAGATTTTGGACTCTGGATTATATTGTCCTACCTTATTCCATGATACCCACGTGTTTTGTAAGTTATGATATCGTTGCCAACACACTTGAAACATTTCTAGGAGACATGAGATACCCCAAGAACCCATAAAATTCTGTGAGATTTTTGATGTATGGGGAATTTATTTTTTTGAGTCATTTTCCTAGTTCATTTAGATTTTTATATATTTTGGTTGTTGTTGATTATGTGAGTAAATGGGTAGAGGCTAAGGCCACTAGGACTGATGATTCTCATGTTGTTGTGGACTTTGTCAAAGAGCAAATATTTTGTAGGTTTAGAGTCCCGAAGGCCAACATCTGTGACCAAGGAACACTCTTTTGCAATTAGAATTTGGCTTCCCTCCTTCAGAATTATGGGGTGACACACAAAACAACAATACCATACCACCCCCAAACAAATGGCCATGATGAGGTTTCAAAGCGTGAGTTGAAACAGATTTTAGAGAAAATAGTGCATCCAAATAGGAAGGATTCGATAAAGTGCTTGGATGATGCATTGTGGGATTATAGGATAGAATACAAGACACCCATTGGTATGTCCCCATTTTGGATTGTTTTTGGGAAAGCGTTTCATCTCCTCGTGGAAGTTTAGCATCGATCTTATTGGGATATAAAGAGATGGAACATGGATTTGGCCCAATATGGAATCCAAAGGAAGTTGAAAATTCAAGATATTGAGGAGATTCTATTGTCTTCATATGAGAACTGAAGCCTCTACAAGGAAATATCAAAATCAGCTCATGACAAAATGATCCAATAACGAGAGTTTCATGTTGGAGAGAAAGTCCTTATCTATAGTTCACGACTAAATCTAATGCCTGGTAAGTTGCATTCCAAATGGTTAGGTCCTTATGTAGTGACTAATGTTTTTCCTTATAGTGGAGTCTAGATCACACAAGAAGACACAAGAAAGAGATTTACAGTCAATGGGAAATGTTTGAAGAAATACATTGAGGGACTTCCTACTGATGTAGTGGATTTCATCACACTGCATGACCCCATCATTACTTGAGCATAATAGGCTGTTCCTAACCCTTTCACTTTTATATTAATTATCATATTTAAAATTATACATTTCATGTGCATATATTATCTCATGGGTTCACATTGAGGACAATGAAATATTTTAAGTGTGTGGGAGGGAACCTTTTAGTTTAGTGATTTGAATTGTTTTACTATTTAGAAAAACAAAAAAATTGTTTGTTTTTCAAAAATTGTGTGTTTATTTTTCAATTTTCTAGGTGTTTTTGAAACATTGGATCTGAAATGATTATCATCACTATTTTTAAATCCACATCAATAAGTGAAACAATTTATCCCTTGAAACTAAGCTTAAACGAATGCTGAAATGACTTTGTTTCATGTTCAAATATTTAGTAATTTCATGAAAAGTACACTGAATTTTGAATCCCATGCCACATATCACTGTCTTTATATTTGAAATCACTTTCTTGTGAGGCTTCTGAACCATTATTTTCATTTTATTTACATTCACCTCACTTCATGAGAGAACTAAACCATGCATTATTTAACAAAAATTTGATTTATTCCTATCAAAACATGAGGGTTTGAGGTACTTATGTTTAAATGATTGAGGCATTTGTTTGGTATTAAAGCCCCTATTTCAAAGAATAATTTTTTATAATGGCCTACCTTGAACATTTAATCCTTGTATCCCTTATAATCCATGAACAACCTATTAGGTTATCCACATTACAAGCTAATTTTCCCTATCAAACCAACTGTTGAAGTGAAATTGCATAATCTAGTTTATCTTAAGTGTGGGGGAAGCTATCTTTTGTTTTTCTATGACATTATTTGATACTTTGGGTGGAAATTTAAATTTTGAAGAGATGTGTATTTTCTAGAAAAATCATTCTATTGAAATCTGTGCCTTTTCTAGAGCTTTCATGAGAAGTGAAGTTGTGCCTTTCCGGAGCTTCTAAAAAGAAAGAATATTGTGCTTATCTGGAGCTTTCACGAAAAACTATTTTGGGGAAGATTGACATTTTTGTTGCTGAAGTGATAAATGGTGTAAAATTTACATGCCTTTTCATGATGATGGAGCTAAATTGATAATAAGGGTATTAATGAAGATACCTTATTTAAGTGAAAATTAGATTAATGCAATTTTGCTTCAAAAATAGTCAAACCCGCCTCATCCATCCTCAGAGTTTTCCACATCTAAATCCTACCATCCAAAAGCCACATAACAGACCTGAAAAGTCCTGATGACAAACATATTTCTTTGACTCACATCGGGTGGCGATGTAGGAATTTATCAAGCATATGGTGACCCTTATAGGAGTTTGTATGAGAAAGACATTTCTAAAAATTTACATTTGTGTGATAAGAGAAAAGTTAAGTGAGGTAAGTGTTTTGTGCATGGGAGGATAAATGATGTGGAAATATATCGAGTGATATAAATAAAAACTTGAAATAATGGGTTTTTATGAGGCATGATATCTTTTGTTTCTTGGTGTTTAATTGTTGGATCTCAAGGATATGTTTTTTAAAATTGTTTTGATTTAATATTGATCTTTACTTGATATGAGGTTTTTCCCAGGAGTGAAAAAGTGGTATTGTGAGGGAGTTGATAAAACACAATTGTATTGAATATTTTATTGATAATAGATGATATAATTTGCCTCACAATATGCTAAATATGTTCAACTATGAAATATTTGGTATTAGATCATTCATTTTCAAATATGATGAAAATTCCAGTTTTACACTTTTAAAATTAAATATAGTATTTCAGGCATAAATATTTTTCTATAAATTATTTTTCCTTAAATTTTGTAATTGTGTTCCTGAATTAATGGGATAGAAATTATATTTAGGACATGGGAGCTGGATCGTGAATTTGAGGGGAGTAAATGGGAAATGAAGACAAAGCTGGACAGAACCATCCAGATTGGATATTACTTCACCATCTAGGCCGTATCTTCTTCATCTGGGATTGGATGGAGCCCAAAATTTGAGGGAAGCTCGGGGACATAATTAAGAACAAATATTAATTCTAGAAGGATGGACAAATCATGCGTTTCGAAGGTCAAAGTTGTGGTGAAACTTGGAATAAAATATTTGGATGAGTTTTTCTTTTCACACATAAAAAGGTTATGTAACCCTAGACCTCACAAACTCTATTTGAAGGGGGTTTTTACTATTTGGGAAGGCTGGTAGAGGCTTTGTAGAGGTGTTTCCAAATGGGTGTATCTTAGGAGACCCTCAAAACTCTTGTAATAAGTAAGGCTTTGTGCAAACCTCTCTTCCAAAAGGCTCTCCTCTCCCACCTCCTATTTGTATTTATTTTCTCTCATCTTTGTATCTTTAATTTTTCATCAATTAATATTATGTGTTTTTAATTTTTATTTTTCTCATAATATTCCTAATTGGTTTGGAATCAAGAGTGGAGATGATATTGGGTTCTACCCTTTCAATACATTACTCGTGAAAAACATCTCCACGATGACCACACCACCCATAGAAGAGTAGTTTTTTTAGTGATCGATCTATCTTCTACCCTCTTCATTTAATTATTTTGAATCATTGAGCTACTGTAATTCATATAATATGATCCATGATTTTTTTTTAAATTATAAGAAAATAATCAAGCAATTGAACAATTAACAAAAAAAACATGAGAGGTCAAGATTTTGTGTATATTGTGAGAGTGTGAACTTAATCGGTAATGCAAGACCACACAAGATTAGTTTGTAGAGTTAAAATATAATCCCTAAACACAATTCATCATAATTTACAGAATGGATATGTGCTCTAATTTACCACTTAACATAATCTATCCTTAGAACAACAATCAAATCAGGGTGCTACGATTGCCTGTTCCGAAGCTAGCCTAGGGTTTAAGTAGATCATCTTTGTGGTTAAGTAAACTCTTGTAGGGTTATAGGGTTAACAAATTAGAGTATCATAATTAAGTGGATATTGATTTAAATGATAATGATTAATAATTAAAAGAATATTAAGAGTTAGATCGATTATGCATTTAAAATATTTTCTAAAAAAACATCTTCTTATTGTATCATTTTAATCGAACTTAATTTCAAAACTAAAAGAATACAATCTTCTTCCAGCAAAATTCTTCAAGATTTATAATCAATAAAAAAACCCCATACTTTCAAGTAGTGTTTTAATTCTATTGTATTATATTTTTTATAATAGCTCTAAGAATTTGTTTTAATTTATTTCCTCCTTTGAGAAACAACCTTGGTCATCCACTCTACTGCACCTAAGTACCCCAAAAACCACTAATTATTTGAGGGCGCCCTCGACAGTGCTCTTTCAGAGGGAATTGGGTACGCAGTTCACTGAAATGCAACAGGTACTAGACTAGGTCATTTCCTGATTCAGGAGTGAGCGGTGATCGCCTACAGCTCAAGACAATTGAGACAATAGGAGAAATATAATGCTACTCGTGAGCTTGAGTTAGAAGTAGTTGTCTTTGCATAGAATATGTGTTAGAAATACTTTATGGGTGAATTTTTTATAGTATAATATGATCACAAGAGTCTCAGGTATATCTTGTCACAAAAGGACCTAATCCTGATACATCGAAGATGGCTAGAGTTCCTCCAGGACTATGACTTTGAGATAGTCTACACTCCCAAGAAGGGGAAAGTAGTTGCAGACACACTTAGCATGAGGTCTAGTCTACAACTACTGAGTGAGGAAACTTAGTAGTTATCCATGTTTAAATTATCCTTCGTGGATAGATATGGAGTATCTTACCTCCAATCTAAGACTGTCACACCCCCACTTCTTCAGTGAGTTTGGGAGGCACAACTTGGGGATGTCGACTGTGAGGCCCGACGTGCTCAGATATCTGCAGGACAGGCTTTTGTGGTATTTACGACGGTAGAGATAATGTCTTCCTATTAAAAGGATGCACTATGGTACCAGTGACACTACATGAGGAGGTGTTGAAAGAGTTCTATACATCCCATTTAGCGGTACATCTTAGAGTGGAAAAGATGTACCGGGACCTCTGATGTCAGTACTGGTGGCCAGGGATGAAGAAAGTAGTGGAAAAGTATGTATCCCGATGCCTCACTTGTTAGAAAGTGAAGGATGATCATCAAGTACCAGTAGGGCTAGATCATCCACTTGAGGTACCTGAGTTGAAGTGGGATGGTATATCAATGGAATTTGTGATGGGGCTACCATGTATGTCCATGGGCCACGATTCCATATGGGTGATCGTTGAATGACTCACCAAGTTGTCCCTTTTCCTACCCATCTGAGAGTAGGGATATGTAGAGAGCTTAGGACGCCTCTACGTGCAGGAGACATTGCAACTTGATGGAGTGGTGTCAATGATCATCACAGACTTCGACACACATTTTATATCCCGCTTGTGGAAGGGATTGAAGGCGGCGTTAAAAACTCAACTACACTTGAGTACCGCCTTTCACCCTCAGACAGATTGTAGATGGAGTAGACCATACAGACACAAGATGACATGTTTCATGCTTGTGTCCTTGATTTCAACCATAGCTGGGAGGACCACCTACCCATGGGGGTGTTTTCATACAATAATATTTATCACTCCACAATTGGAATGGTCCCATTTGAAGCTTTGTATGGGAGACCATGAAGATCACCTCTTTGCTCGACAGACCCAGGGGAGTCAGCACTCATGGGTCTAGAGTTGGTATAGGCTATCATAGATAAGGTGCAGATCATCTAGGAGAGGATAAAGACTGCACAAAACCAACAAAAGTCTTATGCTGATAGGAGATATATACCCATGGAGTTTGAGGAGGCGGACCATGTTTTCCTACGGGTCTCACCCCGATGAGGATTACAGAGGTTTGGCCGGGGTGGAAAGCCATATTTGAGGTTTATCATACCTTTCTAGATCCTCAGCAGAGTATGAGAGGTGGTGAATGGTCTAGATCTTCCCCCAAAGATGCACTGGGTGAATAATTTTTTCCACGTTTCACAGATGAATAGGTACATGCTTGAACCATCACATGTTATCGACTGGGGTAGGCTGGACATCGATAATGGGGAGACATTTGTAGAGATACTGGTGGAGATAGTGGATCGATAAGAGTAGGTTGTTTATGGGCGGTCAATTCCTCTAGTGCGAGTTTGTTGGTAGCATGAGAATCTTTAGGAGAGCACATGAGAGTGGGAGGGTCAGATAAGTACTCAGTACCCCTTTTTGTTTCCCTAGTTTTGTTGTAGCTTTTGGGGACAAAAACCCCAAATGTGGGAAGAATGTAAAGAGATTAAAATTCCATGTAATTATTTTTAATTAATTGGGATTTTTACGAGTCTGAAAAAATTTACGGCAAATGATTATAAGGCACGGTGTGCCCAGAAAACATTTATGAACATTTTTAAGGTATGTTCAGTAAAACCATAGGCAATGATTTCTATCATTTGAACTGGTGCTCAGATTAAAAATATGAGGGCACCATTGAATCTGTTATGCTGGGATTTTCTTACGATAAGATTCACTTTGACCACAGTAGGTCAGGTGAAAAAGTTATTTTTTGTAGCTTTAAAAAAAATAATAAAATAAGATTGAGATTGTTATTTTATTTCCTTTTTTCCCACCATCTTTGGAGCGGTGGTGGCAGGGACCATAGAGGTAGTCAGGAATTTAATATGGGATATTAAATTTCTAATTAAACTTTGGTTGTGTAACCATCCTTCATTTAATTAATGTGGCACATTAATTACATCAATTAATGTGGAACATTAATTACATCAACTAATGAAACTCAATAATCCCTTGATGCGTTACTTACCCTTTTCCCCTGTATTTAAGTGAGGCCCATGGTAGAGTTTTTTAGATGACTTCTTCAAGCGAGGAACCTCTGGAAAAGTGATGCGACACCTTCCACTGATGTATACAGAAGCTTAGGCAGTGACGAATCGATAAACGCCAGGGGCTTCACTGAATAAAAAATCATCTTCCACCATCATGACATCTATAAGGAATCCCTAGGTAGGGGTTTTTTTTTATTTCAAGAAATTCCCTAATTTCTTCTCATTGTTCTTGAATTTGTGGGTTGTCGTTGCGCGGGATTTTAATGGGGTTTATCATTATTTTAATGTGATGTATAAACTACCCCCACTTGTTATAATAATAACACAGAGAGAATGGGTTAAAAAAACTAGGACCGAACCCTCAACCGCTTGTTTTTCATTGCTTTCTTTGGAGGTGGGTTGTTTCAACTTGACAAAACCCTGCAACCGAGAGGCACACAATGATGGAGGCATCTCAAGAGGACTGTAGGAATGTCCGGAAGGAAGAACAGACTACCGGATCCCACTCGATGTCACGCAGAATAAGTGTTGACATGGAGGCACCAGTGGATGAGGGAGGCGGCCAACAACTGCTGGCTGTAGTGGAAGAGCGGTGCCGCTCGACACCGCAGTGGTTAGATAGGTGACCGAGAGAAGCCAGCCACGAAGGTGGAGGTGGCGCGCCATCGTGTGCCGCACTGAAGGGAGCCGTGACTCGAAGCCGTAGAGATGAAGGGGACCCACTCCCTGTGGGTCCCATGAGAGATGTGGTCTCACCACCTGGAACCACTAATAAAGGGGATGAACAGCTCCTTTGAGTTGTTCAGGGGCAGTGGACCACGCGACCCCAAGTGGGTTGTGCTAGCTGGTAGGTGGAGCCCATCACGGCCCAGCCCAACCGGACCAGGTTGGGTCAACCTGAACTGGGTCGGGTCAGCACATACCTGGATGAGCCGGGTCGGTCCGACAGGGTTAGACTGGACCTGGACCCCTCTTGGGCCCATTTACGCTTAAGTGATCGTATCTTGCGAACCAGATGTCCGTTTGACAAGCTGTCTATGGTGCTGGGATCCTTGGAGTGAGATGTTCCTTTTGAGATACTCCACGATAGTTTTGGAGAAAATTGGAGTACGACCAGGTTGGATAGACCTCGAATCCAACTAAGCCCTTGACACTAAAATGCCTATAACTTACAGACCGTGCCTCTAGTTTACGCCCTGTCTATTTTGTTGAAACCCTTATAATGTGATGGATCATTGAGTTACTTCTTCATGGGACTTCATGCTAAATTGGAATACTAGCGATGGATTGAAGAGAGGTTCTTCTAGAATCAAGTGTACTGTTAGTGGGAATCTAGTGGATGACAGTGAGGCGGAGGTTGGAGACAGATCATATGGAGGTTAGTACCGAGTGATCCTATGTGGCTCAACACCTATAGATCCAATGTGGATTAGCACCTAGCGATCATGTGTGGACCAACACCTAGAGATCCTGTGTGGATCAGTAGTACACTATTTGACATGGACCATCCTTAGAGTGGTCCATCATGGATCAATGAAATACCGATCTTGTGTGGGCCAGATCATATGTGGGTCAGTGCTTAGTGATCCTGTATGGTTCAGTGCATACCGATCCGGTGTGGGTCAGATGCTGTGTGAGTCTTTCGGGGGTTAGTACCTACCGATCCTGTGTGGGTAAGACTCTGTATGGTCAGAAGTAGTGCCTCTCAATAGAATAAGATGATCAAACTTCTCGACTAATCGTCTATACGTTTGTGCTTTACTCATACCTGGTTTGAGCCGTGTCTATTGCTTCATGATTTTTGATTGAGATCATGATTTGTTGTTTTTCCATTTTGTAATTCCGAGAGACCTTCAGGGGTATCAGGGTCCCTACTGGGTATTTTTATAGTCACCCCTCCATGGGCTTCGCCCGCCCCATGTTGTGTCTTGTGTAGACGACGAGAAGCTTGGCTAAGACTAGAGGGATCCTGGACCAGGCGGTACCCATAGGAGATTGGGAGACGTGGGGAGTAGTGGAGATGAGTTGTACCTATCATTCAGGGAGGATCCTCAGTAGAATATTCTAGGAGCTATTTTATATTCTTCAGTTGTAGTTGTACCTTTCAGTTGGACTTGTATTCGGGACCCTTTACTTTTAGTACACACCTTTACTACTTCAGTTTTACTTCGTGGTTGAATCTTGTTGTGTTCTTGGATTGTGTGTTTGTACATGTTTAAAGGAAATTCCATCCTGTTTTAGTGATATTCCTTTATGGTGCTAGTCGCCAACCCCTGGCATATCGATGGAGGGATTGGGGTAGTCATGACATGGGCCCTAGGGGATGGGTCATGACAATTATCATACCAATTGGCACAAAGAATAAATTAATCCTTGGAACTATGTGCTATAAATTAATCATTCATAAATTTTATACGAAAAAATTCATCACATTATTGACCTATTCTTATAAGGTTGTTCTTAATAGCTTTTACAAATAGAACATTTGAAAATAAATATTTTACTAGAAGAATAATTTTATCAATACCGATAATATCTCCTTGAGAATTATCCTCAAAATTAACTTTTCCAACTTTCAACTTGATAATATTTTTGAAAAAATATTTGTTAGCAGTCATATTCCTAGAAATTCATCAATGTACCAAGTATTTTTGTTGTTGGTACATTTTTTTGAAAAATAAAAACATTAGACTTTCAGTTCCCAAACATTACTAGGTTCAGTAATGTCAGAAAATAAAATTTTAGGAATCTAAATTTGTTTTGAAAAATAGGCTTCGCAAAATCCTAGTAAATGAATTTTTTTAAAGAATAATTTTTCTTCCAATGGCCACCTCATTGACATTTATTAAAAAAGGGGTTCATTTTGGAACAAATAAATTGTTACGAAAATTGGGTTCTTTTAAGTATAACACATTCCGAAACTAGTACCATGACAGAGGATTTGTTAATTCATTTTATAAAAAATTTACTTACCAGAGGTAAATTTTGACAAACGTTTTATCAAAGAATAAATTTTATATTTTCTTTTTACAAATAAATTCCTATCCTCTTTGATAATAGTTTTGGAAATAAGGTTTTAAAAATTGGTTTGTGAATAATTTTTCTCAAATAATAATTTTTCTCAATATTTTGAAAAATTACCCTTTTTTAGAATTATCCTTATCTATATCTTTTACAATATCTCTTATTTAATTTATAAAAACATATATTCTTTAATTATCCTTATCTTGTTTATTTAAACTTTATAATTTCCATTTTCTAAAAGTTTTGAAAATATGGAAACATTTTCATAAAAAGGTAATGTATTATCTTTAATAGCTAAGCAAGAT
Source organism: Viscum album (assembly GCA_963277665.1). Taxonomy (NCBI): domain Eukaryota; kingdom Viridiplantae; phylum Streptophyta; class Magnoliopsida; order Santalales; family Viscaceae; genus Viscum; species Viscum album. Next base: position 337,483,617 of record OY728144.1, read on the forward strand.
TCATCATTAGATGATCTGGAATGTTTCTCATCAAGATAGTTTTTAATTAAATAAATATTTTTAAGGTTCTAAATAATTCATACTTTTTCAAAGAGACATTTTTTACTTGAGGTAATTTAGAAAAATGTCCTAAGTTTCTCTGTCCAGAACTATCATTCTCAAAAATATCTTCAGAAGAGTCACCTCCACTGGGACTGAAAGTGTGTACAACCATTAGAAATTTCTTTATCTTAGATTTATAATATCTCTTGGTATTCCTTTTTGAATTTATTTCTTTCTTATCTTTCCATTTTATATTGGGAAAATCTGGTTTGATATGTCCTTCTTTCTTACATTCATAACATATAACTTCATCCTTATTTTCATTTATATCATTTTGAACTTTCTTGTATCGTCATTGGAAATCCATCATGTGAAAAATTTTATTCATAAATATAGAAAAAATAGATGGATCATTTTCAAAATGTTCATAAGTATCTGAATCAGATTCAATAATCACTTTCTTCTTTCTAGAAGACTTACCAACATTTTCAGCAGATTATAATTTCATCGGTAAAGATGATTTTGAAGAAAAGGCTACTCCACCATTTTTTTCAATTTAATATTATATATTTTGGGTATAATTTTATACTACATAATTTCCAATTATATAATTTAATGTAAGGCTACTCACCATTATTTTTTCATTAACGACCGTCCTTTTTTATTCCCATTCATTAGGGACGATGTCAATAATATTTCTGGTATGTATTTCATCGTGATGACCTTTTCTCCAATATATTGAACCCATTTATTATTTTCATAATTTTTTTTACATCTTGGAAATTGAATCACAAAGTAAAAAATAAAAGTATCAATAGTCATTTCTTAACACTTATCTTCAAGTTTTAACAACTTTGGATGTATTAAAATGTGCAACTTAAATATTTTTCCAGATACTATTAGATGTTTCACAAGATGAAGTATGAATATATATGATTTTAGTGATAGAGCATAAGAACGTATTTATAACTCTATTGTTGAATTTAAATTCTTGTTTTTTATTTTTAAAAAAATGTAACTTCATTATTAGGAATATTATACTTTCTAGTTAACATGGTAAAGTTTTCAACTCAAGTGTTGATAACAATGGTTTTCATTATATCCCTCGAGTATTCATAGTCAACACTGTCAAATATAAGTGGTATATTAGGATTAATATTTCATATAAAACCAATATGCATTACTACCGTGGGTATTAAAAACAAAATATATTCTTTTCCTCAAAACATGTTAGTGTAAAAAAAGTTTTGTAAACAAAATTTTTATAAAAAAATTCAACAACTTGAAATCATAATAAAGTAAAAACATTAAAAAGTATATGAGAAGTGGAATCCTAGTATAATACCAATTTTTGAATTAGTATATCATAATTATATTGAATAGGATTGTATGAATATAATTATATAGCTAGGTTATAATAGGGATGAATTGTAGTACAAAAATATTGTTTAAAAGAATTAAAAAACACACTAAGCCTATTAAAGTATGTAATTGGACTTTAACCTCAGTCCGATGACCGTAATAACATAATTGTAATTAAATAAAATTTGGTTAAATCAATGTAACAGAATTGGTTTTATAATGAATCTGACTAATCAGAGTATGAATAATAATTATAGTGAATATGATTATAAGAATTAGAATATATTAAGTTGAATATGATGATCAACATTATTACTTAATATGAATAGTGTGTTGAGTCAATAAGGTTTTCCTTATGAATTTTCCATTCCTTCTTGTTTTGAAAATCACAAACACCTTATCTTTAAGGAAAATTGCTTTTATAAGGAAAAATGCTTTCTTAAGGAAAATCGCTTTTATAAGAAAAATTATCCTTATCATATTTTCATTCATATTTTTCTTAAGTATGAGATTCGGATTCATTTTCTCGGAATAATTAAAACTTAGATATAAAGCATTCTGTTTAGTATTCGGATTCTGGGCAAGAACTATAAGGAAGTTTCATTCCGAATTCCGGATATGAACTCTGACTAAGTTCTATTCCAGATTCAGGATACGAATTCTGAAGAAGAATTATCATTACGAATTCCAATGAAGAATTCTCATTACGAATTCCAATGAAGAATTCCCATTACGAATTCTAATGAAGAAATCTCATTCCGAATTCTCATTACGAATTCTGATAAAGAATTCTCATTACGAATTCTGATGATGAATTCTCATTACGAATTCTAATGATAAATTCTCATTACGAATTCTAATGATAAATTCTCATTACGATTTCTGATGACGAATTCCTATTCCGAATTCTCATTCCGAATTCACCTATTAAACAGAAGCTGATTATCATTGTTTTATACACTCTGAATTTATTCACTCCGAACCTTCACTCCGAAGTTTTCATTCTGAACCTTTATGTTAGAATTTAAAACGATGTCATACATTTTGTTACACTTGTTTTGTTATAAAACGATGTCGTCTGTTTTGTTATAAACTAACCGTTGTCTAAGTGACACGTGTACAGGTCCCTCTGAACTTTAAGGAAAATATGACCATTGGAGAAGGAGCCGACCTTACCTATAAATAGGAGCTCATTTGAAAAAGCTGACAATGGATGGATGAACAATTTGGACTTTGTGCATACATGATGTTGAAGTGATTTATAGAGAGAGAGTCTCTTATTAACTCTCAAAGCTTCGTGCGACTCCGAATGTTGGTGATTACATTCGAGGGCTTCCGGAGATAGGAAGACAGAGGTGCCGACTACCTTAAAGATCGAGGGCTTTCTTGCTGAGAAAGACAGAGGTGCCGACTACCTTAAAGATCGAGGGATTTCTTGCTGAGAAAGACAGAGGTGCTGACTACCTTAAAGATCAAGGGCTTTCTTGCTGAGAAAGACAGAGGTTACCAACTACCTTGAAGTTGAGGGCTTGCGGGGATAGCAAGACAGAGACTTCGATCTTCGTATCGAGGGCTTACCCTGGTGTGGGTAAGACAGACTTTCTTGAAAGTATAAATCAAGGGACCTTTATCCAAGGTTGTTGGATACCCTTCTCTTTGGGTTAAAAGACTTATATCTTGATACATGTAGTTTAACTACTTGTCTTTATTCCACTACAATTTGTATCTTAAGGAAAGTATAACTTTCTTATACTTCCTTACTTACTCTGATTAGTTTAGATTCTATACGCTTTAAGGTAGAATCTCATATTGTAACTTTTGTTAAGTTTCAAATTCCGGAACCATATTTCCGGAACCTACTTCTGGAATCTCTTTCCAAGTTTAGTTCGGTGTTAGAGGTGTTGTGAATTTACTTAGTTTAACTTTGTTAAACTTAGTCCTTTCCATTTCTTAAGGAAACTTTTGTTATTCATAACTAACTCTAAAGGTTCCAAAGGAATTTTTAAAGTATACAATTCACCCCCCCCCCTCTTGTATATTGAGCATCTCATATTATATTTCGATCCTACAATTGGTATCAGAGGTTGGAAAACTCTTACTCTATACCATTCTTACATTTGGTATCAGAGCCAAGGTTACTGAAATACTTGTACTCACATACAAGTTTTTCTTGCTCACTTTTCCATTCCAAACTTTGTCATTCCGATTTATCCATTCTGAACTTTTCTCATTCCGAACTTTTGTGGTTACGAATTTTTGCTATTAACAAGTTTGTGTGCAAAGTTATTTTTAGTATGACAGGAATTAATGTTGGATCAATTGACAATCTGAATCCTACAAGACCACCAATCTTCGATGGTAATGATTATGAATACTAGCGATATCATATGAAGACATTTGTTATCATTACTGGAGTAGATAACTTTGTGATGCTTACTGGTGATTATAAAATTCCTGACAAGGAAGTCAGATCTTTCACTAACCAGGAAAAGCAAGAATATCAACTCAACTATAAGGTACGCAATACATTACTATGTTCAATGACTAGAAATATATATAGCCAAATTTCTTCTTGTGAAGCAGCTAACTGTATATGGAAGAAGTTAGAGGTTACACACTTTGGGACTTCTAAGGTGATTGAGACTAGAAGAGCTATGCTTAGAACTGAATATCATGGCTTCAATTTTCCTTATGGAGAACCTATCTGTAAAGTTCAACAATGATTTATGACCATTTTCAACAGTCTGCAGTCTATGGGAGAAAAAGGTTTAGATGATGAAGCTCTTGTGGACAAGATAATTGATATTATGCCCAATGAGTGGGAATCCAAGAGAACAGCTATAGATGAGAACAGGAAGGTTACTCAAATTACTCTTGATGAATTATTTGGAACTCTTCTACAACATGAAACCAGAATGAAGAGAGATGCTGACAACATCAAGAAGAAGAATGGAAATGGTACTGTTGCTTTTACTTCAACTTCAAATCAGATGAAAGATAAGACTCCTGAGAGAGTAACCAGATCCAAGTCTAAGAAAGTAATTATCCAATCCGAATCTAGTGAGAGTGAAGTTTTAGAAAATGAGCTAGCCAATATTGCTCGAAGGATGAACAAGATAGCTGGACAGAGAAACTTTCAATCCAAGTATAAGAAGAAGGACAGGAAAGATAAGAAAGATGGAGAAGTAACTTGTTATGATTGTAAAAGAGCTGGACATATTAGACCAGATTGCCCTATGCTCAAAAAGAAAGAAAGAAAGGAAAGACATTTAGAAAGAAATAGGAAGAAGTATTATAAAGCCAAAGCTAAGAATGTTATGAAAGCTAATGACACCTGGAGTGCCTGTGGTGGTGACTCTTCAGATGAATCTTCTGAATATGAATCTTCAGGACAGAAGAATCTTGGTCTTATAGCCAGATTACCTATTGATAATCATTGTCTTATGGCTAAGGTACGAAATTCTGAATCATTGACCAATGTTTCTTTAAATTCTAATGATATTAAGTATTATAACTCTTCTGATGAAGAATCATCTTCTGATGAGGAAAATACTTTACCTACTTGTGAAGAAGTCTCTAGATTTGCTGAACTTCTTGAGATTGAGAATTCCAAACTCAACAAGAAACTAGATAAGGCAAATTCTAGGAATTCTATTCTTACTAAAGAGATATCAGATCTTTCTAAAGATCTTGATAAGAAAAATGCTGATTTTGAAAGTATTTTAAAAAATCTTGAGGAAGTAAGTTCTGAGAAGAATAAACTTTCTAAAGAATTAGAAAAAGTAATTTCTAATAAAAATGTTTTCGAGCCTAACTCTAGTTCTAAAACTAATGATTTTGAGGATAAAAACTTGGTTGTAAAACTCAAGTCCGAAATTTTTTCCTTAAAGAAGTGTTTATCAAACTTTACCCATGGTAAGGAAAATTTTGATAAGATGTATTCTCAAATACGACCTTTAAGAAATAAATCTGGATTTGGCTATACCCATGCAAAACCAGTTTTCAGTAACAATTATTTTGTTCCTCAAAGTGCCCCATTTTGCACTAAATGTCAATGTGGTGGTCACTGGGCAAAAAATTGTTCCTTAAACAAAACCCAATCCTTAGGTTTTCATAAATCCTACTTTTCTAAGAAAATGTGGGTACCTAAAATTTTATTGTCTGGAAATCTCGGATCCAAGCAAGTTTGGATTCCGAAAATCTAATTGTGTTCTTAATTTCAGGAAAATAAATAATGTTCCAGCAACAATACATGGTACATGGATAGTGGATGTTCCCGGCACATGACTGGTAACAAAAGCTTTTTTGAAAATATTATCAAAACGAAAGGAGGAAAGGTAACATTCGGAGACAATGCTAAGGGAGAGATTGTTGGTGTTGGTAATATTGTTCTTTTAGGAAAAACCTTGATTTCAAATGTTCTTTTTGTTAAAGGTCTTAAGCACAACCTTATTAGCATAAGTCAGTTATGTGATGAAGGTTACCTTGTGAATTTTAGGAATGATAAATGCTTAGTTCACAATTCCAAGGAAGAATTTATTCTCTCAGCCAACAGGCAAGAGAATGTCTACACTTTGAACATAGAAGATCTAATAAGCCAAGATTTACCTTGCCTAAGTGAAATAGAAGATCATTCATGGTTATGGCATAGAAGGCTAGGATATTGTAACCTTAGGAACCTATGTAAACTCTCTAAGAAGAAACTAGTTAAGGATCTACCGGAGCATAGATTTGATTCTTCTAAAGTTTGTGATCCTTGTCAATATGGGAAGCAACATAAATCTAGTTTTAAGTCAATCGGTGAAGTCTCAACAACTGATGCATTACAGTTGGTGCACATGGATCTTTTTGGTCCAACACAAACTGGAAGTATTGGAGGCAAATACTATGTGTTTGTTCTAGTTTATGATTACACTAGATTTACTTGGGTCTATTTTCTAGAAAAGAAATCTGAAGCTTTTTCTTATTTCAAAAGTTTTAGAGCTCAAGTTAAAAATGAGAAAAACCTTCCATTGAAAACTATTCATATTGATCATGGAGGAGAATTTCAAAATTCTGATTTTGAAACTTTTTGTAGTAAGAAAGGTATTACTCACAATTTTTCAGCACCTAGAACTCCTCAACAGAATGGTGTAGTTGAAAGAAGAAATAGAATTCTTCAAGAGATAACTAAAACCATGTTAAGTGAATATTCTATTGCTAGACATTTCTGGGCTGAAGATGTAAGTACTGCTTGTTATACTATAAATCGAGTTTTGATTAGACCTTTTCTTAATAAAACTCCTTATGAGTTATGGAATGGTAGAAAACCAAGACTTTCCTACTTCAAGGTTTTTGGTTGCAAAGTATTCATCTTGAATACTAAAGATAACTTACATAAATTCGCACCAAAATCAGATGAAGGAATTTTCTTAGGTTATTCCACAACCTCTAAGTCTTATAGAGTTTTTAATAAAAATACTTGTACTGTTGAGGAAACAGTGCATATGAAATTTGATGAGTCAGATCCTTTTGTTTTTAAACCATCTCAACTTACATCTTCGGATGTGTTTTCAAAAACTGATTTTCAACAATTGATAGAAGAACCTTCTGATAAGGAAATTGTTCTAGAAGATACTTCTGAGACATTTACCCTAGAAGACTTTCTACCCTATGTTGATGAACAGGTTTTACAAAACCCAAATCAGGTGTTTCTTAAGAATCATCCCAGTGATAGTATCATTGGCGATGTAAATCAACCTGTAAGGACTAGAAGTTCCTTATGAAATGAAGTAGAACATCTATCATTTCTTTCCCAATTAGAACATAAAAGCACAGATGAAGCTTTAGGTGATGATGATTGGATCATTGCAATGCAAGATGAACTAAATGAATTCGAAAGGAATAATGTCTGGACCTTGGTTGAAAGACCTAAGGAAACTTCTGTTATTGGTGTAAAATGGGTTTTCAGAAATAAATGTGATGAAAATGGAGTCATTGTTAGAAATAAAGCTAGACTTGTTGCTAAAGGCTATAATCAGCAAGAAGGAATAGACTATGAAGAAACCTATGCTCTATTAGCTAGACTTGAATCTATCCGTATTCTACTTGCTTTTGCAGCATTCTTTAATTTCAAACTTTTCCAAATGGATGTGAAATGTGCTTTTCTCAACGGTTATGTTCAAGAGGAAGTTTTTGTTGAACAACCTCCTGGCTTTGAAGATACAAAACATCCTGATCATGTGTTTAGACTTACCAAAGCTTTGTATGGCCTTAAACAAGCCCCACGAGCATGGTATGAAAGACTCACTGGATTTTTGCTTCAAAATAACTATGTTAAGGGAAATTCAGATCCAACCCTTTTTATAAAGAAAGATAAGAAAAATGTTTTGATTGTTCAAATTTATGTTGATGACATTATATTTGGTTCAACTCAGCAATCTTTGACTGACTCTTTTGCTAGTCTAATGAAATATGAGTTTGAAATGAGTATGATGGGTGAGTTAACATTTTTCCTTGGTTTTCAAATTTCTCAAAAACCAGAAGGAACCTATATATCTCAACATAATTATATTAAAGATCTTCATAAAAAGTATGGTTATGACAACACTAAGAGTATAAGTACTCCCATTGGTACCTCAAACTCTTTAGATCTTCATGAAGCTGGGAAACCAGTAGATCAAACATCTTTTAGAGGTATGATAGGAAGTCTACTTTACTTAATAGCTAGTCGACCAGACTTAATGTTTTCAGTATGCTTATGTGCAAGATATCAATCCAATCCTAAGGAATCTCACTTAAAGGTAGTAAAAAGAATTTTTCGCTACCTTAAGGGAACCATGGACCTAGGATTATTTTATACTTCTGGAAATGATTTTGTTCTAAAAAGATTTTCTGATGCTGACTTTGGTGGATGTAGAATGGATAGAAAAAGTACATCTGTAACTTGTCATTTCTTAGGAGATTCTTTAGTTTCTTGGTCATGCAAGAAACAGCATTCAGTTGCACTCTCCACTGCTGAAGCTGAATATGTAGCAGCTGGAAGTTGTTGTGCACAAGTGTTGTGGATGCAACACACACTCACAGACTATGTCTTGAGTTTTACTAAAACTCAAATTTTGTGTGATAACAAAAGTGCCATTGCCCTAAGTAAAAACCCTGCACATCACTCTCGTGCAAAACACATAGATATTAGGCATCACTTTCTTAGGGATCACACACTTAAAGGAGATATTATTCTTCAGTTTATCGGAACGCAAGATCAACTTGCTGATATATTCACAAAATCTTTGCCTTCTGATAGATTTGAATATATTAAACAGAATTTAGGAATGATAATCGTAAGGTAATCTTTCTTAATTAAATTTCTGCTGAAAAAAACTCCTTACAGTAATAAACTCCTTTTCATAGGGGGAGTACATTTGGTTGTTTAAAAAAGTTTTTCAAAAAAAGTTTTCAAACTTTTCGGAACAAAGAATTCCGGAATGAAAATTTTCATGAATGGATATTTTCGTACAGAATACTTCTGGAATGGAAGTATTCGTATTGAAACTTTCCGGAATGAAAAACTTTCGTACTCGTATTTTCATAACGGAATTTTCATACTGAATCTTCCATAACAAGTTTTTTATTTACTTTTTCGTATTTAGTTTTTCGTATTGAGTTTTTCGTATTGAGTTTTTCATATTTGGTTTTTCGTATTGACTTTTTCGTAGTCGTCTTTATATTACCCATTACGAATAACTTTCCTAAGCTAATCCGAAAGGTATGATTTCCTTACTGAAGTTTTTGTAATCATATTTTACTTGCTGGAATTTTCTTATATTAAGTTTTCGGATTATGGTTTTCTTAATTCTAAGTTTTAATAAAACCTCAAAAAAGATCGGATTCAAGCTTTCAACCGTCAGATCTGATCGCAGCTCATTCCAACCGTTAGATCATCTATGGAATGTCAACCGTCATCTCGTTGCCTATATAAAGGGGACCTAATTCCTAGTCCCACATCGGTTTCAAGCTCTTGCGTCCTGAAGCTCTGACTCTCCGATTTAAGGCCGTTCCGAACCACAGTTTTCTCCGCTCCGAACTTCAGTCTTCTCCGTTCCGAACTTCCCAGAGAACTTCTAATCCGAATGTCTGCAGAGTTAGCTACTCAAGAAATGTCTTCAAATAAGCATATATCTCAGTGGTTAGTATACAGAGAAAGGTTTGTACATCCGACTTTCTTCAGCAACTACGATTCTATCATTTCTAAGAATATCAAGTTGAATGGCTGGGAGGATGTTGCGGTATCAAAAACCGGCAACCAAGATGAAGTGTACTCAGATTTGCTTGTTGAGTTTTATGAGTCAGTTTCTTTCTTCGAGGAAGATAATAGAGAAAAAATTTCTTTCAAATCGTATGGCAAGACATATAAGCTTTCTTACACCAAGGCTGCAAGCTTGGTAGGGTTATCTTATGAAGGTGAAGCTGAGTTTATTTCTCACGTATTGCCGGACTCCAAGGGTAGCTTCAACAAGGAAAAAGCCTTAGAAACTCTCGGATTGGATGATGACAAGGCTCCGAAAATTGCAAGCCTATATACAAACTTCCGGATTCTGGAGTTATGGGTGCAAGGGCTTATCGTACCGAGAAAAGGTGATAAGGATAGCTTGAAGAAGAGTGAGATATATATCTTAGATTTCCTGATGAATCTAAGGAAGTTTAACTTGATGAAGCATATTCTTCTTAATATTGAGAATTTGAAGAAGGGGAATCTGAGAGCTCAGATCGTAATGTACCCAGCAATATTATCAAAGCTCATAGTTCGTTGCCTAGAATCTTTCAAGGTAGCTTTCAGTTCTAAGCCGAGAGTTTGCGAGATCATGCTGCTTAGTGATGGCACGATTAAAAGAAAGAATATATCTTTTGACAAGAAGTCTGGGAAGTTTATTGATCTACCTCCTCAAGAAGAAGTGACTCCGAAATCTGCTGATCCGGAATCATCCAAGCCGGTAAGGAAGAGAAAGCTGAAAGAAGTGGAAGAACAAAGACAAAATCCCAAGTCTAAGGAAGTCCACTCCGCACCTCCAAAGCCTAATAAGAAGAAGACCTATCCTGATGAGGTTGTTACAAAGTGGAGAGTTGACAAAGAGAAGAGGAAATAAGGGGATCCGCAGTTCGGATTGGACCCTGCGGAGGCAAAGGCCCTGAAAGAGAAGACTGCTGATGAGCTTGAGAAACAAGCTAAGGAAAAGAAGCTTAAGAAGAAAATGTTCGAGGATGAGGTAGCTCATGCCTTGTTAAAGTTCAACGAAATGGTTTCAGTAACTATCCCAGTTCCGAGATCTTTCTCTCTGGAATCTCTACCTGAGACTCCAGGAAGAAATCATGTTGCTCCGGAAGAGGCTGTTGCTACGAATACTGAGGAAGAAGAGCAAGTGGAACAAGTTGAAGAGGTTGCTGAAGGAAGTGGTGAGACAGGAGATGTGCTAAAGCAAGTAGATGAATACAAGGGAACTCCTTCGGAACACTTGTCGCTCCGAACATCTGAAGCTCAATCTTCGAAGCTTGTTACTCCGACAATGGAAGAAGAGAAAGGTGAAGAAGAAGTTTCTTATCTGAGAGAAGAAGAACTTCTTTTACTTGATGATGCTCAGAAGGAAAATATATAAGTTTCTGATGAGGAAGATTTGGTTGTTCAAGTTTCCGACAGTGAAAAGAAAACTCCGGAACATGATTCTATTCCGGAAAAAGATAAGGGAAAGAAAATTCTTACCGAAACTCCGAGCTCAGTAGTAAGGAAGAGGAAGGAAGCTCGTAGTTCTTCTAAGAGGAAGTTGGAGCTTATTGAGGAAGAAAATTCTCCTAGCAAGGTTTCGGATTCGGAGTCATCCTTGTTGGGGCATGATTTTGTTGTTCAGTCTTTGAAGAAGTTGGTGGGAACCATTCCAACCTTCTCAAGTATAGATTCACGATGCCAGATGCTCCAACATGCGTTGAATCAGAAAACCGACTCCGTATCCATGGTTATGGATAAGTGTGTTGAGATTGAAGCTCAGTTCAAAACATTCTTTGTTGGTTACGAAGCTTATAAAAGATCTTGTAAGAGGATGACGAGCTGGTCGAAGAAGAATGTGGAAGAGATGAGGTTGCTTGATGAGTTTCAAGATAATTTTAAGGATGCCTTTGAGACCGAGGATAAGAAGATTAATGAGCTGACTGCATCCTTCGAAGAGAAGTTGACAGAGGAAAAGAACTTTCAGATTCAGGAAGTGAGAGATCTGAATGGAAAGCTCAATTCTGTTAATCAAAGTTGGAAATATGAAAGGGATTATCGGATCGAGTTTGAAGAAAGGATGAAGGCTCAGGAAGAGAAGATGAAAGCTCAGGAAGAAAAGTTGAAGGCTTAGGAAAAATAATTGAAGCTCAGTCCGCAAGAATAGTCGTCTTAGAGAAGCAAGCAGAGGAAGATCACAAAGACTTAAAGAGGATCAAGACGATTCTTAAGTGGCTAATGTCGAAGGAGAAAGATCCGAAATAACCAATCTGATCTTTTTGTTGTATTTTTTTTCCTTTGTTGACGAGATTCCAATTTCAATGAAAGTTGTACTTGTTGTTTCTATTGTTGTCATTACTAATTTTTTCAGGTACTTTGTTAAGTTTTTCCATTCCCTCCAATTCTTTTTGAAAATCACAAAGGGGGAGAAGGAAAAGATCCTTAAGAAAAAGAGGAACTCTAATAAGAGTTTATCAAAGGGGGAGAAAGAAAAATACCCAAGGAAAAAGAACTCTAATAAGAGTTTGTTTAAGGGGGAGTTTTTCTTAAAGAAGACCTTCTTATGAAACATCACTCCGGAAATATGAATACGATCCTTAGAGTTTCAAAGCCTAAGGGGGAGTTAGTCGTATTCATCTATATCCTTAAACCAAGGGAGATAAGCTTTAATGTGTTTCTTTCTTCTTGGAATAGCTTTTTCATAAGGATGTTTGTGCTTTCCAAAAAGGGGGAGATTGTTGAGTCAATAAGGTTTTCCTTATTACTTTTCCATTCCTTCTTGTTTTGAAAATCACAAACACCTTATCTTTAAGGAAAATTGCTTTTATAAGGAAAATTTCTTTCTTAAGGAAAATCGCTTTTATAAGAAAAATTATCCTTATCATATTTTCATTCATATTTTTCATAAGTATGAGATTCGGATTCATTTTCTCGGAATCATTAAAACTTAGATATAAAGCATTCTGTTTAGTATTCGGATTCTGGACAAGAACTATAAGGAAGTTTCATTCCGAATTCCGGATATGAACTCTGACTAAGTTCTATTCCAGATTCAGGATACGAATTCTGAAGAAGAATTCTCATTACGAATTCCTATGAAGAATTCTCATTACGAATTCCAATGAAGAATTCCCATTAATAATTCTAATGAAGAAATCTCATTCCGAAATCTCATTACGAATTCTGATAAAGAATTCTCATTACAAATTCTGATGATGAATTCTCATTACGAATTCTAATGATAAATTCTCATTACGAATTCTAATGATAAATTCTAATTTCGATTTATGATGACGAATTCTTATTCCGAATTCTCATTCCGAATTCACCTATTAAACAAAAGTTGATTATCATTGTTTTATACACTCTGAATTTATTCACTCCGAACCTTCACTCCGAAGTTTTCATTCCGAACCTTTGTGTTAGAATTTAAAACGATGTCGTACATTCTGTTACACTTGTTTTGTTATAAAACGATGTCGTCTGTTTTGTTATAAACTAACCGTTGTCTAAGTGACACGTGTACAGGTCCCTCCGAACTTTAAGGAAAATATGACCGTTGGAGAAGGAGCCGACCTTACCTATAAATAGGAGCTCATTTGAAAAAGCTGACAATGGATGGATGAACAATTTGGACTTTGTGCATACATGCTGTTGAAGTGATTTCTAGAGAGAGAGTCTCTTATTAACTCTCAAAGCTTCGTGCGACTCTGAATGTTGGTGATTACATTCGAGGGCTTCCGGAGATAGGAAGACAGCGGTGCCGACTACCTTAAAGATCGAGGGCTTTCTTGCTGAGAAAGACAGAGGTGCCTACTACCTTAAAGATCGAGGGATTTCTTGCTGAGAAAGACAGAGGTGCCAACTACCTTAAAGATCGAGGGCTTTCTTGCTGAGAATGACAGAGGTTACCAACTACCTTGAAGTTGAGGGCTTGCGGGGATAGCAAGACAGAGACTCCGATCTTCGTATCGAGGGCTTACCCTGGTGTGGGTAAGACAGACTTTCTTGAAAGTATAAATCAAGGGACCTTTATCCAAGGTTGTTGGATACCCTTCTCTTTGGGTTAAAAGACATATATCTTGTTACTTGTAGTTTAACTACTTGTCTTTATTCCGCTACAATTTGTATCTTAAGGAAAGTATAACTTTCTTATACTTCCTTACTTACTCTGATTAGTTTAGATTCTATACGCTTTAAGGTAGAATCTCATATTGTAACTTTTGTTAAGTTTCAAATTCCGGAACCATATTTCCGGAACCTACTTCTGGAATCTCTTTCCAAGTTTAGTTTGGTGTTAGAGGTGTTGTGAATTTACTTAGTTTAACTTTGTTAAACTTATTCCTTTCCTTTTCTTAAGGAAACTTTAGTTATTCATAACTAACTTTAAAGGTTCCAAAGGAATTTTTAAAGTATACAATTCACCCCCCTCTTGTATATTGAGCATCTCATATTATATTTCGATCCTACATAGTGTAAAAACAAACTTTTAAACAATATGAAATAGATATAATGAAGAAATAATGACATAAAACTATTAAAAGAACAGTCTCTTTAAACATTATTATTAAGGTGGTCTCTAACCCTGACTAAAGCCATCCCTTGTTTTATACTAATAAGAATGTATATTTTTCCTTATCAAGGAAATTCCTAGATACAATGATTCATAGATCTATACTATTTTCTATGGAAGATCTCAATAAAACGATCATATTTTCTATTTTCTACATATCTCTAATATCCCTTGATCTGATGGATTGGATTCTCCATCTTCTTGTCCCTAGAAGACCGTGATCACAATCACATATTAGACGTAGAAACAATTACAAAAATATTCTTAAGGAGAAAACTAACAAGGTTTATTTAAGAACTCTAAAAATCTAAAATAATTACAAATACTAAGAACAAGATTTTGATGCTTGGTACTATTAATATCTATCATGTAAATGAGAAATTTCAAACTGAATCAGCAAGATTCAGCTTCTTTACCAACATAAAACTCTTCGAATGACTGTTTATTTTTATGTGAACTCTCAGTGGTCGTCTTCATCTACCAATGATCATATTTTATTTGAGTTTGTAGCAATGACTTAGACACCAAGCACAAAACAAAAGTTATTAGGTTCAGTAATATTAGAAAATAAAATATTAAGAATCTATTTTTTTTTTAAAAATAGGCTTTGTAAAATCCAAGGAAGTTAAATCTATTTAAAGAATAATTTTTCTTTCAATGTACAACTCTTTGACATTTATTAAAAAGGGGGCAGTTTTTAGAACAAATAAATTGTTACTAAAATTGTGTTTATTTTAAGTATAACCCATTCCGAAACTAGTACCATGATGAAGGATTTGTTTATACATTTTATCAAAAATTTCTTTACTAGAGGTATATTTTGAAAAAAGATTCACCAAATAAGAAATTTTAGATTTGATTTTTACAACTAAATTCCTATCATCTTCAATAACAGTTTTGGAAATATTTTTTTCAAAACTGTTTTGTAAAACAATTTTCTCAAATAATAATTTTTTCGTAATCTTTTGAAAAATTATCCTTTTCAGAATTATCCTTATCTAGATCTTTTGAAATATATATTATTTCATTTATGAAAACATATACTCTTTAATTACCTTTATCTAGTTTTTCTTTCAAACTTTACAAGTTACATTTTCTAAAAGTTTTGAAAAACTGGAAACTTCTTTATAAAAATGTAAAGTATTTTCTTCACTGGTTAATGAAGATTCTTCATTAGATGGTGCAGATTTTTTCTCACCAGGATAGTTTGTAATTAAATTCATACTTTTAAGGTTCTCAATAGTTCATTCCTTTTCCAAGATACATTTTATTTACTTGAGGTACTTTATAAAAAGGTCCTATATTTATCTATCCAAAATTATCATTCTTAGAAATATCTTCAAAAGAGTCACCTCCACTGGCACTCCAAGTGTGAGAAGACTTTAGAAATTTCTTTACCTTAGATTTATAAAATATGTTGGTATTAATTTTTTTAACTTCTATCTTTCTTATCTTTCTACTTTAGATTTGGAAAATCTGGTCTGATATGTGCAGCTTTCATACATTAGTAACATGTAACTTCATCCTCATGTTATTTTCTATCCTTATGAGCTTTATTGTATATTCATTAAAAATCCTTCATATAGAAAATTTTATTCATAATTATCGAAAAATTAAATGGATCATTTTTAAAATGTTTATAAGTATCTGAATCATATTGAACAATCACTTTCTTTTTTTTGGAAGACTTAATAACCTTTTCAACAAATTATACATTCATAGGTAAAGTTTATTTTGAAGAAAATGCTACTCCACCATTTTTCTTTTTCTATTTATCATTATATATTTTTGGTATACTTTTATACTACATAATAGTTCCAATGATATCATTTAAAGTAAGTCTACTCACATTTCTTGTTTCATTAACAACTGTCCTTTTTTATTCCCATTCAGTAGGCACAATGTTAACAATATTTTTGGTAAGTATTTCATCATCAAGAAATTTTCTCCAATAGCTTGTAACATATTTAGTATTTTTATAAATATTTGATGCTTCTTGGAAGCTGAATCACCGAGTAAAAAATAAAAGGCTCGATAGTTAGTTCTTAACATAGCTCTTCAAGTTTTAACAAATTTGAAAGTAACAAAATGTGTAACTTAAATATTTTTCCAGCTAGTGTTCGCTGATTCACAAGATAAAGACTGAATATATAAGATTATAGTTATGGAGAATAAGAATTGATTTATAACTCTATAGTTGATTTTAATTTTTTTTTAATTTTTAAATGACATAACTTCCTTATTAGGAATTTTATAGTTTCTAGTTAACATTATAAATTTTTCAACTCTAGTTTTGATATCAAAAGTTTTCATTATATCCCTCCAGTATTCATAGTCAAAACCATCATGTATAGGTGGTGTATTGGGATTAATATTTCACATTGAACCAATATTCATTCTTTCCATGGCTATTAAAATAAAATGTATTCTTTTCTTTAAAACATGTTAGTGTAAAAAATGTTTTTTTAAACAAAATGTTAATAAAAAAAATTCAAGAACTTGAAATAGTAAGTAAAATATTTGGAAATTATATGAGAAGTGGAATCCTAATCTAATAAAAATTTTTGAATTAGTATATCATAATTATATTGATTAGTATTATAAGAATATAATTATATAGATAAGTTATAATAGGGGTGAATTGTAGTTTAAAAACATAGTTTAAAAGAATTTAACAAAAAAACACTGAGATTATTAAAGTATGTAATTGGACTTTAACCATAGTACAATAATCGTAATCACATAATTTTCATTATATAAAATATTGTTAAATCAATGTAACTGAATTTCTGTTATAATTAATCTGATTAATCAGAGTATGAATCATAATTATAGTGTATATGATTAAAATAATTAGAATATATTTAGTTAAATATGATGATCAACTTTACTAATTAATATACATAGAAGAAAAATAAACTTTTAAACAATAAGAAATAACCTTAATAAATAAATAATGACATAAAAATATTAAAATAATAATCTGTTTTAAAATTAAGAGTAAGGTAGTCACTAACCCAGACTAAAGGCATCCCTTTTTTTATACTTACAAGAATGTATATTTTCCTTATTAAGGAAATCCCTAGATATGATGATTAGTATATCTATATTCTTGTCTATGGTAGATCTAAATACAATGATAAGATTTTCTATTCTCTATATATCCCCAGTATCCCTTTATCTGATGGATCAGATCCTCCATCTTCTTATCCCCAGAAGCCCTTGATCATAATCACATATTATATATGGAAACAAATAAAAAATTATCCTTAAGGAGAAAACTAACAAGGTTTCTTTAAGAACTCCAAAACTATAAAATAATTATAAATACTAAAAAAGATGTTAATTATTGGTACTATTAATATCTCTCACAGAAATGAGAAATTTCAAAATGAATCAGCAAGATTTAGCTTCTTTACTAACATCATACTCTTTGAATGACTTTTTATTTATAGGTGAAATCTTAAAAGTCATCTTGATCAACTAATGATCATATTTTATTTGAGTGTGTATCAAGGACTTAGAAACCAAGAACAAGAGATATCATAAAAAATGTCATAACATAATGTCCGCCATCGTATTAATTTAAACCATTATATTGTAAAAAGTATTCATTACATTAGAATTAAGTTTTCCATATTATGAATATAAAAAATGTTAGTCTAATGGAATTACTTATTTCTGTCATTATGATAATATTTATAAGTGTGAATATGATATTTATTAGTATTAGTATCAGTTCAATTGTTAATATTTTGTCATTACAAAAGTCATGACTGAAAGTCTAACTTATGGTATAGATAAAAGTGTGTCTAATTAATCAGACACATACTTATTGTGATAATCATAATGAAGAATAATTTTTATATGTGAATACTTAGGAACTTATTCTAAGTATGGTCTAACATAATTAAAATAAACACACTGGAACACCTTGTACATAAAAAGTTAGTAAACATGTTTTACGAAATAGTTTTTGATATAAAAAAAAAGAATGGAAAAGTAAGAAATAGAATTTATGACTTAATAATGACCAAAGTGAAATAGAATAAACCATTATAATATGATGTGGGTGTAAAAATAATGTTTATTTTATAAATATAGATATTTATTGTCTTCCACATACTAGTTCTCATTTCACACTATAATGATTTTTACTATAAAATGTTTTTGGGTTGCTGGTTGTGGAAATGTCAAACATGTAATGTTATAACTATCCATCATGAAAAAATTATAATCAATGATATTATGATATATTTTGATTTTTTACTTGTATATATTTTGGATCTGAGGGTAAAAACATAGTTGGAGTTACCACACTGTGATGTAGGATATGTATTAAAATAAGTGGTAAATCACCAAGAGTTATATGATATATAAAACCAAAGAAACTTTGAGAGATAAAAAGAACGCTTTCTAAGGGAATTAAATGTTTGATTTGGTAGTCCATTATGTATAAGAAAAAAGGTATATAGGAAATCCAAATTCTGGAGTTACTTAAGGTATGGTAAATAATGATAATTCTACATTTACATCTTATCATTTATCTTGTAATAGAGTTATGGTTTATATCCTTACTCTATTTCTTATTCATTTGATAATAAAGTCGAATTTGGGTAATGGGATAAAAAATGATGCACAACAATGATATGTTTCCCTAAAAATAGTGTTAATAAACATTGTGAAATACCATTATGTTTGGGTTTTTTATTTATCACTCTGTCTCACATCATCACATCATCATGATTGAGATCCAATAACATATACTAATGATGAGAAAAAATAGATCTATTGTTGGTGTTTTAGATTCCACTAATTTACTCTACCGCTCAATTATGAAATACACTCCCCTATTCTATTAAAATAGAATTTAGAGATTTAAACATGAATGATATGGAATAATCAAAAATTTGAGTTCTTTTATAAAAATTAAGAAAAATGGAAAATATATCATAAAATGAGTTTAATTTAAGATTTAGTGACATTGCTGTAAAAACAATGTTATAGGTAAAATTAAAAAAGATGATGGAAAATGATTTTCAAACTTATTTTATAATAAATTCCTTAATAATATAATTTTTAAAAGACATAAATTTAAATTAAAATAAATGTAGAGTGATGTATTCAATAATCTATGAATGTTGAAATAATTAATTATAAACATTTTTATGGATTTGATGTAATCAATATTAAGAAATGGTTTATAAAAATTTATTTTTGATTAGATATAATGAGAAATTTGAAATGTATATGCTATAATACATAATTAACCATAATATATTAAATAAGAGTTGGTGGAATGAATAAGATCACGAAAGAAAAATATCCAATAAAGATGGTAAAAATCATCCTTTAAAACATTGTATTTTTATGAATTAAGATATCACATACAATATAATTTTGATAAAAAAATATATTTTAAATATAATGAAGAATAAAAAATAATTTAATATGGATAAAGGGCAGGATATATCGAACTTTGAAAAAAAGAAAAGAAGAAACGGTGTGACACAATGAAAAAAATGAGTAAAGAAAAACCCATATGAATTTGGTAATGTGTTAATCAAAATCAAAGGAAAGAGACAATGGAATTTCAAATTCCAATAATCAATATTGAATTCATGATTATATATATATATATGGGTTATTATATATACTATATAAACTAAATTGTTGTATAATATGAAACAAGTATTAATTAAAGGAAATTGAGATGGAACACTATTACCATGGATTCCTTCTTGGTCGAACACCCTCTCACTTCCCTCTATAATCATTTTTTGGATAATTATTCATCAATATAAAAATATTATTTTTATTTTTTTTATATAATATTTTTTTATAATTTATTATGACCCATTCCTTACTCCTTTATAATTAAAATTAATCTTTGAATATTAAGTATTTTGTTTATTCCATGGTTGATTTGGTATATCGATTTTGGATCTTTATCCCTAATAATGTGTTCTTCACCTATAGAATTGTAATTTTGATGATATAGATTCCATTAATAGAGTTATTAAGTCCCATTGTTATTTATTAAATCTAATAATAAATCTTTAAAAATAAATATCTAAAATTATCTTTTTTAAGACTGTTGAAATAATAAAAATAATTTATTTTATGAATAAACATACTTATATATTATCATAACATAATTAAAACAGTAAATTAGATTCATTATTAACACCACATTTTATTGGTATTTAAGTTTTTTAATCATTATTTATAAAAAAAATTATAACATCATTCATGTAGGTGGTAAACCTGACTTAAATAATAATGGGTTATAACCAACGAATGAGTAAGAATATGTATTTATATTACTTAAATATCATGTTTGTGATATAATAATAATGAAAATTAATGATTATTAAAGTTTTAAATATGATTAAAAATAGGTACATAATGAAGATAAAATAAAATTAGACAAATGATGTTTTCACTTAGTATGTGGTAACTAGATCTCCTTTAGAAATCTTATTTGGTTTTGAACGATTCAAGAGTCCTTATTATGACTAGGGAATTCAAAAAATTAGAGTAGATTATTAAGACTATAATTTGGTCTAATTTTAGAGATTTTGTTTTTTAAATGTTGGGGCTGAAGCCTCATTTTTATTATTAAAGCAAAGCAAAGACCTCTTTTAACTGGGTAGAGGGAGACCCATTACATATCCCAAAGGCCCAGTGGGCTTGTAACCCATTACATAGCCCATAGGTGTCAAGACCCATCCTCGGGGCCCGTGCCGTGACTACCCCAAGCCCGCCTTCTATAGGCCAGGGGATGGTGACTAGCACCAAAGGCATAAATCCCGATAAAAGGGAAGGCATTGCCTTTATATAAGTAAAGAAACACAACAGAGTACGCAAGATGAAGTAAACACTAAGTAAACTGAGTACACAAGTAAGTGATGGAAAGTAAATGGGCTAGAATACAAACTCAACTGAAAGTAAAGTACAACTGAAAAGAAATTACAGCAGCATAAAAGTATAGCAGCAACTCCGAGATGTCCTCTAGAAATCCCACCTAAAGGGTGGGTACATATAGTATCCTCAGCTCCTCGGGTCCAGCCGTTTGCTCCAAGTACGTCCTGTCCAGTGATCCACCTCCAGGTACCGTCCATCTCCACGAGCCTCAACCACGATCAGCACTGTCTGTCGTCTGTAACCAACACAATGTAGTGTGGGCATAACCCATGTAGGGGTGAGTATACGATACTCAGTAGTGACCCCGAGACTTCCAAAGGTCTCCCATAATCCAAAAAGGATAAGATACAAACACGATGTATCAACCATCTCTACTTAGGTATATGCCCATACATATACCTAAGTCATCAATTCCAGTTTGGCTCCAACTCACGAGCCCAAGTTCAACCCAGTCCACATAGGAAGGTACAAACCAATACACATAGGAAATCACAACCCAATCCACACAGGATAGCAATTCAATCATATCGAAGATAATGATTGAAAGTCAAGACTCAGCTCACATAGGTATACTACTCACGAAGAGGGGTGGAGATGATAGATGTGGCCTCTGAATCATCTCCCCTACCGAACCCACATAGGATCCAAGTATAGAAGTCGTTGCTTCCGAACCCACGTAGGATCCTGGTACAACATCCATCGCTGCCGAACCCATGTAGGATCAAAGTACAGTCATCATCGCTGCCGAACCCACAGAGGATCCAAGTATAGTCTTCTTTGCTGCCGAACCCACGTAGGATCCATGTACAGTCATCATTATTGTTGAACCCATGGAGGATCCCAGCCCGGTAGTCTTCGCAGTCGCAGCTAGCTCTAAGGTTCCCACACACAGTATACTTGATTTCGGGAGGGTCCTCTCTTCGAGTCAAAGGGCTGGATACATAAACTGTCACGAAGACCAGAGATGATGTATCCCAATGTTCCGTCTCACTTAATAGGGGAAAACCACAAAAAACGTGCCTGAGTCACAGAGAACAAGACGACCAAGTAATTTTCCAAAAGTACACGACATGTAGGTAATCAATACATGCCGTGTCATCAGTCACCAGGTACTGGCCGTGTGAAACGACCCATGTCATGGAACTAGTCATGTAAAAAGTAAGTACATGGCTTGTGGTATGGTTACACGCCGTGTCTTCAGTCCATGAGTACTGTCTGTGTACCACAACCCATGTCAAAGGGCTGTTTGTGTAAAAGTTATGTACATGGCGTGTGGTATGGTTACACGCCATGTTCAATCTTCCGGGGTTAGCTCCGTGTATGCTGGCCATGCCTGGTCATGTGGTGGAGTAACTACCCGTGTAATCCATCCCGTGTCCATATATTCCCAGAATACACGTCGAGTCATCACGAATCCTCTTCTGCTAAAGTGAAGGTAGTACATGCCGTGCCTCTTAGCCGTGTGGTTCTGCCTGTGTCCGTGTGTCTCCAAAATTACACACCGAACCTCATGAAGTCCCTTCTACCTTTCAAGGAATATAATACACACCGTGCCTCGTGGCCGTGTATTTCTGTCTGTGTCCGTGTATTTCCATTTAATACACGCCATTTCCATTGAAGTCTCCTCTGTCAAACTGTGTGGACAGTACATGCCATGTGACCAGTGTCACACACCGTGTGTCACTTCATCTAATGTCTGTTACTTCTGCCGTTGAACTCTTACACTACATGGTGTGTTCTTTGGAAGGACACACCATGTATTCTGGAATTTTCCACAAATGATGCCTCTAGCCAGCACGCCTCCTGAGGAGTCCTTCCTTTGTTCCATTGATCCGTTTTCTACAAAACTCCCATTCTTAGGTCGTCCTGATGTTCCGAGGACGTTTCCGATGTTTTCGGGCCTCCGATCACCCCCGAAAACGTTCCTTGATTCATCGATTAAGAACAGTTGGAGAACCCCATATAACAAGAACAATGGAGGAATCGAACCATGTTAGTTTGTTCTGGTTCCTTCCACATTAGTTTTATAGCAAAAGGATTCAAGAGAAACATCAACATGGAAGGAAAACCATTATTTCTCAATTCAAAATACACCCGTACGTCAAAGGAAGTTCATGGTTGTTATGTTCCGCGGATGATGGCATCGATCCCATCATTGTCGGCCTCTCCTCCCTTGTTGCAAAGGAAGAAAATGATGGAGAAAACCGGAAATGCCGAGTCAACATTCTTCGTCGGAGAAAAAGCATTCTTCATTGAATTGGAGATGTTCTTCACCGGAGAAGATACGGGTCTTAAAAAATAAGAAAGAGCTCTCTCTCCCCAAATTCTCACACAACCGAGAAGTAACCAAATAAAATAATGTCTTCCCTTATTTTATTATTTTTCCATGCAATTCAAAAAATAAAAATTCAAAAAAAACGCTTCATTAATTAATCTTGAGTTGTCTAATTAATTAGGTGATGTGTTGGAAAAAATTAAAGTGGGGAAGGTGAGGAGAGGAGAGGTCACCCACTTAATGAGGGAGTTAGAGGAGGTTTTAAGGAATGTGAAGGGGTGGGGTTCGTGTGGTCCCCACCTCACAAATATCCTAACATGGGTAGTTAGGGAATTGTGGGTCCCAACCCAACTACCCCATGGAGGATATAACAATTAGTTAAATTAAATAAAATTGTACCACAATTTTATTTACTTCACATTTTAATCCTCAATTTTTAACAACTCCTCCCAAGTAAACGCACCTTTAGAAATGGTCCTCTTAAGAAAATACCACCACTATGGTTTCATTGGTGCCCTCAGATTTCGATTCCGAGCACTGGTTCAAAAGATAGAAAAACCTTCTCATTCGTTCACTGAACATGCCCGAGATAAACTTCGGAAAATTATTCAGGGCACACCGGGCCTCAGAATCAGGTGCCGTTAGAAACTGCGTACTCATAAAATCCCAAAGAAATTAAGGAACAATTTTCCTTGAAATTTATGGGTCTTTACATTACTCCCACCTTAGGGCATTACGTCCCTATAAAGATACATCACAAACTAGGGAAAAAATGAGGGTACTGAGCACGCATCTGAGCCTCCCGCTCTCATGTGCTCTCCTAGAGGTTCCTGTGCTTCCACCTGATGCGCACTAGAGGAATCGACCATCCACGTAGGACCTGCTCCTGTCAATACTCGATCTCCCCTGCGACCTCTGCAAAAGTCGCCCGGTCATCGATGTCCAGCTCCCCATGGTCGATGATATGCATCGGGTCATGCACATATCTCATCAGCTGAGATACGTGGAAGACGTCGTGCACCCGGTGCAACTGA
Organism: Viscum album; assembly: GCA_963277665.1. Taxonomy (NCBI): domain Eukaryota; kingdom Viridiplantae; phylum Streptophyta; class Magnoliopsida; order Santalales; family Viscaceae; genus Viscum; species Viscum album. The sequence continues at coordinate 337,508,063 of OY728144.1, forward strand.
GGTGGAAGAGCCAGGCGATAAGCCACCCCGCCTATCCTACTGAGAACGTGAAATGGTCCGATGAAGTGCGGAGATAACTTGACGCCCCGACCAAATCTCCTTAATCCACATCGTGGTGAGACCTGTAAGAAAACGTGGTCATCATCCTCAAACTCTAGTGGTCTCTGCCTCCTGTCAGCAATAGACTTCTATCGGTTCTGAGATATCCTCATCCACTCCTGGATGACCTGAAAATTCTCCGTCGTGGCCTGGACCATCTTTGGTCCTGCTAGTGCTGACTCCCCAGGGTCTGTCCAACACGTGGGTGATCTGCAAGGTCGGCCATACAATGAATCGTATGGTGCCATCCCTATAGTGGAGTGGTAGATGTTATTGTACACAAACTCCACCAAGGGTAAGTGATCCTCCCAGTTGCGACCAAAGTCAAGGACACATGCTCTGAGCATGTCCTTGAGAGTCTGTATGGTTCTCTCCGTCTGACCATCCGTCTGAGGGTGAATGGCGGTGCTCAGGCGTAGCTACATCCCAAACGCCTCCTAAAACCCCTTAAAAATCTTAGATGTAAAGCGAGCATCTGGATCAGAGACGATAGATGATGGCACACCATGAATCCATACGATCTCCAAAACGTAGAGGCATCCCAAGCTCTCCACTTATCCCTGCTCTCTGATAGGTAGGAAGTGTGCCGATTTGGTGAGTCGGTCGACAATCACCCAAATGGAGTCGTGGCCTCTGGAAGTATGTGGAAGCCTAGTCACAAAATCCGTGGATATTCCATCCCACTTCCACTCCGGAACCTCAAAGGGATATACCAAGCTTGCTGGTTACTAGTGCTCTACCTTCACCTTCTGGCAGGTGAGGCATCGTGAAACGAACTCTGCCACAACCTTCTTCATACCCAGCCACTAGTGCTGTCGTATGAGATCCTGGTACATATTTTACACTCCTAGATTTCTCGCTAAAGGGGAAGTGTGAAAATCTCTCATCACCTCCTCCTATAATGCAACTGGTACCATGGTACGTCCTCTGAAAAGGACGACGTGCTCTCCTCCTACAGAGAATCAATCAGGTGCTTGTCCTGAGGATATCTGTGCATGTCGCGTCTCACAGTCAACATCCCCATGCTGTGCCTCTCTGACCCACTGAAGAAGTGGTGGTGTGACTGTGAGCGACTGTAGAAAGGCTGTCCCATCTCTATCCACGAATGATATCTACAACGCGGCTAGTTGCTCCGTCGCCTCTCCAAGTAGCTGGATGCCCGTCCTCCTGCTGAGAGAATCAACTAATATGTTTCCCTTCCCAGGAGTATAGACTATCTCAAAGTCATAGTCTTGGAGGAACTCGAGCCATCACCACTGTATTAGGTTTAGGTCCTTCTGTGAGAAGATGTACTTGAGGCTCTGGTGGTCAGAATAGACTATAAAGCGCTTGCCCATAAGATAGTTCCCCCACATATTCAGGGAGAAGACCACTACTGCTAACTCCAGGTCATGGGTAGCATAGTTCTGCTCATGCTTCCTCAACTGTCGTGATCCATAGGAGATCACTACCCGCTCTCGCATCAGGGCACACCCGAGTCTGGTCCTTGATGCATTGCAGTAAACTACGTACTCTGGGCACACCTGAGTCTGGTCCTTGATGCATTGCAGTAAACTGCGTACTCTACTCCCTCATCCGGTAGTCTCAAGATGGGTGCACTGGTCAATATCTGTCTCAGCTCCTGGAAGCTCTGCTGACATCTATCCGACCACATGAAGGGTTCCCCCTTCTTCGTCAAAGTTGAGAGTGGTGCTGCAACTCTGGAGAAGTCTGGCACAAATCTCTGATAGTACCCTGCCAGATCTAGCAAACTCCGCACCTCCGTCACGCTCCTGGGAGGCTCCCAAGCTAGCACTGCCTCGATCTTCATAGGATCCACCACAACTCCCACCTCAGAGATGCCGTGTCCCAAGAAGTGGACCTCTTGAATCTAGAACTGACACTTCAAGAGAGTACCATAAAGCTAGTGCTCTCGGAGTGTGTCCAGTACAACCCACAAGTGGTAGGAATGCTCCTCCTCAGTAGTCGAGTATATCAATATGTCGTCGATGAAGACTACGACAAATCGATCGAGGTAAGGCTGTAAGATCCTGTTAATGAGACTCATGAACACTTCTGGAGTGTTGGTTATGCTGAAATGCATTACCAGGAACTCATAGTGGCCATACCGACACCTGAAGACCGTCTTCTGCATATCCTCATCTCAAACTCTGAGTTGATGATAGCCTAACCTAAGGTCTATCTTTGAGAACCATCGTGCTCCCTTGAGCTGATAAAAGAGGTCGTCAATCCTCATAAGTAGATACTTTTTCTTCACAGTCACCTGGTTCAGGCGACGTTAATCGACACACATTCATAAGCTCCCGTCCGCCTTCTTGGCGAACAATATCGGGGAAGCCCAGGGTGAAGTACCGGGTCGGATGAATCCCTTACCCTGAAAGTCCTCTAGCTGTACCCGTAGCTCTCAAAGTTCAACAAGAGCCATCCGATATGCTGGAGTAGATATCGGGTCTATCCCAAGGTACATGTCTATATAGAAGTCTACCTCTCTATGAGGAGGTAGTCTGGGAATGTCGTTAAGAAAAACGGCCGGAAACTGATCCACCACAACAGAAAAACTTGGACTCCGCACATCAACTACTCCTAGGATGAGACTAGACAACTGATGGGTGATCGGATGTCCTCTCCTCTGCGTGAGTCCATCCTGCGCTGCAAAGGCTCCCTTCTCACAAGTAAAGCTGAACCTGCTCCCATCGGTGTGAACACATCGCACCTTGCGCCTAATACAGCCGATCTGAGCATGGACCGTAGATAACCAATCCACGCCCAAGACGACATCGTAAGGCCTCAAAGCCACTACAAGAAGATCCCATCCAAAACTCTCAACTCCTAGAGTAAGCTCACACTGCCAGAACTAGTGTGTAATCATCGAGTCTTCTCCCATATGAGTCTCTTTCCATAAGGATCGAGCCAAAGGCTCTGTCGGAATCTCCGAGATCCGAACAAGGGCATCATAAATGAAAGAATGACTTGCTCCTATGTCTATAATAACTGCAGCAAGGGTGGAGTAGATAGAGATAGTACCTCGAATCATCTCAGGTGCGTCGTGGTCGTAGGCCTCCACTTCCTGTAGCTTAGCCTATCTCTATCCGCCAGCTCCCTGTGATCAGGGTGGACCTCCTGGTGGTGGTGGTAGAGCCTCAAAGCGTCGCCCACCACCCGCTGCTCGGCCAGCTCCTCTGCCTCGTCCGCCTGATCCCTATGGACCGCCATGGTTGAACCTCTTCCTCTGCCTGGGTGGTCCCTAAACCATCTTCTGCCCCTCTTCATGGCAGGTCAGACAGTCCCGAGCCATGTGGCCCATTCCACCGCATGCATAGCATATTTTGCCTCTCGTTTGACTGGATCTAATGCTTGTACCCTGCACATCTGAACCAGTGTCCTGAGGTCATCCTCCTTATGGTCTGGTCTGCTTGGACCTCTGCGATTCCTATCTACTGGCGGCTGCAAAAGACTCTGCTACATGCCGCCCTGTGTTAGGTCTTGCTGCTGGTGAAGGTTCAGCAATAAATCTCTCCACAATAAGGGATCGCTCTTGTAATCCTTCCTCCGTCGGAATGCTGAGGGAGATCATTGATGCCCTGATCTCATGCATCCGTCCTTGCTTAAAGGTCCGGGACCAGAATAATGGGTCCCTTACCATGTCTGTGGAGTAGTGTGAGAGATCAGTAAATCTCGTCGAGTACTAGGCTACTGACATGATGCCCTGCCGCAGCTCTAGTAAGTCTTGGATGCGCACCGCACAGAGGGTGGATAGGACGAATTCCGAGTGGAAAAGGCTCTCGAAGTTCAACCAAAGGAGAGATGCCTTGTCGTGCACTTAGAGCATCGGGATCCACCATCTACCTGCTGCTGCATGCAGGAGACTCGCCGCAAGGAACACCATTAGGTCTACTGCTGTCCCTACCAATCTGAAGACTCGAACAATAGCCTCCATCCAATCCTCAGCTGCCTGAGGGTCCGTCTCCCCAAGGAACCTGGGTGGTATCTGATGCTAAAACTCATGCAGTGCACTCAGGCGAAGTGCACTCTCAGCTACTGGGGCTGGTGGCATCGGTGGCTCGGTGGGTATAGGTATCGTCGGTGCCTCCGCAATAATGGGGCCCCGCACCGAGGCCTCGTCACTCGATGGGCTGCCGTCTCGCACAAAACTCAGAACCCTTGATGGCTGCCGTCGTGGGGCCATCCTGAATGAAACAGCTGCACCACGGTTAATAAAGTATACCTGGTGAGCTGACACAATGTAATCACAATGAAAACTTTTGAAACACAAATACAACTAATGTTTTCATGCATTGAGTCAGAAATCAGAAGTCAGGGTCCTGGTGTATGGATACGTCGCTCGCTGCACCAACAATGGACTCCCTGGACTGATAACCAAACTCAATACTCTAATCATTATTCCTTCACAGAGAAGAAATTATCAGAGTCCTGAGTTATGCGGTAGAAACGACTCCTTTGATACCAAATTTTCACGACCTGTCCTCGGGGCCCGTGCTGTGACTACCCCATGCCCGCCTTCCATAGGCCAGGGGATGGCGACTAGAACAAAAGGCGTAAATCTCGATAAGAGGGAAAGCATTGCCTTTATATAAGTAAAGAAACACAACATAGTACACAAGCTGAAGTAAACACTTAGTAAAATGAGTACACAAGTAAGTGATGGAAAGTAAATGGGCCAAAATACAAACCCAACTGAAAGTAATGTAAAACTGAAAAGAAAGTACAGCAGTAGAAAAGTAAAGCAGCAACTTCAAGCCGTCCTATGGAAATCCCACCTGAAGGGTGGGTAAATATAGTCTCCTCAGCTCCTCAGGGCTAACCGTATGCTCCGAGTACGTGCCGTCCAGTGATCCACCTCTAGGTACCATCCAGCTCCACGAGCCTCAACAACGATCAGCGCTGTCCGTCATCTGCAACCAACACAACGTAGTGCAGGCATAGCCCATGCAGGGGTGAGTATATAGGGACCCCGAGACTTCCGAAGGCCTCCCAGAATCCAGAAAGGATAAGATACAAACACGAAGTATCAACCAAATCTACTTAGGTATATTCCCATACATATAACTAAGTCATCAATTCCAGTTTGGCTCCAAATCATGAGCCCAAGTTCAACCCATTCCACACAGGAACTTACAACCCAATCCATACAGGAAAGCACAACCCAATCCATACAGGATATCAAGCCAATCATATCGAAGATAATGATTGAAAGTCAAGACTCAGCTCCCATAGTTATAATAATCACGAAGAGGGGTGGAGATGATAGATGTATCCTTTATATCATCTCCCCTGTCAAACCCACATAGGATCCAAGTACAGAAGTCATCGCTGCCGAACCAACGTAAGATCCTGGTACAATATCAATCACTGCCGAACCCACGTAGGATCCAAGTACAGTTGTCATCGCTGCCGAACCCACGGAGGATCCAAGTACAATTGTCTTTGCTACCGAACCCACGTAGGATCCAAGTACAGTCATCATCGTCATTGAACCCATGGAGGATCCTAGCACGGTAGTCTTCGCAGTCGCAGCCAGCTCAAAGGTTCCCGCACACAGCATACTCGATTCCAGGAGGGTCCCCTCTTCGAGTCAAAGGGGTTGATACATGAACCATCACGAAGACTAGAGATGATGTATCCCAACGTTCCATCCCACGTCATAGGGGAAAAGCAAGAAAAACGTGGCTGAATCACAGAGAACAAGACAACCAAGCCATTTTCCCAAAGTACACGGCGTGTAGGTAATCAATACACGTCGTGTCATCAGTCACCGAGTACTGCTCGTGCGAAACGGCCCGTGTCATGGAACTAGTCATGTAAAAATTAAGTACACGACGTGTGGTATGGTTACATGCCATGTATTCAGTCCACGGGTATTGTCTGTGTACCACAGCCCTTGTCAAAGTGATGTTCGTGTAAAAGGTAAGTACACGACGTGTGGTATGGTTACACGCCGTGTTCAAACTTCTCGGGTCGGATCCATGTACGCTGGCCATGCCTATTCATGTGGTGGAGTACCTTCTCGTGTACTCCATCCCATGTCCGTATATTCCTGGAATACACCCCGAGTCATCACGAAACCGCTTCTGCTGAAGTGAAGGTAGTACACACCGTGCCACATTGCCGTGTGGTTCTGCTCGTGTCCGTGTGTCTCCCAAATTACACACCGAGCCTCGCAAAGACGCTTCTTCATTTCAATGAAGATAATACACGCCATGCCTCGCGGCCGTGTATTTCTATCCATGTCTATGTATTTCCCTTGAATACACACCATGTCCATCGAAGTCTCCTTTGTCAAACTGTGTGGACAGTACACACCGTGTGACCGATGTCACACGCTGTGTGTCACATCATCTATTGTCTTTTACTTCTACCGCTGAACGCTTAAAATACACAGCGTGTGCTTTGGAAGTACACGCCGTGTATTCTAGAATTTTCCAGAAATGACGCATATGGCCAGCACGCCTCCCGAGGCATCCGTCTATTGTTCCGTTGATTCGTTTGCTACAAAACTCCCGTTCTTAGGTCGTCCAGATGTTCTGAGGACATTTTTGATGTATTCGGGCCTCCGATCACCTCCAAAAACTTTCCTTGATTCACCTCTCAAGAATGGTTGGAGAACACCATACAAAAGGAACGATGTAGGAATCAGACCGTGTTATTTTGGTCAGGTTCCTTCTGCATTACTTTGATAGCAAAAGGTTTAGGGAGAAACATCAACATAGAAGGAAACCAATATATCTCAATTCAAAACACACCACTACCTCGAAGGAAGTTCGCGGTTGTCAAGCACCGCGGATGATGGCGTCGATCCTGTCGTCATCAGCGTCTCCTCCCTTGTTGAAAAGGAAGAAGAGGATGGAGAAAACCGGAACTGCCGAGTTGACATTCTTCGTCGGAGAGAAAGTGTTCTTCATTGAAGTGGAGAAGTCCTTCACCGGAGAAGATGAAGTTCATCAAAAATAGTAAAGAGCTCTCTCTCCTCAAATTCTCACACAACCGAGAACTAACTAAATAAAATAAGTCCTTCCCTTATTTTATTATTTTTCCATGCAATTCAAAAACTCAAAATTTAGACAAAACACTTCATTAATTAAACTTGAGGTGTCTAATTAATTAGGTATTGTGTTGGAAAAAATTATAGTGGGGAAGGTGAGGAGAGGAGAGGTCACCCACTTAATGAGGGAGTTAGAGGAGGTTTTAAGGAATGTGAATGGGTGGGGTTCGTGTGGGCCCCACCTCAAAAATATCCTAACATGGGTAGTTAGGGGATTCTGGGTCCCACCCCAACTACCCCATGTAGGATATAACCATTAGTTAAAGTAAATAAAATTGTACCACAATTTTATTTACTTCACATTTTAATCCTCAATTTTTAACATCTCATTCCGAGAAAACGCACCTTCAGAAATTTTCCTCTTAAGAAAATACTACCGCTATGGTTTCTTCACTGCCCTCAGATTTTGATTCCGAGCACCGGCTCAAAAGATAGAAAAACCTGCTCATTCGTTCACTGAACATACCCGAGCCTAACTTCGGAAAATGATTCCGGGCACACCGGGCTTCGGAATCAGGTGCCTTCAGAAACTACGTACTCATAAAATCGCAAATAAATTAAGAAAAAATTTTCCAAATTTATGGGTCTTTATAGTAGGCCCAATGTTTTGGCCTAAGGCCCATTCCAGCTGCTACAGTGCCCGACGCTGCAACAGTAACCTGCCGCTTCTACAGTATCCTACCACCGCTACAGTACCACCGATCAACAGTACCACCGCTGCTACAGTACCGCTACAGTACTGCTATAGTACCTACACCCCATGGGTTTGGACCCCCATTTATATGGGTATAAGGGAGGTCTTTGTATAGTGAATGTTGAGTGGTACTTCAGAAAATACTAATTATTTAATGTACAGAGAATATAATTTCATGATGAAATAAGTACAAAAATGAACATGATTTGGGGGTAGGACATACATTACCTCAAAACATGTAAATAGAGATATGTTTTAGATCTATTTTTACATTACTTATCATTTAAACCATTTTACCCCATTTTACCACTTACCATTGTAATATATTCTTATATCAGTAAGTCTGTTTTTAATTGGAATTAAAAATATTACACGATTTATAAATTATAATTTAAAATATTAAATTAATTTTATTAAATTAAAATTTCAAAATCTATAAAATTTAATTTAAAAATAAAAACACATATTATATGTAAATAAATTTTCTGAAAACATTTAAATACTAGATGTGTTTTTTTATTTCTTACTAAGTAATAATCTTTATATGAATGTTAATGATTTTTTGGAATATATTAACTATTATTTTTTTTAAATTTTAGGCTCAAAATATCATAATTTTAGCATTTAAATAAAAAAACAATATATATATATATATAATAAAATATTTTTTTAATAAAATATATTTATTTGAACATGAAAATTAAAATTTTTACCTTATAAATCCTTATTCATATCATGTATGTTATTTATTAGTTTGACAAATAATTCATTGACATTAGTGAACTTTTTTTATTAAAACCATTTTTCTAATGTAATACATTTAATAATTATGAAAAATTCATAAAAAATATTTCTTTAATTTTAATGACATTTTCATATATGAATTAGTATCCTTTTATTTTAGTCCAAAATTATTATTATTTTTGAATAAATTATTATTCATGTAAATATTTTTATTTTTAAGATTTATTTATATTAACAAAATACATGTAATACCGAAATAGTAATATATTTAATTGTATTATACCAAATGGATATATTCCTTTTATAATGTTCAAATAATTAATTTATTAATCCCCTAAAATTCTATATGATAATTTTATTCTATCTTCTAAAATTGTGCTTCACATTTCTTTAATATTAATTTTGGATTTTATAAAACTATTTCACTTTTCCTAATGTTTTTTCAATTATAGGTTTTGTTCTTCTAACAATGATAATCAAACATGAGGATGGTCCAAGAGATTTCATCATTAAATAAATTTTATTCTTTAATATTCATTATCCAACATTATTTTATTCAATTTTAAGTGATTTAATCATTCATGGTATATAATACTTGGTTTTAGGTAATTGTTTTTTTTAAAATCTGTTATGAGTGAATAAATTATTTTTAATTTTACTTTTTTTTGTTTTGATTTATTAACAACTCAAGATAGAAATAATAACAAAAATAACGTAGTTAAATAAAATTCATTCTAAATTATCATATCTTAAACTTATGGTGCATTATTATGAAGGTGTATATAACTAAATGTACATCAAGGTATATGGAATGTCAATATATTAAAGTAGAATAATAGAATTATAAAGGGATGATTTAATCAATACCTATATCAATATGTAAATAGGAAAACATCATCATGGATTTCCTCTTTGATAATACAAGAAAATATATGGAAAGTATTAAATATTGGTTAGAGTGGATTGATATACAATGTTAGATCCTGAAATCTTCATTTTAGAGGACATCTGATTTTATCAAAATTCCATGATATATATCATATATGTGGTGAGGGTCTATGAAGAACCTATTTTGACTATATCAATTAAATATCCATGATTTAGTTAAAATATTTTGAGGATTATTCAAAATTATTCAAACAATTATTTGAATTTCAGTATGACATATCATACCACACCCATGATGTCACTATTTAATATTTATTTGATAAATTTATTATATGATGATTTTTCATATTTTAGGAGTGGTTTTTTATGTATTTAAAAAAATTATAGAATAAATTATTTTTTTCATGGGTTTTCTAAACCTACATAAATTGTATGAGTAAGAAAAATATTTTCAGCAGCATGTGTATGGTTTGAACGTGTTTTTTCAAACCCTACACCCAAAATTTTCACCTCCATTAAATTTAAATAATACATTTCTTAAACATCGAATTTGACTTGACTTATCCATGTTTCTTCCTCTTGATGTATTTATAAGTATTTAATAAAACATATTCAATTCAATAAAATACATTATAAACTATAAACCCAATCTAACCATGAAATGAAAAATAGAAATCAGTTATAAAAAAATTAATAACATGTATGTATAACTGAGTATATATACCCCTCTTACATTTAATCACCATGGCTAGATAAATATTTTAATTGTATCACAAATGGAATCTTTCAACGTAAGTTTATCCATGGGTTGATCGAATCACCTAATAGTTGGTTAATATTCTCTACAAATCCCCTAATATTCTAGTACCTCTTGATAGAAATGGGAGATGGAGGTTGAGAGATTTAATAATAAATACTTTTTAGAAGATCTCTACCTTAAAGGTTAAAACTTTTATATATAGTACTTAAGATATTCTTGATCCTTTTCAAGTAATAAATAGTATGGTACAAAACTTTAACATCCTAAGATTCATGACACTCACGGGTGCCTTAGATTGGTTCTCAATGTGACTTCAAGTGTGCATCCCTATATGATAAAGTCTATCAACTAGCAATAAGGATCTAGGGTGATATAATGGGGATACTATACCCTCATATCAGAGTAAGTAAATAGAAAAAAGTAACCAAAATTCATCTATAAATAATAATTAGTGTACACATAATAGAAAATACAATACTCAAGAAATTGTAAATGTTTAAGCATACAATTATATAAACTCATAGTCATTCTAGTATATCAGCATTAATCACCCACTAGGATAATCATGAAGAAATAAATATAAAAAATAAAAAAGGCATATTATTCTCTACTTCTATCCCCGAAAATCAGCTTATAATAATCCCTAATCCTATCTAAGTTATCCAACTAAATGATCCAATCCCAAGACACTTCTCAACCTAAACATGAAATCATAGAGGTTTGATCGGGTAAATTAGTTTGATGGACAATATAGAATGGTGTGAGTAAAACTCTATAGGGAACCATCAATAGAGTTCCATATATAAATATTAAAGTAGTTTATGCACATGTGATATGATCAGGTGAATAAATAATGACAGTTTGGTAGCATAAATAAATAACCACCATTGACCATTGGGTTCTAACGTGACAAACATGATCAATTATACTTTTTTCATCCAGTGATGGAATTTCTATAAGCATATCATGACAATCAAGTGGATACATGTTCATACCGTGACTCATAGATACACCAACCATAGGTGAAATCACCAGATCCTTTAAGTCTCACTAGGAGTATCTTAATATTTGTATGCATTACTGCATATCCTTGGTAGCATTATGGGAATTACAATAATAGTAGTTTCAATGGTTAAATACACTAGAGGTAAAACTGGTCATTGAAAAATTCCATAGGGAATTTCTGATTCGTATGTGATATTTTAGGAAATCCTTTGTAGTAATACTCACTGGTTTTTGAAAATTAATTTGGAACACCATAGTCATCAGGATCTAGGGTAAAATCCCAGGTTTTATCCTAAAAATTCTATATAGTTATATGAGCCAAATCCAATAGGATTTCCCAATTAATTATAATTAGATAAGAATACGACCAAATATTAGGAAATATCTTAGCCAATAAATCACATTAGGCATATAATCTAAATCATGGGTAACCAACTAGGAATTATATTTAAAATATTCCATTATTCATAAATATTATTTGGTAGTGTATCCCCTAGTAATATCTTATATAACACATATAATAAGGGTTTGTGATCTGCCCAAACCTATCTCACATAAATAAGGACAACCTTTTAAATGAATGACTTGCACCATTACTTCATACATATAAGTCTCACATAATCAGTTTCAATTCTATGGAGACACCTATTATATTTTATTCCCATTACAGCATACACCCTCACAAGGGTCAACGTATCAATGGGGAACCCTATAAGTCCCCTTATGCCTCATCACTGCATAAACACCCTACTTGGGTTCCTCAGTATTAACCACATATCATAGGTCAACACACATTACTCAAAATACATAGTACCCCTTGCTGTAATAATAATCATCCCATGGCCTCATTATCCTTATAGACATGGCCATTCAGATACCATACTAGAGAGATGACATAAATCCCATGTTCAAACCCAAGGACTACACACTTGGTCTCTCACATTATAGTGGGAAAGGAACTCTCTCCCCACTCACTAAACCACAAACCCAATAGCTTGGAGGAATCTCATAGTCATATCATGTCTTACTTGAGCTTATTATTCAAATTCATCACCCATTCCCCCTAAATGGATCTAAATGAACCAATATAGATTCACAATGTCCACTAAGTTCATTTAAATCTCATCCCGCTTGGTCCATGTATCCCAAATCATGAAATCATAATGAAGGCCTCTATCATTAATGGTTTGGGCATCAATCTAGGGCATAATGGTCCTTCCTGGCCCATGAAACTTTTTTCATTACATTCCTAAGCATTTAATTTTAGATATAACAATATATTTAAAATATAGTGAATATCCCACTTTGGAAAGACCTCATATCTCATGCCACATATGAAAAATATATACTAAAGGTGTATCATTAAGGACCACCAAACTCAATAAAATCCATTTACATTTTAAATCATCTTGAAAACTCTCTTCCCCACTTCTATAAGTTTTATCTATGCTCACATCAACACCATGGGAACCTATCTCAAACCACAATTCCTTTTTAATAAACAATAACTATTTAAAATAAATTTTAAAATAAATTTAAATTGGCATGATGCCTAAAATCTCACTAAGCATCAACCTCATATTTAAATCTTATACAATAAGGAGTGATCCATTCTAGACATTCAACCAAACCAATTCCACCTTAAATTCCCAACATACACCATCAATTAAATAAATAATTTCATCAAATATAGGATTCAAATCAATGAAAATTATTTTTATGGAATACCTCCATAAAAATGGCATCAATGGTTCCCATACATCGTCTTGATATGTTCTATATCCATTACATATTAAATACCCTTTATAATCGGATGATTCCACCATGTTTTAGTGGAATCATTAATCAAACCCTATAGAAGGTCACCTGAATTAGATAGAAACACAAGAAAAAGACAATGTGGAAGATATGGGATGAAACTCGACACAAATTTCCATCACAAAGACAACAAACACCATGAAACTTCTATATTACATAGGTGAAATAAAGAAAAGGGATGTTAGAATTCATCCTGTCATGGAAAAATGAGAGGGAGGAGTAGTATAGGTAATGTGTTTTAAAATTAAGTGCGGGAAATTATGATTATTAAATTTTTAGAAAAGACAGGATAGGGGAACCATAAAATTCACCATGTTATGCATAATATCATGGTGAAACTCTAATAAGTCCCCCATGAATACCCAAAATTCCCATCAATAATGGAATAGGTTCTCCCTCCTCATACTTTTCTACCATAAAACGGCCATGGAAATAGGTTTTTTACCTGCAAGATTTCAATAGTGACAAGACCTAGAAACCATGCCTAAACTGGGTTAGTACACCATCAAAATAATTATGCATTCATCTATCCCTACTCACCAAAATACCAAAGAATAGGGCGTGTTCTCCATGGATGTTTCCATAGGAAAAAAATTACTAATCACCCTATGCCAGGAATTTAAAATGGGGAATCTCCCATTTCACACAAAAGTGACACACCTTCCCTTTCTCCATGTGTGTTCCTCCCCACGGTGAGGTACTATTTGATAAAATTAACTACAAGACCATTCATCCTATCTCTATTGTCACCTTTATCACCCGAAACACTCTATGGCCCCAATAAACATCCAAAATCATTTCCTCGTGTTTTTCAATGTAACATTCTAATAATTCACTATAAATTACTATTAATTACCCCATCCCATGGTCCATATCCTATATCATAATGAAATTCCTGAGTCTCATGGATGCCAACATTGACATACTTAAAACATGGCATGAGTGGAATAAGGTAGATTACTTTCTTGCCTCATTTTCAACCCATGGGAAGAAAACCATTTGTTCTCTAGATATTATTTTAATGGTTACAGAGGGGAAGAACCTGGTCATATGGGATTATCTAGGGCTCTACCATTTCAGACCTCCATTGTCCATGTTTTCCAGGTTTCTCTTTGTGTTGTGTGGTGCCTTAAATAAAATATATAAAACATTAATGATGATGAAAGTAAGCAGAAATTTAATCTGGAAGTAGATATATTCCTTAAAAATCCCATTTATCTAATCATGGTAGAGAGGTAGCTTCTCTATCATTTTCTCTTGACCAATTCCAATCAACACTCATGCTGAGAAAAACCATATATGGGATTAGTTCAAGATCATTAATATTGTCATAATATACATGCTTTATAATCCACCAAAAAAATAGAGCCATAGATTATATGATTTTGAGCTCTTACGTGGAGATAGTAAGGGGTTATATAAGAATAAATTTCTATTATATCGAAATATAATAAAATATTTATACATATAGATATATCACGAATTTATATATGTTTTGAAAGTAATTTTTTCAAAATTTACGATACATATGTAAAGTATTTTATTAAAATTATACAATGTTTTATTTTATTGAATAATGAAAAGATATATTACCAATATATTACATAGTAATTTTAAAAAAATGAAGTTAATATACCAAATGATGTTTTCTTAAAAAACAATTCTCTAAATTTTATATTTTTAATTAAAATATTTATACATTTTAGGATTTAAATTTAATAAAATTAATATTATTTTGGGATTTATCATGACTATATTATCTTAAGATTATTTGTTGAGTAAGTTCTCCAGTTGATGTATTTTAGTCGAAATATGCTAGATTTACAAAAATTATAATTTAAATGATTTTATCACTACGTAATAATAACTGATAATATTTCAAAACCATTAAATAAATAATATATAAAATTATTAAAAAATATTATAAATTTTAAAATATTATTTTTACATATTAAACCTATGCTATATATTTTTATAACTAAAGAAAAATGTTACTTTAATATCTAAAAAATATTTTATTTCTTCTCTTCAAATCAAGTATTTTAAAGGCGAGGTACATTTTTGGATTACCTTAGAATCTTCATAAAATTTAATCAATCCATACTAAATCAATATTTTTTTAATATTAGTAACCATTATTACTATATCATATATAAATTTTGAAATATAATAATGATACTTTAAATAAAAATAGATTTACGTGTTTGATATTTTTTATTTGAAATTAAAATTTCATACCAATAAAAACTAAATTTAATAGAATTGTTTTAAAATTTCAAATCAGATGGTTCAAATTAGATAATGAGGTTAATTTTAATTCTGTTCATTAAAATTAATTAGTAAGGTTAAGAATTATTAACCTGATAACATGTAAAAGTGGTTAAAAAGTATTTTACTTCATGGAAATTCCCAAACATGTGTTAAATTTGTTTTTAAATAGATGTTTTCATGTTAAGATCAACCAAAACATACCCCATTTCCATATTTTACCATTTTTGAACCCCTTTACACTTTAATAGTGAAATTAAATTATTTAAATTTAATGTGTATTTCTAAAACGAACCTTCTCTTCACTTATAAATAAGAAACACTTCAACCACATCAATACTCACCAGTAATTAGAATTCATATAATATTCCAAAAATGTAAGAAATAAATAGTACATACTAATATATTAATAATAATTACATAATATAATGATCCATGTTATAATCTTTTATGTATATTTCCCTTAGAAACATTGACACATAAACAACTAATCCATAAGTGAGCTACATCATCTCCCACTAAATTATTCATAAATAGAACCCTTAATAGATTTACCATAAAAAATACCTTTCATAATAACCTAGTGAAATGAAACATAAAAAAGGATGAGATAATATTCTTAGTAAGGGTAAATAAGGGAGATATCAACATATTGTGAGCATCAGTACATGCGAGGATGAAAATAAAATTTGAGAACCATACCCTACATATCATAGATCATAAAATTGATTCTTGGAATAAATCCTGATAGTTCATAATACCTAAATAATAATGTAACAAAATAACATGAACCATGTGACACCCCAAAACATTAAAATATTTTCCTTTTAAAATAAATTTATTTTTTTGTTATCTTACAATGACTGCAACACCAGGTTTAAATAGAATAATACTTAGTCACGCTTTTCACACTTAATTTAAAAGTAAAATTAAAAAAAATTGAAAAATTTATTTGGAAAAATAAACACCATTATTTATTTTTAAATATCTAAATTATCTTAGGGTAAATTTTCAGGATTTTGATGAGAAGATTCATTTTTTTGATGAATAGTGAAAAATATTGAATTTTAATTGAAAACTGTCTTTTCATCTAAATAAATTATAATGTTAAATTATTTTTTTAATTATTTTGAAAGAAATAATTGTTTAATTATATATATATTAATCCAATTTATTTTATTAGAATCATTTTAATATTGAATTATTATATAAAAACATTGTAAACTTGTAAACATCTTCACTTTAAAAACTCTCTTTCTCGCTACGTCTGTGGAATTAATTTTGAATAATTTTTTTTCTGATTATTTGAATATAATTTGGCCCAATGTACAAAATATTTTGAATAATAATAATTTATATTATCTAATATATTAATCTTTAGTTTTCACTATAATTATTAGTGAAAGTATTTAAAATTAATTACAACAATTAAGGTAAAAATAAGTTTACTTAGTGGCTAAAATTTGAAAATAAGGTGTTAAAATGGCCCAAAACATGTCCAAAACCCATTTTATAGAAATATTTAGACCTTATATATTCTAATATATATATTTTGTTCATTATTGTTGTCCTGGTTACATGAAAAAAATGTGTATGCATTCCAATCATTCAAAAAATTACAGGTGTTCCACTCACCCCACTAATTAAAGGATCCACCTTCCTCTCCACTTCAAAACTTAAAGCCACACTGGTTCATCCAATACCTTCCAAAATCACTTAAAAAATTAAATTAAATTGTTCTATAAGTCTTATATTATTAATAAATAAAACTTATGAAAGTATTGGTTTAGAAATAACTATGATACCTGAAGAAGAAGAAATGTTCTTTTAAAAGCATTGTTATATTATTTTCTTCTCCACCTCCTTAAATTATTTTTTTAAAATGATTATATAAGAACTTAAATATATTATATATAATTATATGTTTTTATTTTATGGTTATTACATATAAACACACACACTTCCATCTAATGGTTTACAAAATCATGGTTTGTGTCTACAATAGACTATTGCCTCCTAAAATGATGTTGTTTGTTTTTCATTACCAACTATCAAGGTTGGGAATAATGATTGATTTATAGTTTATATATTATATTAATTATTTTTATGTTTTTATTATTATTCCATAGTTATTATACCACAAAAAAAGCCATGCTTTATATTTTTTGGGAATATGATAATGTCGCTCGTGTGTGTAACAGACTACAGCCTAGTAGAGCGGTGTGATTCGTTCACACTTTACCTAGAATGTATAAAAGAAAGTTTTAAACAAAGTATTTGATATATATGAAATAAAAATTATACTATAAATATACTATATTAACATATATATATATATATATATAGTTTTTAATTTTTTTCCATTCAATATGACATGATAATGGAAACAATGTTCATGTGTACGTACGACCTACTATCTCCATCAATGGCATATTTCATTTTCTATCAACAAATGTTATGGATTATTCTAAATGAATATAAAATGAATATATAATATATTCACATAATTTTTTACATTCTATATATGATTAAATAATTAATGAATTAATTGTAACAAAAAATATCATGTCAAAATGTACTCGAAAAACATGGAAATTAACACCTAAAACAAAGAAAGTAATGAACTATTATTAATAAATTGGTGATAAGATGTTATAAAAGGATCATATATGATATTAAAAATATTAATATGGTTCAATAATAAGTAAATAACATTCCTAAACCTATTATTTAGGAGTTTATAACCATTCACATAAAAGGAAGTGTGAGGAAAGAGATTTCCTCTCTATTTACATTCCTTTGAGACTTATTTGTTATTATTCACCAATTCATATTTATTTTGTTTATATACTTCCCCATTAACATTTAAAATCAACAATAAATTATTATATGTGATATTTTAAGTTTCAATATGAATTATCTCATCCAAGGGGATTTTATTTAAATATTACCAAGTGATAAAAGTTATTTTGAAATCTAAATTTCTTTTATAATTGTTAACTTTCTCATGTAACAATCAATTTATTGTAATAAATTTTCAGTGGATATTACATTTAACTTAAATATTTATATTCTGGTGTGATTCATATGATTATTTACCAAACTATATAACATTTTTATATATGGTGTTTACTTTAAAAGTTATTTGATTATCTAAGGAAATATTGATAAATTTTCATCCTTTATTAAATATAGATATTTGATGATAAGGAATATAGATCATGAATTAAATAAAATATTATATATGTGAGGAATGATTTGGAAATTCATTCATGGGTGGGTCTTGTAATTTATATATTCCCTTAATGAATTGGCATGTATCATGAGACAAATCAATTTGCCAAATTAAATGGGTTCCTACCACTAGTTTTAAACTACCTAAAGGATAGATCTTTATAATAGGGGTTTCCATGTTCCTGATACATGAATCCAATATTTAATAATTTCTTAAATTTACAATTCATTCATTATTATCCATGAGAGATTTTCTATGATGTTATCTATGGATATATTTCCTTCTCAGTTTGTTAATTAAATGGAGAGTTATTTCAATTATTTACCATGACATATTGATTATGCATATTGATTCAAGATATATTAAACTGTACATAACCCTTAATGAGAATTTGTGATCAAATTTATTTTTTTTCCATTCCCTAGTATACGATGTTGAATTATAAAAAAGAGTTTCAGGGATGCTGAGATTTTACTTTTGTTATACTTTATTTTCTTTTCCCATTATAAAATGGGTATCCTGTATGCATGTAGTTTTCCAAAACTACTAAACTTATTGATTATGTGTTTTTTTATTAGAAATACATACTTTTATGGATACTATAATTTGACCCGGTTCTTACACAGATGTACCAAGGGGTAATAACTATGAAAATGGAATTACTAGCTTGATTTAAGCATATCCTGGTACATATCAGTGGGCCTTATCATTAACATAGTTTGAAACTACCTAAGGATATGCTTATGAAAATTCACATTTTCATTAAAAACCATTATGAAGGATTTGAAAGTAAATATATCCCCTACCAAACCAAATTTTATGATTCTAAGATTAAAAATAAATAAATTTAAAATTTATGTTTAGTGTTAAAAAATATTTGGAATTATACATTATGATTTAAAATTCTTAACTTTATGAGATAATCTATTATATAGAATTGTTTAGAAGTGGAACCTAGAATGATGAATAGAACTAATATTTATGGAAAATATAGAGATTTATTTGTTGAGTTAACCGATATAACAGGTATTGGAAAGAAGAAAATTATGGTTATATTGGGTCATTTTAATCAGGTTATGATAAATAACATTTCCTAAATGGAGAAACCTGTTCCATAATGATATTCTTCTATGATGTATCACTTTATGTGACTGAATCCACCATAATTTAGTGTGAATAAAAATACAATTGTATTTTAGTAATGGATTAAGTCACTGGAAAATATATTTATGTCATTGAGATGTGGTGAAAATGAAATGGTTACAATTGCAGTGTATTGTCTTAAAGGTGATGTTGATCAATGGTGGCCATTGACCCATAATACTATATAGGAAGAATAAATAGAAATTATGGAATGGAAATATTTTAATGAGACATTATTCATTAAATATTTCCCTCATGAGCAAAAAAATTAGATGAAGAGAAAGTTCCTTAGATTAAAGAAAATGGATGAAGAATGTTCTTCAGATTGTGAAGATATGTTTACAAGGATGGATATATATTCTACGGATTACATACACAACATACAAAACATTATTGAATATTCCATTAAATAGATTAAACCATGTCTCCCAAGGTAATTGGCCTCTCAAAAATTTTTGTCATATGATGAAATAGTTCTATTCACCATCAAAATAGAGAAGGGATTCTCCAAAATTTTAAATATTCCATGGAAACCAAGAGAGGAAGAGGCCATCTAAGAATTATGAAAAAGGAAATGTGTCAAATAATAATAATAAAATTAAATGGTTTATACATTGTAAAAAATGTGGAAAGAAGCACCCTAAGAATTGTTTGATGGGATTAGAAGTGTTTTATAAGGGTAGATAGAAATTCTACCAAGAAAAAGAATTTAAAAGGAAGAAGGAAAACTCAAATGTTCAATGTTTCAAATGTTTGGAATTGGGGAAATATGAAAATTAAATCCCCAAGTGTCATGGGAATCTACATTAAAAGAGGTTAAGGGGAGATGTACAAGCTTATGTGATCACTACAGCTGAGGCATAAGTACCCAATAATGTGGTGTCCAGTACATTAATCATATCTTAAAATTTAAACAATGATTTCTTTGATGCTGGATCCTTTCACTCCATTATATCTACCCAGTTTTCTTATAAAATTAGAAATTTCCCTTTTAATTTGATAATTAAGTTTTCAGTAAAAATTTATATAGCAAGACTCATTGCAACTAATATGTTTGAGAAAGTCCACATTATAAAACATAAACGTGCTATATTTTTATACCTTATTATCACATCTATGACTGAATTTGATATAATATTTTTTTATGGATTGGATTTAAAAATATGATGAAAAAATTAATGTATGAAGAAGGAAATTATGATTTGTGAGGAAGATATAGAATTACTTATCATTATAGTAGAGACTTTATCATCTGAGTCATATCTACATCCACCCCTAGTGGCTCTACTGAATGAGATTCATGGGGAAGAAGTGAAAAAAATATAGAGATGAAGATTGTAATAATAAATTTGAGGATGTACCTATATTATACATGAATACATTAATTTATTTCCTAAGGAGTTACATGGAAATAATCCAGAGAGTGAAGTTGAGTTTCCCATTGATGTAATCCCTGATGCAAGATCAATATTAAATAATCTCTATAAAATGTACAATTTTGAATTATTGGATAAAAAGAAAAAAAATATTTGGGTAATAAATATTTTATTCTCCCAAATGTTTCACCATGGGGATCCCATGTTATCTTTTTTAAGAAGAAAGATGTTTGCATGAGGCTATGCAATGATTATTGATAAATCAGTACTGTTACAATAAAGAACAAGTTTCTTATTCCTCACATTGATGATTTATGGGATCATCTTCATGGATCCTAATATTTTTTAAATATTGATCTATAAGAATAAATTCCGAAGAATTTTTTTTGAATGAGGTATAGAAATTAATATTTTATTTTAAATCCATTTGGATTAATTAATACACCCTTTGTTTTTATGGATCTAATGAATAGAATATTCAAGTAATATTATGATAATTTTTATATTGTATTCATTGATGATATTCTGATGTATTCTAAAATCTATTCGGATAATGAGAATCACTTGAGGATTATTACTGAGAACGTTATAAGGAAATATTTGAATTATAAATTTATATATTTGTGATTGATAGCTTCTAAAAGTATCTTCTTATTATCACATTGTATCCAAAAATGGAATCTCATTTTATCATGAAAAGACAAAGGTAGTCAAATAATGTGCACCACCAATAAACATAACTAAGATATATAGTTTAATTAGTTTGTAAGGTTACTATCAGTGATTATTTTGAATTTTTTCTCCAATGGATAACTCGATAACCAATCTTATACGTAAAGGGGTTAAGTTTTTTGGAAAAGGGAATTTGAATAATTTTTTTATGAAATAAAGAGGAAGTTGGTAAATGTTCTGATTTTGAATCTACCATATGAAAATTATGGGTTTGTGATATACAAGAATTCATCAAAGGTGATACTTGGTTGTTTACTAATTCAGAAAAGTTTAATTTGTTTCATAAGCATCAAGGAAATTGAAGAATCACAAATCGAACTATTCAACCCATGATCATGAGATGGTAGACATAATATTCACTTTGAAGATATGGAGATATTATATCTATAGAGAAAGATGTTATATATACTCAAATTATAGAATCCAAAAATTTATATTTTCACAAAAATAGCTCAATATGATACAAATGTGATGGATTGATCTACACAAGGATTATGATATATAAATACAATACAACCCTAGGAAATAAAATAAGATAGAATATTCATTGTGTATGAAATTTAATAAAATTATAACCTAAATGAGGATTTAGAGGGATACAATGTTCATGGATCTAGTAAATATTGATATGTGAATTAAAAAGGGGACACATCAATCATTTTTTCAAATGATTGTAAAACTATATTTATTTGATATGGTAAATAATCTTCAATACGATGATGAAAAAATTATTTTGAAAATTAAATCTATGAAAGATGGAAAATTTGAATAATTCCTTTGTGGATATGGTGTTATAAAATTTGGATATACATTGCGTGTTCCATCTATAATTGAGATAAAAAGTTAATATTTAGATTATTATCACAAATTAACTTTCTATATACACCATGTTAGTATATAGATATATATGGATTTAAAGGAGAATTTTTGTTTGGATAACATGAAGTGAGTAATTTCTAATTATGTGTCTAGATGTTTGGTTTGTATACAATTTAAAGATATGAGGTATCTTTTGAGAGGATTTATGTATCCTCTTCTTATTTTTATGTGGATATGGGATTACATTACTATGGTATTTGACACTGGACATCAAAAGAATTATATAAAGAGTGATGAAATATGGGTTATTAATGATTTCCTAACCAAATCTACACATTTCCTCACTATAATAGATGGTTTACCCCTTGATTTCCTCAACATTCTCTATATCAATGAAGTCATGGAAATTCATGGAACACCTCAATCAATTTTTTTCTGATCAAGATCCCTACTTAACATTGAAATTATGGATGAATATTTAGAAGGATATTTATTCTGAGCTTTATTTGAGAACATCCTACCATTCTCAAATTGATGGATAGCCCAAAAGAACAATTGCATCAATGTAAAAAATGTTAATGTCATTTTCACTCAAATTTGAAGATATTTGGGATCAGTAATTACCTTGGGTAGAGTTTTCCTATAATAATAGTTTAAATGAAAGTATTAAAATGGTACCGTATGAAGAATTATATGAAAATAGATTTCTTACTCCAACATGGTGGGATGAAGTAAGTAAAAGGAAACTTGTAGGCCCATAACTTGTTGAAGAGACAAGAAAAAAGGAAACAACTATTCAGACTCACATTAAATTAGCTCAAATTAGGCAAAAGATTTATATCGATAATCTGAGAAAAGATTTTGAAATCCAAGTAGGATATCATGTTTTCATGAAATTATATCCATGGAAGGGTATTATATAGTTTTGTAAGAAATTAAAAATAAGAATCAATTACTTTCAATACTTTCAAATTTATGAAATAATTTTAGTTATTTATTATCATTTGGAAATTCCTCTAAAAAAGTAAAAAGTGCATGATGTGTAACATATATCATTGATAAGAAAATAATTTCCTGACCCAACACATGTGATCACCTATAATGAAATAGATTTGGAACCATATTTTTCATAATATGAAGAACCCATCCATATTCTTGATACTAGAGATCAAGTATTGTGGAATCAGATGACTCATCTTATAAAGGTACTCTAGAAGAATAACAAAATGGAGGAAGCAATGTGGGAACCAGATGATAATATAAAGGAAAAATACACACATCTATTCAGATGTTAATTGCCTTAAAATTTCAAGGAATAAATTTTTTTAGGATGGAATAATGTATCACTTTAGGACTTTACAATATTTTCCTTCTACAATAAATTTTACATTATTTCTAGATTACCATGAATGAAACACCATGATAAAAACACTATTTTGTCATGATTTTCACACATAATATAAATTTAAATTTTAACTCTATTGAATATTAATTTGAAAAATTCAAAATTATTTTTGATATCCTAATATCAAAATTTTCTTAGGCTGAATGTTTGGGATTTTTTTAAGAAGTTTTTTTTATAATAGTGAAAATACTGAATTTTAATTAAAAATTTCTTTTCCATAAAAATAATTTTTAATATTAAATTATATTTTTAATTTGACGTAGAGACATAATATTTTAGTTATAAATCTATTAATCTAAATTTGTTTTCATTAGAGTCATTTTTATATGGAATTTTGATAAAAAATACTATAAACTTTTTAACATTTTCACCTTAAAACCTGATTTCTCTCTATGTTTGTGAGATTCATTTAAAATTAATTTTTGAAACTTTTTTTAATTTAATTTTATCAAATGTATTCCATATTTTGAATAATAAAAATTTATATTATCTGATAATGTCAACTTAATTTTTTACCGTAATTATTAGTGAAAAAATTTGAAATTATTTATAGTGATTAAAGAAAAAATGAGTTTACATAGTGGTTAAACATAGAAAATATGGTCTAAAATGATCCAGAACTAGTAAAAAACCCATTGTATAGAAATATTTAGATTTTATCCCATATATCCTCGTTAATGGGGAATTATTTGGGTCCTGGTGACATGAAACAACGTGGGTGGATTACATTCTTTAAAAAAATTACAACTGTGCCAATCAGCCCACTTATAAATGGCCTCCCCCTATCATATCCACTTCACATGTTAAAATAACATTGGATATTCCAATACCAATAAAAATAACTTAACAAAATCCCTATAATAATCCCATATCCTTATATTGGGTTTAAACACATCTTTGTAATGAATTTGTCTGAACCTAAAGATGATACCCGAAGAAGAGGTAATGACCTTCTAAAAATGTTTTTATTTTATTTAATAATCCACATCCTTCAATTATTATTAAAAAATTATTATATAATAACCTCATTATATTTTATAAAATGAGAGTTTTTTATGTTAAGTTTATTACCTTAAACCACATACACATCTATCAAATAGGTTATGAAATCATCGTTCATGTGTACGATAGACTACCACCTCACGAATCGATGTCATTGGTGTTTCCATTACCACCTATCAAAGTTGAGAATAATCATTGATCTATAGTTTATATATAATATCCATGATATAAATATGTTATTATGATATTGGAATTATTATGCTACACATACATTCATGTTTCCCATTTTTTGGGAATACGATAAGGTTGCTCATATGTACCGCGGACTACCCCCCAATGAAGAGATGTTATTTATTTATTCTTTTTGTTAAATGTATTAAGGATGGTTTTAACAAACATATTTGATATATATGACATAAAAATGATACAATATTATTAATAAATAAATTAATATATATATATATATATATTATTTTATTTTATTTATTTCAATATGATAAAAAATGGAAACTTTTTTCATGCATACCTATCATTTACCTTCTCCATGAAAAATGTATTTAATTTCCTATTACTAAAAGTTATAGTTTACTATGAATACATATATAATGAATATATTTTATATTTAAATAATTTTTTACATTTTGAAGATGATTAAATATTGATCTATGTAATAAGAACAAAAAATAACAAGTCAAAACATACTAAAATAGGAAATTAACACTAAAAACTATGAAAAAAATAAATATTAATAACAAACGAGTGATAATATGTTATAAAATAAACATATATGATATTATAAATATTAAAGTGTTTACGGTATAAGTTAATTACATACTTTAAAAATTATAAAGGTGGTAAAAGAGAATTCAACCAAAAAAAATCATAATATAAGGGATTTCATATCAATTTACATTCTGTTGATACTTATTTTTTATTATGCACTAATTCACTTTTACGTGGTGTATATACTTCCCATTTGACATAAAATATCATTAATAATTAATTATTAATGATATTTAAAGTTTAAATTTGAATTATTTTATCTAAGGGGATTTGATTTAAAAATTACTAAGTGATAAAAGTAATTGAGAAAACTTTCTTTCTTTTCTGATTGTTAACTTTCTCTTGATGGAATCAATTTATTTTAATATTTTTTCAATGTAAATTAAATTTCTATAAAATATTCATATTATTGTTTGATGAATATGATTATTTATTAAACTATATAAAATTTTTACAAACGGTGTTTACTTTGAATATTATTTGATTAACTAAGGAGATATTGATAAATCTGCATACTTCGCTCAATATGGATATTTGATGATAAGAAATATTGATCATGAATTAAATAGATTATTCGACATATGATGAATAATTTGGAAATGCTATGATGGGTGTGTCTCATACTTTATATATCCCCTCGATGCATCAAAAGGTATCATGAGGGAAATCAGTTTTCTAAATTAAATGGGTTTCTACTTGTAGTTTTAAACTATATGGATGATAGATCTTGTTAGTAGGGGTTTTCATGTTCCTGATACATGAAGTAAAATAATTATGCATTTATTACATTGAGAGTTCATTCATTATTATCCATGATATTTTTATTATGATACTATCTATAGATTCATTTCATTCTTATTTTATTAATTAAATGGAATGTGTTTTTAGCTATTTACCCTGAAAAAATGATTATGCTTATTGAATCATGATATATTACAATGTACATAACTCTTACTGACCATTTTAGCTCACCAAATATTTTTTCCTTTCCCCGTGATATGAATATGAGTTATTGGAATTATTTTCTAGGATACTGTGTTTTTACTTCTTATGGGATTTATTTTATTTTCCTATTGTAAAATGGGTATCATGTGTATATCTTGTTATTAGAAACATCTAAATTGATTGATCCTTTGGGATTCAAATCTTGCATCGGTTATAATTTAATTAAGTAATGCGATATCTCTATGAAACTGGGTTTGGGGTTGTTAAAAACCATTAAAATATAACATTGATATATGGAATAGATTTTTGGAATACACATATGCACAAAAAAACATTTTCTTTGTAATTCAAGGCTCATTACCAAGATTGTCATATTTGAATGAGTTCACTCCCAAAACAATTATAGAACTAAAGGTTTACGCAAAATTCTATCATAGTGTAAAAATTACTTTACTAAACTTGGTTCAATCCACTATCATACCCTCTTTATCTCAAGATATATTAATATTTACCAACTAAAATAGAGGGCGATATAGGTCCCACCAAAAAAATATGTAAAATAATACATACATGTTCCAAAATATCTGAAAAATTCGTCATATCAAAACACATGAAAATAAATTGGTTTCATAAACATTTCATCATTGCATAACCTATGAAGATGAAACTGATTTCATAATCATTTAATCTTTTCATCATAACATATCCTACATAAAAGGATTTGGGTTTCATAACCATTTTATCATGGTATAACATGTGGAGGATAAATAGGTTTCATAAGCATGTTTTCATCACAACATAAAACAACCATATAAATAATAGTAATGGTATCCTTGGATCAAATCCCCAATAAATCATAAATAACATCAAAGGATGTCATCTTGTATGGAAAATTATTTAAAAAAATCATTTTTAACATTTCTTGATGAAAATAACATTTCCTTGAAAATCAATTTTTATACCAAAAATTTTATAAATGATTTTGGAAATTCATTTATTTGAAAATAATATTTTAAAATATATAAAGTATTGTTTAAAAAACATTGAAAAAATTTAGATATAAAAATAACCTTTATTTCAAAAACACTTTTGAAAAATAAAATTTATAAAATATTTCTGAAATAATTTTATTTGAAATTAAATTTTGAAAACTTATAAATAATGATTTAAAAATAATTTAAAATGTTTTTTGAGTAACATTAATTTTATTTGAAAATAAATTTTTAAATCTAAAAAATTATAAAATATTTTGTTAATCGTTTTCATTGAATATAAAATTTGAAAACTTGGAAAGGAGGATTTAAAAATAATTTAAAACATTTATCCATTAAAATATTCTTTCCATATTGAATAATAAATTTATAAATCAGAAATATTTTTCAAAATAGTTTTCTTTTAAAATAAACCATTAAATTAATAAAGGAAGCATTAAAACATTTATTTTTTATTACAGAAGAAAATTCTTGTACATGTCTTACACATTAAAAAACATTCCTTTCATATTATTTGTAAATTCAAAAAAATACTTGTTTGAAAAATGACTTGAATATTTCTTAAAAAAGGTAAATAATGAATAGAAATTTATTTAATAAATCATTTGGATATTTTTAAATCCTTATTGAAAAAAGTATTTTTGGATTAAAAATCATTTCCAACCGAAGAGATAAATAAAATCATATTTTTAAAAAAATATATATTGAACTCTCACGTTCATAAAGAGAGGAAATGAATAGAAAACATTTATTCTCATGAAATAACTAGTTGAGAAGAAAATTCATGAGTTTTTTGAGAAATGGATCATAATATTTAATCATCACAGGTGTAAACCTAAAGAATCCTGATAAACAATGAGATTGCAACATCAAAACTTTACCAATTTGGTATCTTTTGAATCATAGGCCCCATTAAATAATAACATGAAAGGAAGATTTAAATGTCATGAAAATAATTATATTCATGATATAACAAATTAAAGGGGAATTATATACACCTCATTGAAGAATATATGTGCATAACATAACTTGAGTCCCAATGAAGGAAAATTTAGACAAAAATCCATTGCCACATTCGTGACTTTTGAACTGCATACCCCATGAAAGAGAGGTACTAAAATGGATATATAAATAAAAATAATGTTCATGATAATAATCATAAAATACATTCCTATGTAGTATATACACCACATAAAAGAAATAGGTGGTAAATTTGAGATGTGTCTCATGTAAGTAAAGAGAGAGATGGAAATCACTTACCATAGGCCTCAACTTCCTTTTAAAAAAATTGAAACTCCTATAAATTAATATAATTTTATTATTTATATATTAAGAAAACATAATTGTATATATCATATCTTATATTATTTAGTTATGTATTTTTATTAATTATTTATTAATGTAAAGACCGAAAAATTCAATGTAAATTTTTTTAAATTATTTGGGATTATTAAGAGTCTGTGAAAATTGATGGAGCGTGATTCCGAGGCCCGATGTACCCGGAATGAATTTCTGAACTTTTTTATGGTACATTCGATAAATTAATGGGCATCCTTTTATATCTTTTGAACTGGTTCTCAGATGAAGTATGAGAGGGCGTCGTTGAATCCGCAATGCCGTGATTTACTTAAGGGAGGCTTCACTTCGACAACAGTAGGTCAGGGGAAAAATGTAGTTGTTGGACTTTTCAAAGAAATGTAAAATAACATGTAATTGTTATTTTATTTTATTTTTCTCCAACAAAAGAGATGTGGTGGTGGGGCTAGTGACTTATCAATCCATTTAAGGTATTGACTAATAAACTGTGTAACTTCACCATTGTGAATTAAAAGAGGTTCATTAATTCATTTAATGAACCTCATTAATTCCTCAATGCATTACTCACCTTTCCCCCCTCCTATTTAAATGGAGCTCAAGGTGGGGTTTTGTCACAACTTCTTCAAACAAGGAAACTCTGGAAATGTTTTGGGGAAACATCCACCGATGAAGGATGGAAGCTCGAGTGGCAACGATCCAAGATCGACGAACGCCAATGACTCCATCCAACGGGGATGCTCCTCCCGCCGCTACCACTACACCTCCAGTTGATCTCGAGGTAAGGGGTTTATTTTTAATAAATCTTATATTTGATGAATTCTTCTCCCTCTTGTTATCATGTTAATGGGGACGTCGCGAGCCGAATGAAGAAGGCCTGGACCCTCCGCCACTTCGTTCATGTTGTATTCTTCGAGATGGGTTTCCTCAATTTGACATCAACATGAAACAGTGAGTCCTGCTATGACAGCTGCATCCCGGGAGACCAATAGGTGTATGTTGGAGTGAAAATGGAGCTCCAGAGTATCATCAGTGGCCTGTAGAAGAAGCGTCGGCACGACAACCCCGACGACCGGTGCCGACAGACAAGAGCGGCGACCGACAACCGTCAGCCGTGGTGGAAGAGCAGCACAACTCAGCACTGTGGTGGTCAGACTGGTGGCTAGCAGTGGCTGACCATGGAGGTGAAGGTTGTGCGCCATCACGCACCGCGCTAAAGTGGTGGGGATTCAAAGCCATGACAAGCTGGCAAGGGATCTGCCTCCTACGGGTCCTGCGTGTGACAAGGAGGTGCCACCTGGAGCCCCCTTTAATTAAGCCAAATGACTCCTTTGATCTATTCAAGAGCATAAAACCACGCGAACCTAGTGCGGGTCATAATCCAAGCCTATCATGGCCGATCCCAGCCAGGCTGGCCTAGGACGATTCAGACTGGGCCGGGTCGGGTCGACCCGAACCGGGTCGGACCGGACATGAACCCCTCTGAGGCCCAGAAACGCTTAAAAGACCGTAACTTGCAAACCAGATGTCTTTTTGATAAACTGTCTACAGTGTAGGTATCCTTAGAGAGATAAAATACTTTTGGGATACTCCATGAGAGGTTTGGAGAATGTTGGAGTACGGATGGGTTGGATCGACTCCAAATCCAACCGGGCCCCCAGTACTAAAATGCCAATAACATACATACCATGCGTCTGGTTAACGCACCGTCTATTGCATTGGGACCCTTATGAGGTGACATATCATCAAATTACTCTTCATGGGACTTTGTGTCAATTGAAATATAACCACTGGATTGATGAGCTGTTCTCCCACAATCAAGAATAATATGAACAAGAATCCAGTGGTTGGCAGTGAGATAGAGGTTGGAGACATATCACATGGAGGTTAGTATTGAGATATCCTGTGTGGGTTAGAACCTATTGATCCTGTGTAAGTCATATCCTGTGTGGGTTAGTTCTCATCGATTCTGTGTGGTTCAGTGCATACTGATCCTCTATGGGTCAGATCCTGTGTGGGTCAGCGCTCAGCAATCCTGTGTGGGTCGGGGCATACCGATCATGTGTGGGTCAAATCCAATGTGGGTCCGCGGGGGTTAGTACCTAATAACTTTGGGTGGGTCAGATCCTGTGTGGGACTTACGAGGGTTAGTACCTATCGATCCTATGTGGGTCTGACTTCGTATGGTTAGCAGTAGTGCATATCGACAGAATAAGATGATCTAGCTTTTTGACTAATCATCAATACTTCCATGATTTACTTATTCCTGGTTTTAGCTATTTCTATTTCTTTGTGATTTTTGATTGAGTTCATGTTTTTAGTTTTTCCTTTGTGGAATTATGAGAGACATTTAGGGGTCTTGGGGTCCCCACTAGGTATTGTTATACTTACCTCTACACGGGTTTCAGCCCCACCTTGTTGTGTCTTTTGCATATGATGAGCAGCTCGACTAAAACTGTAGGAGCCAGGAACTAGGCGGTACATGGAGGTGACGATTGACATGGATAGATATAGAGACGAGTTATACCTACCATTCAGGTAGGATCCTTGGTGGATGATAACATGAATTATTTTCTGTTTTCATTTTTATTTGTACCTATTCAGTTCGGCTTGTTTTCCAGACCCTTTACTTTTAGTACTCACTATTAAACCTAGTTGTGGCTGCACCTCACCCTTTGTGTTTTACTTTTGTGTAGTGTACCCTACTTGTGTGTGTACAGGTTTTGTGGTGATGCCTTCCCATTTCTAGGAAATGCCTTTCCGATGCTAGTCGCCAATCCCTGACCTATGGAAGTAGGGATAGGGGTAATCACGGCATGGGCCATGGGGGATGATTCGTGAAAAAGTGGTATCAAATGAGTTGGTTCTACTAAAGAACTAGGAATTTGATATTATTAGTAGAGAAATAGTGTTAAATGTTTTGAGTGTGGTTTTTAGTTCAGGGAGTCCAGTGTCGTTGCGGTGACCGACGTATCCATACAG
This sequence comes from Viscum album, assembly GCA_963277665.1. Lineage (NCBI taxonomy): Eukaryota > Viridiplantae > Streptophyta > Magnoliopsida > Santalales > Viscaceae > Viscum > Viscum album. The sequence continues at coordinate 337,540,127 of OY728144.1, forward strand.
AAGGACCCTGGATTCTGATTTCCGAATCGATGGACGAAAATACTGATTTCATGTGTTTTGAAAATGTTTTTACTTTGATCTCTTTGATTTAGCTCAACAGTAATAACTTATTGACCATGGAAAATCTATTTCTTTTTAGGATACCTCTTGGTAGATAGCCAACCAAGATTCCTGAGAGAGTGTATGATGATGGCCCACTGAGCGACGAGGGTTTGGTGCATGGCCCTCTTACTATGGTAGCACCTTCCGGTGGTGCACCAGCAGCAGCACCACCCGTTGAATAGTAGATGCTATTATCCCCACTAGAAGATCATATACGCTGACTAAGCACATTTCATGAGATCCAAGGATAGAGGCCTATGAGTTTTCGAGGCGAGATAGATTCCCCGGCAGTTGGGGACAGAATGGAGGCTGTGGATATAGTTTTTCTCTTGGTCGACAGACCAACAGAGCATATGGTTATCCTAGCTACTGTTGTACCTCTCGAACCCCTCAAGGTTTTATTTTCATGATCACAATCACCCTCATATTTATCTAATCCTCTTTCAAGTGTTTTTGGTTAATAGGAATCAAATCAGGTGGCCAAGGAATTGGGCCAAGAAAGAAAGATGGCAAATGGACTGAAATCCAGACCACCGGCCAGCCGGTGGCACACCAGCGGCCAGCCGGTGGCACCTGCAATCAAGAGGGAGCCACTGCCTCCCCACCGGCCAGCCGGTGGCCTCAGCACCGGCCAGCCGGTGGAACCCTCTCCAAATAGTGTCAGCTACTGCCTCACCACCGGCCAGCTGGTGGCTCTGGCACCGGTCGACCGGTGGCCCCTGGACAGGAATCCAATGACTTTTTGCAAACACCGGCCAACCGGTGGGACTGTACCGGCCAGCCGGTGGACACAGTCAAACTAGCCGTTGGGCTGTTGACCAGCCTGCCCACTTGGCTCCCAACGGCTCTTTTAGCCTCTCCAACGGCTCCAAAGCCTCCCCAAGGGTTCCATGCCTATAAATAAAGGCCAAGGAAGCCCCGGACACCTACCGGAACTATTGTGAAGCCTACGGACATATTTTGCATCAATTGGCCAACCTTCGGCGACTTCCTCCAAGGGAACCCCAATAGCTCCAACGACTTCCACATCCAAGGAGCCCCTTCAAGAAGCTTGGGAGAGCACGCTACATCAGCTCCATCATCCAATTGGCGCCCAAGTCTTCCTCCAATACGGTTTTATTGTTTATTTCATTTTGAGCATAAAATTGGGTTTGTACCTACAAACCCCAAACCCTTTTCTCATCCCCTCTTTCTTTTGGGTTCTCACACCACCATTAAGGTGTGAAGAGGTTTCTTCAAGCCTTTCCTTTTAAAAGGCTTGAGTTGTCGGTGAGCTAGCCTTCACCCGTTAAAAAGGCTAGTGGGTTCTTGCTATACCATCAAAAGCAAGTGGGTTCTTGCTAAACCACAAAAAGCAAGCTGTAATAGGTCCTAGTGCTACCTCAAAGCCTAGTGGGTTTCTTGCTAAAACCATTGAAAAGCAAGCGGTAGGAATCTCTCAACGGTTGAGTTGGGAGCGGAGACGTAGGCCGGGTTTTGGCCGAACTCCGTTATCAATTTCTTGTGTCTTGCCTCTTTATTTCCGCTGCACTTTACTTTGATTTTTTAATTTGTTAATCTTTTTTTTAAAAGGCAATTCACCCCCCCTCTTGCCTTCATTCCCCCGTTTTTCCGACCCAACATTTGGTATCAGAGGGAGTATTTGATTAATTCCTTAACCGGTTTCAAATTAAAGATCCTATTTTTTTTTTGATGGCTTCTACCGCTTCTTCTTCTCAAACTCTTGAAGGACATTCTTTGGATCGTGCTCCATTCTTTGATGGAGCCGATTATTCTTTTTGGAAAACCCGCATGTCAACTTTTCTTAAAAGCATTGGTTATCCTATTTTTAAAATTGTCATGCATGGTTATTTACTTTCTTCTCCCGATGAGTCTAAATGGACCCCCGCCGACATTGCAAATTTCGAGCTTGATGGCAAAGCCATGAATGCTCTTCATTGCGGGTTAGATAGAAATGTTTTTAATCGTATTTCTTCTTGCACATCTTCTTACGATCTTTGGAAATTTTTAGAACTAACCTATGAAGGTACTAGCGAGGCTCCAAAGCAAGAATCCGATCAAAAGCAAGAACCCGCTCGAAAGCAAGAACCCGAGGCAAAATCCGTACCCGCTTGCCCACTTCACAAGAAAAGGTCCAAGAAAAAGAAAAAGGAGAAGAAGAAGGCTTCAAAAGCAACATGGAGTGATAGATCCACCTCTTCATTCTCCTCCTCCTCCTCAAGCGACAACGGTAACAAATGCCTAATGGCATTTCATGAGGTAACATCTTATGATTCCTCTTCCTCATGTTCTTCAAATTCAAATTCCTTAGATCATTTATCTTATGAGGAACTCTCACATGCTAGAGACCAATTAGAAAATGGTTTTCATGAACTCTTGTCAAAATTTGTTGCTTTAAAAAAGTCTTTCAAAAAACTCTCCTCCGAAAAAGAACAACTTCTCAAAGAGAAGGAGGAACTCACCCTTAAAATCCAAAATTTTCCAAATGTTGATTCTTTGGAATCAACCATCAAGGACCTTAGAGAATCCTTAGCCAAGTTCACCCAAGGTGAACAAAATTTGACCAAATTATTGGGTTCTCAAAGGGTATCTAGAACCACCAATGGACTTGGCTACACCAACCAAGCCTCCTCCTCCCATGCACCCACTTTTTTTGTAAGGGGGAGCTCTTGTTATAATTTTTGTAATTATTGTAAAAAACCCGGGCACATGATATATGAATGTAATTGCAAAAACGCCCGGTATGGAAGGCCCAAATCGATTTTTATTCGGATGAATTTTATAGGAGAAGACCCGCTACAAGGCAAGTGTGGATTGAAAAATCCCTCTTAGCGAGTCTCTCCGGGCCTAAAATCATCTCTTTTCAAAATCCCTCTCCCCGGTGACTTTTTGTTTTTATTTAGGGGGAGTTAGGATCTTTTAAGCTTTTTTGTAATTTCAAAATTTTCGATTCCAACTTTCATTTTTCAACACTTGGTATCAAAATTTTCATTTCAAATTTTTCATTCAAAATTCTCATTTCAAATTTTCCATTCAAAATTTTTGATTCAAAACTTTCAATTCAAACTGTTATTCAATTTTCATTTCAAAATTTTCAAAATTTTCAACAATTGATATCATTTTCAATTGATTTAAAATCTCGTTTTTCATTGTATCCCTCAATCAAGTTTTATGCCCCGTTCTATTTTGATAATCACAAAGGGGGAGAAATTTCTTGATTGATTGGGGGAGAATCCTTTTTCATCATGCTTTGCATTGCCTTTAATCTCAGTATTTTACATTGTTTGTTTCTGTGATTGTGATCATCAAAATAGGGGGAGATTGTTGTACCTCTCGAACCCCTCAAGGTTTTATTTTCATGATCACAATCACCCTCATATTTATCTAATCCTCTTTCAAGTGTTTTTGGTTAATAGGAATCAAATCAGGTGGCCAAGGAATTGGGCCAAGAAAGAAAGATGGCAAATGGACTGAAATCCAGACCACCGGCCAGCCGGTGGCACACCAGCGGCCAGCCGGTGGCACCTGCAATCAAGAGGGAGCCACTGCCTCCCCACCGGCCAGCCGGTGGCCTCAGCACCGGCCAGCCGGTGGCACCCTCTCCAAATAGTGTCAGCTACTGCCTCACCACCGGCCAGCCGGTGGCTCTGGCACCGGTCGACCGATGGCCCCTGGACAGGAATCCAATGACTTTTTGCAAACACCGGCCAACCGGTGGGACTGTACCGGCCAGCCGGTGGACACAGTCAAACTAGCCGTTGGGTTGTTGACCAGCCTGCCCACTTGGCTCCCAACGGCTCTTTTAGCCTCTCCAACGGCTCCGAAGCCTCCCCAAGGGTTCCATGCCTATAAATAAAGGCCAAGGAAGCCCCGGACACCTACCGGAACTATTGTGAAGCCTACGGACATATTTTGCATCAATTGGCCAACCTTCGGCGACTTCCTCCAAGGGAACCCCAATAGCTCCAACGACTTCCACATCCAAGGAGCCCCTTCAAGAAGCTTGGGAGAGCACGCTACATCAGCTCCATCATCCAATTGGCGCCCAAGTCTTCCTCCAATACGGTTTTATTGTTTATTTCATTTTGAGCATAAAATTGGGTTTGTACCTACAAACCCCAAACCCTTTTCTCATCCCCTCTTTCTTTTGGGTTCTCACACCACCATTAAGGTGTGAAGAGGTTTCTTCAAGCCTTTCCTTTTAAAAGGCTTGAGTTGTCGGTGAGCTAGCCTTCACCCGTTAAAAAGGCTAGTGGGTTCTTGCTATACCATCAAAAGCAAGTGGGTTCTTGCTAAACCACAAAAAGCAAGCTGTAATAGGTCCTAGTGCTACCTCAAAGCCTAGTGGGTTTCTTGCTAAAACCATTGAAAAGCAAGCGGTAGGAATCTCTCAACGGTTGAGTTGGGAGCGGAGACGTAGGTCGGGTTTTGGCCGAACTCCGTTATCAATTTCTTGTGTCTTGCCTCTTTATTTCCGCTGCACTTTACTTTGATTTTTTAATTTGTTAATATTTTTTTTTAAAAGGCAATTCACCCCCCCTCTTGCCTTCATTCCCCCGTTTTTCCGACCCAACAGCTACTAGCCTTTTCGAGGGCTCAAAAAGGGGATGGTGGATCCTGACACTCTATTCAGATGGCGATGTGACCCTCACTTGGATGAAATTTGAGAGCCTCTTCAGGGAGAAGTTTGTTCCAGCGACACTACGCTCTATGCATATTTAGGAGCTCCTACACTTACATCAGGGTATCTTGATAGTAGCATAGTACTCAAAAAGATTCACTGACCTCTCATGCTAATCTAGAGACATGGTACTTGACCCATTCTTTAGGGCATAGACCTTTGAGCAGGGACTGTGGTGATAGATCAAAACGTCAATGATATCACGGAATATCCCAACGTAGGTTGGAGTGCTTGAGTGAGAATTGTTGGTGAGAGCTTCATAGCTGAGCAGGCACCAACGATGAGAGCCACCATTGGATGAAAGGTAGACGAGTCATCTGCAAGAGGCAGTAGATAGATGAAATAGAGGTCCAAGTGGGCCAAACCCACCGTTGGACAACCCTGGGACATAGCATCAGAGGTTCAGAGCTGATGAGGCAGAGAAGGTCAGCTGGGAGGTAGACTATGCTTCACGTGTGGCGGGCCGGGCCACATGAATCATGACTGTCTAACCCGCCATACTGAAGATCAGTGGACATTGAGGTACTGCTAAGGGATAGTCTAAGATTCGAGTGAGGAGGTCTATAGGGTGGAAGACAGGGCATGGAAGCATGCCGTGTAGCAGATGGTGGGCATCGATTTGAGGTTCTACTGCCACCACCACCAGGAGGTCCACCCTGACCATAGGGAGTAGGTGGACAGGGTAGAGAAAAACCATTTGTAGCAGAGGCCTATGACCACGACACTATAGAGATGATTAGAGGCATGATCTGTGTCTATTCCACCGTAGCTGCAGTACTTATATACACAGATTCCAGTCACTCTTTCATTATCATGACACTTTTTTAGAGATTAGAGATTTCGATGGAGCAGTTGGCTCGATCCATGTGATTAGAGACTTGTTCGGATAAAGATTTGATGATTACAAACTGGTGCAGGTAGTGTGATCTCACTCTAGGAGGAAAGAGCTTTGTCTGTGAACTCTTAGTAGCAGCATCGATGCCTTACGATGTCATATTTGGTATGGACTGGCTATCCACATTTCATGCTCGGATTTACTGTTTTAGGTGAAAAGTGTGGTGTGTCCGTGAGTATGGGATCAGGTTTACCTTCACTGTTGAGAAGGAAACATTTGAAGCATAGGATGTACTTTCTCGGAGGAGGGTTCAAACAATCACTCATCAGTTGGCTAGCCTCACCCTCAGAGAAGTTGACGCGAGGAATCCGAGTTATCCTGTAGTGGTGGACCAGTATGCTGATGGCTTCCCTAATGATGTTCTGGGACTACCTCCTCGCATAGAGGTAGAATTTTAGATCAACCTGTACCTTGGGATGACACTGATATCTACACTAGCATATCAGATGGTTCCCATGGAGCTTCGGGAGTTGCAGGTACAGCTAGAGGACTTGCTGATAAAGGGGTTCGTATGGCCCAATGTTTCTCCATGAGCATCCCCGATCTTGTTCGCCAAAAAAGAAAATGGGAGCTTGAGGCTTTGTGTGGACTATTGGTTCCTGAACTAGGTGACTGTGAAGAACAAGTATCCAGTCTTGAGTATCGATGATCTCTTCGACCAGCTGAAGAGAGATCGATGGTTTTTGAAGATAGGCCTCAGATTTTTCTATCATCAGCTTAGACTACAGGATGAGGACATAATGAAGAAAACCTTCAAATGTCGGTATGGCCATTACGAGTTCTTGGGGATGGATTTCGGCATGACCAATGCTCCGACAGTGTTCATGGGGCTCATGAATATGATCTTTCATCCATACCTCAATTACTTTGTGGTGGTCTTCATTGTTGAAATCTTGATATACATGATGCCAGAGGAGGAGCATGCCACACACCTACAGATAGTCCTAGATACACTCCAAGAGCACCATATTTATGGAAATCTCTCGATGTTCCAGTTCTAGATATGGGAAGTCCACTTCCAGGGGAATTTTATCTCAGAGGCTCAAGTTGTAGTGGATCCTATGATGATAGAGGTAGGGATTTCTTGGGATCCTCCCATAAGTGTGACTGAGGTGTGTAATTTCCAAGGATTGGCTGGGTACTACCAGATATTTGTACCTGCCTTCTCTCGAGTAGAATCACCCTTTCCATCTTTGAAAAAGAAGGGGTAGCCTTTCTTATGGAAGGAGATGTGCCAGTAGGGTTTTTAGGAGCTGAGGTAGAGACTGACGAGTACCCCCATCTTGAGGCGACCAGAAGAGGGTGTTGTGTATGTAGTCTATTATGAAGCATCATGGAACAGACTAGGTTATGTCTTGATGTAGGAGCGAGCTGTGATTGCCTATGGCTCAAGGTAGTTGAGATAGAACGAGAAGAACTACGCTACCCATGACCTAGAGTTAGCAGGAGTGGTCTTTACATTGAAGTTGTGGTGACACTACTTGATGGGTGAGAAGTTTACTATTTAATATGGTCACAAGAGTCTCAGGTATATATTCTCACAGAAGGACCTAAACTTGAGACAGTGGTGATGGCTAGAGTTCCTCTAGGACTATGACTTCGAGATAGTCTATACTCCTGGGAGGGCGAACATAGTAACATACACACTCAGTAGGAGCTCTAGTCTATAGTTTCTGAGAGAGGAAATAGAGAAGCTTTCCACATTGTAGATATCTTTCATGGATAGTGATAGAGCTGCTTAACTCCAGTCTATGACTATCACTCCCCCAATTCTTCAACAAGTTTAGGAGGCACAACTTGGGGACGTTGACTACAATTCCCGAAATGCTCAGATATCCGCATGTCTGGTACCTAAAGGATTTTATGAATGTGGGGAGAACATTGTTATCTTCAGAGGATGCATCATGGTACCAGTGACTCTACATGAGGAGGTGTTGAAGGAGTTTTACACATTCCCTTTAGCATTACATCCTGGAATGGAGAAGATGTACCCGGATCTCTAGTGTTAGTACTGGTGTCTAGGGATGAATAAGGCAGTGGCAGAGTTCAAATTATAATGCATCACTTGTCAGCAAGTGAAGGCTGAGCATTTGGTACTAGCTGGCTTAGCACAACCACTTGAGGTACTAGAGTGGAAGTGGGATGGTATCTCCATAGACTTCATGAAAGGGCTACCACATACATCCAAGGGCCACAATTCCATCTAGGATATTGTTGACCGACTCACCAAGTCGGCCCAATTACTATCCATTCGAGAGCAGGGATCATAATAAGTCTTGGGATGTCTCTACGTGCAAGAGATTATGCGGCTTCATGGGGTTCCATTGTCGATCATCTCATATTGCAACACATATTTTACATCCCGTTTGTGAAAATGATTGCAGGAGGTGTTTGGGACTCTGCTACGCTCGAGCACGACCTTTCATCCTCAGAAAGATTGTCAGATGGAGCAGACTATACAGACACATGAGGAAATGCTTTGTGCTTGTGTCCTCGATTTTGGCCGCAGTTGGGAGGAACACCAACCCCAGGTGGAGTTTTCATACAATAATAACTATCACTCCACCATCGGCATGAACCCATTTGAGGCTTTGTATAGATGACCATGAAGATCACCTCTTTGTTGGACAAACCTAGGGGAGTCAACACTTATGGGTCCAGAGTTTGTACAAGCTACCACAGAGAAGGTGATGATCATCCAGGAGAAGATGAAGACTTCACAAAGCCACTAGAAGTCTTATGACTATAGAAGATGGAGACCCTTGGAGTTTGAGGAGGGAGACTGTGTCTTCCTATGAGTATCACCCCTATGAGGATTACAGAGGTTTGGATGGTGTGGAAAGCTATCTCTGAGGTTCATCAGACCTTTCTAGATCCTCAGTAGAGTAGGATAGGTGGTGTACCATCTTGCTCTTCCCCCACAGATACATCAGGTGCATAATGTTTTCCATATGTTGCAATTAAGGAGATACGTGCATGATCTATCGCACATTATCGACTGGGGTGAGCTAGGCATCGATGATTGGATGCTTTTTGCAAATTTCTCGGTGGAGATATAGGATCGACATGAGTGGGTCATTCATGGGCAGTCGATTCCTCTTGTGCGAGTTCGATGTCATAACGGGAACCTCCAAGAGAGAACATGGGAGTGGGAGGCTCAGATACATGATTAGTACCCCCACTTGTTCCCCGAGTTTTGTTGTAGCTTTCACGAAAGACAATCCTTGAGGTTGGGAGAATGTAAAGACCTGAAAATTACATGTAATTGTTTTAAAATATTTGGGATTATTATGAGTCTGTGAAAATTAATGGCATGTGATTACGAGGCCCAATGTGCCTGAAATAAATTTTGGAACTTTTTAAGGTAATTTCAGTAAATGCGCGTGTGAAATTTTCTATCTTTTGAACTGGTACTCAGATTAAAAATATGAGGCCACCGTTCAATCTAGAGCACTAGGATTCGCTTAAGGTAGGCTTCACCTCAACCACAGTAGGTCGAGAGAGAAACTTATTTTTGGTAATTTTTAAAGAAATGTAAAATGACATGTAATTGTAATTTTATTTTATTTTTCTCCAACAGATGAGCAGGGGTAGTGGGGCTGGTGACTTGCCAAGCCATTTATTGGCTTGACTCATCAACTGTGTAACTCCACTGTAGTGAATTAAAAGAGGTTCATTAATTCATTTAATGAACCTCATTAATTTTTTAATGTGTTACTCAACTTTCCCCCTCCTATTTAAATGGAACTCGGGGTGGGGTTTTGGAACGAATTTTTCAAGAGAAGAAACTCTGGAGAATTCTTATGACAACATCGACCGACGAATGACGGAAGCTTGGGCAGCAACAAATAAGGCCCGAACCTTCCACTGATTTGTTCATGTTGTATTCTTTAGGCTGTGTTTCCTAAATTTGACGAAAATGAAAAAAAGTGGGTCAGGCTATGATGGAGATATCCCAGGAGACCCGTAGGCACAAGAGGGAGTGAAAACAGAACTCCAGAGCATCGCAGGAGCCCTGTGGAAGAAGTGATGGCACGACGGCACTGGCGACCAGTGCCGGAGGAAAAGAGTGGCACCACGGTGGTTAGACATGTGTCTAACAGCAGCTGATTGCGAATGTGGAGGCAGTGCACCGTCGTGCCCCAAGCTGTAGGGCCATGACTTCAAAGCTACGGTGAGCTGGAAAGGGACCTGCCACCTGCAGGTCCTGTGGGTGACAAGGGGGTGCCACCTGGCGCCACCCTTAATTAATCAAAATGCATCCTTTGGGATGTTTGGGAGACAACGACTGTGCGAACCTAGTGCAGGTTGTGTTAGCGAGCGGGCTGGGCTGGTCAGTGGCCCAGCCAGTTCAGGCCAGGCCAGATCAGCCCCTGACTGGGTTGGGTCGACCTGAACTGGGCTAGGGTGACCAGAACCGGGCCGGGTCGGCCCAAGTCGGTTTGGACCAGACCCGAATCCCTCTCAAGACCAGAAACAATTAAAAGGCCATAACATTCAAACCGAACATCCGTTTGATGAACTATATATGGTGATGGGATCCTTGGAGTGAGACAGTCCTTTTGAGATACTCTACATAAGTTTTGGAGAATGTTTGAGTAATGTTGGGTTGGATCGACTCTGAATCCAACCGGCCCCTCATCACTAAAATACCAATAACTTATAGACAAGATGTCTGGTTGACACTCTATCTATTGCGTTGGGACCCTTATGACATGACAGATCATCGGGTTGCTTTTTCATGGGACTTCATGCTAGTTGAAATACAACTAATGGCTTGAGGAGTGGTTCTCCTAGAATCTAGCATACTATGAGCGGGAATCCAGTGGCTGACAGTGAGGCAGAGGTTAGAGATAGATCATACGGACGTTAGTACCAAGAGATCCTATGTGGGTCAGCACTCAGCGATCCTGTGTGGGTCAGCGCATACGAATTCTGTGTGGGTCGGATCATATGTGGGTCAGTGGGGGTTAGTAACTATCAACTCCAGGAGGGTCAGATCCTGTGTCGGTCTTGCAGGGGTTAGAACCTATCGATCTTGTGTGTGTCAGACTCCGTATGGTCAGCAACAATGCCTCTCAACTGAATAAGATGATCTAGATTCTCGAATAATCCTCAATACTTATGTTCTTTACTTATCCCTGGTTTGAGCTGTGTCTATTTCTCTATGCATTATGATTGAGATCATGCTTTTTGGTTTTCCATTGTAGAATTTTGAGAGACCTTCAGGAGTCTCGGGGTCCCAACTGGGTGTTGTTATACTCATCTCTACAAGGTCATCACACAAACCTTGTTGTGTCTTATGCAGACGACGAGCGGCACGGCTGAGACTATAGGATCTAGGACTTGGCGGTACATGGAGGTGATAGTTGACATGGAAAGCTGTGGAGACAAGTTGTACATACCCTTCAAGTAGGATCATTAGTGGACAATCGCAAGAGCTATTTTCTATTTTCAATTTTATTTGTACATTTTTCAGTTGGTCTTGTATTCTGACCCCTTTTCTTTCAGTACATACTATTATACAAAGTTATGGTTGCACCTCACTCTTCCATTGTGTTTTACTTTTGTGTAGTGTACCCTACTTGTGTGTGTACATGTTTTGAGGTAATGCCTTACCATTTTCATGAAATTCCTTTTCGTTGATAGTGTCCAACCCTTGGACTATGGAAGGTGGTCTTGGGGTAGTCAAGGAAAGGGGACCAGGGGACAAGTTTTGACAATTAAAAATTCCATGTTAATGTCACGTTTCGAGAAATAACTGCTTCATTTTTCATGTAAGTTTTGATTTTGTATTTTTAGTCATATTAATTTGATCATGGTTCCATAATCTATAGATTATTAAAAATTATATAAATATCATATATATATTCAGTATATATGTATTTAGAGTAATCCACAAAATTTAGAGATAGAAAATGAGATACATCATTCGTTGAGACATTATGCCGTATGTATGAATGAACATTGTTTCCATTTTCTCAATAGACTAAAATAAATAATGTTAAATAATATATAAAAAGTGAAAATATTTTTTATTTCATATATATCACATATTTTCATTAAAACAATCCTTATTATCATCCATGAAAAGTGTGAAAAAATAACACCACTTCACGTGGCGCGAGTCCGTTGTACACACGATCGACGTTACTGAATTCCCATAGAATGGAATGTAAGGAGGTATATATTATATAATTATTTAAAAATAATATTAATATCCTATATATTATATATAAAAATTTAATCCATAAATATTAATAGTCTTGAGTGGTGGTGATAGAGAACAGATAACATCGGTCCATGATGCTGTAGTATGACAGATACATAAATATTGATTTCATATCCAATTTGATGAAAGAGAAGGTGAATATAGGTTATTAAATTAACATAATAACATATTATTATATGTGATATAAAAATTTAATTATATCATAATAATGTAATGATATTATAAGAATGTAGAAAATGGTGTAAAAAAGCACAAGTTTAAGATTTTACCTCCTCTTCAGAGAGCCTATTTAGGTCTATACCTAAACCCATATCAGGAGGGATTAATAATTAAAATAAGTATTCTAGCATATGGGGAGGGAATTATGGAATATATTTTGGAAGGTATTGGATGAAGAAAATTTTTTTATAAGTGTGAAGAGGATAGGAGAGGGGGTGACCTTTTATAAATGTGGTGAGAGGCATACTTGTAATTTTGTAAAACAAAAAGTTTTATCCACACTTTTCCCATGCCAAAATTCTAAAAAATGAGTTATTCACGAACCTTATAGGTTATAAGGTCTAATTATATCCATATAATGTGTTTTTAACTAGTTTTTATGCTATTTTACCCCTTATATTTTTAGTTTGACCTTTAGAAAACCCATTTTCACCTTAACCGCAGTAAATAATTTTTACTATTTTTACTATTCATAATGGTAAAAAATAAGTTGACCTTATTATAAAATATATATTATGATTATTAGAAATATTTAATATCTTTTTTATATTCAGTTCAATTAAGTGGTAAAATACAATATAAAATTAATCACATAGACGTAATGAAAAAAACATTCTAAAGAGAAAAGTTTCAAAAGATTCAAAAGTTATTATATGAAAACTTAATATTAAATTGATTAAAATGACCTAAATTAGATTAATAGATATATAAATAAACTAATTTTACTTTTAAATCTGTATTAAAATATTTTTTATGTTTTTAAAAGTCTTAAAGGAAATGAGAATTCATAATAAAAAATAGTAATTTTCATTATTCATAAAAAATATTAGCTTTTCAAATACATCTCAAAATTTCACTCAAATAAAATTTTGAAATTATCATATCAAAATTGAAGTTTAGTTTTTTAGATAAATTTTTTAAAAATGAAAAAAAAATTAATTTTAAAATGAGTGAGAAAAATACGATAAAACCAATTTTTAGAAAAATAATGTTTTAATCATAAATTTGAATTTTTTATATCTATTGTCTAGTAAAAAAACATAATATTAACGTTAAAAATTTTATGGAATAATAAATATAAAAATTTCATTAAAAAATTCACTAAAATTTATTTATTTAATTTATTAACGTACATGTGCTGGTGTGAATAAAAAAAATTTAAAAAATATTTCCATTATTTATAAATTGTTTTTAATCTCATTTCTAATTAATTGGTCAAAAAAACAATTAGTTTTAAATGAATTTTTGAACCATATATTTTCCTAATTTAGTGAATCATATTCGTACTGTCCATCCCAATTACTAAATGAAAACTATCATATTATTTAATAATATTTTTATGGCATGTCATTTTTTTATACTCAGTGATACATGCAATTCGAGATAAATTTAATATGCATGAGTGAAAAACATTGAAATGATTAAATTTATTTGAAAAAATTCTACCAAATTATGGGGTGTCACATTCTAACCCCTTAAAATGAATTTAAACCACAGAATTCATCACATTTTTACCAACAACTAAGGATAATTATGCCTCATCACATCCTCAGTTTTTCATGAATCTTATTCAAGCTCGTGTTTTTGCTACAAAACAGTGACCAAATGAGTGGTATTATTTCATTGCACTTTCTCTATGGGATCCAAAATCCCCACTGATTTTTCTTATAATAAAGACCATGCTATTATGGTACAAACTATAAGTTCAGTACATGTGATGGATCAATTATATACATATTCACGAGAGATAAATGGAACACATCATGGACCTCGATGTGGTTCAGTGGAAACACCAAAAGATAAGAAACTATCTTTATACGATCAAGTATTTCAATGAGAACAATCTATATAGGGAATTATTTACTCTTATTTCTTCTATAGAGATATTAATTGAAACACCTTATCTATAACTTTCAATTATAGATAGTGTCGAAGATTATTATCATAACCTTTCTATTTATTATGTTTTCCCCTAAGGTTTTACTTAATAGATCTAACCCAATCTTCCATTTCACATGCTATATCAGGTCCCAATAGCTTTATTTCTTAAACATAATTCAATTACATTGTAGTTATACACTTTTTTCTATGGAGGGATTCATAAGTATCCATAAAAATTCTCCATTGAAAGCTATTGTTGTATAAAAATTCAACTAGAGGAAGGTTTAAACCATAAACACCTTTGAAATACATAGAACAAGATGATAACATATAATCTATGGCATGATTTTTTATCCCAAACTGACCATCTATTTGGTAATGATACCTAGAGTAGAAACATAACTCCATATCTTGGGCCTATTGAAGGATTCTCAAGAACATCATAGTAAACACCATAACCTGGTTATATATAATAGAATGTTTTACTCCATGAAATCTTTAAAAATTCCTTAGTGTATATCTTGGAATGATTATACAATGAAAAATTATTTTATAATAGAGATAAAGTGTACTAACATCATAAGGAGATCGATTACAAACCATGTAACATAATTTCCTTTAGATGTTTTGGGGAGTCCGATAACCAAACCCAAGGCAATGTCTTACCATTTCCATTCAAGTATGGATAATAGTCATAACAACCTTCTAAACCGTTATCTGTCATCCATGATTTGATGGAATTCTAATCATCGAGGAACATACTTAGCAATATATCTATTTATGTTTTACCACCATAAAAAATCATTCATGTAGGCCAATAGTAGGTGTTATACCCTTTTCTCCATTTTGTTGTGGCTTTAATCCCCATGACCTTTCCAGATGTAATAGGTAATATTATTCCTTGCCAATTATCGTTTTTGAACAAAAATATTAATGAAAACATTTCAAAATTGAAATAACCCGTAATTAACTTAACATCAGAGACATGATACATCATAATGGATATCAATAATTGTAATCATATGTCAATAAAAAGGTGTTCCTCCTTAAAAAGTTTTATATTATCATAAATGTCTCCCAAAATACCCTTAACCTTGATAATGTCCCATCAAATAAAATGTAAAAATGGATTTCTAATACTATGAACTTATAATCAAACTTAATATCATAAACTTGTTATGACATTCAAAAATATTAATTTAGTATTTAATTATGACATATATGATTCATAAATTAATAAAATCATTATATTTTTCCTAATTATTATAACTAAAATACCACTACTGAGACACTTCCACAACATAAATTTTGAATCCAAATATACACACTCCAATCCTTTCACTTAATATATTTAAATAACATATTTGTTTCTTTGGTATTGGTTTTAAACCTTATTTTAGGGCATTGAATCAGATAATTAGAAAGTACCCCACATATATGAAATTTAATTCCTTGGTAACTTATTTCTTTATGACCGTTATTTCTACACAAAAAACATCCCCCTTATTTCAGATATACTTATAGGTTATTATTCCCACATATTTCACATGTAGAAAGTGGAATCCTCTTTCTTATATTTTCATTTCCATAAAAAAATTCATAAAATTCAATTTTCCTCTTATTTTACAAATTAGTAATATCACTAATTTTCACATTATTAATCATATATCATGATAGATGATTGAGATATTCCAAATATTGTTATCTCCAATCATCATCAAATTTGTTTTCTCATAATAACTAAATTTTCCATATCGTTCAGTGTTATAATGATTCCTCTTGGTTTTATCCATTGATTAAAACCACAAATCATTGTATGAGGAACAATAATCACAATGGGAAACCACATAATCATAAAAAATAACTTATATGATTTTTAAATCATGAAATATTATTTTAAATATATAACCCATTAAGCTTAACCTAATCCATTCATGGTCATTATTCATATCCTTTATGATGAATCATAAAGAGTTTGTAAATTCCCAAAGCATATCCCCAAGGAGTATCAAACTTGGTGTGTAGAAAGGCCTATTGTCATGTACTAGGTGATGATTGAGTCCATCTCAATGTAATTCATTCTGCATTATTAACACTAAGTACCTATGTGCTAAATCAACCTCAACTTGTAGCATATAGACATGGATGTTATTGATTTGAAACCACTCACTCCATTCTCTACCAAAATTCCAGAAAATTTTTCTATTCTTTGACTCCTCATTAGACACATCCCTAGAAAAATCCTTAAAAATATCCTAAGGTATCTCACTAATGTTTTCTCATCCTATTTTCCAGAGGTTAAGTAAACCATTTCTATGATACCTACCATAAATACCCAAACATATCATACATAAATATTACATTTTAGTAGATGAATATTCATTTCATAACATAATGATCCATTCCAGATTCATCTAGACATAGTGCCTTTAGAAACATGAACACCTAAACAACTAGTCAATAAGTGAGCTACATCATCTCCCACTATGTTCTTAATAACTAGAACCCTTTTAAGAATACTATACATAATATCTATCATCATAACCTAGGGAAAGTAATCATAATAAAGGGTGAACTCATATTCTCATTATGTGTAAATAGAGGGATATATCATTATATCATGATCATAATGGTATCAGAATATGAGGATAAAATTTTAAAACTATACCATACATATCATATATCATAAACTTTAGTGATATAATAATTCATAGAAGTTCATAAGACATGAGTCAGAATTGAATCTAATAACATGAACCATGATAACATAACATCGACATTATGAAAAGATTTTTTTCATACAAATAAGCATAGAAAATCAGATTCTTAGTAAACTAGGTTCACTCCCCATTCTGGTCCTATTAATAAAATAATATATCAATCCTTACCCAATGCATTGGATGGGGATATATAACTCACCATCCACCCAATGAAAATCATATATTCATATTCCACGTGATTATAAAACATTCATCATATCTAATCCCATGAAAATAAATGAGTTTCATGAATAATTCATCATATCATAACCTATGGAAACAAAAAATCATAATTATTTAATAATTTGATCATATGATATCCTATGAAAAAGGAAGTGGGTTTCATAAGTATTTTATCATAGTCTAACCCATAGAAGATAAATGAGTTTCAAAAAATCATTTCATTAGAACATAATCCATCTAGAGAATGAATAAGAATGGTATCCTTATATATTATTCCCAATAAATCACAGGTAGCATCAAAGGATATCATATTATATGGAAAATGATTTTGAAAGATCACTTGGAACATTTCTTGAAGAAAATAACCTTTATTTAAAAATAATATTTTAAAAATAAAACATTATGAAATATTTAGGCAATCATTTTTCTTAAAAACAAACTTTGAACAATTATAATGTATGATTTAAAAATCATTCAAAACATTTCTTGGAAAAAAATAATATTTTATTGAAAATCACTTTTTAAAACTAAAACATCATTAAATATTTTAGAAAGCATTTTTTTTTGAATCAAATATTTGAAAACATAAATGTATGATTTAAAATTTGTTTAAAACCATTCTTGAGGAAAGGAATATTTCTTTAAAAATAAAAATTTAAAGCTAAAACATTATAAAATGTTTTGGAAATACTTTCCTTTGAATACAAACATTTAGAAAATATAAAGGAAGATTTAAAAACCATTTAAAACATTTATTGAAGAAATTATCATTTCCATGTTGGAAAAATAACTTTGAAAACATAAAAAAATTCATAATTATTTTATTTGAAAATAACCCTTGAAATATATAATGTAATATTTAAAACATAGAGTGATAACGACATCAAAGAAATGTTTTGAGTAATCTGGAGGACATAGAATTTTCAGAATCAGGGTACAATGAGGAGGTTGATAGTGAACATATCCATGACTGTATCCTTTATTATAATTAATATCTTGCTTGAAGAATCCTTCAGAATTAATAATTCAAAAGAATATGCACACATAATGTTTTAAAGACTTCTATGAGTGGATTTGAATGAAGAACAGACTGCTTGGATTGATAAACAAAATCAAGTTAATATTTTTGGATTCAATGAGGAGTAAACAAGCTTAGAAGAACTTGTAAAGTACTGGAAAAAATGCCATAAAACTTTGAGGACCTCATCAAAGAAAATCCAAAATTAAAGGTCAACTCTGTCGAATAACGTTTATGCAGGGTAAACAATTCCAACTCCTTTAACTTTTTCTAGAATGATCCGATTATTTCGTATATGTTTTTATGTTCAATTTATTTTAGCATGTTTCTTGGTTTCAAAATTTTCCTTAAAATTTATTGAAATAAAAATATTTAATTAGTGGTTAACAATAAATAATTATATATATGTCACACACATTAAAACAATGTTTCGTTTTACATTTTTTGTAAAATAAATATGAGCCTTTTTTAGAAAACTACGTGAAGATTCATTTTAAAAATAAATCTCACACGTAAAACATGGGTAAAATTTATTTTATAAATCATTTAGATAATGTTAAAATAATTTTAAAAACATTATTATAAAGAATGGTTTTGGAAGAAAAATAATTTTCAAGTGAAGAGAGAAATTAATTTTTTTAAATAGAATTATTTTGAACTCTAGATCACATAATGAGTTGAAAATGAAGAAGAAGCATGTATTATCATGAAATAAATAGAGGAGATAAAAATTGATGAGTATTTTGAGATATGGATCATAATATTTCATCATAATAAAGAAAAACATAAACAATATTGATAAACAATGAGATTATAACATCAAAACTTTACCACATTGGTATATTTGGAATCACCAGATCCATTAATAAATTACATAATGTTAGGATTTTAATATCATGAAAAGAAAGTGATTCAGGATATAACATGTTAATGGGGAATTATATATGACGAATGACATGGTCATTGATGCACCCATAAAATTATAAATTTATAAATTCATAATAAATGCTAGGATAGTGGAAAGTAGGTTCGATCCATAGAAAAAAGATGTGGGATGTTATAAGGGAATTATGAAATCCTAATCTAATGAAAAATGTGGGAGATATGATATTGAATTTAAAAAGTGTGTTAGGAGAAAATGAGAAAAATGAAATCAAATGTTACCACTACATATGTGAGAACATACAAGAGTAATTTCAACTACATGATTTAAAAATGATTTATTCATTCATGGAAAAAGTGCATTTAAAACTGTAAATATTATTTAGTAAAATCTCCATAACCATGAAATTAACCATAATTTGAATAATTTTTCTAACTCCCCACTTATAAGATTCATCCAAAATAAAAATTAATGAATCAAATGTTGATAGAATATATTTCTCTAAAATAACCTGATGAATTAAAATTCAATTTGATGGAACAAAACTAATTCAAAAATATGAATTAGCCTATCTTAATGACTCAAATTAATAGAAATAATTAAAATAAAACATATAAATTAAAGATAAAAATATTATTCTTCAAGAATAAAACTAATAGTTCATTTTTATTTTAAGAAAAATAATAAGTAAAATTAATTATATATACATGAGATAATGTAAATTGAGAGAGATATGTTCTTATTTATCAAGTCAAAATAAATCTATTCCCACTAAATCAGAAACTTTTCCCCTCACTAAAGTCCGGATTGTGCTCAACAAGTAGTTTTCCTACTCTCATCTCAAGAGCATCAATGTTTGTTCCCCTCTCAAATATCTCTCTCAAAATATAGAGGATTCACTTTTTTTATTTTTCATCTAAAAAACACATCACCTAGATAATTTGTAATTATTTTCATCAAAGGTAGTATTTATTTCCTCTCCAATTATATCTCTACCCTATAACGTTGAAAAATTATAACATGTTCACATGAAATTAATAATTTCTTCTAATATAAGAGTTCACTGATGAAACCATCATCTTATTCATAATCATATTTAATCCCTACACACTAGAGTAAACCTTATAATAACACAAAATCATGAACAAAACTAATTTGATTATAGGCACTTAGTTCCTAAACACAGTGGGTCATCTTCAAAAATAAGCTTATCTAATTAGAAAATCTATACTTCACCATCTTGTTCATCCTTTTAATCTAACAAGAACCAGATAAAACTCAACAACTGATTCTTCAATAAGAAAAATGGTTTCAATGATGATCTTTATAATAATAATCCTAATAATCAAACACAATTGAAATTATTCCTAAACAAGTCGAACGATTAACTGATGGATTCATAATATCCTTTTGTATTTATCTTTATCACTCTGAACACGAGGAATCATCAACGTCAGTATTAAATGGTATCAAAATTCAGGTAAGATCATTCATCATCCCCAAAAAATATACCAAAATGATGACATTATATGATTCAGTTCAACATCCTCAACAAGATAGGCTCAAAATGATCATCTTATTTCATTTGGGATCAAAATAGTCATCATCAATTGTGTTGACCAAAACCTACTCATTGAAAACTTTCAAATCTTGGGTGTTGATTATTAAATGGATGTCAGTCATACATGGCTTAAATTATCCACCTCCAATCTAGATATGGATTCCTCAGGTAGTGGGATATTTTCAATGAACTCCAGAACCTTGGTTCTCCATTTCTTAAATCATTCTTTAACTCATTTGAAAATTATTTTATGTTTCAATTGTCTTCTTTATGCCTCAGATTTGGTCGACCGGCCCTCAATTGGTCAAAAAAGGAATGAATATAGGGTTTATTCAACATTCAACTTCATGTGTCCTCTGGTGAATTCTCAAAAATAAAAAGTGATTCCTCGTGTTTGTTTTGATCGACCTCCCATCGGGGTTAGAAAGTTCGAGTAAAAATTCCCTATCATGCAAGATTTATCTTATGCAGTCAACACGATTTTATCTTACTATTAAAAAGATAATTATTTTACACTAAAAATAGTTCTATTACACATAATTTTTCAAAATTATATAATGCATGTGTTTATTGGATGTCTTATACATCAAATGAATGTTAAGTAATTTGAAATTGAAACAAATAAAATAAATTATTATCTATAAATTAAAATTAAAAATTATAAAACAATACTATGAATTTGAAAATTAAATTAAATAAAATTAATGAATAGTCACAAAAAACCTAGAAATGAGAACATTAAAATAAAATAAAAAGGATTTAATTATTTAAATTAAAATAGAAAATAATTAATAAAATAAAATAATTTGATTATAAATTTTTAGTTATAAAACATAAATTTAATAATTTATATGAAATATAGGATGATAAAATTAATAAAACAATTAGAGTTAGACACTATAAAATTAATAACAATATAATATACTATTTTTACACAAAAACTAATACTTTACTAATTCTAAACAAAAAAATATCAAAGCCTATAATTAATCACTTATCTATTTATTTTACACATAAAATATACATTAAATACAACAAACATTATGTGGAAAGACACATGATATAAATAAAACATAAAATTATCACATAATTAATCATTTATTGTGCTCATGTAATTAATTATTTATTTTAGTTGATAAAGATAAATAAAAAATGCGAAAAACAGAAATGTTACAAAAAATTAACTTTCAAAATGATATTACCTAGGGGCTCTCTTAATTCAAAAATGTGATTACCCCTTAAAATGAAAAAGAATCAGTAAAAAATTGGGATATTTTACAAAAGTTATTGAATTTAAAATCCTTAAAAAGAATTAAACAAACGTATGTTTGCATCCAGATAGAATTTGAAACTTCTCTTTGCCTCACAGTGAGATCACACACAAAATTATAAGGCATAAAAAATACACTTTTTTTGATGGGAAAGTTTAATAACTATAGGCTGCATAAATAACTCATCCATCACCTTCAAAAATTAAATAATTATAATAATAAATGCTCCAACATGATTCAGATTTTCATTTCATATCCCATGTGTATGCATACTAGATGAGTTTAATTATAATTAAAATGTTCAAGGCAAATGAAAATTGTAAAACATTCAATAAAATTTTTACTATCAATAACTTTTTTTCATAAGGGAAATAAAATGATATAATTAAATAAATCCATGGAGTAATATAGATTAACTTCCTCAATGTTTCATTAAAATCCTCAAACATAATAAAATATTTGACTCACTGAAATTTAAATAAAAACATGATAAACTCAAAATTTTAAAAAATTGATAGGGTTTTTATGGGACTGTCATTGAAGAACATTAAATAAAATTTAAGGAGACCGACTCCCCTATAATTAAAATTCACCTTTTTCCTCAAGATGAACTCAATGGTTGAAGAAAACAATTAAATGTTTTGGCTAATAACAAATTTAAATTAAGTATTATAATGAAATATTATAAGGGTCACATGAATTCCAAAATAAAGTTTTTATAAACATTTAGAACTTTTAAAAAATAGAATTTTAAAATGTTACTATCCTTGGATTTTTAATTGAATAAATGTTTCTCAAATTTAATAAAACATTTTCTTGTTAATCAGTGAGTTAAGTTAACTATAAATCCATTTATAATGTTATTTTAAATGTTAAAATTAAGGTTTTAATTTTTTTTCCAAATTATTTTCAATAATAATTATTTAATGAAAATATACACCCATAATTTTCATGTAGACTCACAAGAAAAATATCTAATAGAAAACATTTCCCACACATAATTTCTAGGGAAGGGAATAATTAATTATTGAAATCTCAGAGAAGCATTAAAATATTTCTAAAATTCATAAACTCATATATAATAAAAGTGACTCCCCGAAAGTTTGTTCCATTATTTCCTCACAGTTCAGATCAATAAACACCTTCCTTTATCATTTCAGTTACACTTTCTCTCTTTTATAATAGTTCCTTCAAACGTAAGAATAAAAAATATTAACTCTATACCTTGGGAGTAAAAAATATGAGACCAAGATAATGGTGAGAGTGTAATATTAAACACCATACAATGTGATAAATATAAAAATATGATAGTACACCAACCAGGTTTATGAGGAATTTTATTACAAAAAAAAAATAATAATAAAAAAAAATTTATTCAATCGTGGGTTGCCTCCTATTGAGATCAAAATTTAAAGACCCTAGTTGGACACTCCTACCAACTAAACATAGTCACTATGTGGAAGTTATTTTCATAATAGGAACCACCACATATGTTTTCCCATTTTTGAAAGAAAAATATAAACAATGTGGTTGTAAAAAATTAAATAAAGTATTATCTACTCTCTTAATAACTGAAAATTTCCCTACAAAATACCCACCATCACCAAGGGGCTACTCAAAGGAGTCCTTCGGTGGAGTAGAAAATTTATCACTCAATCCAACATTCATAGAGGATTCATTAAATATAGACTCTGGTGAAAAGGATAGAACTCCCAAAAGATATTCGAATATTTTATTAGTTCATCAACCTAAGAAACACAAAAACATTTCTCTTAGAAGGAATTTTTTCTACTTCTGAAAATAATTCATATTTGGAAAATATAAATATTTATTGAAGGGAAAACAATAAACTGGGTTCTTCTAGAGGTGTGAAATTATCCTTAAATCTTGATCTCTAAAAATAAACCTCAAAATTTTCTAAACCAAGGGTGAAATAGTCCGATTTTTACAAAGAAGTTCAATAGAAGGGGAAATAATAGAATTTAAAACTATTTTTGAAACATTTAAACTCAATAGAATTTACCTTTATAATTTTATCTTTACTTCAGGAATAAATATAACACCCAAATTAGATGAGAAAGACATTTTAAAACAAGGAATATAATTTTTCAATCTGAAACAAATTCATGCTTCACCATATAATAAATTTCCTCAAAATATTCCTCATTTGAAAACATAAATTCATAAACCACTTCTTTAAAAAAATAAAATCCTTTTAATTATCTAGTTTTTATCTATATTTTCTTAAATATATAGTTCCTTGATTTAATCCCCTAAATCAATGTCTATTGAGTATTCTAATTAAATTTTATTAGGATAAATGTTCAATTCAACATAATGAAAATCAGATTCAAGTACATTAATAATTAAAAAACATTCCCCAGATTGGTAAATGCTATTTTCTATTTTATTCAACAAATAATTAAAGGATTCAAAAGATAGAGAACAAGTGAGTGAAAATTCATCAATAATTTGTTCTTTAAAGAACATTCCCTCGTTATTTTATTCATGAAAAATTTCATATAAATTTGGGTTAATTATTTATTACAAGGAAGTGTATTTTTAAAATTAAGCTAAATAATTTGAGAATCATTGATTTTCATGATTTTTTTCTCTTCCAAAATATTATCCATTTTATGTTTAAACTCATTATTCAAAATTTCATAAAAAAGGTTAATATTTTTCAACATTTAAGTTTTCATTTTTTAGCTTCTCATTCATCAAAGAAATCTCATTTACAAAGAACCAATAGTAGTGAAACTTTTCAAAACTAGGAATCATTTAAAGAGTATGGTTTTATTATTCACATTCCTTAAAAGTTTCCTCAATATTTTTTAACTAAATTTTATTTAAGTCCTTGAGATACTCATTATTGTTTTTTCCTTTATTTGTTGAGTTTTTTATGTCGTCATTTTTTTCTTCATTGGATTTAGATTCTTCCCAATAACTAATTTCTTTATAAATTTCAGACTCACTCACCTCCTCATGTTTTCAAAAAATTCGTGCAAACTATTATCTTTATTGTGAATTTCAATTTGTATTTGTTATATTTTTTTATGACTGTAATGTATCAGTTTATATACTGTGCATTCTAGATTCACGATATTAAACAAATTTATCAAATTTAGAGAACAAATTAACATCGTTTTCTCATGTTTTGAATAATATTTGGTTTCATGTTTATATAAGTCATGTTATTAAAAAAATTGGTCCACCTATTATGGTAGGTTACAAACAAACTTCTAGTAAATTTTACCTTAATAAATATAATAGAGATAGTAAATTTCACATTGTTGTCTCCATCCCCCTTAATATTCTATTTTATTTACTTAAATTTCAAATGATAATAACAATATTTTTTCACCTTCAGAAAAAGACCCAGTATTAAAAAGTACCAAAACATAAAAAACAATTAAAACAATATCAATTTTTAGAAGTTATGATTTTAAAGATCAACATACTGAGAAAAGTTGTAGAAATTTCAAATCATCTCAGGAAATAGGTTATTTGGAAGATTTTTTTATTTTTTATTAGTTTTTTAATACTTTCTTTACCCTAAGAATATCAATGAAATATTTCCCCTCAAATGTCATAAATTTTTTTTCAAACAACATAGTCTTTGGTGTGCTTTTCAAATTAGAAATTTGTAAACTCTTACTACACATTGGGATAATAGTAAGATGGTTCGATCTACCTAGAATCCTGGTGAATGTTCTAAGAGATTTATTAAATTGTAGTCTACTAAAAACCATGGGAGTGATGATGTTGACTTTGAAAAGTGTTTAAAAATAGGATTAAAATAAAAATAATAGTTTACACTAGCTATGTGAGAATGTGAAAGAAGAATTTCTACTGCTAGATTAAAAACCGATTTATTCATTCGATGAAAAATAATTACATGTAAAACTTCAAAAATTATTTAGTTCAATTTCCCTCCCTAGGAAATTAACCTTAATTTGAATATTTGATGTAGCTCTCAAAATAAAAGATTGAATAAAAAAATGAATCAAATGTAAACAGAATTGATTTATTTAAAATATTTTGAAGAAAGAAAATTCAATTAAAAGGTGAATAAGAAATTCAAAAATTCAAATCAATTTCACCAAAATATTCAGCTGAATGGAAATAATTTCCATGAAGAAGTAAAAAATAATTATAATAATTTTATTCCTCATGTGACGAATTAATTGTTCATTTTTACGTCATGAAACAAGCATATGAAAAATTAAAAAAATATAGAGTATAAAAAGGAATTATAGAGAGATATTATTATTTGTTGATTTGAAATCAATATATTCCCACTTCATCTTAAAATTTTTCCCTTGATGAATTCCATATCATGCATACCCAGTAGTTCTCATGCTCTCATCCTTAGAGAATCACTGTTAGCTACAATCTCGATTCACTTCATCAAAATATGGTGGATTATCTCTTTTATTTTGCACCCCAAAATACCGACTCACATTTCCAATTTGAAATGTCTATAATCCAAGGTAGAACTTCTATCCTCTTCACTTTTTTCATATCCCCATAACATCAATAAATTTTAACACTTATATAAAATTAACAATTTATTATAACATCGGACATTTATCATGACATCATTTCCGTATTCATCCTCATATTTAACTCTTTTACACTAATGTAAAACATCGAGAAACACAAAATCATCATCAAGAAACATTTATTACATGTGATAATCTCTTAAACTCTGTGGATCATCTTCAAAAATAAACTTGGATGAGAACCAAATCCAGAAATCACCATCCCATTTATCCTCTTAATTAGACCAAAACCCGATATAACCCAATAACACATTCTTCAATAAAAAAAGGCCTTCAACGATGAGATCGATAAAAATTATCCTAAGAATAAAACTCAATTTTGATTCTTCTTTAACAATCTTAAATATCACTCATGGATTTAGATGAACCTATTTTATTAAAATTCTTTACACAAAATATGGGTGAGTCTTCAACTTTATCCTGGTATGCCAACATAACATGGGAGTGATTGGTCATCAACCTCAATAATCTTCTAAAATGTTGACACAATCATATCTGGTTCATCTCATTCTAGAAGATCAGCTTGAAAAAATCATATCCATTCTGTTGGACTCAAACTAGTAATCGTCAAAAGTATCTCCCAAACAATACTCATTGAAAACATTCAACTCTCACGTGTTGATCATTTTATAGAATCCAGTTAGACATGGATTATATCAAACTCCTTCAACCAATATATGGAACACTTAGGTAGTGATCCATATTCAATGAACTCTATAACATTGTTTATAAATCTTATATATCTTGCTTAATTTTTCTCATACATTTCTTAAGTTTTAGTTGTCTTCTTTGATGTGTCAGATTCAGTCAAATGGTCTTTAACTGGTCAGAAACAAACAAACTTAAGTTTTCTTCAAATTTCAACCCCTAATAGACATGGTTGATTTCATAAAAATAAAAAGTCACTCATCAAGTTTTTTTCTGATTTACCTTCAATATTATTTGGAAAACCTCTTTCAGAATTCATATAGGATAATTATCTTATGAGATTTTATGTTACACGAAATTATCCCACTCATTCAAGATTTATCTTAAACAAACAATACAATTTTTTTGTTACTGGATTTATCTTACTAATTTTAAGATAATTTATTTAGGATCAAAATAACTATCTTACATTGATCTTCTCAAAATTATATTATGCATGTGCTTTTGTGGACGTCCTGGATAAAAAATGAAAGTTAAAGAATTTTATGTTGAAAAAAAAAATAAACTATTAAATATAAATTAATTTTTATAATTAGAAAAAAATTGTCAATTTAAATATTAAATAAAATAAGATTAATAATTATTGGAAGAAACATAAAATTAAAGATATTAAAATAAATTAAAAACATTAGTGATTTAAAGAAAAACAAAGAAAATAATTAATAAAATAAAATAATTTAATTGTGAAGATTAAGTTATAAAACTTAAATTTAATGATTTTTAATAAATACAGGATGAATCAATTAATAAATAAGAATTTTTTGACATTATAACAATATTTAAAATCGAAATTAAACATTTTACAGTAAAAAATAAAAATTTACTAATTCAAAAAAATAAATAACTGATACTATAATTAATCACTTAATTATATATTTAAACCTTAAATACACATTAAAAAATGATGTGGAATATCGCATAAAATAAAGTAAACAAAAATATAAACTTTATTGAAGATGATAAGTGCATAACTAACTAATGTCCCACAGATGACAAATTGAGACAAAAATCCCTTACTGTATTAGTAACTGTTGAGCAGAAAACACCATAAATTAGAGATCCGAAAGTGGATATATGAATCCATATAATCTTTATGAGAATATTTATAACATATATTCATGGTAATTATACAAATATCATAAAATAAATAGGTGACAAATATGGAATATTTCTCATAGAAGTAAAAAGTGAGACAGAATTCCGTTACCATAAACTACAAAATACTTCATACACATTCATACTTCATGAATAATAAAAATTAGTTTATTATAAATATATTAATAAACCATAATTATATATATCACACCAAATATTATCTACTTATGAACTTTTATTACCCATCTATTAACAATTCCTTGTTAAAGTCACGTTTCAGGCAATAACTGCTTTATTTTTCATGTATGTTTGGTTTTTTTTATTTTTGGTCCTCTAACACTGATCATGGTTCCATAATACCCAAAATTTTTACAATTATTTAAGTATCATATATATTCATTATATATTTATTTAGTGTAATTGATAAAATTTATACATAGAAAATGAAATACACCATTCATGGAGATGGTATGCCATATGCACGCATGAACGATGTTTCCATTTTATTGAACGATTGAAATAAGTTAAGTTAAATAATATATCACCACTCCAAAATAATTTTTATTTAATATATATATAAATATATATATATATACTATTTTAATTAAACATGTCCTTATTACCTTCCAGTTAAAGCGTGAACGAATCACATCGCTTTGTGAGACGGTAGTTCACCGTAGACTCGAGCGACATTACTGTATTCCCAAAAAATGAAAAGTAGTGAGGTATATAAGATATTACAATTAAATAAGTATAATAATATCATATATATCATATATATAATTTTTATCAATAATTATATCGATTTTTGGGAGGTGGGGATGGAGAACGAACTACATTGATTCACGAGGAGGTAGTCTGTCATATATAAGAATCAAGATTTTATGTCCCATCTGATGGAAGAAGTAATTGATATAGGTTATTAAATTATACTAATAACATATATTTATATGGTAGTTAATTTTTTTATTATATCATTATAATAAAATAATATTTCAAGGAGGTGGGAGATGAAATAAAATAAAAATGTAGGATTAAAAATTTACGTCTTATTTGGAGAACCTCTTTAGGATTAGACCTAAAGCCTTATTAAGAGGGATTAATAATCAAAAAAATGCATATAGGATGTTTTTAGGGATTTATAGAAGATATTTTGGTATGCATTAGATGAACAAATATTTTTATAATTATTAATAGGTGTTGATATGGGTGGCCTATTATGAATGATGTTTGTGGAATATAAGTAATATTTTTTAAAAAAATTGCATACCCACATTTTTCACATTACACAAGGCTCAAAAATAGGCCATTATAAATCCTCATAGGTTATATATTCTAAATATGTCAATAAAATAGTTTTTTACAATTTGTTTAGTCATTTTACCCCCATACCCTTTTTTTAACCCCTCAATAAGACCGTTTTCACCTTAACTGCAGTAATGAAATTTTTACTTCTTTTATTATTCATAGTGGTTAAAAATTAAAGATAAATTATTATAAAATATAAATTATGGTGAGTAAAAATATGAAATCCATTTTTAAAAATTCCATTAACACATGTGGTGATTTTTTTTAAAAAAAATTAATCTCACAGTCATGATAAGAAAGCGATTTTCCAAAGAGAAAATTTTCAAATGTTTTACTAGTTTTTATTTAAAAATTTAGAATTATATTTATCTCAATGTAAAAAATTGTATTAATATATATTTAATTTAAGTAATTTTACTTTTAAAACCATATTAAATTAATTTGTATGTTTTAAAATTCTTTAAAACAAATGATAATTCTTACTAAAAACCAGTATATTTTAATAATCATAGATAAATTTAAATTTTTAAAAAATTATAAAAAACTAACTCAAATATGATTTTGACAGGGAGATTTAAAAAAATGTATTTTTTCAAATAAATTTTATAAAATTGGGAAAAAATTAATTTTAAAATATTTTTATAAAATACGAAAAACCCTTTTTTTGAAAATTATAGAATTTAAGTGTAAAATTGGATTAGTTCTTATCTATTGTGTAGAAAAAACATAAAAAGAATGTAAAAATTTTGATTTAATAAATAATATATTAATATTATAAGAATAATTCAAAAAAATTGATTTTTAATTTATTAAGGTAAAATTAATTTGTGTGAATAAAAATAGTTTTTGAAAAAATATTTCCTTTATTTTTAAATAGTTTTAATTTTAATTTCTAATTAATTATTAACTAAATATTTAATTTTATATACATGTTTAAACCATATATTTTCATAATTTAGTCAATCATATTCATAACCATAATTATAATGGTTAGGTGATGGCTATTATTTTAAATAGTAATATATTCATAGTATGTCATGTTTTGATTAAACTCAGTGTTTCATGTAAATTAATCTAAACTCAGTGTTGTGCATAATGAAAAATATGAAAAAGATTAATTTTTATTGGAAAAATAAATTCCCAAAATCTCATGGTGTTCAAATTCTTCCACGAATCTATAAAATATTACTCTCCCTAATACCCTATATGAAAAATAGAAGGCTTGTTCACTCATAATTATCCTATGACCTCCAATTTTAAGGATACTTCCAATAACGATCAAGTATCCAATGTAAGTATTTTCTACTTCTCATGTTTTTATTTATAATAATACACTAAAATATCTTATAAACATAATAATATGATGTATTTAGTATAATTATTATAACTATATTTTTTATATTAATGGTAAAATGATTATTTATTCATTTCCATCCACTTAGGAATACAAAGGAATGTCAATCGGTTGTGTGTTCACACTACAACATCCACAAAGAATCACTTTATTATTTTTGTTTTATTTTTTATTTTTTCTTAAAAAATATTAAAATATGGGTAAATATCATAAAATCATAAATTTTATATCATTATTATTTTATTATAATAACATTATTTCAAAAATAAACTCTATTTTAACCATACAAACCAATCAAGTTAAAGTGTGTTCAAGTTTCGGCCAGTTTAACCACCAACATGAACGATGTTGTAAAAAATTATTATGGATGATAATGAATAAAAATTAGATTATAGTAATACAATAATAAAATAATTACTGGTATTTTATTTTTAAAATTTATATTATGTTTTTAACTTATTATGAAAGTATTATTTTCATTCACCAAAATCAGTGAAATTAGCCAACATCGATTCAAATTCATGAAACATAACTAAAAACATATTAAATTATAATAGAGACTTAAGAGTAAATATAATTAATATATTATGGAATCTATAAAGATATATTTATTATGAACATGGTATCATGAAATGGGTAATGATCTCAACTTTATAGAATGTGTACAAACAGGTAAAGTTATTAACACCCAATGGTTGAAAATAAGTTATAAATAAACAATATAAAAATAATAAATAACTATAAATTAGGTATATTAAGAGTAAAATATATGAATAATGTTTTTAAATATATTATTAAGTTACATATGTTTTTCATAGGAATTTATAGTTTCATCAGTTAATCTTCAAAATAAGTTAAGGGTTTTTCATCTTAACTTATCTACATTGAGACATATCTTAATGTTATGCACAAATTTATTTTTTATATGATATATATAATACTTAAGAATTCATTTTTCTATATTTCATCATTTAACTCATTGAATTTATATAACTAGGTGGTTTTAATTCTTTCATTGAATTTTGATTTAAAATTTACCGAAGTCATAATGGGTGTTTGTGACTCAATTCACATTTACTGGTCTTAACCACTCTTCTTTATTTATTATCCTTAATGATTCGTTTTTTCTAACAAATAATGAATTTAGGATATAATTACACATTATTCTCTAGTGAAATCATCTTTCAAAAAAAAATTCTTTATCTATGACTATTATGTTTTGTTAAAATGCATTTTTGTTATCAATAATTCCAATATCATTAAATCGATTTTTCCTCTATATACATGTTTTTACTTCCCACCAATGTTATAATTTCTCATGTAGAAACTAAAATTTTTTTCATGTAAAATGATTATTTTACCCCAAAAATTTAATTTAACAAAACTATTTCAACATCCTTTTTATGATATTGTCTTTCAATAAGGTTATTTCAAAGTTTTCAAAAGTTTATTCAATCATTTCAAAATAAATGTCTTGTCATCCACTACATATATTATTTTGATAAATTTAATTTCTTTTTCATGAATAAATTTTTAAAGATTCTATTTTATGTAAAAAAATTCTAAGTATATGCACATCATTTTTTTGAAAACATATGTCATTTTCGATTCACAATTTTTAAACATTCTTTTAAACGAAAATATTTTAAAATTATTTTCACTTATCTTTTTTTAAAACATTATGTATTTTCAATGATATTGTATTCAAAACAATATATATTAATGTTTTAAGTAGCCTTATATTTAAGATCCTTGTTTTCTAAAAGGTACAAATCCATTAAATTTTAGTTTAAATCTATTTTTTATCTATATGAAAATGCCTAAGGAGGAAATAAAGGGTCTGGGAGCATCTAGAGATTGTTCTAAAATCAAATCTCTAGTTTTTGTTGAAGTATTATGAGGCACACAGTTGTTTCATGGGTTTTAGTAACTTTTTGATCTAGTTAGAGGATTTTTATGGTAAGTTTCACCATGCTAGGGAGGCTACACAACAATGAAAAATCTAAATAATTTTTTAGGTACGATGAGCATGGAATGCACAAGGTTTGTTAAACCGTTCAACTTGCAATGCGAGGGGGTGTATCCTTGGAATATTTCAACAAATGGGCTACACATGGTTTTTATAACCATTCATGAAGCCTATGTGTGTTTTGTACCATGATAAATTGCTGGTGCACAATTTGTGTATGATTTCAACAACTATCCAACCTAACCATGGGCCCCTTAAAAAATTTAAAATTTCTATATTTACCATTATCCTATTTCACCCCTTAACACTATTATTCCTCCCTAAAAGATGAAGTATCCAAAAAATGTTGGAGATTTCCTCTCCTATTTACCAAGGAGTTGGGAGATCTCCCCCATTTGAGTACTGAATTGAACTTAATTCATCATATTGGATGAGTATCAGTAAAGTTATGAATACAATTCATTTTTTTCTATATTTATCTTAGAATATTCGATGTTATCTTCATGTGAGATAATATTACCTATTTTTAGGTTGTTTGTTTCGTTTCTTTTTTCAACCTATCTATCTCAAAACTAAATCTGATATATAATAACGAGCCATCTTCTGAAATATGGTAGGAAGTCTTGTCCTTTTCCATAATTATTAGTTATTTATATCATGTGTTATTATACCATGAAAAATAATTTCTATGTGTCACCTCTTAAATTTTAAATTAATTAAATAAATTATTATATATTATAATGGTTATCCTTTTCACACCTAATTTATTCTTTTTTAGTTTGTATACCTCGACTCACACCAACCACTTCAGGTTTGTTGCTTATAGGACCATGACCCCCATTAATCTCTGGAATGAAATTAAAAATTATTTCAGGTTTATTATTATATCCCATATTAGTGGGTTTATAAAAAAAAATTAATCAAATTTATGTGGAATTGATACACCCATGGGAAAAAACAAATATAAATGAATTAATAAATATTGAATAATAAAACTGTGTCGCTTGAATTTTTTTGAAGAGGTATTTACATTTAGTATAAACTTGGCCCCTTATCATTAATATTCATTCATATGATTTAAATGATGAATTGATTTGATTAAAAGGAATGTATTGTACTATATGTCTCTTGTAAATACTTATTAGTTATATAACCTCAGTTTATAAATGGAATTGATTAATAGAAAGGTTGAAATTCCCTATTATGGATTGTAATGTGACATGGATTTGATTGAAAAATTCTTAAATTTTTTAATGGACAAAATGCTTGTTATTATTTTTGTGGAATGAAGGTATATGAAATTACATATTGTATATTTATAATTAATGGATAGGATGCTCCATATTGATTATTTAGAACTAATGAACACGAAGTTCTAATTTACTTATTTGGAATTAGGGGAAACAGTTTTCCCTATTGTGTACATAGAATTAATGTTTAGGACATAAAATATGATTCACTACAAATAATACACATGATGAAACATATAGATTATAAACGATTAAATGTTCATAGATAACCTGGATTAGTCTAAATTTGTATGTGGCATATGGGTGTCCCATACGGAACCCAAGTCAATATGGGTGTTATTTATTTAATTTACATAATTTTCTATTATTATATTCACTATGTATCATGATATAATCATATAGTGGATAGTTATAGACATTGTTGGTGGTGGCCTATTGATTTTTCCTCATACCATCTTCCAGCCACCGATTGGTACCCAAAAAGACTTCATGGGTGCAGGTTGGGATAAGGGGAAACAACCATCTATGGATGCATGACTTTTTATACTATGATAAATTATGATAATAAAGGACCAAGGTAGTTCTTGTGATGCTATGTAGTTTATAAATTTTGTTCTTCTTTATCTTGTATAATATTTGTTGTGTGCCTTCTGCCAACTCCCCTTACTCTCCATTTTTAGAGCATCTTGACATCATCAATTTGTATATGGTATTTTTTATTATTCTCTACGTTATTTTTTTGTTAAATTATTTACTTCTATTGTTGATTTATTATTCTTTTTGATGCTTCGTGATTATGATTATTTACTGTTATGCTCCACTATGATAAATATGGTATAGTATTCCAACCTAACCATCATATACCCTTTTTATTAGACTCCAACATCTTGAATATGAGGTCTTGTGCTTGAGTCCATATTTCTAGTCGGTCTGATCACTGTTATAGAGTGAACTAGGTCAGGATGTGACAAATTAGTATTATAGAATTAATTTCCATGTTCCTACTATTTTTTTAATGGTAGAAAAGAGATTGAGATGCAACAAAATTCAGTAATGAGCCTATTCCTAGTAGTTTCTAACCCATGTATGGGGAAAATCTATTTTTCCAAGGATGGGACTTGATGGTTTGGTTTTAATCTATTACAGTTGTACTAATTTCACCATTGTGTGACATACATAACTTTTGGAATTTATTGTAATTAAATATTTTCTTTTACCCTTTTCCCAATATGACATGGAAGTATTATTTCACGTGTTATTATAAGAACATAGATATTCATATTCCATGCATATGACATGCCATATATATTATATTTCTTTATTTACTAACACATTTGCACATGACTTGAGTAATACACATGTTATTTGACTAACGTTTCTATTATATGAATGGGATAACTAATTGGTTAATTAAATTGTCTATATTAACCTAAACAGTGACTTTCTAGATAGATTTAATAGTGTCCCCTTAACTACGAAATTATTGAATATTTGAGTTGTGGACCTTGGTTGGATGAGATACAATTTTAGTGGTTTAAATTAAATGGATGCCAATTTCAATTCATAATGTTTACAGGCCCCTATAAAATGGGAATGGAGATCTATATAACTAATCTATAAAAAAATAATGGTGATGTTATATGAAATTCCAATTATAATTTATAAATTATAGAACATTATAACTTATTAATGACATATGTATCTAATTGGACCATGATATATATATATATGTGTGTGTG
Source organism: Viscum album (assembly GCA_963277665.1). Taxonomy (NCBI): domain Eukaryota; kingdom Viridiplantae; phylum Streptophyta; class Magnoliopsida; order Santalales; family Viscaceae; genus Viscum; species Viscum album. Next base: position 337,575,800 of record OY728144.1, read on the forward strand.
TGTGTGTGTGATTTTTCTAAATTTCAATTCTTTAAGGAAATGGTTACCATTAAATATGGATGCCTATTGAAACTTACTGTGTGTTTTACTCTATAAATTAGAATTGAAACTCCATATAATGGGACCATATGATTAAATAGTTGACCTATACCATTTCCTAACCTTAGTATTAGGTAGTTGGGTTAGTGTTCTTGGGTAGTCATTCCTTATGCTTATCTTTATTTAATAATCGAATCTCTCTAGTTATGTTATTTTGTCGAGAGGCTTGGGGATATCTTTTTTTCTTTTTGTTATCATTCATTTATCGAATCTCATTTAAGTAATGATCTTTGAATTTTAAATATATTCCTCGATGGTGACCTTTGGATGGATATTATTAATGTGGTGATGACTATTCTATTATAGTTGTAGGACTTGAACCAACTATAGTTAAACATACAATTGAACCTTTTATACCCGATCTAGGAACTGATGCTCATTTTCAAGATGGATTCTTATAGTTCATACATATCATGTAGAGATCCCCATAACGTTCCCCTACCATTGAATAGTTGACATGAGATTTATAGTAGTAGCATCCATCTTCTTTATCAAGGGATGGTACCCTAATGCTGTTGAGTCATCTCTAGATACCATGTTTTCTATATTTGAGAATTTGGAGATTCCGCCCAAGTGGAGGGTCAATCTTGCAACTTATAAGCTTTATGTATCTACCAAATTTTGGTTTGTGGTCATGATTCATGAATCTCATCATCAATATACGGTCTTGAGGGACTTTTATACTAGTTGTTATGAATACATATACAAAGAGATATTGAGAGCCAAATGATCTAGGGAATTTATTAATCTGTAATAGTGTTCTCTATCTATTATGGGATACTCATCTATTTTTATAGAGCTCTATTGATTCATTCCAACTAATTTCAATTATGAATTGAATCAAGTGAGTAAATTGTAGGATGTCTTAGGTAATCCATTCTATCTCAAGTAAAAGTTTTTCAATTGACTACCATTTTGTAAATAGAAAATAAAGTGCTAATCTATAAGATTAACCAGAGGGAATGTTGGTCGGAGTGGATACTCAAGAGGGGGGTGAATTGATTTCCAATTAAAATTTCTATTAAAAAAGGTTTATCTTAAAATCCACCAATTGATAAACAATGTTAAACTATAGAGAATTTATACATATTGTAAATGTTCAATTGGCTTATTAAATATTGATTAGATCTCAGTCAATTTATTCACATGATTAAATTATCTTTTGAAGCTAACCTACTGGTTCACAACAAGTATAAACACATGAAAATTTAACTATCAAAGCAACTTTAAAATAGTTTTGTATTTCAAAGTAATAGAAACGGAATATAAAATATATATGTAGTATACTTTAGACTTATATTAAAAATAATAGTAGATATAACCATCAGGTTCAATCTCAAGAAGAGACTTAGTCCTCTAAAAAAATTTATATAAATTTGATCCACACACTGGATCGAGGTCGATCAATAGTACAATACTGCCTATGTCCTAATACCTCTACCACGGTTCTTCGTGGGAAAACAAAGACAACAACACACATGATGTCCAGGTCACACTTGACCTCTACCACTATCCTCAGTGGGATACAATATGATGTATAGAGTTTGGAATGAGGATTTAGTATCCTCCAGTTCAGCACAGGAGACAATGTGTGTGTAAAGTATACAGAGTACACACACTGCTCAAAAATTAAATAACGAATCACTTAGAGAGAGTAGGTAAGAGTTTAAAATGTTCTAGAGATTAGCAGTGCATCTCTAGACTCCTTGGATTTAGTAGAAATGCGTTTGAGTCCTTCTCTGGTTTTTCTATTGAAAAACATAGTATCGTGGTTCAGCTTGGTGTCCTTCACAATTGAGTATGTTCTCTGGTTTCCAGTGTTCTTCATGTGTTCTTCAGTAGTGTTGGGTTACATTCATGAGAGTTCTTTGAAGATCCTGTAAATGTCTTCTTCGAGTTCCTCGTGTGTTCTTCTTTTCATGTATGTATGTGCATGGAAGAATTATATCTCTATGACTTTTTTACACAACCTTTTTACTGAAGCTTGATCTTCCTTTTATTCCACGAGCTTCGACAATGGGAATGATTACCTTTTTCATAGGTACGAGGTACGGTCCCCAGACATCCAAAAACTAAAAATAAATATCATTAATTGCATTAAAAACATCAAATGTGACCGTTGGAATTAAATAGGAGTTAATATAAATTCAAACAGTCTTTAGGATTATCGGGGAGTCATGAGATCTGTGAGTCATTTTGAATCTGTATCAGTATCGGTAGCATCAGCATCGGTAGCTCATTGATCATCGGTGTCGGTTGCTCATTGATCATTGGTATCGGTATCTCATTGATCATCGGTATCGGTAGCTCATTGATCATCGGTATCGGTAGCTTAACATTGGTAGCTCATGGATCTGCATCGGTAGCTCAAGGATCATCAGTATCGGTAAGACCGTTGTCATCGGTGACTTGTTCTTCATCGGTGCGACCGTTGCCATCGGTGCGACCGTTTATATTTGTGCAACCATTCATATCGGTGCGACCATTCATATCGGTGTGACAGTTCCTATCATTGGTGTGACCATTCATCATCAGTGCGACAGTTCCTATCATCGGTGCGATCGTTCATCATCGGTGCGACAATTCCTATCATCGGTGCGACCGGAAACTAACTAACGGTGAGTCAAGACATGGAATTCTCACAAAGTGTCTGTTCAATCCAAAATACTTCCAGGTCAACCGTAAAACATAAATTAACATAGATAAACATATGTAGACATGATTTAAACATATATAAACTTAGTTAGAACAACTCAAAAAAGACTAATTTGAAATAAATAAAACTAAGATTTGTGATTATTAAAATAATCATCTCACAGAGAGTTCAACAATCTCCCCCTTTTTGATAATCACAAATCAATGACATAAATGAATGGAGAAGATAGTATGTCATTTAGTATGCTCCCCCTATATAAAAAGAATATATGCAAAAAGATAACAAGGTTAGAATAGAAAACAAAACTTATTTAACTGAGTCATTCACCCCATATAATATAAGTCAGATAATACAATTCATTCTCCCCTTTCAGCATTGCTTCAACTTATATATAGTCATCATTTTTTCCCCTGTTTGTATGTATGCCTGTAGTAAATAGCCAACATGGGCTCATATACACATTCAGTTCACCCACGCATATGCATGATCTCCCTGATTTCTCCCCCTTTGGGATTATCAAAAATAAGAGATAAGGAAGATACGAAATAATATTACATAGAAAAATAATGTTTGAAAATGAGTATAAAAATCCGATACAAAATTGAAACATACAAGAAATAGACACCCTATCAAATATTGGCAGATACAGCTATTTCTCATGGTTCAAGGGAGCTTTTCCTTTGGTAGTTGGAGGAATGGATGGTCTAGAAGGTGGCTGGGTGGAAGGTTGAACTGGACAGATGTAGAAAGGAGGAAGGATGACTCTAGCTGGATGAACTGTAGGTTCTAAGGTCACCTACTGAGTAGTATAAGATCTTTCTTAAGGAGTCTGTTGAAAGACTGGCTGAATACTGGTGAGATCTTGAGAGACCACCATCTGACCAGGAGAAACATCTGATGAATTAAGAGGCTCAACTGTAGAAAAAACAATGGCCTTAGCTTGCACATGAAGGGAGGGTTTGATCAAATTGATGAAGTCCTTAATTACTTCTCCACAGTACTTCATATCCTTTTCAAAATAATCCTTATTCTGCATGAAACTTTCTAAAGTAGGAGTAAGATCCTTCAACTGCTGAACTTGAGCCTTAAAAGATTGAGTAACTGGAGGGAGTCTCAAATTTTCATCCAGCACTTTAAAATGATGATTCAACTCATGATTGGTGTGAATAATAGAGAAATAGTGATCCATTTTTTCCTTAATCTTTTATCGAGCCTTTGTAGCATCAGCTGAATATAGGTGCACCATTTTATGAATATGATCACTGTGCTCTTTCATCTTTTTCAAAGAATCTAAATCCAAAAATTTTCCAAGAGCTACCAGCTCTTTTTTAATAATATCCTTTAAAGTATTAATCTTATGACCTGTAATCTTGGTCACCTTTGAGGAACTAGCCTAAGAAACAACTTGTGTGATCTCAACTTTCAACTTCCTCAAATATGCCTTCTTCAGATGTTCTATCATATTTCTTAACACTTCCATCATACCAGAGATGGTTATTCTGAACTCTCCTGACAGAGAAACCAAATTAGTGCCTAAGTCCGTGAGTGTTTGATTCAAAGAGGTAATGTGCCTGCCAATCAACTCACTAGAATTGGCTATGTCTGGCTTGAAAAGGCTTACTACTCTTTGAGCCAAATCATCCATAGCATCTTCGGATAAAGTCACAGGTGCAGGAGCAGGAACATGAGGTAACTCATATTTCATGGTCACTCTAACTTCTTGAATCAATTTAATCTTAAATCTGTCAAAATAAGATTGAGTAACTGCAGGACCAGATCTAGCTTGAGAAACAGAAGGATCAGGGCTGAATTGAGAAATAGAAGGACCTAGTTTGTCTGTTGTCACTTTCATATATTCAGCAACTAATCAAGCCTTAAATAAGTCACTTACTCCTTTAAGATTCATTCCTTCTTCTTCATCTTCCTCTGGATAGTCTAATCCCTGAACAACAATACCTGTATGTTCTTCCCATGCGTATTTTCATGAAGGATACATAGGTTTCACAAACTGAGCTCTTCCAGAAATTTCAGGAGGGACTTCCTCATCCTCATCAATCTCCAACTGTTCTGTTCTCTCAGCCTTAGGGAAATTTTCTTGCACATTAGGGTGGGGTTTAGGATCATCTTGGATCACATGCTGACCTTATATAGGTCGAGCATTAGCATCATCAACATCAACACTTTCATTGTCACTACTACTACTATCACTATTTCCATCAACATCACCCTCATCACCATCATTTCCTTGATTATCATCATTATTAACTGATATCTCACTTGAACTATCTGTAAAATCATATTCATGCACCTCAGAGGTTGATTCATCAGTCTCACCTTCTTATTCATCATCTAAAAGAGGTTCTATGTCTGGTAACTTGAGAGGAGGGATTGCCGAACCAAACTCCATCCTTCTTTTCTTTGGGATCACTGTATCAGGATCACTCCTCTCATCAGGAGATGATTCAGCATCTTCTTCAGCATTTAGATTATCACCATCTTCTTCTTCTACTATTTCTTTCTTACTGGATTCACCAGTTTCCTTAGGAACTACAACTTCCTCTTCTTCATCTGAATAAACCACTTCCTCAACAGGTTTTAAACTAGGATCTCTTATCCCCTTAGGTCTCCTTGGATGATTAGTAGGATTGAAGTACTCATACAACATTTTCTCATCAGCAACCCAAGCTTTCTTCCATGGGTTCCAACTTATTTTCATCCTATTACAGAGAACCTTGTTGAAACATAAGCTAATTGATGAGATACACTCATCTCCATCGTCCAAACAGCCTAAGAATTTTATCATGGCATAAAGTTTTTAGAATAAAACAAATTAGTAGCTTTATTTGATGGTTTTATCATCTCAACAATATTCTTAGAAAAATATCTACATAGATTTATCTTTTCACCATTCAAAAAAATGAATAACATAAAAACATCATGATACTTTACTAAAGAAAAGTCACTTTTTCTAGGACATATTTGATGTTGAATAAACTTAAATAGGATTCTACTCTCACCATCCAACTCAGCAGCAGATATCATCCTCGATTCAGACTTCCCAGGCAATAACTCCAGGGCTAGATTATAAAAAAAGTAATCAGTAGTAGGAGGGATATTACCAATGTAATCATTATATTTTCCATTGTGAGGTACTACCAAACATTCAGACCACTGTTTTGATGAAAAATTAACATTTGTACCTTATACTATCGAAGACAATCTAGAAGCCTCAACTCCATCCAAATCTACACTCAAGTTTAAATAGAACTTGTGCACCAACTTTGGGTAAAATACTCGAATATTATCGCAGAACCAATTCTTCCAACCATTCATTTCTAACACTTTAAACAGAACATAATTGCTTGATAAAACCCATTATGAACATATTTCCTTTTCATCTATAACTTCCCTTTTTTTCTAGATCCGGGTTCATAGACCTCTGCGTCGTACCGATCGACTCACCTCGAGCTCGCTTGATAGGTGAAGATCCTTTAGATTCTTTGCTCTATCTCTTGTGCTTGGACATTATGAGGGTAGAGAAAATATAGAGGCTTGGAAAGATTCAAAAGGCATGGGTTATAGAAAAGAGAAGCGAGAGTTCGACACGAAATGGAAGGTCAATAGTCTATTAGAAAAAGAAATATCCACAGGTCATTATTTTTATCATTTAGGGTTGAAAAATAATAAAATATCAATTAAGTAAAACAATATTGTTTTAAACAAACAATAGTGATTTTAAAAATAGTACAACCCAATTAGTAGCACTAATTGGTTTGACAGATCTCTTTGACAGATCGGTTTCACTGATCGGTTTCACAGATCGGTTTGACAGATCGGTTTCACAGATCAGTTTGACAGATTGGTTTGATAGATCGGTTTGACAGATTGGTTTGACAGATCAGTTTGACAGATGGGTTTGACAGATCAGTTTGACAGATCGGTTTGACATATCGGTTTCACAGATCTATCATACCTAAATCTTGTTTAATAAAATCTAACCTTTTAGAACTTAAAGGCTTAGTGAAAATTTCAGATAATTGATGTTCAATACCTATAAACTCCAGAGTAATATTACCTTTTTGGTAGTGATCTCTCAAAAAGTGGTCCCTTACATCAATGTGTTTGGTTCTAGAGTGAGACATGAGGTTCTTTGATATGTTAATTGCCCTAGTGTTATCACAATTGATTGAGACATGCTTAAAATCATATCCATAGTCCAAAAGAGTGTGTTTCATCCATAGAATCTGTGCACAACAACTACAAATAGAAATGTATTGTGCTACAGTAGTAGATAATGCAATAGAGCTCTATTTCTTACTACACCAAGATACCTGGGACTTTCCCAAAATATGACATGTTCCAAATGTGCTCTTCCTATCTAACTTGAAACCAGCAAAGCTAGAATCTAAATAAATTATTAAGTCAAATGATTATATTTTTGGATAAAACAAACATAAATTTGCTATATGTTTAAGATATTTGAAAATTCTTTTAATAGAAAACAATTGATATTCTTTAGGATTATCTTGAAATCTTGCACACATGCATACACAAAACATAATATCTAGTCTACTAACAGTAAGGTAATGTAGACTCCCAATCATACCTCTGTAATTGGTTTGATCCACTAGTTTTCCAGTTTCATCTGCATCCAATTTATAAATAGTACTCATAGGTGTATCACTTTACTCAATAATATCCAAGCCAAAACGTTTTAAATGATATTTTGTATATTTATTTTGATTCAAAATAATACCATTTTCATTTTGAAAAACTTGAAATCCATGAAAATATTTGAGTTCTCCCATTAAACTGATTTCGAATTCATTTTTCATACTTTTTGAAAAATCAGTACATAAATCATTTTTAGAAGATCCAAAAATAATATCATCAACATAGATTTGTACTATCAAAACATCTTTAGAAATTATTTTAATAAAAAGAGTTGGATCATCAATTCCTTTAGTAATACTTTTTAAAATAAGAAAACTACTAAGTTTAGCATGCCAATCTCTTGGAGCTTGTTTTAAACCATATAAAGCTTTATAAAGTTTAAAAAATCAATTTGGAAAATGAGAATTAGTAAATCCAGGAGGTTTTTCAACAAAAACATCTTCAACAATAAAACCATTTTGAAATGAAATTTTAACATCCATTTGATATAACTTAAAATTCAGATGAGCCACATAGGCAAGTAGAATCCTAAAAGATTATAATCTAGATATAGGTTCAAAAGTTTTCTCATAGTCTATACCTTCTTATTGACTATATCCTTATGAAACTAATCTAGATTTGTTTCTTACTATGTTTCCAGACTCATCTACTTTATTTCTGAAAACCCATTTAGTGCCTATGTTTAAAGTGTCCTTGGGTCTGCCAACTAATTCCCAGACTTTGTTTCTTTCAAATTAATTTAGTTTTTCTTGCATATCCATTACCCAAAATTCATCATTAATAGAATCATTGATATTTTTAGGTTCTAACTATGAATGAAAAGCTTGATGTTCAACCTGGTTTCTTAGAGAATCTCTAGTCTGTGTCCCTCTATCAAGATTGCCAAAAACAACATCTAAAGGATGATTCTTTAGAATCCTAGTTGATCTAGTAAAGGTAGGACTAGAGATTTCAAGATCTTTTCTAGGTTCAGGTCCTATAGAAGTGGATTCTAGAACATTTCCAGAACTTGTTTTCTTTACAATAGGTTTATTGATTTTATCCTTAAGGTTCGGAACAGATAAATCTTCTTCAAGATTCTCAAGAGGTGGTTTGGGTTCATGTGGATCAGTTTCATCAAACATGATGTGAACAAATTTTTCCATACAATTGGATCTCATATTAAAGACTCTGTAAGATTTTCCAGATATGGAATAACCTAGAAAGATTCCCTCATCACTTTTAGAATCAAATTTATCCATATTGTCTTTTGTATTAATAATAAAGACTTTGCAGCCAAAGACTCTGAAGTAACTAAATTTAGGCTTTCTATTATTCCATAATTCATGAGGGGTCTTCTTGAGAACTGGTCTAATCAAGACTCTATTGATGACATAACAAGCCTTATTGATAGCTTCAGCCCAAAAATAAACAGGTAGGTCATATTCATTAAGCACAGTTCTTGCAATTTCTTGAAGGGTTCTATTCCTTCTTTCTACTCCACCATTCTGCTGAGGTGTCCTAGGAGCAGAAAAGTTGTGACTGTATCCATTGTGTGAGAAATAAGATTCAAATTCATGATTTTAAAACTCACGACCATGATCACTTCTCAGGGTTTTAATCTTAATTCCACTAAGGTTCTCTACAGACTTGGAGTATTTAATAAAGTAATAACAAGCTTCACTTTTGTGAGTTAAGAAGTATACCCAAGTATATCTAGAAAATTCATCTACTATGACATAGACATAGTTCTTCCCAATTAAAATAGAAAATATAGAGGGTCCAAACATGTCCATGTGAGCCAACTCAAGGGGTTGAGAATTTGAGACTTCTTTCTTTAATTTAAAAGAAACTTTATGTTGCCTTCCCTTTTGACAGGGATTAAAAACTCTGTCATTTGGGAATTCACGTTTGGGTAGGTCTCTAACCAAGTTCTTCCTAGTCATCTTTCTAAGTGAATGTATATTGCAGTGTCCTAATCTTCTGTGCCATATCCAAAATTCATTATGAAAAGAATTTAGGAAAGTAACATTTTTTGGCTAAATAATTTAAATCAACAACATAAACATTTTAATATCTCAAAGAAGAAAATATTAAAACATGTTTAGAGTTAAAAACATTACAGGAATCATTTTCAAGTTTCACATTAAATCCATCATCACATAATTGAGAAATACTTAATAGGTTATATTTAAGTCCATCAACAAATAAAAATTTTGAAATCAAAACTGAATAAGTGTTACCAATCTGGCATAGGCCGATGATTTTCCTGTAGAATTATCACGAAAGGTGACTTGGCCTCCATCAACTTTGATTAGACTCTTGAATTATGATTAATCTCCAGACATATATCTTGAACATCCACTATCCAAGTACCATATATTCTTGTGATAACTCTTCAAACATGTTTCCTATAAAATAGATTTAGATGGAAAATGATTTTGGTACCTAGATCTTCTTCGGTCTAAATAGGTTAGCAATCAAAGAAATAGGTATCCAAATTTTTCTTATTGGTCTCATATAATTAAGAGATTCAACCAATTTTAAAAGATAAACTCTATTTGATCTATAACTATATGAATAAGTAGTTGAGGCATATGAATTACCAGAACTAGAACTAGCACAATTTTGTCCAGATTTATGAATAAATCTAGTCTTAGTAAGCTATCTCTGTCCAGGATGATAGCCTATTCCAGTGGTATATTTTCGTGCCACTTGTTTTCCTAGAATCTGAGTTAGAGTATCCTTTCCATTTGTAAATTTTTCTAGGACTTTCCTTAATTGATCATTAGACAACTTCAGTTCAGTATTTTCCTTTAACAGTTGAGCATTCTTTTCATTTTCTCTATCAAGTGAAGATTTAACATTGGAGGTGAGAGCATGTTGTTTCTTCAAGGATTTATACTTGTCCTTAATTTCATTACACGTTTCTTCTAGAATATTACAGTATTCAAATAGTTCCTCACTAGAAATGTTTTCAAATTCAAAATCAGTTCCAGAATAATAATCATTCACCATAGGAGAAACAGGTACCTCAGAGGTATTGGTCATGAAGCACATGTTGGCGTGATTTTTTTCAGAATCAGAAACATCAGATTCACTTGTGCTGTATTCTGAAGCACTCCATGTATCTTTCATAGCTCTCTTATACTTATTGTCCTTGTAGTCATGTTTATTCTTAAACTTCATCTTTGGACAGTCATCTTTAATGTAACCTTTTCTTTTGCATTCATAGAAGACTACTTCATCATTCTTGTTAGGATTTTTGCAATATTTCTTCCAACGACACTTGTTGTCATAATTTCCTTTTTAATTATATTTTTTGATGAATTTCTTCTTCCAATAGAACTTCTTGAATCTCCTGGCTATTTCAGCCATCTCAGCATCACTGTCAGAGTCTGAATCTTCACTTTTTGAACTTTCGGTTTTTATTTGAACTTTGTCTTTGTCCTTACTCTTTGAAGCAGTAGATTTAAAAGCTACATACTTCCTTTTGGGTTCATCATCATCCTCCTTATTCACCTTGAGATCTTCCTCAGACATCATAAGCTTACCAATGAGCTCCTTGACTGGCAACTTGATTATGTCACATGATTCTCTAATTGAAAGAGAAGTGCCTCTCCATCGATATGGTAGACATATCAATATTCTAATGATTTGTTCCTTAGCAGTGAAAACTTTTTCTAGAGAGATCATTGTATTGACAATATCATTGAACCTGAGATACATTCAGAGATAGGTTCATCAATTTTCATTTTAAAATAAACATATTTAATAGTATATGTATTCAATATCATTTATTTAACATTAGTTGTTCCTTCATGAGAAACACACAAAGTATCCCATATTTCATAGGATGTTTTACAAGCAGATATTCTATTGAACTCTTCATCACCTAAATCATGATACAAGGCATTCATAGCCTTAAAATTATTATTATAAGATGTCTTAGTAGCTTCATCCCAAGTAGTTCTAATAGTTGAGGGAATCTTATATTCAGTTTTTAAAGTAGTCCAAATATCAAATCCCATACTTTCTAAATGAATTTTCATTTTTATTTTCCATTAGGCACAATTTTTTCCATTAAATAAAGGTGGCATGTTGGTAGAAACACCTTCTAGTCTATTATCTCTAACTTGGGTTTAACCAATAAATTTAAAGAGATAAAATTTAGAACTAACAGAAATTTAAGATCTTTAAAATATAACTAAAATCACAGTTGCAAAACATAGTATTTGAAAACATTGACAAATAAAACAAATCCTATGATACTAAATGTTGGTTGGAGTGGATACTCAAATGGGGGGTGAATTGAGTTCCAATTAAAATTTCTGTTAAAATGGGTTTCTCTTAAAAACCCCCAATTTAAAAATAATGTTAAATTGTAGTGAATTTATACAGATTGTAAATATTCAATTGGATTCTTAAAGATTGATTAGATCTCAGTCAATTTAATCACAGGATTAAATTAGATTTTGAAGCTAACCTACTAGTTCACAATAAGTATAAACACTTGCTAATTTAACTATCAAAGTAACTTTAAAATAGTTTTGTATGTCAAAGTAATAGCAGCAGAATATTAAAGATATATGTAGTATACGTTAAACTTATATTAAAAAGAACAACAGATATAACCAAGAGGTTCAGTCTTAAGCAGAGATTTAGTCCTCTCAAAGAATTTATATAAATTTGATCCTCACCCTGAATCAGAGTTAATCAACAGTTCAATACTGTCCAGGTCCTAAGACCTCTACCACTGTTCTTTGTTGGAAAAAAAGGCAACAACACACAGGTTTTCCAGGTCACACTTGACCTCTACCGCTATCCTCAGTGGGATACATTATGATGTATGGAGTTTGGAATGAGGATTTAGTATCCTCCAGTTCAGCACATGAGACAATGTGTGTGTAAAGTATACAGAGTACACACACTACTCAAAAAATAAAAAACTAATCACTTAAAGAGATTGGGTAAGAGTTTAAAATGCTCTAGAGATTAGCAGTGCAACTCTGGAATTTTGGGATTCAGAAGAAATGCTTCTAAGTCCTTCTCTAGTTTTTCTGTTGAAAAATAGAGTATCATGGTTCAACTTGGTGTCCTTCACATGTGAGTATGTTCTTTGGTTTCCAGTGTTCTTCATGTGCTCTTAAGTAGTGCTGGGTTGCATGCTTGAGAGGTCTTTGAAGATCTTGTAAATGTCTTCTTCGAGTTCCTCATGTGTTCTTCTTTTCATGTATGTATGTGCATGGAAGAATTCTATCTCTATGCCTTTTTTACACGCCCTTTTTACCACAGATCGATCTTCCTTTTATTCCACGAGCTTCGACAATGGGAATGATTACCTTTTTCATAGGTATGAGGTACGGTCCTATGACATCCAACAACTAACATTAAATATCATTAATTTCATTAAAAACATCAAATATGACCATTGGAATTAAATAGGAGTTAATAAAAATTCAAACAGTTTTTATGAATATCGGTGAGTCATGAGATCGGTGAGTCATTTTGAATCTGCATCGGTATCGGTAGCATCAGCATCAATAGCTCATTGATCATCGATATCAGTAGCTCATTGATCATCGGTATCGGTAGATCATTGATCATCGGTATCAGTAGCTTATTGATCATTGGTATCGATATCTCATTGATCATCGATATCAGTAGCTTAACATTGGTAGATCATGGATCAGCATCAGTAGCTCATGGATCATCGGTATCAGTAAGACCGTTGCCATTAGTGACTTGTTCTTCATCGGTGTGATATTTCTTTCATCTGTGCGACCTTTCATCATCAATTTGACAGTTCCTATCATCGGTGTGATCGTTCATCATCAGTGCGACAATTCCTATCATCGGTGCGACCGGAAACTAACTAACAGTGAGTCAAGACATGGATTTCTCAAAAAGTGTCTGTTCAATCCAGAATACTTCCAGGTCAACCGTAAAACATAAATTAACATATATAAACATATTTAGATATGATTTAAACATTTATAAAATTATTTAGAACAACTCAAACAAAAGACTAAATTAAAATAAATAAAACTACAATTTGTGATTATTAAAATAACCATCTCATAGAGAGTTCAACAGGGATGTGGATGGAGTGGGTCATTGTAGTTTAGTGCCTAGGGAGGGAAGTAAGTCATCCGGTGTAGAATGATTTTTTTGAGCATTATCATGGTTGGAGAAGTAATTTGAGTGTGCATACAAGTAGGTAGATTTTATTCCATTAGTGAGGAAAAAATAGATCATGTGATTCCTCAATATGATAGGTACCAATTTGGGTGTTGGGATTGTAGTAAAATGGGTCATCATTGATGGTTTTATTTTACCATACCACATGTTCTATTGGGAGAGGATATGCACTATCTCCACATTCTAGAGAGGGATCTATAACTCCTTTATTTTTATGAATCTAGAGTACTACAAGCCACTGAGGCTATGGAGGTGGATAAGGTTGAGGTTTCCAGACCCCTGGTATACAAAGCTAGTAGAGCGGACCCGCTCTAGGTAGTCAAGTTATAGTGAAGGGTTGCAGATTAGGATCGATATATGTTGTACAACCTACATATAAGGAGAAGAGTTCTTATCCATATATAGTTTTAGGTAGTATTTTATTATCCTTGTATTTAGTGTCTTCTATATTTGGGATAGGTGATTGAAATTCTTTTATATCTAGGACTATCATGGAAATCCTTGGGATTGAAATTCAGTACTTTAGTGTTGTGATTTCTCTTGAAGATATTTTGGGAATGTGGTCACTGATAATTCACCAATGTGGGGAGTGTACACTTGAGATTAGTGGTTATCATTTATTCTATAACTTATCTATCCTAGAGATGATGAGTTTTGATATAATTCTTGGGATGGAATAGTTTTTTCCTTATTAAGATAATATAGAATTTTATCAGTAGAGTGTGTCCTTCATATAACTATAGGTAAGTGACTATATGTATAAAGGAGAATGGGATGTCTATGGAATTTAATCTACACCTGAGTGTCATGGGATGGGCGGAGTGTCAGAATAGATTTTCAGTCTTTTTCTAAATGATAAAGGACTACATAATGATTAATTCCCTCATATATTAGATCATTTTAGGGACATCATTATACATGATTTTTTGTAATACCTCCTAAGAGATATGTATGGTTTACTATTGATCATGTTCTAGGAGTATCACTGGTATCTATTCATCCTTATAGGATGGCTCCTACTATGCTTCAAAAACTCAAGAGACAGTTGGAGGACCTAAAATCAAAAGGGTTTATATGACTTAGTAATTCTCCATGGGGTTCACCCATACTTTTCACATAGAAGGAAGATGGGACTCTAATATTTTTGATGGATTACTAGAGGTTGAAAAAGTTTATTGTTATGAACCAGTATCTATTACGTAGTATATATGGCCTTTTGGTCATATATAAGGATCTAGAGTTTTCTAAAAAAATATTTTTAGGTCGTTATATCACTAGATATGAGATTAGACTTTTTATATACCACATTAAACATTACATCATATATATAGAATGTACGAGTATTTAGCCATGTCGTTCAATATTAGGAATTTACTAGTAGTCATTATGGCCTTCATTATCAGGTTCACCACCCAAACATGAAATCCTTTTTAGTAATTTAAATGGTTGGTATATTTTTGTATTCATAAACTCAACAGGATCATGACAAACACCAAGATATCATACTGAGTGCTCTATGAGAGAATATGATATATTCTAAAATCACAAAATTACACTTCTATAATGAAAACGATTTACTCATGGGTCACATATTATTAGATTAAGGTTTATATGTGGATCTAGAGAGTGTGAGAGCCATGGTGTCTTGGGATTATCCCCTAAACGTCTTTTATATTCTGATTTTCTTAAGGATTTCTTGATATTATAAGTGTTTCATTTTTAATTTCTAAAACATTGAAGCACTATTTGGGGGAAATAACAATAAGGGTGTTAAATTTAAATGGTCTAAATCTTGCGAGACAACCTTTTAGATGTTGATTGGTATGTGAAATAAATTTTAATACTAATTCGAATAGATCATAGTAGAGGCTATACTGTTTATTGTGATACATTAGTCATCAGGGTGGGATCTGTTTTGAGGCTATGAAAAAGAGTCTTGATGTACGTGACTCACCAGTAGAAAACTGACAAGCATAATTACCTAATGCACAGTCACAAGCTTACCATGGTTGTTCACGAATTTCTTTATTGTAGGAATTATTTTATGGGGAATGGTTCATAGTATTATTGAACCATAAAAACATTAAATATATATTTTCTCATCATGAATTAAACCAAATATAGTAAAGATAGGTTGAATACCCACTACTACAACTTGGCCTTTTATCAGAGCTAAAAACCGTCATTAACAACACTTTTATAGCACTGATCAAGGGGTACCTTTATCATCGCTACCTTGAGCACTGATAATAGGTCTCTTTATCAACGCTCCTTTAGCGCTATTAAAGTTGTCTTTTATCAGCACTCAAAAAGGGCTGATAAAGGCACCTTCCCCTGCACCTGCAGAACCAAAACCTGCACACCTGCACAATCCATCACACCTTCACAAAATATCACCTGCACACCTGTACAAAATAGCAGCTGCACACAATATTTTGACAAAAAATGCTATATACATTTACTTAACATCATCAATACAACAAAAACACACTTCTATATACGTTTCAAACAATGTTTCACATGGTTACAATTACAATTATCCAACAATATTTTTAAACATTAATGTTTCATCCTTTGATATCCATGATCCACTCTAAAAAATTGTTGTCCACGATATTTGTTTCCAAACAAAGCATCCAAACTCAAGGGAAAAAATTCACCTATATAAGAAAACAAATATTATGTTAGTAATACAATAATGAAATAAATTAAAACATTAATATGAAAATGTAAAACTAAAATATAGAAATGATAAACTCAAATGTTTTCATTCTCATAAAAATGAAAGGGAATAATTTAAAATCAATATGTTTTTGGATGATTTATCTCATTTAATAAATACTGATTCTTTATCTAATGAAAGTATTTATTGGTCACACCATGCGTCGAATTGAGGTGCAGTCGATTCTTACATGTCACAAATGACTCATGGATCATTTTCCTAAAGAATAAAAACAAGCTGATCACGTTTTCTCGGTATTCCGTATGTCAGTAGTGTTGTTTTCTAAAGTTAATATCAATTTCAAACTGATATCAGACACTTTTAGCCATACCGGTCACGCTATGAATCATATTGAGGTGCGGTCAATTCTTACACCTCACAAATGACTCATGTATCGTTGTCCTAAAGTATCAAAACAATCTAATCGTGTGTTCTTGGTTTTCCATACGTCAGTAGTGTTGTTTCCTAATGTTTATGTCAATTTGAAACTGATATCAGATAGTTTTAGCCATACTGGTCACACCTTGCGTTGGATTGAGGTACGATTGATTTGTAAAAGTCAAAAATGACTCATGGATCGTTTTTCTAATGTATCAAAACAATCCAAACGTGTTTTCTTAGATTTCCGTATGTCACTTGTGTTGTTTTCTAAAGTTAATGTTAATTTCAAACTGATACCAGAAAATCTTAGACATACTGGTCACAACGTGCATCAGATTGAGGAGAAATCAATTCTTAAACATCACAAATGACTCATGGATCGTTTCACTAAAGTATCAAAACAATATGAACGTGTTTACTCGGTATTCCATATGTCACTTGTGTTGTTTTCTAAAGTTAATGTCAATTTCAAACTGATATCAGACACTTTTAGCCATACCTGTCACCCCATATATCGGATTGAGGTGCAGTTGATTCTTATACATCACAAATAACTCATTTATCATTGTCCTAAAGTATCAAAAAAATCTGAATCCATTTTCTCGGTATTCCGTATGTTATTAGTGTTGTTTTCTAATGTTTATGTCAATTTGAGACAAATATCAGACACCTTTATCCATACCGATCACACTGTGTGTCGGATTGAGTTGTGTGATTATCCAATAAAAACAAATATTTTAATTACAATTTAATGGTATTAAATGTCCATTTTTGATCTTATGTGCCTGAATTAGTGCATTTTCATTATGAACATCCATTCTCATCATTTGTGCAATTCATGCCTAATATACACTAATTTAGGCCCAATGATTCATCTGATTCTAAGGAATGTAATTATCAATATTTTACATTGATATTTTTGAAAATTTATCTACACTTAAATTTGAACATTTTTCATTCAGGGATCAATGGAGAATTCATGGAAGAAGATGGGGATATTTTGTGATGAAATGAAGCAATTATAGAGAAGGCAGATTGGACACCAGCCCGCTGATGAGACTGTGGGGACCAATATACCGGCCCAATTAATCCCAACTTTCTTGGGATTATATAAGACATGCATAGGAACAAATCACGTTTTATGAGCTAATGATAATTCGGCCTCTATGGTGGTCATTAAGGTGGCCCAAGTTAGAGATACAATTCTGGGCCAGATTCTGTGGCCCATAAAAACAGTCCACTTATTTAATCATATCTCGGAATCCACAACTCAAAATGGGCCCAAATTTACAGTCGGTTAGAAGAAATCCGGATCTCAATTGTCGTATTGTATGGCCAACTCTGATTCGGCCATCTAGTAAGTCTTTCAGACGTGTCTATTTGGTGAAGGAAAGCTCGCTGCCACCTCGGGTCAAGGGTGGAAAAATCAACTCTCCCTTACTTTGCACCCACCTATGGCCTACCACAATTAATTGAGGAGACTTGGACTATTGGAGGCTCCACCCAAGGGCTCAAAATGCCTATTTAAGGCAGTGGTGTTTGAGGATTTAAGAATCTTTGGTGCTTGGTTCAATTGTAATGTTATGCTGCGATTTTGTTGTCTCAAATTTGTCATTCACTTGTAAGTTGTTCAATTCACTTGTTTCTTAATAAAAGTTCTTCTTCCCTTATCATTCTGTTCTTCTCATTATCACTTTGATACCGTTGGTTCAAGGTGTGAACTTGTTCCTACCAAACCTTGTGAGATTATCACACAACGGTGGAGTGATTGTTATTTTATTGCGTTTTTTTACTTCTTCATTTCCTCCTTCATGAGTCTACTTTCCTCTTCCATTGAAACCATAAAATCAATGGAGGGTTAACCCACTTATGGGTTGATCCAAGGGAGTAGCAAGGGGATGTATTGGATGTTATTTATCACCTCATTAATGTATAATCACTTATTTAATTGAGATTTTTATTTCATGATTTATAAACTCCACCATCCTTGTTGAATTTAATGCCACACACTTCAAGTGCTAATACGAACCTTTAACTTGAAGTGATCAAAACATTGATCCTTCAAGTGTATAGGTGATTAGTATTAAAGGGTGTAGGCATTAAACCATTAAGTGATGATGTTGTTTTATCTCCTTAAATGAACCCATCTCAAATATAAGAAATTGAAATCATTAAAAAGGAAATACGTCCAATCCACCCCGAGCGATAACCTAGGATAAACTCATTATTTTAATTTAAATTCACTTAAGTATCTCAGAGATCACTTAAACCCATCTAAAATAAACCCTAAGTTTGCCACTTCATAGCCAAAAACAGTCCATAGAATGTACGTGTCTATAGTTTTCTTCTTAGGTCTCTGTGGATTCGATAACCCAAGCTAAACTACAAGGACCGTCTTACCTTCTTCTCTTGGGTAAATTTGAGCGAGAATCAGTGTGGTTGATTGGTACACATAAAAAATGACTCATGGATCGATTTCCTAAAGTATCAAAACAATCCGAAGGCATTCTCTCTGTATTCCGTATGTCGGTATTGTTGTTTTCTAAAGTTTATGTCAATTTAAAACTGATATCAGACACTTTTAGCCATACTGGTCACACCGTGCATTAGATTGAGGTGTGGTCAATTCTTACACATAAAAAATTACTAATGGATCATTTTCTTAATGTATAAAAACAATCTGAATGTTTTTTCTCCATATTCCGTATGTCAGTAGTGTTGTTTTCTAAAGATAATGTCAATTTCAAACTGATATCAGGCACTTTTAGCCATACTGGTCACATCGTGCATCGGATTGAGGTGCGGTTGATTCTTACATGTCACAAATGATTCATGGATAATTTTCCTAATGTATCAAAAAAATATGAATGTTTTTTCTCAGTATTCTGTATGTAAGTATTGTTGTTTTCTAAAGTTAATGTCTATTTCAAACTAATATCAGGCATTTTTAGCCTTATCGGTCACACCATGTCTCGGATGGATGTGAGGTCGGTTTGGACACCACAAAAATGACTCATGGATCATTTTCCAAAAGTATCAAAACAATCCAAATGTGTTTGCTCATTTTTCCATATGTCAGCAGTGTCGTTTTATAATGTTTATGTCAATTTGAAACTGATATCAGACACTATTAGCCATATCGGTCACACCGTGTGTTGGATTGAGGTGCGAATGATTCGTACACATCAAAAATGACTCATGGATCATTTTCCTAAAGTATCAAAACAATCTGAATGTGTTTTCTTAGTTTTCCGTATGTCACTTGTGTTGTTTTCTAAAGTTAATGTCAATTTCAAACTGATATCAGACACTCTTAGCCATACCGGTCACACCGTGCGTCGGATTGAGGTGAGGTCAATTAGTACATGTCACAAATGATTCATGGATAATTTTCCTAATGTATCAAAACAAAATGGATTTCTTTTCTCTGTATTACGTATATCAGCAATGTTGTTTTCAAAAGTTAATGTCAATTTAAAACTGATATCAGACACTTTTAGCCACACCGGTCACACCGTGCCTCGGATTGAGATTCGTTCAATTTTTACACCTCAAAAACGACTCATGGATCATTTTCCTAAAGTATCAATACAATACGAATGCGTTTTCTCAGTTTTCCATATGTCAGTAGTGTTGTTTTCTAAAGATTATGTCAATTTGAAACTGATATCAGACACTTTTAGCCATACCAGTCACACCGTTTGTCAGATTGAGATGAGGTCAATTCGTACACATCAAAAATGACTAATGGATCATTTTAATAAAGTATCAAAACAATAAGAACACGTTTTATTGGTATTATTTATGTCAGTAGTGTTGTTTTCTAAAGTTTATATCAATTTGAAACTGATATCAGACACTTTTAGCCATACCGGTCCCACCGTGTGTCGGATTGAGGTGCGGTTGATTTGTACACGTCAAAAATGACTCATGGATCATTTTCCTAAATTATAAAAACAATATGAATGTGTTTTATTGGTTTTCTATATGTCACTTATGTTGTTTTCTAAAGTTAATGTCAATTTCAAACTGATATCAGACACTCTTCACCATACCGGTCACACCGTGCGTCGGATTGAGGTGCGGTCGATTCATACATGTCACAAATGACTCATGGATCATTGTACTAAGGTATAGAAACAATAAAAATGCGTTTTATCAGTATTCTGTATGTCACTTTTGTTGTTTTCTAATGTAAATGTCAATTTCAAATAGATATCAGACACTTTTAGCCATTCCGGTCACACCGTGCGTCAGATTGAGGTGTAGTTGATTCGTACACGTCATGAATGACTCATTTATCATTTTCCTAAAGTATCAAAACAATAATAACTCTTTTTATCATTATTCTGTATGTCAGTAGTGTTGTTTTCTAATGTTTATGTCAATTGGAAACTGATATTAAACACTTTTAGCCATACCGGTCACACAGTGCGTCGGATTGAGGTGTGGTTGATTTTTAAATGTCAAAGATGACTCATAGATCGTTTTACTAAAGTATCAAACCAATAAAAATTTGTTTTCTCAGTATTCCGCATGTTATTAGTGTTGTTTTCTAAAGTTTATGTCTATTTGAAAATGATATCAGACACTGTTAGCCATATCGATCACACCGTGCATTGGATTGAGGTGCGGTAAATTCGTACACGTCACAAATGACTCATGGATCATTTTCCTAAAGCATCAAAACAATACGAATGCATTTTCTCAGTATTCTGTATGTCATTAGTGTTGTTTTCTAAAGTTAATGTCAATTTCAAAATGATATCAGACACTTTAAGCCATACCGGTCACACCGTGCATCATATTGAGGTGCGGTCGATTCCTACACATCACAAATGATTCATGGATCGTTTTAAAAATGCATAAAAACAATCCGAATGCGTTTTATTAGTATTCCATATGTCAGTTGTGTTTTTTTCTAAAGTTAATGTCAATTTCAAATAGATATCAGACACTTTTAGCCATATCGGTTACACCGTGCGTCAGATTGAGGTGCGGTCAATTTTTACACCTCAAATATGACTCATGGATAGTTTTACTAAAGTATCAAAACAATCCAAACACATTTTCTTGGTTCTCCATATGTCAGTAGTGTTCTTTTCTAAATTTTATGTCAATTTGAAAATGATATCAGACAATTTTAGCTATACCGGTGACACTGTGCGTTGGATTGAGGTGCGGTCGATTTGTACACGTCACAAATGGCTCATGGATCATTTTACTAAAGTATCAAAACAATACGAACGCATTTTTTCAGTATTCCTTATGTCAGTAGTGTTGTTTTCTAAAGTTAATATCAATTTCGAACAGATATCAGACACTCTTAGCCATACCGGTCACACCCTGCGTCGGATTGAGGTGCGGTCGATTTGTACACGTCACAAATGACTCATGGATTGTTTTCATAAAGTAACAAAACAATCCGAACACGTTTTATTGGTTTCATGTATGTCACCTGTGTTGTTTTCTAATGTTAATGTCAATTTCAAACTGATATCAGACACACTTATCCATACCGGTCACACCGTGCACCAGATTGAGGAGTGGTTGATTCGTACATGTCACAAATGACTCGTGGATCATTTTAATAAAGTATCAAAACAATCCGAATGTGGTTTATTGGTTTTCTGTATGTCAGTATTTCATAAGATTCTCTCATTAAGTTATTCTTTACAAGAAACTAAAATAATTTCTAATACCAATTTTCAAAATCTACGGATATGAAACATAAGAAAGGGTGATCATAGATGCTCAATAATTGTAAAAACGGGAGATATCAATGATCATAAAAAGATAACATAAGTAGTAGGAATTCACTTTCATTTTCCTATTTGTTTACATTCTTCCATCAGGTACGCTACCCATTCGTTTATAAACACATCTATATCATCTTGTGAATAGGAGTTTTTGCGACAGTCATAGTAGTAATGAAAAAATATAAATACACAAAGGATTAATAAATATTTTAAATGAACTAGTAATTATTTTCAAAGATACCTCTTCAGGGATGCTTGCTTGTTCATGAAATATGATCTCTTTCCTAAATTTACAAACATAAAAACCAGAATCCTTTCCGTTTGTTTGTTTTGGACACTACAGAAACATCGAGAAAAATAGGTAATCTGTTTTGATATGTATTTTGATAGTGCAGTATCATTATATATACCCTGATACTTTTCCATTTGTAGATCTTGTGCGCCTTGTCATCCTTAGACCCTGGATTCATTATAGCCTTTAGACGATATTCATACACTGCCCTATCATAATAGAGTCCTCATTAAAATATAATATAAATTATATAACTAGATATTTAGTTCTTAATTTTTGGATCTAGTGTATTACAAATTTACAATCTCTATCATGTGTGGCCGGTTTGTTGGGTATCCATGTAGTGAATCCAGAAAATAAATATTTGGAGTATCCAAATTGACTACAATGTGCATCCAATGCTGCCTAAAAACACAAAAAGGAATAAGTAATGAAAGAAATGAAAATTTAATTGATATCATTAAAATGTAGAGTTTTACCCCTGCAACATTGGTATTAAAAAGAGCATGTCAGTCGTAATGTTGCATTGAAATGTTTTGAGCAGGTTTGACATTAATTCAGCCTGAAAATCAGAATCTATTTCTTTTTGTTGTGTAGACATGGTGTGAGGACTAATGAGTCCAAATTTGTATTCATGGGCTAATCCCTTCAATTATTTTTCATATATATGCCTATGAAAAATATGAAATGTATTTACCCATAATTGTGATAGTATATCAGCTTCGGTAAAATCTTATCATGAAAACATACCTCATGTATACATTTATAACGGAGGTTCCTAACCAATCGTATGTGACGATTTCAGATATAGCATCAGCACTAACCGAATCTAATGTTTCCTCTCTGTACATATCTTTTTCACAAACAATTGTGTGATTATTCACATCTTTCATTTTTGTTTCCACATGAGCTTTCAATGATATTAAATGTTGATATAGAACTAGCGGGGTGAATGTGCCCTCAGTATATCATTTTGATTGGTTGGTTGATCATTTTGAGACATTATTTTGTTTTATCTCATTCCTTTTGTCCTTCTGTAATAACATTCATCGGTTCAACCCTTTTCTAATTAAATGTTAAAGGTTCTTCTTGAAAAATTATTTGGAAATGAATACCTCCTGGTTGACATGTTTTTTTATAGGATTCGACGGCCATGAAACAAATGTTCCAACAACTTTTTCTACCATAAGAATGTCTTCATCATCATTTGGAATGGGTATCTCAACACTCGGCTCATGATCTACATTAACCGAAACTTTGAAATGACCGGTTTGAAGGGGTCTGGAGTGTAGCGTGTTATTATGCATATCGAACACCGTATCCCTCGCTACAAGTCGATGAGTGGGAGTTGAAAGATATAAATCACAATCATTTTTACCCTATAGAATATCATTAGAAGAAAGGTATCAGTGTCTATGTGATTCACATTTTACAGAAAAAAATATTAGAACATTAATTACTTTGGTTAAGTTAGGTCTTTGAGGGGAATGGCTCGTCTCAAAGTTGGTGGGGGGTAGGGCAGGTTGTTCTTAAGTTGTTTCTTCTCTTTGCCTCTCCCCCATCAAAGTTTCTAGCAACTCTCCTTGACTTTGGAATTTTTATTCAAGGGTATCTATTATAACTCTCATCATTTGCATTTCTTTAGTTTGTTCCTCCTCTTGTTTTTTTTTTGAAAATATGCTCGGGGTGTCACCCCAAAACCGGCACCTCTGACACGACCATACTGTTTTGGGTGTTTCAAAGCCTCTGGACATATGTCCACATCTGGTGCGGGTGTTGTTGATTCCTATGACTATGTTAAATATAAAATATGGGAAAATAAGTAATCATCGTGAAGTAATAGTGATTTAATGAAAAACAATTTTATATTATGTCATACTTACACATGTTTCCCACACTTTTTGTGTGTTTTCATCTACTAGTTTTCCTTCTTTATTAACATGAGCCTCCTTCAGTAGCACATTGAGTTGGATGGAAGTGGCTTGGGATTTAGATTCATCAATTTAGATATAAATAGAGAAACATGGTTACATTGTTGTTTTATGTCACATAAAAGTATTACAGTACTTTTAAAATACGTACTAATTGCTTTTCAATTGAAGCGTACCCCAGCCTTGCTTTACGGTTGGGGTACGCTGGTTTTACTACCTTTTCTTTATTTTCAGAACTCAGTATCTATTTCATAAATAAAAAACTATCAATCAAAGTGATGAATACAAGAAACATTAAACAAAGTGGTACAAAAAACAATGTACCTGAAAAGCCTGCTCCGTACGATGGTTGCAAAACACATCCCATGCTCCTTGGGATATCAAGTGTGCATAAAGAGGAGGTGTGTGCAGCTTTATTTTCCCTTCAACATATTTTATATGAAATTTCATTAAAATGGTGTGAAAACCTTTATGAACCCTTCCTACCAGTCTTAGTACATATTCTTTGTGCGAGACATCTACTATAAATGCACTCTGTAAGAGATGATGTAGAGTTAGTCAATATTTCAGTATTTTATTTTATTTAATTTTAATAAATTAAATAAACGATATTGCAATGATACCATAATCTCTTCCCACATTAATGTTTTCATCCTGCTGACAACATGGTGACACGACTCTACATCAATCGGCATGCGTTGCCGAGTGACGATTCCAATGTAGCTACTAAACATGGATTTGTTGGGGTTTACATACTGGCCTTGCTTATTCCATCCCACCTCATATTTGATGCCTTTTTCTTTTTTCCTTAAGTATTTTGGCTAAAATTGTCAAACTACGGCGCACCTGTTTTGTTGTGCCATCAGGGTTTCATTGCCTATAATTTCCTCAGTTTCTGCATCATTATTATGTTCCTCTGAAGCGCTAGTATCAACACGGGGACCAGCAACAACAGGTTGAGAAACCTGTTGTACCTTAGCAGTGGGACCAACAACAACAGGTTGAAAGACCTGTTATACCTTAGTAGTGGGACCAGCTACAAAAGGTTTAGAAACATGTTTTGTCTCGGGATTGGGTGCATCAGCAGGTTTAGAAGTCATTATCTGTAGAAGTGGTTTAACATTTAATTTAGATCACATAAAAGAAGAAATGAAACAATAATAACATAATGTAAGACAATCTATATTACAATAAAAAATAACCTGATTATTGAACTCTCTTTTTTTAAAGGCTGAAGGGATTTGACCCCTCTATCGGTTATCCATATCTCTTCATTGTGGTCTCCTCTGACATACAAAATGTCATCTACATTGGGACCACTGCAAAATAATTTCAAAGTCCCAATGAAAGGGTCATTCTCCATTGAATTTTCATCTGACCCTTCAGTTGTTTTGGTCTATAACAGAACAATTGACTAGTTTCAGTTCGCGGGATCTAGAACATAAAATACTTGCACTTCCTATGATGCCATTATAAATAGTTCATCTTACTCCCCTTCCTTACTGAAATCAACGTCCACAATTCCCAATTAATCTATTTTAATAGCACTCCTGTTATTAACCCACTTTCATTGAAAAATCAGAACATGGAATTCTGTATAATCCAACTCCCATATTTGTTTGATGATGCCAAAGTATGACATATTCGCATAAATTGGATTTTTTTACTTAGCACTGAAAACATGAATCACTTTAACCACAAGTGTAACACCACTATTCTGCATGGTACTGTCTTCATCATGTTCCTTAGTATAAAATGTGTAACCATTAACTACAAATGAATTGTAAGATAATATATAAACACTTGGTCCTCCGGCTAGCCATCAAAGTCAGTCTGAAATTTACTCTGGATTTTCATCTGATTTATTAAAAATATGGTCCTGAAACCATCCTATAAACTATCAATTATGTGTATTTGATATCCATTTTTCATCCCTGGATGGATTAAAAGGCCTAATAATTTCTTTGTGGGTTTCAATATATGGGTCAATGTCGAAATTTTTATGAAAAACATAAAGGTGGGCTTGCTTTTGATCTGTAATATTGATTGTGACAACCTATCTTCTATAAATTCCTTCACCTTCAAGCCACCCAGTTTGATGAGATTTTGGCAGGCCAATTCTTTTCACACCAGACATGTATTCGGTACAGAATTCAACAGCTTCCTCAACAATATATCACTCTGCTATACAACCCTCTATCTGAATTCAATTTTTGACATACCCTTTCAAAATCATCATATACCAATCAATGGGGTACATCCATCTGTAATGTACAGGACCAGATAGTTGAATTTCTCTCACCATGTGGACCATCAAATAAACCATTATATTAAAAAATGAATGTAGGAATAATATTTCTAATTCACATAATATTATGACAATTTCTCTTTCCATAGTTGGCAATTTAGCCTGGTCTATAACTTTACTGCATATAGATTTGAAGAAGAAACACAGTTTCGTTAATGTATGATGGACATTCTTGGAAAACATTCAATGTAAAGCAATAAGAATGAGATCTAGAATCAAAACATGGTAGTCATGTGATTTCAGACCTTTTAACATCAAATCTCTAATTGACACGAGGTTCCTAATATTTGATGAATACCCCTCTGGAACCTTTACATCATTCAAGAAGTTGAAAAACTGATATCTCTCCTTCCTGGAAAGAGTGTAAGCAGTAGGAGGAAGAAATGTTCATTTTTCACTCTTCACTGGTGCCAACTCTTCTCATATTCTCATCTCAACCATGTCCAACCTAGCCTTAATTCCATATTTTGTTTTTTCAGATGTATTTAGAAACATGCCGATGACACTATAAAATATTTTTTTTTCTACATGCATAACATCAGAAAAATGTCTGACATTCAGAAAATTCCATTATGGTAATTCAAAAAAAATTGATCTCTTTTTCCAAACGATTTTAGTAAGGTTTTTTGAAGCCGTTTTATCATAAGTAGTGTCCACATTTTTAACTTTCTCAAACAATTGATCGCCTGTTAGTGGATACAGTGCTATATGTTCTTCTGAACTTCCATCGAATGATGTCGTCCAAGATCGGTACTTATGCCATCGGGGTAGAAATCTGTGATGTCCTAGAAATATGGTTTTCGATGAATGTTTCAACCTAATTGATTGTGTACCTTATTCACAAACGAGACACCCTTGAGTTCCTTTAATGCTATATCCTGACAAATTTCCATAAGCAGGGAAGTCATTTATCATCCCGCACAACATGGCTCCCAAAGTGAAATATTCGTTTTTGTAAGCATCATACAAAGTAACTCCTAAATCCCACAATAATTTAAAATATTCGATCAATGGAGATAAATACACATCAATATCATTACCCAGTTGTTTTGGTCCTCATATAAGCATAAATAACATGATGTATTTTCACTTCATGCAAAACCACGGTGGTAAGTTATAGTTTACCAACATAACCGGCCATGTACTGTGACTATTGCTTTGAAAACTAAAAGAATTCACTCCATTTGTAGATAACTCAAGATGAAGGTTTCTCGACTCGTTTCCAAATTCAGGATACTCATGATAAATTCTCTTCCGCTGAGGAGAGTCTGCTGGGTGACGTAGTATCCCATCTTTAATTATTGTATTTTCATGCCATCTCAATTGTCTTGCAGTCTCCTCACATACATATAGGTTCCTAAACCTTGGACTGATTGGAAAGTACCATACAAATTTTGTAGGACTAGATTCATCTTTCTTGTATCGAGAAGAACTACACTTTGGGCATCCTTTAAGTGATTTGTGGTCCTTGTGAAACAGTATACAGTCATTCGGGTAGGCATGTATTCTTTAAGAGATTATACCCATCGATCATAGAATTTGTTTGGGGTTGTATGTTCGGCTCGGGAGATCATTATCTTCTAGGAGAATGTCATTTAGGAGAGAAAGTAGTTCCATAAAACTGGCGTCACTCCACCCATTGTCTTCTTTCAAATTATACAGCTTCCGTATGGCTGACAGTGTTGTATATTTATTGCAACCAGCATACAATGTCGTCTTTGAACAACTTTTTTACTTCTTAAAAACTTTTGGGCAATCATGAAGTTCATCTTCGACGGTCCTTGTCATTTCCTCAATACGATCTTCATCATCATTCAGATCTATAATCACATCCTCTAAACAGTCATATTTATTGTTCATACTTGTAATCATATTAGATGATCCATAAAACATAGTGTTATCACAGCCACTACCTACATTCATTGTTTCTCTATGTTTATTCCAACATGTATAACTCTGATCTATTCCATGACAGATCAAGTGTTCTTCCAACTCCTCTGGACTAATTTGTTTTGAATGACAATAGCATAAACACGAACAAAGGATTTGAGAAGGGTCATATGCATGATCTTTTGCAAACTTGATAAACTCTTTCACGCCTTCTTCATACTCTTTTGTCAACCAATTTTCATTCATCTATTCTTCATTTATATTCATTCTATTTGAAATCCAAAGGATGAGTATATAGGTTTGGGGAGAAGGAATATGAGTATAATTTAAATAAAAATCTAGATACTTCAAAAATGGTGGGGGGGCGTGCTCATTAATAGTCTTGGTTGAGGATGAGTGTAGCCTAGTTAGGTTTTTAAGGCTATTTGAGTAGGTATTAGAGTCTTAGGGCTAAAGAAGATGGATAATATAGTTTTATATATCACATATTATAGGGAACACCCTCTTAAGGATATATAAGAGTCATGGTGTGTGTGATGAGTAGGATATTCCATATAGGATTGGTGAAGTGTGACATAGAGGTTTTCCTCCTTATAATTGGATTAAGAGATCTCCAAGGGGATATATGATATAAGTGTGGGTCATGGTAATAGTCTGGATGACTTAGCATAGGGTATCTAAGGCCCACCTAGGAATTTTATACATAATACCATAATCCTACTCCTGTATGATCACTTATAATATGTGGTAAGAATCATTAATCTTATATAAGGTCTATACATACACTAATGATCTTGTATAGGTTGAATGATAAAATATTAGTAGGACACCAATAATGGGGAACCTAATATAAATCATAATATAATAGGTTTATCTATATGAATGCAAATAAATAAACAACACACATTATGAAAGAAATAAAGTAAGATTATTGTATGGTAACTAATAAAAAAATAACACTATATTCAGTGAGAATCAATACATTAAACCATGGGTTCCAAAAACAATATTATCTCCTAAAAAAACCATACCACATATATCACAGATATTTTCTGAAACCTAAACATACCCAAACCTTGGGAACTATGCATCTCATATGGGCTAATAAGAAACTGATACACCTGAACCATGGATCCTATTTAGGAATCTAAAAACCCATACCTTGAGGGACATGGATATTATCTGGACACCTAAAATCCAGACACCTCAGTCAATATGGATCATTTATGGTCTCCTAACATACCACAACATTGGGATCCATGGATCTAGTTTGTGACCCAAACATACCAATACCATTGTCACTATGAATCAAGTCTATACCCATAATATACCAATATAATGGTCACCATTGGTATTATCCATGACTGCAGTGTACATTAAGGGGAACATGGATCATGATTATCCCCTAGAATATGAACCCACTTAAATAGAGAAACGTCACCTTATAAGCATGTTGTATTATCATGGACTCGTGAAAAAACATCACACATATAAGACATACACAAACCCTTTCCTATATCTCCACTAGAATTTTGTAATCTTCCTTTTATTGTTTTTAGACCCATACACTATAATATAGTCACTCCTAAAATATACCTTTATATATAAAACACAACCGAGAAATTACTAATCCATATATTCCATCTCCACTATAAAACAAACAAAAAAACTAGTTAAACTTAAACGGTTAGAAATCTCATCACATTAATGGGAATTAATTCCAAATTCGTCCCTATAAAATCTATTGGGTTTTTACTTGTGTATTTCCACCCATATCCATCATCTATTTTATAATTTCATATCCCATAAGATTTACCTAATTCACTCTAAATACAACAATTCAAATTCCACCTTCTAAATACTATCACTTTTATTATGGACATTATACCCTATGACCATTTCACAAACAAATCACGAAGAAGTCATAATGGTGAACACATCATAATTCCGACCACACAACTAAAACTAGGAAGGATAGCTACCCACGCATACAAGAAAAAAACTAGGTGAGAGTAGAAAACTACTTAAAGGTGGGGGTGAATCAATGGTTATGAAAAATTCATAATCTAAACACATTTTTGAATAATGATTAGTGAAAAAAGGATTATGATAGTGATTGTAAAATGATGATAGTAATTCAATGAAATAACTCACATGGATCAAGGGATAATTACATGGTTCACAAACTCTTATTATAAATTTTCTTATCCTTAGTGTTCATGATGTGGTGAATCTTGTTCTTGGTTTATTGTTAATAAGAATAATGAATAGTGTAAGGATATAACCATATAGTCCCATGTACGCGATATAATGATCTAAATCTATAAGTTCATCGATTTCCCCTTCGTCGACCCTAAGTTCCTATAGAATTTGGATTATGTGTGGACCCCTATTATTCTCCTAAAATGTTAACTAAACCATTATTGGAACAATCCATGGATTGAATGGTTGGGTAATTGAAGGATTCTTCATTGAAACCAAATCACTGGTTCCGGTCACATAACACTATATTTATATAGATTAAATGTTCTTTTATGTGAATTATTTCCATAGGTAATGAATCATAATTCCAAATGACTTAGAAACTAAATCCCAAAGATACTTCACCACCTTTATGGCCTAACATAACATATCATGAAATGTGATTCATGTCTGCTCATATTTACAACTAACTATAGAATACCATTCATGGTGTGACTGTTATAGTTGTTGCATGGTCTGAAACATCCCTTTAAAAAATGATACACCAATTAATAATGAAAAATATACTATAGTATTAAATAATAGTATTATAGCGTGAGTCTTTTCATTACATACTAATACCATTGGACCCCCAAACCAGTGTAACATTTATTTTCATGAGCTAGGTGTCCCAATGAAATTATCTCTTCATATTCCCTTAGAGACATCCATTATATTTAAATGTTCCATATTACAATATGTCTCTCCTACATCTCAAACCCTTCGTAGTTACACCAGCCCTACTATAGTGTGATATCTTACACTAGAGTGAACATCATCATTTGGAACACTCCCATCAAATTGTAATCATGTTCTCCTTGTTCTGGGACACTTTTTATCGAAAAAAAATTAATTCTTTCATATTTTCTCACCTTTAATGATCCTCTAACTCATATATGATAATGTTTTCAATAAATATATAGGTAAAATACATCTAAAACCCATGACTAAATTTCCTTTTGAAGCTAGTGATAACATGTTTCCAATTTTTACTCATTTTACTCACCATACCAAATTGTAGAATGGTTGGTGGGAATACTCCTACTCTTAGTGTAATAAAAATTATACTATGATCATGAATTTACTAAGATAAAATTGCATATCACCCTTTTAAATTCACTTATTGAGGGGATTCATCAAACCAAAAAACTCATTAATTACCCCAAACCATCAAGGGAACTTAAATATCCCAATGGACCCTCAACCGACATATATAAGTCATTCAATTAAGTCCTATCTCTTTTGGATCATAGGATGAACCTCTAAATGGATCCTCTGTCTCTTGAACCATATACTTTTACTCATCCATTAATAAAACCCATGAGGTAGAACTATCTTTTATCATTAACCAACCAAACACCAAGATATGTTATTTTAGGTTGTAGTAATCAAATCCATATATAAAATATAAATACACCCCTTACTCCAAGGTTATCAATAGTTAAAAACATACCAACTGCAACACCTTGTAATGAAATGATCCATTAAAAAATTATACCACATAGTATGTCATCCTCTATAAGATTCCATACATATTTCCTCACATTTGTTCTATCCAAGGAATCTAATTATACTGCTCATTCAGGATTCTATAAAGGTAATAGTCATATGGTTTACACCTCAATTCTTGATGAATTGTCACGCACACAATCATAACACACAATAATCATGCCAAATCATAATTAATCTCAATATTGAAAATAAATGAAAACATAATTAATTCATGAAAATTCAATTTTACTTAGATTAAGGAGGAGGAACCGGTGGCGGAGGAGGAGGAGATGTCGACAACGGACTCAACATAGGTAGCGAAGGTAGTGCGGAGGCAGCGCAGAGGCAGTGCAGAGGCAGCACGGAGGCAGCGTGGAAGTAGCGCAGAGGCAGTGGAGGCAGATCGGAGGAAATATAGGCAGCAGAAGCAGTGGAGTAGATGGAGGAGTAGGAGGAGGAGGGGAGGGGGGGCACCGGTGGAGGAGGAGGAGGAGCCGCAGTGGAGGAGGAGGAAGAGTAGGATCCGCGATAGAGGAAGAAAGAGATAGGTAGGCGCCGGAGGAGGAGGAGGAGGTGGCGGCCGTGGCGAAGGAGGAGAAGGAGGCGGTGACCGAGACAGAGAGGAGGCAGCGGCGGAGAGGAGGCATGGGCGCAGGGTAGGGCTTCCATAAAAGCTTGACAGGGTGCGGGAAGGAGGAGGAGGACCCAATGAATTTTATAAATCCCACATGGACCTTTATCAGTGCTAGTAAAAAGCGCTAATAAAGTGGGTCTTTATCAGTGCTAAAATGAAAAGTTCTGATAAATACCCCCATTATCAGTGATTTTTTAGCGCTGATAAAGGTTGGAATTTATGAGCACTTTTGTAGTGCTGACAAAGACACACTTTATCAGCACTAATAAAAACGCTGATAAATGTATAAATTTAACAATTTGTTTATATTATTATATATTTATTTAAAATTATATTTATGATATATATATATATATATTTATTAATAATTGTAACTCTAAATAAATATATCATTATTTATACATATAAAATTATTTGAAAGGTATATTTATATATATATCATTGAAAATATAATAAAATATTTATTTATTATTTAAATATAATGAAATTTTAATTTTAAGTGTATATGTTTTATAACATATATATTATATGGGTAACATAATGAATTATAAATCAATAACACATCAATATGATATGTAATAATAATCTATAAATGAACATTATTAACGCACATATATATATGCATGTATAATATGTTCATTGACCCCAATTCATTGGAAAACACATATATATTCAATAATTTTAATTATACTTATATATTAAAGAGTATTATATATTTATAAATAAAACAAATACATTAAATATAAAGAAATATAATAAATATATATTAAATATAATGAATTAATAAATCTAATAAATATAATTAATTAATAAATATAATAAATATATTTATTATTAATATTATAATTATTTAATTATATATATATATATATATAGTTATAACATGTGTTTTTTATTTAATGTATACAATAAATATTATCAGCATGACGAAAAATACTGATAAATGTAACCTTTATCAGTGATACAAAAATTACTCATAAAGGGATATTTAAAGCACTGATAAATGTACCCTTTATCAGTGATTTTTTTAGCGCTGATAAAGGCCTACCCCTTTATCAGCACTTTTCCATTAGCGCTGATAAAGGCAAGCGCCTTCCCTTCCCAGTTTTGAGGTAGTGACCTATAGTCCTTTTATTTTTTTTCTTTATTGTATGTTTTTGAAAGGAAATTCAGTGAATGATTTTTAATTTCATAAGACACAAACACAATATTTTTAGGATTCCAGTATAAAGTGGAAGTTGATTTTCTTTTCTGAGATGTATATTGAGGTTCAAGAGTGTCATGAGAAGCTTATAATTATAGATATATCAATGGATTCCTATATTATGGATCACGTGAATATGAGTAGGCTATTAGAT
Source organism: Viscum album (assembly GCA_963277665.1). Taxonomy (NCBI): domain Eukaryota; kingdom Viridiplantae; phylum Streptophyta; class Magnoliopsida; order Santalales; family Viscaceae; genus Viscum; species Viscum album. The sequence continues at coordinate 337,610,416 of OY728144.1, forward strand.
ATCAAGGGATCAATCCTAAGGGATTGTGTTTCTGGTAAGGACCGACATCTGGTTGGGTTGTTGATGAGGACAATGTCATGTGTATTCATGGGAATGACTGGGTACCTGAAGACATGCTAGATGATTTGATATGAGAATCCCATGCCTATAAATGGGTAGTGAATACTGGTTTAATTAATATGTATCATGACTTACACTACCAATATTGGTGACTTGGAATGAAGAAACAGATAGTAGGTTTTTTTACCTAGTGTTCCACCTGTTAGTAGGAGAAGGTGGAATACTAGAGACCTGTCGATATTTTAAAGGCAGTGCCCATATCAGAGTTAAAATTGGATTATTTCATAACATATTTTGTGATAGGATTTCTTAAATCATCATGGGGGAAATGACACGGGATGGTTAATTGTGGATATGTTAATAAAGGTTTCCCATTTCATTATTATTCAGAAGACATTCTCTGTGGAAGAGAAATGAAGACTATATATATCAGGGATCTCATATGAATTTATGGTGTTCCGTGTTCTATCATATTAGATAGGTATGTTCATTTTACTTTTTGGTTATAGAAAGTATGGAAGAGGGATTAGTGTTCGCAGGTAATTCTAAATACAAAATACCGCCCTCAAACTGATGGACTATTCAAGTATACTATATAGGTATATGAAAAAATTCTTAGGTTATGTGTCCTTCATTTTGGAGGATCTTAGGAGAAACATTTATCACATAATGAGTTATATTATAATAACATCTTTTAGGATACTATATAGATGGATCCATAAAAGGACCTATATAGTAGCTAGTGTCGAACACCCCTATATTGGTTAAATGTAGGAGAGGAGACACTACTAGGTCTTCATCACATTTGAGAGACATCAGAGAAGGTTTGGATTATAAGAAAATTATAGATATAACACAATATAGATAGAATTATTTTGTTGATATACATTGATGACTGTTAGTGTTCGAGGTTAGGGGTTAGGTATTCTTAGGTGTTTTTCCTAGTGTGGGGAATCGAAAAATTATGAGGTAGAGAACTATAGATACTTGATATATTGCACCTTATTATATTTTTTAGAGGGTTAGGACCATGTATTATCTCAAAACACCCTCTTAGAGATATAGTTCTATGCATGATGTTTTTCATGTCTCTTAGTTACATCATTATTACATAGGCGTGTCTCATGTCCTACAACCTGATGAGGTTGAGATGGATGCTGATACTTATTTTGATGAGTATTTAGTGTGTATTATTGATTCTAGCATGAATGATATTCAAAGAAGGTTTATTTTTTATTTTTTGTACTATGGAATCTTTAATGTGTATAAGAAGAGATATGGGTGACAGATGCCGATGTACATTCTTAGTGGATGAAATTATTCTCATACGATGATCACCCTTCATTAATGAAACTAAAGGGGAGTTGTTTAAAAGAGTGGAGGTTGTATGATCATTACTTTTCTATATAGTACATATCAATTAATTTTCAGTTTTAATCATATGTTTTTTTATATATGAGAACTCCTAAGGAGGAAAAGAAGGCCTCAAGAGAATCTATGTTAATTAAAGGTATGTTGATCACTATTTGTACATGGTTTTTCAAACCGTCCACCTATACATACAAGAGGGATGTATCCTTGGATAATATTCATTCATGAGATGCACATGTTTTGTATCACTATGTGAAAATCCCATGAAGGGTGTGCTCCATGGAATAGTTATTGCTCATATTTGGAACATGGTTTGTCTTACCATGCAAGAAAACCATGAACCCCTTAAATTTTTTGAAATTTTCATTTTCACTCTAACCCTTTTAACTCTTTAACATCCTTATTCCCCCTCAAACACATAGTAGTTTCCCAACATAAGGGGCCTCCTTTCCACCACACATAATCCTTGATATATCTACCTATTTTGATCTTGGAATCTAACATATTTTAATATGGTATAATCCTATCAATAAGTCTAGATGTCCTCTTCCTTCTATTATTTGTTTTTTTTTTCATCTTTATTGTTATATTCATGCTAGATAACATGCCCTTTTTATGATGTTTTTCTAGTTTCTTAAACTTCTCCCATTTGAGATTGAATGTTAAACTTATATTACACAAGGATTCATTTAAATTTATAAGGTAGTTGGTCTATTATTTTTCCCAAATTTCTAGTTTTTTATATCCTGCACCATTGTGTTGCACGACATACTTTCCATACATCACCTCTTAAATGTAATATTAATTAAATAAATTTACATTACTCAAAATAATTATAATTGTTTTTCTAAATTTTGTTTCGTATAGGCCCATGGACCCCCATTATTATTTGGAATGAAATTAAACCACCTTCAAGGTGCGATGAATGGTTTCTTGCTTATTGGTTTATTAAAGGAAATCAAAAATATATATGTCGAATGGATATACCCATGAACCAAAATACCACTTAAAAATGGATTATTTTTAATATTAAGACCATTTTAATTGAAACTTGTGGATGAGGTAGTGAAAAGTGGTTTAAACATAGATCATTATCATTACTATTCATTCATATGATTTAAATGATCAATTTAATTGATTAAATGACATGGACTATGATACCTAGATCTTATTAATACTTATTAGTTATATGAATTCAATTTATAAATTTAATTGATAAATGGAATGAGTCAAATTCATTATCCTTGATTGTAATGTGACATATATATGATTATTTCATGCTTACTTTATGTAATGGACATGAATCTTCTTATAATTTAATTGGAATGAAGGTAAGTGACATTGTATATTGTATATTTACAATTAAGGGACAAGAAGTTCCATATTTCCTTTTTAAAACTAATGGAAAAACATTCCATGTCACTTATTATAAATTAAGGGACATGACTTTACCTATTATGTATATGGAATTAATATACATGATGTTCCATATGGTTCATTATATATAATAATTATGATGATTATTATTGATTATAAAATAGAATATGTTCAGATACATTTTGGATTAGTCCAGAGAATTTTGTGATAGATGGGTGTCCCACTGGGAACCTAAGACAACATGGGTGTTATTTTTTCCATTTACTTCTTTTTTATTATTACCTGCACACCTTGTGATGATATAATCACATGTCAGATAGTTATTTAAACCTCTGGTGGAAACCTACTAAGTTTTAATCACATTATATTCAGGCTAATAAATGGTCACCAAATAGACTTCATTTATGTTGGTTGGGGTAAGGGGAAGAAAGAAACTCTGGATTCTTAATTTTTGATACTCTAATGGTCTATGGGAGAAGAGGACAAAGCTTGTTCTTCTGATGTTATGAAGTTGATCTTTTTTGTATTTTTTTATATCATGTATAACATGGTTTTTGTGTGTTTACTACATGTTCCCTGTAACTCCCCATTTTTTCAAATCTTCATTAAATTATAATTTTTTATATAGTACTAGTAATTATTGATTAATTCAGTTATTATTGTTGTATGATTTACTTCCAATGGTAATTTATTATTATTTCCACTATTTCATGATTATTATTATTATTTACCACATTGATTCACCATGATAAAGGGGGTATAATCACCCCACCGTACCATCATTGACTTTCATTATTAGTCAATTATCATTGGAATATGTGGAGGTGCGCTTGGGGTTCTATCACCGACTAGTCTAGTTAGAGTTATAGAGTGAACCAGGTTGGGATGTGACATTTCACTTCATAAATATGTTTTCTTGAATGTAAGATCTACATCATTTTTATAAATAATGTTTTTTAATTTTTAATTTTCACTTTTATATACCCTTCGAGTTTTTTAAATCATGAATTGATGTTTTTATCACCATCCATATGATGTTATGATATGATTCCTTATGAAAAATGATATTTTTTTAAAATCCCATGATCTTCAATGTTTATGTTATGTGATGTTTTTTAAAATTTTATGAAACCCTATCTTTTTATATAGGTTTATTAAGATATGTTTTGTGATTTATTTTATGTGTCATTTATATATATAGATATGATGTTAGGTGGGGTCCTATATCACCCTTTAATTATTTGGTTTAAGTTTATATCTCATGAGATAATCAAGCATGGACATAATCAGTTTTGTTCACACATGTTTGGGGATGATGGGTTTTCTAATAATTTCAAGCTTGGAGAAATGATATTCTTCTAATTAACATGGGCATAATGAGTTCTCTCAAACAAAAATGTATATTCTTATGGATGTTCCAAATTTATATGTTTTTCACCAAGTTATTCCAAATTTTAAAGGGCCTTTTAATTTCTATGAAATTTAATGTTATTAGTATTATGCCTTTTTTATATATACCACACTTTTATGTCATTCTCAAATGTTAAATGAATATTGATATGAATTTTGATAGAGGTCATATCATTTTTTATTCCTTAATGATATTTTTATAATCTTATGATACTATATCATATTTTATGAGAATAATTTAAGGTGTTTTGATATTTTATTTTGATATTTTTTTCTTCACCATGCTTTCATTCATCATATAACATTTTTTACCCATACTAAGAATATGAGATTACAAATTTATCATGTTTTCAATACCCAAGTTATGAAGATAATTACATTATTTGAGTTATCTATAAAAGTGTCCAGAGGATCATGATTATAGAGAAATATTTATAAGTGTAATAAAATAATATTTTAATGTAGCTAATTTCCAGGACTCCAATCCTTTCAGTTTTTGGGTTATGTGATAGTTTGTGACATGCATTATTCAAATCATGAGATAAATGTATTATTTATGCAAGGTTTATCTTGGGTAACTATTATTGGTATTAGAGTTGGGTTGAGTTATTTTGGATATTATATTGGTTATTTTTTAGATTAGTTTTTTCATTTTTGGTGTTTATTTTAGTAACCTTTATCGTTAGGTTGGGAGAATCTTAGTAAAATCCCAAGAGTTGAGTTTAAATATAGGATGATATCCTAGAATACAAGTTAAGTCCTAATATAATAGTTTTCTCATGAAATACATCCCTATCTAGATACTACATATAGATATAATATCTGGTACAAATGTACTAGGGGTAATAACCATAAAAATGGAATATTAGGTATTAAATCAATCATCCCCTAGTGCATGAAAATGAGTCTTAACTAAACACCTAGTTTGAAACTCTCAAGAGATATTTTTTTGGTTGATCATATTCACTTGAAGAACCATTATGAAGGATATATTTTCTAGTAACTTTAAGGAGAATAAGATAAATTTACTTAAGGTAACATAGATCAAACTATAATTGATATAGGATTCACTAAAGGGATAATGGGGAGATGTGAAATTGTAAAAGAATAATATTTTTTAAGGTTGAATTAATTTTAATGATTACGATAATATAACTACATTATAAAATTTTCATCACTAATATCAAACCTTTTGGTTTTAGTAATACATGGAACTAGAAGGTAGCGTGGTTCTAAGGGACAATGAAGAGATTGTATCAATGAAAAACCCATAAAAATGGTATATGAAATGATAATATTTATGATTATGATAATTTAGATATCATGAAATATGATTAATAATGTGTAAATATTGGATGTCTCAAAGAAACAAAAGAAGAGAAATATGGATTATCATGAAATATCTATTGATGAAGATGATGAATTAAAAAAGTGTTAAATTACCTATATGTGATGAAACATTAATGAAGAACCAATAGAATTTAATAAATGGATCTTAAAGATTATTTACTTATGGATGAATTGGTTATCAAGCATCAAATGATCATAGGAGAAATAAGAGGTTGGTTAGTATGATGGTAGTGGAAAACATGAATCAAAAGTCACCGATAATAGTTTAATGCCTTTTATGTGGAAAAGTAGAAATTCTCCTAGTTAGTATCGTAAATATAAGTAGTATATTAAGTATTTTTGTGAACATCCATCATAACCAAGGGAGAAAGGTAGGGCATGTTCAATGACTTCTGATGAGGTGGACTGTTATAACTAAATCTATACTTTAGAATTGTGGATATGGGATATTTATTCAAGACACTCTATGTTTCCTTTATTATTTTCTATGAGTACCTACATGGTTTTTGTTTACAAAATAAAATATATACTTTTATGATGATTTATTTTTGAAATTTAATTTTATGAAAATTAAAATATTAGTGTGGGTCTTTCAGATGGATTTGATGTACTGGAAGAACAATTTTGACAAACTCCATATTCACCAATTATGGTAAGATTACCCAGAACATCCTCACTATTAAAAATTGGCATATATGTAAACAACAACTAGTGGCCTCCATATTGAGACCATAACATAACTTCAACAAAAAATGACACTAAGGAAATATATTTTCCATCGTCCATCAAAGCACCACTAACACGTGCATGCCTCGATGTTTTTAGAGATGTTGAACGCACAATGCCAATAGGGTATATGAAATGAAATTCCCCTTTATCAACACTATATCAACATGAAATGATGGTTAGGTAAAAAAAGAGGCTGCCTAGATATCTTTAAGATAAGAGCAGTTTCAGAATTAGTTTTGATTATCGAGAGCACATGAAACCCCAAAACATGTGCATGAAATAATGTGATAATTAGAAGGCCCTTTTTGGAAACAAGAAATGCCACCCGAAGAAGATGTAGGGGAATCCATCCCCTACCAACCTTTATCCAAGATAGTCATTTGGAGAACTTATTATAAGGACTGGTGCAACAAGTCGGTGATGTGATATGTGGTTATATGTTGAATCTGGAAACACATGTGATAGATAAGATAGAGAAGAAGTAGGATGATGCATTATATATGGATACTCTATAATGGGATGACAGGGTTTTGAATGTGGATCTCAATTAGACTTATAAGGGTGATGATAATTTGTCACCAAATTCATCATTTGACCTCACCATCCCCCCTACACCACCATATTGAATAACCCTAGGAGATGAGAGATAAGTGTGTGTTGAATTGATATTATAAAAACATGGTGATCATATTATTTTCTTAAACCAATTAATGATAATTTTCACTATAGGTGTGAAATATAAATACAATGGAAAATAAAATATATCTTAACACCAAAAAATAATTAAAATGAAATTAAAATTAATTATTTTCACTGGATTATCATACCCCTAAATGTTTTGTCCATTCCCAATAGAATTACATCACATGATGATCAAAATTCAATTCCCCTCTCAAAACTCATTTTAATATAAAATTTATAACCCAATAAAATCACATTAAATAATCATGAATCCCATAAATATTATTTATATCATGAAATTTATGAAATAATATCATAATCCCAATCCCATTCCGTTGTTTATATTTACTATTTTCCATTCATCCAATTCAAATTAAATATGAATATGTGTTGTGCATCACAATAGATATAGGGGTTTATTATTATTAAATGGGGGAAATTATTGAATTACTTTGTGGAATAATTTTTTAATCCTAATATGAGTATACAAAATTTTTCTATTTACTTTTTTTTTGAAAATGTTTAATGGTAATTGAAATTCCACTCAATCAACTTAACCCTTTAGCGAGAAACTTCTTAAAACGTGGAGGCCTAGACACCTTAGGGTATCCAATTAACCTAAACAACATAGGAATATTCTCAAGTTAACTTAATCAAAAACAAATTCAATAAAATATATATATATATATAGTATATCCAAATAAATTTAATGAAACTATATATTATCTATTCCTAATTAGCTAAAGACATAAATTAGATCAATCTATTTGTCTATACAGAAATTAATTTTTACATTAATAATTTTCTTATTTTTTATTTTATGTTATTTTTTAATAATTATACTAAAATTAAATTGATCAAAATGTACCATGCAATTAAAAATGGACCCCAATAACTCAAAGTATCACTACATAATCAGGAGGACAAGTATTGTGAAATTCTGAGAAAATGGATGAAACTTTTGATAGTGAAAATGACAATAGATATCTATGCTTATAAAAATTATATGAAATAACTTAAACATGTATAAATATTAGAATCCATACATGCCTAATAATTTTATATTTAGTATTCAGTTTTAAAAAATTATTTTACCACATGAATAGATAAGAAAATTAAAATTTCAATAAAATCCAAAACAATTTCTAAAAATCTCAGATTTTCACTCCCTACAACATAGAATTGTACTGAAATTATTATTGACATAAGAAAGAAGAAGAAATTTAATATTATGAATAATTTGAAGGATATAAGTTCATAAATTATATTTAAAATAAAATTATAGATTAAAATCACATGGAACAAACATTGAAACTATGCCACTTCCAATTAAAAATTCAAGATCTATATTCCCCACATAATTTGTAGAGAAAATGAGAGAATGGGTTTATAGGTGCTAAATACATCATGCTATTGTGCTTCCAAATCTTAGAAAAAATGATGTTTGAAAATAATAGAAACAAAAAGGAGTTACCTTAAATAAAAAACACCCAAATACAAAAAAAAAATAAAAAATAAAATCAATGAAAAAGTTGATTTTCAACATAAAAAATTCCATGTTTAAAGTTTTTATCTCAACATCGTTCCCCCCAACATACCCAATACCAACTTTCAACATCTTAAGGATTTTCTCCACCTCCATTATATTGGGATTGTGTATCTAATGGGGTGGGTGAGATAGTTTATAATATAATTCAATAAAAGTCTTATGTGTCTAGATAAGTGAGATAATCCAAGGGATATATATAAGGTTGGATATAATTACTTAGTTTTTATAGGTAATTCATCTAGGATCATTCTATCATGATTGGATTGAACACAAAATGAAATTAAAATACAAAGTTATTGATTACCCCAATTAATGAATACTTCAGTGTGGAATAAAATTCCTTATGTCCAATCATGGTTTTATCAAAATTACTTTAGATAGATTATGAGTGAGAATAAAGATTGAGTGATTTAGATCATTTAATATTGGGGATATTTAGGATTTTTGAATTTCATAATAATATATTGAAATTGTCATTTAGGGAATGAAATTGGTTATTTTTCGGATTGTTTTAGGATAGTATAGATTCAAACCTTCCAATTGATAGGTTATTGATTATTCCACTAATAGAATCTAGGATAGTCATGGTACATTGGATTAAATATTTTTAGGTGTGATTATTTTGAAATTTTAGTGAATTTATCTATTTATAAGGTTTTCCTTGAATAATTTTATGGATTGAAGGAATAGTTGGGTTATTATCAGTTTTATGGCCCTATTTTTCTGAAATTATACAAACAGGGTTGGCATTTTGAATTTCTTGGACTTTCCTAAGATCACTCCCATCAAACTTACTCGCGTGGGATGCATGTTTATCCCTAAAAATTTATTATTCCCCAAGATTATGTACCCCCACTATATTTTAAAAGATTATCATTGTATGATTAATTTACATTATTTAGTTTTGTTCAAAAATACCTTCCAGATACTGAAAAGTATCATTGGTAGATTTGTTTTTAATGGTTTAATTACACATAAAATCTATGAATTTATTAATTTATTCCCCTTACACCCTATAAAATATTAATACTATTTATGGGATTGAAAATCCTTGGTGTGGTACCATGTTTGGAGTATCATTAATCATTTCCTAAATTTCATAAAAGAACTCTACCTTTTTCTAAAAAATGTTTTGAATATACTTTTTAAATAAAAATGGGTTATGGTATAGAATATATATTTTTTATAAAAGACTATTTTAATTGGTCCCAATAATGGATAGATTCTAGTATTATATTTTTTAACCAAATATTAGCTCTATCATTTTATGAAAAGGGTAATTTTTTGTAAACAATGGAATAATTTGATGAGGGGGGGGGGGCATTGTGATAATTATGTCATTGAATTTATTGACATGTAAGTAGGGAATATATTAATCCACCCCATGAATGGTGATAAGGTAGTTCAAAACATGTGATTTAAAGATAATGTTTATTTCAACTTCGGAAGTATGTCATATGTATGGTGGGACATTACTCAAGGTAAGTGTCGGGTAATCATGCAGGATTTGATCAATGGAATTACCTATGTTAGTGGAAGCATAATATGGATTCCATTGTATTTCCTACCCAAATTTAGGTTTTGGATTCAATTAATAACCTCCACTATATGGAAATAAAGGTTATAATATGGAGTCCTAGAGTTATTAATATAAAAAATAAGAAGTCCCCTAGCTATACTTTACACCCAAACCATTTAATTTTCTACCATAACTAGGCAGTTTTAATTATCCTAGATATATGAAATAAATGAAATAAAAGTAAAAAATGGGAAATTATTAGAGAAATTGGGGTGAGATAAGATAAATAAATTTGTAATAGTATTGTGGGTAGGGGTTATAGTATCCATAGATATATAAGAAGTAATCTAATGAAACATGAATATCCCATGGGTAGATTTTGAAAAGAAGTGGCCAAACTTGGGGTTGATTAGAAATGAGATACTAAAATACTAAAGTAAAAAAGAGAATTATTTAAATTGATGAATGAAACAAGTACTATTTAAAACAGAAACAAATGTATAAGATTGGTCAATTTTAGGATGCTGTGATGGGTAGATTAAATGAACATCCTATAATAGAAAATTTTATCACGCTATTTAAAGAAGTACCAACTCAATGAGATAAGTTTCCCATTATCATTGACCAATTTAATTCTTATAATGTTCTATGGATAGTCTCCTAGAAACTTATAATATAACATTAATGACCACTCAAAGGTATAATAACATATTTCCAATAAAAATATGTATTCTATATAATCATAGATGAAGATGATGAAAATAAATCATAAAATACAACTCTAAAATTAATGAAATTATTATATGGTTAATGAAAATAAAATACGATTAATTATAGAACACTGAACTTACTAGGATAAACAAATAAGGGTTTAAGTCATTAATTTATTGAAATATGTCCATGGAATATGAGAGTGAACCTATATAAGTTAGACTTAAGAAGTGAAAGAAATGAAATAATGAATACTACACCAATTTGAGAATAATTTAACACTTTTATTGTGTGAATAAATTACCACCATGATGAAATGGTATCAAATTTTTATGAAAAAGTATCGAAAATGTGAATATGAAGAACACATTTCATTAAAAATTCAGTGTCAGTTAGACAACTTACTCAAGAAAAAAACCTTGTAATTTCAAAATGATACTATAAAATTACAGTTAAACGAAATAACTAGAAATACCTATTACATCACCACCATCACCTTAAATAGGAAAATTTTTTAGTCATAGTTTAATCATACATAATTAAATTTCATCCCAATTAATTAAGGTAGATATAGGGTATAAATTTAAAATTTGAACATAGAAAATAAAACATGATTCTTCCCCTTAATTGAAGTGAAAAATAAACATCGAAAGGGAGTTAATCTTTCTCTTTAAAAGCATAAAAAACATTTGAATGATATTTCGTAAAATAGATGTAAATATTTATGTTCAATTGGATAATCCATTCATATTTTATGATTGAAAAATTGGGTTCAATATTTGTGACATGAAATCTATCATATAATATATAATTTTACTTTATAATTTTAGATCACATTGAAAATTATTAATTTTATTATGTTATAGTTGAATTAAATGTTCTATTTTAGTTTTATATATTTAGCTAAAATTTATAGTTCCTGAGAAATAAATTTTGGGGAACATAAAACCATTTAAGCTTCAAAAACCTATAACAGATTATGATCATCAATATAGGGATAAAGTTAAAAATTATTCATCTATCAGAATTATAACTTATGATATAATATATAATTCAATATACATAGAATATTCAGTTGGATTTGTTATCATATTTATTTCCAAACCTAGAATAAAACATTCAAAATCTATCATGTGGATCCTTAAGTATATGAATGGATCAGAAGACTGTGGTCTTTTCTTTAGAGAGGATGATCCTTTTTATAGTCTTAATATTCTAGAGACATAGATAGTCAGAAGAGGATAATAGGATTCATATTTACTTTTAGAAGAATATCAATTTGTTAGATATCAGAATTTTTGAATATTGTAACACTAAATACAATAGAAAAGAATCATCTAGTGTTAATAGAATATAATATGAATATTGTTTGTTTGAAGTAGTTTATGAATTAATTAATAAGAATTTATGACTAAGGGATTCTTTTCTATGATAGATAAACTATAATCCACTTTTTTTCTAAAAAAATGTGTTCCATGAAAGTACCAAGAACATTAATTTGATGTACCAATTTATTATAAATATGTTGGAGGATAATGTTTTGGATATCAAGAATATTCTTCGTATCCAAAATCTAGTGGGAATTTGCACCAACAGTTTATCTCAACTAAGATAGAGGTAGAATTGTGCCTCAATGGGGCTTGGGTGAATGGAAGAATAAAAGTGAGGAACACTACTACTATAATCAGTAGAATGATGTTTTTGGAAAGGGTTTGTTAAGTTCTTCCATGGAATAAGTATTCAAGTGTGATATTATTAGGATTTTAATCATAGTAGAGAGCATCAAAATTTTTTAGCAATAGAATTTTGACCACCAAAATTACATTCATAAAAAAATTGATCAGTGGTAGGTGGATAAGCTCAGTTTATGGGAAGTGACACTAAATCTCTATGACAGTGGTTTTTTCATCAAATATTCATATATTTTGATGAAATCATGGGTAGTCTATAATGTTAGTGAACCTTATAAAATTAATTCTCTTGAAATAATAATATAGCTATTTTTATTGGGGAATGCAATTGTGGTCGATAGTGTTACAAATAAGTAATAGTGAAATTCCATTTGAATGATTATCCATGAATATGGGATAGTGGTGTGACATGGTCAAATAGAAAAGTTCAGTATAATACGTAGTAGCGACTAGATCTGAATATTAAATCACTATTTGTAATAATTAATCTAAAGCATGAAATATATATCAGAGTCTTACAGATTGTTAACCATCCTATAATGAAACATTACTGATAGTGTTTCTTATTTTATTGTAATTATTTTTCTACTTATGTAAATATAATTAAGCCACAACCATTATTCTCATGAATAGAGGACATAATTTTGAATCACATTATATTAACATATTTTCATTTATTTATATATGTACTTTTGTTGAATGTATTACTATTTCTTGAATTTCAGTTACTTTTACTTTTCCTATTGATGTGAGTGTGTGAGGTTGAATTAGTGAGGTTGGTAGGTTGTGGTGCCTTCACACTTTTGGTACACTAAGTAAAAGGGGAATAATGGTTCTATGGGATATGTTTTTCACTGCACTGATCTATGTAGAAACCTCTACTGATATTGTTATTGTACATCTAATGAATTTTTTGTTAGTATATGCAATCCTTTTTAGGTGAAAGTTCTATCCCCATAATTTTTCAAAACTAAAATAAAGTCTATTAATCATTAGGTTGGGTGATTTTCTTATAAAAGATGTTGAATTTGTTGTTATGTATTCCCTTTCAGTGACAGTGATAATATAAATTAAATTTCATAAAAAATAACTCTATGATACCTTATAGAGTATCTGAAAACCTTATATCAAATCAAACATGGGTAGTATTTGATGTGGAATGACGGGGTTTCACAAATATATTAAGTTATTACATTTAAATGAGGGGTGTGTAATGTTCTCCCAGCTAATTCCCTTGATAATAAACCTTTTTACAGTTTATTTCAATGATTCAAGGTTTTTCTATTTGTACAATGAGTATTGGTGTCTTGAGGATGGAAGGGAATCTGGTATATAACATGGTGAAAGTTTCATAAGGTGATATTATGCTTCTTTTGAGGTTTTTATATAATGGGATAAACTTGGATGATCCCTGTGAATAGTAAGAAATATAAGGTAGTAGATCTTATTGAAAGTGATAATGGAGGATGTTTTTTCACTTGGTGGTTGTATCCAAAGTTATCATAGAGACTGGACATCCAGAGGTAGATTATTTTCATGTGAAGATGTTTTTTTTCACATGTGGTATTTTTAATATTTATGGATTAGTAGAATCAATTATTTCTTGTTAGAGTACAAGCATATTTAATGGTGGGTTGAATATAATGGACTATATTTTTCCTCAAGTGAGACTTAATTTATTTTTGATTCACAAGGTCTTAGGCCCCTTAAAGGTATAAAATACTTATTCTACCCTATAATTTGACCCTTTTTTGATCATTTTTTTATACCAAAACACGATTTGTAGCCTTAGGTTAAATTTTGATAAAGATATGTATAAATTCAGTTTTAAATATTATTTAATATTTAAGAAATAATTAATATTTATCTCATGATCATGAACATTGTTTTCTCCTAAATAGGCATAAATAAAAATTATATTTATTTTATTATGTTAGAAATTTTGAGTTTACCATATGCTAGGTTCTAGTTATGTTCCCAAGTAAAGATCCATTAACCGAGATACTTTGGGCCGTTAATTTAGGTATACTGGATGACCTATCTAAAGGTTATTTATTAATTATTGTTAATATGCCCCATGGTTATATAACTACTTCCATGAAGATATGGGAAAGATTTGGTGATTGATTGATCAACATATCATTCAGAAATGTTAGACTCTCATGGAATCAATGAAATTTTCATGAAGTGATGCCATTTATTCCAGGATGTAAGAAATTTGGATTAATTATTTCATCTCAATTTTCAAAAATTCAATCATATTATTCTATAATCAAGTTTGTAAACTCTTATAACTAACATCATGATCAAAATTATAAATAAAATAATTATTTTTAAAAAAGAATATTATATTTAAAAAATAAATTTAACACATTAATTCTCCAGATCACGTGTTTATGAAGGATTTATAGTAAATTAAATTCAAAGAATAATTTACACATCTTCTTTCCAAGAGTATTATTCTTGAATAACTATGTTTTTTCCACACCGTTCAAGTGAATTCCATTTTTTAATTCCATACTAGTGAATATTTATTATGTCTTTGGATTTTTTAAGATATTTTATATTTAATGTATTATTATTAAAAAATTAATTAAATGAGTTTGTTTGATATTGTGAGAATTGTCAATTTCCATGAATTTTGAGTGTTCACATTCTACAAGAATACCCTTAGAAAACAATTTCATTATTTTTCAAGTGATTTATTATTATTCTGAAATTATTTGAAATTTGAAATTTATCATGAATACTTGGGTGATAAGTAATCAAACCACCATAATTATTCCTCATTTTTATTTCTCTATTCTATGATGAATGGTTTGAAATTGATGATTTGGTTCAATGATATGATTAATGATGGTGGGATCAGTGGATATTGAAAAGGGATATTCTATTGTTGAATAATGATTTATAGTGAAAGCCAATGAATCTTTATTGATGATTTTTGAAATTGTTGATGTGGTACACAATGAATTGTATAGAAGGAATCAAATATGATAGTGGATGTCTTGGATGGTCCACGATGGTGAGTTACAATCCCTTGGTGTGTTAGGTGTGATAAACACAAGGGAAGGTCCTATAAGGGAAAGATTTGGTATAATAATTAACATGATTTATAGGAGGATACATGTTATAGATCTGGATTTTCAAAATTCATGTCTTGTAGTACTCGAGGTCACATAAAATTTACATCAAAATTTGTGATGGATAAGGTCTTTATAGAATTATAATTATTTTACGCGGTGTGAATCTGGGTCACATATTATATATTTTGGGCCATGTAGTTTTAATATGTACAAGATATACATGCTAATAAGATAACTAGGTCTATATGTGAAATTTCAATCCAGAAAAAATGTCTAACCAATATTTCACACATGAAATCAATAAGACCTGAAGGATGTTCCTGACCCCCCCAAGATGGTGACTAGTATCTAATAAACCAACAATAACAAGAGGGGAATGATATTACTAATTTAAAACAAAAGACATGAAATATATACATATGGATAATAAGAAAATAAATATTCCATAAATCCAAGAGTGTCAATAGTTTTGATACAACCAAGGTCACCATGATATAACCAACGTACATGTCCATAAAAAAAATTAATACCTTTATAAAACAACAACTAATCAATGTGATAGATGGGAAAAATCAAATCATATCACCATAAGCTACATGTTACTAGTTTTAAAAAACATCACCACATTACCATTGCACGTTTCCCTTTCCTGCATTAGAGAAAACAAGTTCAACACACCCCAAGGGATTTTAAAGATTTTAAACCAAACAGTCTTGGTAATCTCCTACTGAGGTGTTCCATATCATATCTATGTACATTAATCCCAATATGATCTATGTTAAGAAAAACATTTATGATAAGAAGTTACACAATTTTATATCCAAATCATGGGAAATATTTTCCCCTCGTTATAATTTTTTCACAAGACTAGGTAATATAATTTTAATGAATAATTTTCATAAACTAATTACATTAATAAAAACATGTATCATATCATATCATATCCAAAACGAAAATGGAAAACCACCCTTAGATAAAAAAGGTCGAGCTCACTTGGTCACTCGTACCTCAATCCAAGGAACTATTTCTCTTTCTCATGAATTGCTTCGTGATGTAAACATCAAAACCCATAGATCAAACATGGACCTAAAGATTGATATGAATAATAAATATAATAGAATGGAATAAGGTTTTATTAACAAGTTGATAATGGGTTTGGGCTTTTCTCCATGAGGTATTTACTATCTTTTTAGGTGTTTTAGTTCTCCTTGGATGGCAGTTTCCTTCATGTGAAAGATGCATGGAATTTTCAATATGTGCCAAGGGCTGGGGAAAGGAAATCACATTTCACCGAACATTTTTATTCTCATGTAAGACAGGCTTAGAAAGCATATCAAAAGAAGGCTGTCTATGGGGACATCCTTTCCTATCATTGAAAGATGAGTCAGAATACGATCTCCCATATGATGTTTGTAGATAATTCACTTTTATTCCTTGATGCTAGCTAAAAATATCTGTTGGTGGTCTCAACAAAGTCTTGGATGAGTATTTTTACTAGAGTGTTAAGGTTATCAACCCGTCCAAGATACACCCCTACATTTCGGGTAGATGTGGTAGCCGCCATGCCACTTACCTATGCCCCATGTTCGACATGCAGTGGGGTATGCTACCAATGGTGTACCTTGGGGTTCTGCTCTCCCCAGAATGAACTTGTATCAGGTACCTTTATTACATCGTGAACAAGATCTTGATTCACATACTCAACTAGAATAACCATTATTTTATCATTTGGGGGAAGAATCTCATTAATCAAGAGTGTCATATCAGTCATTCTGGTCCATGCCCTCTTAGTTATCAATGTTCCCAAAGAGATAATATCTTCCATTAACAAGATCTTAGTGAGTTTCAATTGGGATGCTGCTGCCGATGGGAAGCATCATCAGACCTCTTGGGGTAAGCTAGAGAGGCCTATTCACGAAGTTGGAATCAATGTAAGGAGACCAGAAGATACCATCCATTGCATTCTTGCAAAGTTGGAAAGGGAGATTGTGGAAGAATGTACCCTATGGGGGAAAATTATGAGCTCTAAATTCAGGCGGGATATAGAAGATATTTGTATCCATGCATCCCCTTTCTGGTCTTTGATGTACCCTATTATTCCAACCCTTCGTCAGCACTCCAAATGGATTTTAGGGAAAGGGGATATTCTCTTTTGGTAGGATATTTGGGCGGGCTCCATGATCATATTCTCAGGGCATCCTAATCCCATGGTGTTATTCAGAGGGGCTAGCATGAACCATCATTTCTTCAAATCCATGTTGAACAAGGACCAATAGGAATTGTTTAATCTCATTGAGCTCAATTATGAACCAGATAAGTGCATGTTCACTATATCAATGTCAAGTACCTTCTCTTAAAAGGTCTTCTATTAGATATCAACCACACAAGGTTAGGAGGATTTCTAGAATAAAGCATCCTAGTGCAGGAGAGTACCACCAATGTTCAACTTCCTTATCTAGATGATTCAGAACCATGCCATTCCCATAGATGACAATGTAAAGAAGATGGGGGTTAACTAGGAATCAAGATGTCAATGTTTCATTGTTCACTAGGAGGAGAGCTCACATCACCTCTTTTTCGAAAAATAATTCTCCCTAGAAGTCTGGATATTTTTTGGTGACTTCACTCTTGTTTTCGTACAGGATGGTATTGGAGCCTCATTCTTTGAATGATGGTGCTATGGTTCAGAGTCCTCGGAACTAGAAAAAATTTTATGATCAATCATCTTGAGTGTGGGGTGTTGGTGTATTTGGTAGGTCATAAATAAGTCTAGGTTTTAGGGGACTTTGTCTGCAGTCAGATCCGTCAACATGAGAACCCAATCCTTGCTCATTGATTTGTTTAATAGGTTCATTAACTATAATGAACAACCCTCACAGAGATATTTACAGTCAAAGCATGGATTTGGTGTAGCCATTCTCCAGGATGAGGGGTCACTCGGTCAAGTGGATACCACCAGCCATGGGGATCAAACTGAACATCGAAGGGTAATGTATCTCAGGAGTAATGTGTTTGTGGGGGGGGGGGGGATACGCGACCTCAGGGGAAGGTTCATTCTAGTGTATTCTACAATCTATGGGAAGATGAGTGTTATACAAGTAGAGGATAAGGCCATGTACACATGATTTAGGCTATACATCCAGAAGAGTTTCATTCTCAATCAGATTGAAAAAGAATCTATGATCATTCATGACTCATTGAAGGGGAAATGTTTCACTCTCTAGTCGATCGTATACATCATCTGTAACTGAAATGGGCATCCTTAGAAATAACAAAATTCATATGGTACATACATGGAGAGAATTTAAAATGGTGGTGTGCAATATGGCCTCCCATGTGACGGATGACCTAGGGGAAAATGTCACAATCTTCATTAGTACTCATCCCTTAAAACCGGAGGGGGTCAACATGGTTATAGGGGATCAACATGGGCTTTATTACATCGGTCCTCCTTAGAACATTTGTACCTATTCCAAGTCCCTATTTGGGACTAAATCTCTTGCTGAATAAATATATTACTATGATGACTTAGAGCCAATGAATCAGTAAACTAGGGATTCAGGAACACTCCTGAATATGAATACCATAAAATATCATGATCAAATTATTATAGCTAATGTATTTTTGATCTAATAATATAATAGCACCCAAAAAGTAGAAACCCCTAACAATTTCAATAGACAAGACCTAATACCAAACCCTCCACCTTGGTAGCCAAGGATTCCATGTGTGCAACATGTTAAATCAATTTCAAAAATCGTAACACATTTTAAAAAAATCCAAACAAACATTTTCATCAAAAACATTATTTGAAAACCAATTTCATTATCCATTTCACAACTAATTAAAAAAAATTTCCTCTAACAAAATAAAGGGAACAAATATTTTCTCAAAAACCCTTTTTATACACTCATATAAAAAAAATAAAGGATTATTAAAATTAATTTGGAAAACCATTTATAAAATAAAGATCATAATAGTTCATAGAACATAGGCTTGAGACAGATCCAAGTAATACAATTAAAGGCCACACACCACCAAAAATAGGATCCACACTTTGGAATGAAGTGTAATTCAAGGTAAATTAAAGTAAATACCAAAAAAACTGATCCCAAAAATTTATAATTTTGTATCTATATATAAAAGTTTAAATGATAAGATAGATCAACACATACCTAAAGAATCACATGGCGTACCACAACCGATAAATGAACTATCTTAAGGAATAAAATCACATAAGGGATCTATAAGAGGTTGAATAAGATTCATTCCATGATAAATAAATATCAAAAAACAAAACTGAGATCCACATCCAAAATAAAGAGAACTGTCGAAAGAAATAATAGATCTATCAATCTTACTAGAGCATTGACAACTGATCCAACTGAGATCAAAACACCTAGATATGAATTTCAAAAGAGATAGATTCAACCAAAATTACATGGAGAAAGAAAATGTTTTGGGGAATGATGTATAAAAATTAAAATGGATATAGGAAACCAAAAAAAATTAATCTTCCATAATAGTCATAAATCACGTTTTCAAACATTGATTCATGATGTGAACTTTCAAAATGATTGAAATGCCAAAAAATGGATCACATTGTCTTTAAATATTGAATACCCGCTTCATTGTTAAAATAATATCTCATGTGATGAAACATTTTCATGTCGTAATCCCAAAATCATGTATTCCTCCCTATAATATTCACACCATGAATATATATTCACGGAATGAACCAAACCATATATCCATTTTCCATCTTTCGAGTTATCTCCTCCTCTAATTACTCTGAAGATACCTCAACTCATTTTATTACACCCATTAAGATGCTTCAAACCCTATAATGAGCTGTACCTTAAAATTTAAAATATTATAATTCTCCCCTCCATAAGAATTTTCCTTAGGAAGTATGACAAAAAAGAAATATTAGACAAGAAGGGAGGACACTACTTGTTGACCAAAAATTTACACACCCTTATATGATGAGAATCAAACTAATGCAACCATAACATTTTTACTAGTGGATTGGAATTACCACACAAGACATTCATCTGAGTAACAAAAAACTCCACCTATTTCTCCATAATAGAAACACCTTTATCAACCTCAATTTCCATGAAAATCAAAACATAAGAAGGATCAAGATGGTATTTGTTGTGTTGAGATATATTGAATATGTCATGAATAAATTTCAACTAAGATGGTAACACTAACTAATAAGAATCACGTACAATCTATGTAGTGATCTCAAAATATACAAAATATCATAGAACATGATTCCACTCTTTGCCATGCTGATAGTGATGCAGCTGAGGAGATACATTCAAGAAGACTCAAACCAATAGAAAACTTCAAATCCAAATGCTGATGTCCTATATATGATTTCTACTGAATCTAAGACTTAACCAAGTGTGTAAATATATCCCAAATCCTCAATGATATTTCCAAAAGAAGACTCAATCCCATAAGAGAGGCATTGCCCAACATTATCCAATAAAGAGGTAACCAAAACCAGAGACCATATAAAGCCTCTAAAAGAGCTGTTAAGAATGAAGGCGGATAACTATTATTATAATAAATCTTAATTATATCTAGATGGATACCCCATGATACACTAATATCCATGATTTAGGCATGGGGAATATCCTCTGGAATCTGTATATCATGCCCCATATAACCATATATTTATGGATGATAGGATTTACACAATCTGAATTTATTTCCCATCACCTATAAGATAATATTCAAGAATATAAAAGTAAAAATGGTATCCTTGTTAGAAACAATGGCAGAGGGGACCCCATGCAACCTCAAAATCTCTTGTATGTACAGGTTCCCCAGATCCTCAACCTTGGTGGTGTCCCAAATCCGAATAAAATAACCTGATTTTATAAAACAATAAATCACCACCCAAATAACATTCCTCCCTTGGGGAGTCTATTGTAATTAAATGATGAAGTCCATGGGCACCTAATCCCATTTCCAAACTAGTAGTGAATGAGGCTAGAGTAGACTAAAATATTTTAGGTTCTCTTCCATTATCTGATGGTATTTGTGACAACCTAACATGTGATTAGTGATGTCTCACTTTATAGTTAACATATTATGTCATAATACATATTCATAGTTCCTATAAGAATATCCTATAAATAACTATGATAATCATGAAACATTGAGTTCTAGAGGGATTATGGGATGAAAAAAATATTTCAAAAGTGAAGAATTCCATCACTAGGAAGAGACCAAATAGAAATGGTCTCCCCATAATATAAGTTTCCTTTATTCCAATGCACTCTTCAACCAACTTTTGATAGAGTAGAATAGGCTCATGGATAGTTGATGAAAAATAGACACTATTTAGAACCATACAAGAACCATTATTCAGTATGTCTAGATGTAAATGATTAATAAACTCAATAAGGTTCGAAACCTATTTCAATTTGAGGAAAACCTATGTTGGGTACTTCGTACTTAGATCACGTCGATGAAATTCCAATTCCCTATGGTATATGTGATGGTGAACTTAAACTTATGGAGGTATTCCACATATCTCTTTTATATAAGGATAAATTCCTTATAATAAATGATTTATCTCAAGATCCTATGGTTATAAAGGACCATCAACCTTTAATTGAAGAAATAGTTTCAACAAAACTTACACACATGCATAATAGCAGTGATCTCCTTATAATTATTGGGGTAATTCTTCTCATGTGGCTGAAGATACAAAGATTTTTAGGCTAAAAACCAACCATACTATATAGGTACACACCTTAAATTAGTAATACAATAATTAAAATATACAATATATCTCTTATCAGTTCTTAGAAAGATCAAAGTATGGGAGATTGTTAAAATATATGTCAACTCCTTAAGAGAATTCTATAACTCTATGTCCCAAGATAAGTTTACCCCTTTCTTCGTAATATATGTCAAAGGTGATCCGAAATTTCAAAAATCCTTTAATAACTACTAATAATATCTAGCTAGACCCCATAAGATTTTTATCTCAATGTACGAGTGTGGTTCTTCCCATGAAAAGTCAACTTTCAACTTCTCTATGGATAGACTGAGAGACCATTTTCTAAAATCATGTGCCTTAATAATGTTACCGCTTTGAACCGGAAAATTCATTTTGGAATCTTTATATAGAGGGGGTTACTAAATAAGATTTATAGAACCAAATTCATATGGTTCTCATGCTAAAGATAAAATATAAAATAAACCAGGATATCATCCATGAATACCACAACAAAGGAGTTGAGTTACTAGTGAAATATATGGTTCATCAAATCCATAAACACTATAGGAGAATTGGTTAAGTTGAAAGGCATTACATGATATTAAAAATTCCCATACCTGATCATGATGGCAGTATTTAGGATATCAAACTCCTAGACTCTAATATTTTGATACCCTGACTGGAGATCAATTTTCAAAAACCAATTCACCTCATTTATCTAATCAAATCTGTCATCCACATGAATAAAAGGGTACTTATTCTAGGACTTCATCCACTTTAACTTCTAATTTTCTATGAAAGGATGAAGAGTAGAATCATCATTCTATGAAAAGATAATAGTTTCCACAATAAAAAACTAGGATGAATAAATCCCTTCTCAAAATGACCATTCATCAAAATGTTGATCTTGTTCAGATAATCAGGTTACATTAATAAGAGTGTACATAAATTAGCAATGTAGATTAAACTGGATGAATTCCGAAATCTACCTCCATTATTGGAGGAAGACCACAAAATACATCATGTAAAAACTCAATGAAATCATTGAAAACTATGGAAAGATTAGAAAAATATCCAACATAATTAGGATATAATACCATGATAGATAATAGAATCCTGAGCTATAGGAGAAAAGGTCCCACACAACCACACTTCAAATATCACAATCCCTAGAACACCTTGGATCTGCCATCAATAACAGAGAATAAAACATGCCAAGGATAAAAATTAATATGGGATCCATGAGTGACCAACTATTACATCCTGATAATGATGTCAAAAAGACTAAAATAAATAACCAATAAATCTCAGACCAATGTTTCATTGTCTATAAAAATATAATAAGATGTAAAATGAAACCATGGTTCTTTCCTATTTCCAAGGGGTGTTGTAATCTCCATAAAATGGGCATGATATCCATATAAAGATTATACACAATTAAAAAAAGATTATATAAATGAGTGAGAGGCTACCATATCAACTAGATTAGATGTCATAGAAGACGAAATAAATATTTTACCTCATATTGTATTCAGGTCCGTATTGACCTCATCTAGAAACTAATATTATGTAAGAAGGTGATTAACTCCTAAGGCCTATGGTTAGAGCTCTGTGAACTCTGAATATTATGAATTAACCATAATGGAAATTAACACTAAATATCCCTAACCATAATGGTGGATAAACAATTCTTGAAATAATTCCAATAGTTAGCCTTGGAAACCACAATCATTGCAATTATCTATAGGTGTGGGACAAGGCCATAATGTGTGAAAACACTTGAAAAAATAAAAGAAAGTCATGGTACACACTACTGGTTGTTACTTATAGTTTAGAGGAGTCCTGATAGTGAGAAATTTTTCCTCCACCATTTTAGTTATCATTACACATGATTTTCTTTCTTGGTGTTCCACTAGGACTTATACTAGGTGGAAGTGATGATCTAAGGGAGATAATGATTCCCACAATATACATTGCTTCTATAACCACCCTATTGAACATCTCAACATAGGTGGTGGGATTGAACATATATACCTATGATTAGTTGTTAGGACACAAACCCTATTTATTTCTGAGTCTTCCACGAATTATTCATCACCGCCACTTGATCAAAATGAACAACCTCTACAAACCAATTTGTGAACTCAAACACTGAATTATCCCACTACTATAAGGTGATGAACTCAAAGGATTGTTCTATTATCATATTTTATAGGAATAACTATTGATGGAAAGTGGTCTTGAGTTACTTCAACTCTAATAATACATGTCAGTTTTTATAACCATGTAATCCTAGAATCACTTTATAGGAACCTTGAGTTTAAACATTCTCATTACACTATGATGGGCTCAGGTCTATCCAAGAAGTTTAATACCTGATTTGTCTTTGCATATAGTCATTTTCCTCTTGGGGTTCATTTATACCCTTAAATTATAGTACTGTTTCACATAGGAAAATCTTGATCGATCCCTATCTCCTTCAGCTCCTAGTTTCACCACAATATCTTGGTTTTCAACTAATCACACATTCTAGTCCAAAAATGAAATTCCTATATGATATCCTTTAAGATATTATAATCTAGAGGAGGAGTATATTGAGGAGAATCTTATACTATATTCTATCGAGGATCCCATGGGATTATATTATAGAGTCATGTTAAAACACACAAAAAACATAAGGAAGAGATCATACAATGAAACAATCTCAGTTTAAACATGAAGAACATATGTAGAAACTAAGATCATGGTCACAACCCAATATAGGAGACACACATCCCAAAATACCTTGGTGAATTATGGGATTTCATAGTAAGTGTTGTACAAGCACTAATTGAATCCTACCCCTCAAGTCCCGATAATCCTATCTCATGTCTTCAAACATCCCATGACTAAGAATAACCATGCTCCATTACAATATTTTTACAACCTTTCCTAGAAAAGTCATTCATCCAAACTCCAAACTAGAATGTCGAAATACCAAAGTGAATTTCTAATTCCTACAATTTGGTGAGTAGAAAATGGAAACCAATAATAATCACAGGTATCAATTTTCCTAACATGAAACAAGACACATGAAATATATACAAAAGGTTAACCAGAAAAGTAATATGTCATAAAATAATGAGTGACAACATTAGTGATACAAAAATAGAATCAAGATAAAACCAAGATACATATTAATAAAAAAATAAAGGACATTCCAATAAAAAGACTCTTCCTCCATGTAATATGTTGGAAACATTCCACTGTCTTACCACTAGCTACCCACACCCAACTAATGTAAACCTCTTGGCCTAAGTGTGGAACCTTTCCCTTTACTACATTAGATAAAATAAGGTCTGCCCACACTTGAGGGAGCATGTATGGTGTGATACAAATACTCTTAGTATGATCCCACTCTGCTATTCCATATCATTTATTTATAAAATAATTCAAATATTCTCTATTTAAATAAAACATAGATTGATATTAGGTTGTACATTTTTATATCAAAATCATTGAAATATATTTTTTGTTTTTAAATCTTTCACAAAAACTAGTGTTACAATTACAAAGAATAATTTATAAAAATGATTTAAATTGATCAAAGAAAGTATCATATCATATCAAAGTCAAAAAATGGTAAAAATCCCTAGGTAACAAAGGTTAGTAAAAATAGGTCACTCATACCTATATCACAACAAAAACTAGTGTTCAGCCAATTACCTAGAATCAATGAGTCTATAAACTAGGGATGAAGGAACACCCTATAAATTAAACTCCCTACAACGTGAAGACTAATTTACTAGAGCCAATGTATCTATGATCTTGGAATGGAGGAGAACCTCCAAATTTTAACCCTCTTACAATTTCATCATACATGGCCTAATACTAACCCCTCCACTTAGGCACCTAAGATCCCATGTGCATAATATGTCAAATCATTTTCAATATTATTTTTACATTTCAAAAATAATTATAAACAACCCTTTTTTTATCAAAAATGGTATTTGAAAATAAAATTATCATTCCATTTCCCAACGATTTAATGAAATGTCTCTTTTACCAAAATAAAGGGGGAACCTCCTTTTCTAAAAAATTATTTTTACTCATTCATATAATTGAATTTAAGGATCACTAAATTAATTTAGAAAACCAATCATAAAATAAATATTATCAATAGTTCAATTAATATATGCAAGAGATGAAACCACCTACCTTAATTTTGGGTTGCAGAACACCCATAATGGGATCTACACACCAAAAAGAAATGGAATTCAATAAAAAGTGAAATGAGGCCCTAAATAAAAATTACCACAAATTAAAATCATCGGACCACAATCAAAAGGGTATATAGTGAAGAAATATCAAAACATAGATCAAGAATCACACGACTCACCACAACTGAAGAGAGAATCAGCCTATCTCAGACAATAGTAGAAGGGGACTTGAAGAAGTCGGAGAAGATACATCAAATGATCAATATATCCCAAAAAAATATCCTAGATATGCTACCAAACCCATGAGTATCATAGTAAATAAGAATACATCCTTCTAAATTACCAAATCCTTGAAAACTAATTCAAAAAAGTTCAAAATTCCAAAAAAAATGAGTTCAGAAGAGTTAGATTCACCCAAAATATTCAAGACAAGATATCTGGTTTATGGAAGAAAGGAGGAGGAAAATTTCAAAGTGGTTGGGAAACAAAAACAATTAATCTATTAGAGCATACATGATTTAGGACGTGAAACATTGATTATTGATATGATCTTTCCAAATGGTCGATACACTGATAAATGTGCCCCCTTGGTATAAAATGATGAATTAACTATTAATTGCATGAATAAAATAACACATTTTGAAATATTTCCTTTTCATAAACCCAAAATCAGGGCTTAAACTTGAAACCATTCATATTGTGTATATATATTCATTCTGTGAACTGACTCTTGTTGCCCCTTTTCCATCATTTGAATCATATCCTCTTACGATCATTCCTAGAATAATAAAATCATTTTGTTACACCATTTAACATGTTTAAAATCATAAAAAGAGGTATATAAAATAGGCTTCTTCATCACACATCGCATTGTCCAAGATACATGTTGGGCATATGAGAGACACAAATTAAGATATTTTATAAGTACACACTTAATGGACTGTGGATGCGCTATGTTGTATATTCCTTATGGAAAGACCATTTTTCTATTTAATCCACATGACTATATTAGTTTTAGTATAAATTTTATATGCTGAAAAGTATATTCGATGTCCCCTGATGATATTGTTTTATGTATACACACATTGTGTGAATATGAGAAATGATGAGTCCCACACACTGTATACCATATAGAATATGACATCTTGGTTAACTCCACTTGAGTTTAACATTATAAGAATATCATAATAACATTATATGGAATCATAGTTGAGTATATAGAATTATATATTACATATTGTATTATCATTGGTATTTTATTATCTTTTTAGCCAAATGTTGGAATCAATGATAAGAATTGTTCATTATGAGTATTTTGTCCTAAATCATTATGATACATACCTATTTATCATATATGATTTATTTTTTACTTATTTCAACCAATTAGGGTTCTTTATATCATATTGCAAATTATGGAGATAAATTCATATATTGTTGGAGTAGATATGGGTTTAGTAATCTGCGTAATATCACGCTAGTCTTAGAAAATGAGATGATAATACATATGATGGAATAGGTATCCCTCTGGATGGAAAGGAATGGATCCTCAACACAAGGATTTGGTAACCCCATTGGTTGATTCATACACTATACATTGAGGGATGGATCTGCCAAATGGTTTGGTACCCCCTCGACCAATATACAAAACCCAATGTTCCTTGGTTCCCTCACATGAATACATAGAGGTGTCTTAGGTGTTACAGATTTTGGGTAGTTACGATGATGTGTTGTTTGGGTGTTACATGTCTTTAAATATGATTGGTATACTATTTTGGATTATAGATACAACTTTTAAATGGGAAATTGAATTCATTATTTATGTGAATTTGGTTATCCTATTATTCTTGGTTATTGTGAGGTAGAATATTTCAAGTAGATGAGCTATGAAGATTGGGATTCTTATTTTCCTTGATTGTGTTAACTTTTAAAGGATATATGTCCTTTTTATATTCTCCATTCATTTAACCTAAAATCTATTTATGTTGCCAGAAATATTTCCTTTACATCATATGTTTTGGGCATCCTATAGTGTATTTTTTATACTTACCACTGAATGGGTTTTCTTCCCAAATGTGTTATGTTTTTGAAAAGGTTATATAGTTTAGTGATGAATTCAGAATATTTAGAGCTCGTGTAAATGTTATATAATGGTGGTGTATGGTGGTATATAGAATGGATGGATTCTTTTTATGTTATCTTCCCAATATCCTTTATAGCATGGAGATGTTTTAATCTATTACTCGTCAGTGTGTTTGGTGATATTATTCTGTTTTATATTTACAATTTCAGTTTATATTTCTATTTTTCATTGTAAAATTTAACTAGATTCTAATTGTTATATTGTTTCATTTTAATATAGTAATGTTATTATATATTTATTAGAATTTTTGATTGATTATATATATATATTGTGTATTGGGAATGATTTTTTTGTTATAGGTTGAAATAGTCTAAGGCCACTTTTGTATATTATGACTTCATAGTGCCTATAAAATTCCCTTGGCATATTAAAGGATGTATTAAGGTGGCACACACTATTTACTTATTTTAAAGGGGGGTCTCGATGGGTTTGATTGTTTCAATACACACCATATAAAGTAATATTGGAGAATAATATGCAACATGATTAAAATAAAGTGAATTGAGATGAAAACCCCTAACCTTGGATTACTACTAGGTTAGACACCCTCTAACTTCTTATATAATAAATTAAGGTTTATTATTACTAAATATCATAAAAGTATTTATATTTATTTTACATAATACCATTTTTTTAAATTTTATTACCCTTATATTAGTCCCTCATACTAAAAATTAATTATTTGATGTTAGTTATTCCATATGTTCCCTGATTTCTATAATATGATAGTTTTGAACCCTTCTCCTTAACGATTAATTCAAAAAATCTATAATTTCCATATCTATGATATATATATCTTTTATATATTTATAGATTTATATGATTATTTCATGGATATTAATTTAATAGTTTTTAAATAAATATATGAAAATTTTCATTTTTGGATATTATATTAATAAAAACAATATGTTATATTAATTAATGGGTATATATATATATATATTATTTTATTAGAATTTAAAACATAGAATAAATTTCTCATTAGTACAACATATTTATATTATATAATTTTTCATAATCATTCACAATGTAATGATTATATTGTCATTCATGTAGACTGTAAAACTTACACAAATAAAAATGTGTTACTATGAATTAATGGGATAGAATATGTTTTTTTATAATTGAAATATCAATTTTAAATTTGAATAATTATTTAAATTACATTTTATTAAAGTGTTAAATATGATTCAAGAATATTTGGATGAATATGATAAATTAAAAATCGATAAACATTGTTGTTAATTACTATGTAGCAACGTGACCTCCTTTGAAAACCTTCTATGATTTTAATGGAATTTGGGATCCCTCTTTGGTATGAGGGTTTACACAAATTATTTATAATTTTTAGGGATGTAATTTTTTGAGATATTTGAGAAAAAATATATTTAAATAAGTGGCTTTATGTGTATAGAGGAAAGGTCATTTTATAGATGAGTTTGAGTGATCTTTCCAAAAATTCACATCCCTCAAGGTAACTCACCTATTACTAATTTTAACCCATTTCAAATTTTAACACTTCATGTGTATATAGGAAAGCTCATTTTAGGTATTTTTTTACTATATTATTAATTTTAACCCTTCAATCTCATTTAACCCATTATCATGGTAACTAACCTTTTACCACAACTACAAATTATTTTGTATAAAAAGATGAAATTGATCTTATTACCTAATTTTGGTATACTAAATCCAAATATGAAATTAATTTTAATAAATTATACTTCTATAGGTGATAAAAATAAAAATAAAAATGTATAATATATAAAAAATATTGAAAAGGTCCTTTTAAACATTAAATTAATTTATTATTATTTATTTTTAAGTAATAATAAATAAATGAATGTTAATAAATTTTATAATATATAAAAATTATTTCATTATATTTAATAATATAAATATGATAAATGTATCATTTAAATTAAATATAATATATATATGTAATAATAATAATCATCTTAGATGAATCATATTTCTTTAACCTTGAATATTGTTGTAACCAAGTGTTTCATTTATTATCAATGATTCAATATGTGTTGGTAGTTGAATTGTAGATTCTTAGAGAATTATTATGGATTCATTTAATGGAATTTAATGCCATGCTTAGAAAATTTTCCTTGTCAATGTGATGATTGTTTAAACTGATATTAAAGATTGAAGGCTTGTGAAAAATGAATTTGATGAAGTGAATAATGTTTTAAACATGTGAAGTGATCCCTTATCTGGGTGAAGAATTTATAAATAAGGTGATACAAAATTATATTTTATATTTTTAAAGTGTATTTATTAAATTACATTGGGAATGTGTCTTTGAATTGTTATTTGAAGTTTCTTATATGTCATATTTCACTTCGAGATTTTTCTTCTATGTGTTTGCCAAATTAATTGGCCAACCTAACCAATAGAGGAACCATATCAATCCATTATTGTTGGTGGGGGACAAAAATGAAACTAGAGAGTAATATAAATAATCTTTTATAGAGGAAATAGGTAGTGAGTTCTTACATAGGTGGGTAGGTGTGTTTATAACAATTAATGGGAATTGAGTGGACACATAGTTCCCACGAGTGGCACAAAATGGGGTGAGTCGGTTGTCCCACTCCACACGGTTTCTACATATGTTATAGGTGAAAAAACATATTTCCATATCAAGTGGTGAGTGGAACATGGAATGATATAGGGAATTACACAACTGGGAAAACATCTGATGTGGGACAAGGAAGGGTGGTGTACTATTCCTTCGCTAAAAAATAAGTAGATAAAATAGTAGCCCTATGATCAAGATGATATGTGTCATCCGATAGAGGCCAGTGTTATCTTATTCATACCATGGTCTAGGGAACTTCAATGAACCTTTAGTCCACCATTTATGGGCCTCATTAATGACATATAAGCCATTTCATTTTATCAAGACATGATCAATATTTCAACCTGCATATAGTATACTGAGATGATATCACAATAGTGTTTAGATTTATGAACTAATACATGTTTTGATTCATGTGCATGTAAAACATGATGGATGTGATATAGAAGCTTGAACCAATATCTCTAGTGATAAATATTGGATTTAAATGTATAGGTATGATAAAATTATTATATTTATATAGTTTCACTAAAATGAATTGATCAAATGAGATAGATGTGCTACTATTGAGGAATTGATTCATGTAGCTGATTGTGCATAGTGGGAGTCTATGTAGCTATTTTTCTAGAAATCCATTTTTATAAGAGAAACATGTTAACAAATTATTTTATGTATCCATTTATGATATTTATAGATTTCATCTAGCTCATTCTACTAAGTATATTTGCATAGTTTATTTCATGAAGGCTTCCAAATAATAGATTCAGTTGATGTAGTAAAAAGTAAGGATCTACAGAAATCACTAAAAATTGAATATCATATAAATAAAAATGATAATACCTGAATATTTCACGTGTTTTAAAGTGCAGTATTAAAAAAAAGGTGCCTAATTTATTCCATCATTTTAAGCCTGATGATATGAGTATTTGAATGAGGATGAAGCATCCATAAAATATGGATGAATACCCATGCCTCTAGGTCATTTTAATGTCTGGTTATGATATAATAATTTAGGATATTATAAAGATTATATCCATAATTAAATATGAAGATAATTAGAATCCAAAATATGAATAAATTAAAATTAAGAATAAATTCTTCTTATTTCATGTATTTATAAAGAAAAAACCATGTAGTGAAATAATTGTTGCAGAAATTTTTATTATATATATATATATATATATTTTACAGGTTATATAATGTATTAGAAAAATTATTTTGTTAAAATGAGATGTTGATATAGTGAAACATTTCAAGAGGATAACTGCTGATATTGAAGGTGTGATGAGAAAAAAACTAATACATCTTGTATCCATTATTCAAGAAGAATTTGAGAATCCAAGTATATCTGTGTATCAAAGATAGAATTAGTTCAATATGAGAAATATTATAAGATGGTGACATCACGTGCTTATGTATATGAAGGTCTTAAGGAAAATCCATATGACACATGATATGAAAGGTGAGCTTTGAGACCAGTGGAACTGATCTTTATTGGTTGATACAAAAGATATTGAAGGAGTATACAAGTAAAGGGAATCAACATTTCATGTAGATTATGATCATCCATAGATTAAAATCCTTATAACTTTGGATCATTATTGAAGAATACTATTGGATCTGGGGTATCTAACAAGCTATTAGAGGCTTGTGATTGGTGTGTATAACCAACCACAAAAGAGGAACAGTTGGGGTGCCTAACCAATTTTAGAGAGATTATAATTGGGGTGTCCAACCATTTTTTTTGAATTATGATGATAGTGAGGAATCCACGTTATGGGGTATAACCAACTTGTAAAGAAATGGTCTTTTATTCTAATCCTTGAATATACGGTTTTTTTCTGAATTGTATATTACAAATGCACATGAGGTTCAATTGAAAGATTTTATTGAGTGAATTGAGAACTTTAACATGTTTAGAAGGTTGAATTTAAAAGGATAAATGTTCATAAAATCATTGTACCACTGATTCATCCCCCTCTTAGTGATACCTAACTAGTCCTTATACTCTATAAATATTTATATTTATATTTCTTATAATTAAAAAACAATTTATTTATTTTAGTAATCATCCCATTTATTTTATTAATCCATTTTATTATAGTAATTATGATAGAGTAACACATTTAGTAAAAATAAAGTATTCATAAAATAATTTCATTAAAATTAGTGATATTTTCTTATATGAATTGGTATCATATTATTTTAGTCAAAAATAATTTATTTTATGTAAAATAAAATTTTTATAATGGAAATTTATATATTTTTAAAAATATTTATATTAAAAAAATATAATAATTCCAAAATAGTAATATGTTTTCTAGTATTATACCTAATGACTACTTACCTTTTATGATGATCAAATAAAGAAAATATTTCCCTAATTAAATTCTATAAATTCATTCCATTCAAATAAATCATGTTAAAATTTTCAGTCCTTCAATTTTATTTTGGTATTTTATAAAATCTATTCTCTATTCTTGTTATTTTCACTCATTGTTGGTTTAGTTATACTAATAGTGAAACTCAAGGTTGAATATGACCTATGATATTTATTAATTATTAAAATATTAATATTTAATATTTACAAAATGATTCTATTCTATCAAACTTTATTGTATAAAATCAACAATTGAATGTAATACTTGGATTCATGTAGTTTTTAACTCCAAATCCCCATTTTTTTATTTTCAGAAAACCACTTTTTGGATGAGTGGGAACCTCACAAGGATCATATACCAAAACCAAACAACACCAATTAAAATATCATACCGAGTAAAAAATAAAAAACCACATTCAAATTTTAAATTTAAAATTCAAAAAGTGGAAATCTATAAATGTGGGAAACCCAACTCGATGTAAGCAACATGACCATCACCACCATCATCGCATCGCCAGATCATGTAGTTTTTTAATGTTTTATTCTTAGTGAATAGAGTATTGATAATTTTCTTCATATCTTGAATGATTATTTTTCTTCATAATATATAAATAGAAACCCAAATGAGATGGGGAATAAAAATGATTACTTAAATACATAAGGTCACATTCATGATAATTTATAATATTATATTGTATTCAATGAAAAGTTAATTTTGTTACACTTTTGTTTTAAACAAGTGAAATATTTTTAATGTGGGGTTATATAATGGAATAATTAGACTTTAAATAATATTTTAGAATCTAAAATAGTTATCTCTATCATGATAATTTATTTTTAATTTTTACAAAATAAATAATTTAATTAAATACTTGCCATATGATGATGTAATAACTGTTTAATTAAAGAAATATCAAATAAATTATATTAAAAATACAAAAAAAATATAATTTTAAAAATATTAATATCATCATAAAAGTTTTTAGAGGGATTTTACATTTCATTTATGTTTTAGAAGTATTGGTTCAAATTTATCCCACTGATATGATATTTTTGAAAATTAATGTAATAAATAGTGCCAAAATTGACATTGTGGATATTTTAACATAAATAAAATTTTATTAAATGATATTAAATTTATAAAAATCTCAATTTAGGTCAAATTATTGGTATAAGTCATAAAATGTAATCAATGAATCATTTAGTGGTCCTTTGTAATTTTATCATAGTTATCTTAACCCTCAAAGTGTAAATTACATGATATAATGGTAAGAGTTAAAATGATTAAATAAGGGGGTTAAAACAAAAAGATAAAAATTTAAAAAACTTATCTAATTTTAATTTAATGAGGTGTATGAAACTCAAAAGAATCATATATTCTAAATAAATCCCCTTGGACTCATTTAGAATAGATAATTAATATATATAAATTAATTTTTTTGAATAATTCAAAAAGTAACCCTTCCATCTCTTATAGAAGAGAACCCATTATTCTCTATTCATAACACTTAAAACCCATATTTTTTTGTGACAATATATACTAAAATGCTTTACTATAATCCCTTCCCACATTATAGACCTCTTATTTTAGGTATAACACTGACCTTATAGGTGTTAAGGTGCTAATCGGTGGAGATCATCCAAAAGTGTTTCTACTTTATTTATTATTCCACATCCTTCTAATATTCCCCAACCATGAATAAATAATTAATCCATTATATTAAATATAATGAGATGTTATTCTGTAAATAAAATCACCTAAATTCATCTCAAATTTCATAAAATGGGAAATGAATTTTTTGTTTTTGTGTGTGGTGGATTAGCACCTCGCCAACTGATATAATCATTTTTCCATCACCATTTCTCAATACTTGTATTTATGATGAAATTAATGTTTATTTATGATATTAATGAAATTTTAATCATTATTAAATAATAATATATCATTCATGTTACTACCTTTCCATGTATATAAAAATGATAACATTGGTTGGGCGTACATGTGACCTATCACCACCACGAAGTGATGTGATTCTATTTTAATCACTACATCACATGAATGATAAAAATAATAATATTTAAATCATTAATATGATATTAATTATATTATATTAATTTTGGAAATATAAAATAATTATTCTTAACTTCTTTCTATAATGATCATTGAGAAATGAAAATGTTACTCATTCTTACGTATGACTTTTCATCTCCATGACTGTAAAAAAGTTCATTTTCAAATCCATATTTAATGGATGGATTTAAAAGTATATTTGATGTACAAATTATATTATTATTTCATGAATATTATTCTAGAGTTTATGGACTAATGACCACTCTGAGTATAGAAATTATGCCATAGTCAGTTTTGACTCAAGTACCAAATATCATAAAAAATTCAACATGAACATAAATAATTAAGTAATTATTATAACATAGAAACAAGTTATATAAATGGAATAATAAACTTTTAAAAGACTATAAATTAAGTAAATAACTAACCTATGTTCATTACTCCTAAGGATAAATATTGTTTGTGATTATTTAGAATCAGGGTAAGGGAGTCTTTAACTTAGACATTGTTTTAAATGATTTAAGGATTTATTCTTCTAAATATTTATCATTCATGTCCATGAATTAAAAATGGTATTGTTGATCTATTTATCTATAGATAAATGTTTTAAAATGTTAATTTTATAATTTCATTCAAAATTTTCAAATTTTTAAGGGACACTTTGACTCAAAAAAACATTTTATAAATGTTTTAAATGGGTTTTAAAAATGAATTGGTTATTTAAATAACTTGGATTTTTTTACATATAATTATTGAAAAGAATTTAACAATTTCATGATGTTTAAATTATTTAATATTTTATTTATAAATTTTCCATGTTATTTTTTAATAAAACAATTTCATTATTATGTATATGGATTATATATTTTAACAGTATTTTTCACAAGAAAGGGTATCTTGATATATAAAAGTGTTTTTATCATGGGTTTAAAAGTGTTTCCTAGGGTTTTATTAATCATTTATCCCTGGACCTTATATAAGAAGGGTTGAACCCCATTATAGCTCATGGGTGAGCCTGATATAGCTTATAAGATTATTCTTAATAGCTTTAAGAAATAAAACATTTGAAATGAAAGCTTTTACTACAAGGACATTGTTACCAATACCAATAATATCTCCTTGAGTATTATCCCCTAAAGTATATTTTCCTGCTTTTATCTTATAATATTTTCGAAAAATTATTTGTTACTAGTTATATTCCTAGAACATCCACTATCAATGTACCAAGTATTTTTGTTGTTGGTACTTTCTTGGTTTTTTGAATAATAAAAACATTAGACATTCAGTGCCCAAACAATATTAGGTTCAGTAATGCCCGAAAATAAATTTTTTGGAATATAAATTTGTTTAAAAAAAATAGGATTCATAAAATCCTAGGAAGTGAATTTTTTTTAAATAATAAATTTTCTTCCAACGTACATCTCTTTTACATTTATTAAAAAAGGGACAATTTTTTGGAAAAAATAAACTGTTACTAAAATTGTGTCTTTATAAGTATAACCCATTCTGAAACTAGTACCGTGGTGAAGCATTTCTTTATAAATTTTATAAAAAATTTCATTACTAGAGGTATATTTTTTTAAAATATTCTTCAAATAAGAAATTTTAGATTTTATTTTTACAAGTAAATTCCTATCCTCTACAATAATAGTTTTGGAAATAATTTTTTCAAAACTAGTTTGTAAATAATTTTTCGCAAATAATAATTTTACCCATTCTTTTGAAACATTATAATTTTCAGAGTTATTATTATCTATATATTTATAAATATATATTATTTCATTTATTAATAAATATTCTATTTAATTAATTTTATGTAGTTTTTCTTTCAAACTTTACAATTTCCTTTTTCAAAATGTTTTGAAAAATCAATAACTTCTTTATAAATATATAAAGTATTATCTTCACTGGCTAATGAATATTCCTCATTAAATGACGTAGAATTTTTCTCATTAGGATAGTTTGTAATTAAATACATACTTTTAATGTTTTTAGTAGTTCATTCCTTTTCCAAGAGACATTTTGTTTACTTGAGGTACTTTTGAAAAAGGTCATATGTTTCTCTATCCAAAACTATCATTCATGGAAATATCTTCAAACGATTCACCTCCAATAGCACTTCAAGTTTATACATACTTTAGAAATTTTTCTATCTTAGATTTATAATATTTCATGGTATTAATTTTTTGATTTATATTTTTCTTATCTTTCTACATTAGATTTTGAAAATATGGTCTGATATGTGCAGATTTCATACATTAATAACATGAAACTTCTTTTTTACTTTCATTTATTTCCTTATTAACTTTCATGTATATTCATTATAAATCCTTCATATAGAAAATTGTATTCATAATTATAGACAAATTAAACGAAACATTTTCAAAATGTTCATAAGTATCTGAATTGGATTGAACAATCAATTTCTTCTTTCAAGAGGACATAACAACCTTTTCAAAAGATTATTCTTTCATAGGTAAAGTTGATTTTGAAGAAAATTCTACTCCACCATTTTTCTTTTTCGATTTCTCATTATCTATTTTTTATATACTTTTATATTACGTGATAGTTCCAATGATATCATTTAAATTAAGTTTACTCACCATTCTTGTTTCATTAACAACTGTCCTTTTTTATTCCCATTCATTAGGCATGATTTAAATAATATTTTTGGTAAGTATTTCATCATCAAGCCCTTTTCCCCAATATCTTGTAACCCATTTAGTATTTTCATAAAAATTTGATTCATCTTGGAAACTAAATCACCATGTAAAAAATAAAAGTCTTGATAGTTAGTTTGTAACATAGCTCTTCAAGTTTTAACAATTTTGGATGTACCAAAATGTGTAACCTAAATATTTTTCTAGATACTGTTAGCTGCTTCACAAGATAAAGTCTTAATATGTAAGAGTATAGTTATGGAGAATAAGAACATATTTCTAACTCTATAGTTGAGTTTAAATTCTTCTTTTTTATTTTATTTATGTAACTTCCTTATTAGGAATCTTATAGTTTCTAGTTAATGTGATAAAGTTAACTACTCTAGTGTTGAAAATAAATCTTTTCATTATATCTCTCCAGTATTAATAGTCAAAACCATCAAGTATAGGTGGTCCATTGGGATTAATATTTCATATTGAACCATTATTCATTCCTACCATGGCTATTAAAATAAAATATATTCTTTTCCACAAAACATGTTTGTGTAAAAAAAGTTCTTTAAACAAAATGTTTATAAAAAACCTTAAACAACTTATAATAGTATGTAAAAACTTTGGAAAGTAAATGAGAAGTGGAATCCTGATCTAACACCAATTTTTTAATTATTATATCATAATTATATTGATTTGGATTTTAAGAATATAATTATATAGATAAGTTATAATGGGAGTTAATTGTAGTTTAAAAATGTATTTTAAAAGAATTAAACAAAAAAACACTAAGACTATTAAATTATGTAATTGGACATTAACCACAGTATAATGATCATAATCACATAATTATTATCAGATAAAATATAGTTATTTAAATTTAACTGAATTGGTATTATAATGATTTTGATTAACCAGATTATGAATCATAATAATGGTGTATATGATTAAAAGAATTAGAATATATTAAGTTGAATATAATGATCAACTTTACTACTCAATATTCACAGTGGTTAAATAAACTTGTAAATAATAAGAAATTGTTATAATGAAGAAATAATGACATAAAACTATTAAAAGAATAATCACTTTTAACATTAAGAGTAAGGTAGTCATTAACCATAACTAAAGGCATCCCTTGTTTTATACTAAAAGGAATATCTTTTTTTCCTCATCAAGGAAATTCCAAGATACGATGATCAATAGATTTATATTATTGTCTATGGAAGCTCTCAATACAATCATCATCTTTTATATTGTCTACATATCCCTAGTATCCCTTGATCTGATGGATCAGATCCTCCTTCTTCTTATCCCCTGAAACCCTTAATTATAATCACATATTAGACGTAGAAACAATTACAAAAATATTATTAAGAATTAAACTAACAAAGATTCTTTAAGAACTCAAAAACTATAAAATAATTAAAAATACAAAAAACAAGATGTTGATTCTTGGTATTATAGATATATCTCAAGTAAATGAGAAATTTGAAAATGAATTAGCAAGATGTAGCTTCTTTACCAACATCAAACTCTTCGAATGAATATGTATTTATAGGTGAACTCTGAAATATCATCTTGATCTACCAATGGTAATATTTATTTGAGTGTGTAGCAAGGACGTAGACACCTAACACCAGAGAGATCATAAAAAATTTCATAACAAAATGTTCGACATCATGTTGATTTACACCATTACAGTGAAAAATGTATTCCTTACATTAGAAATATGTTTTCCATATTATGAATATAAAAAATATTATTCTAATTGACATCCTTACTTTTTTCATTATGATAATATTTATAAATGTGAATCTGATATTAATTGATATTTGTATCAGTTCAATTGTTAATATTTTTTCATTACAAAATTCATGACCGAAAGTCTAACTTCTAGTTTAAATAAAGGTGTGTCTAATTAATCAAACACATACTAATTATGGTAATCATAATAGAGAATAAAGTTTATATGTTAATAATTAAGAACTTATTATAAGTATGGTAAAACATAATTTTTTTAAAAAAAATACTAAAACACATTATACATAAAAAAATAGTAAACATGTTTTAAAACATACTTGGTGATTTAGAAAAAAAATAAATGGAAAAATAGTAAATTGAATTTATGACTCAATAATGTAAAAAGTGCAATAGAATAAACCATTATACTATGATGTGGGTGAGAAAATATTGTGTATTTTTTATTTCTAGAGATATAATTTCTATCCCATTTTAGTTCTCATTTGACACTATAATGAGTTTTTCTATATATTTTTTTGGGCTGCTAGTTGTGGAAATGTCAATCATGTAATGTTATAACTTTCTATCATGCCAAAAATATAATTAATGATACTTCGATATATTTTAGAGTTTTACTTGTATATATTTTGGAATTGAGGGTCACACCATAGTTGGAGTTACCACACTCTGATATAGGATATGTATTAAAATAAGTGGTGAATCTCCAAGTGTTATGTGTGATATAAAATCAAAGAAACCTTGAGAGATAAAAGCCACACATTCTTAGGGAATTAAATTTTTGATTTGGAAGTATATTGTCTATAAGAAAATAGGAATATAGGAAATACAAATTCTAATGTTACTTGAGGTATAAGAAATAATAATAATTCTATATTTAGATCTTCTCATTTGTCTTACAATTAGAGTTATGATTTATATCCTTACTCTATTCCTAATTCATTTGATAATAAAGTCAAATGTGGGAAATGAGATAACAAATGATGCACACCAATGATATGTTTCCATAAAAATAGGATTAGTAAAAATAGTAAAATACCATTATGTTTGTGTGTTTTCCTTATCATTGTATCTCACATCATCACTTCATCATGATTGGGATCCAATCACACATACTGATGATGAGAAAAATACAGATCTATTGTTGGTGTTTTAGCTGCCACTAATTTACTCTACCTCTCAGTTATGACATACAGTCTCCTGTTCTATTCAAATAAAATTTGGATATTTAAACATAAATTATATAGAATAATCCTAGATTATAGTTCTTTTATAAAAATCACGAAAAATGGAAGATAGGCTATAAAATGAGTTTAATTTAAGATTTAGTGATATTGTTGTAAAAATATTGTTACAGGTAAAATTAAAAAAAATGATGAAAAAATGATTTTAAAATGTTTTTGATAATAAATTCCCTAATAATATAACTTTTAGAAGAAATATATTTAACTTAAAATAAATTTGGAGTTATATATTCAATAATCTATGAATGATGAAATAAATAATTATAAACATTTTTATGGATTTTATGTAATATATATCAAGAAATGGTTTATAAAATTTTATTTTTGATTAGATATAATGAGAAATTTGAAAGGTATATGCTATAATACTTGATTAACCATAAAATATTAAATAATTGTTGGTGGAATGAATAAGATAACTAAATAAAAATACCCAATAAATATGATTAAAATCATTCTTTAGAACATTGTATTTTTAGGAATTAATAGATCGCATACTATATATTTTTCATAAAAAATATAATTTACCTATAATTAATTATGAAAAATAATTTAATATGGATAAAGGGTATGATATATTGAACTTTAAAAAATATAAATGAAGAAATGGTGTGACATAATGAAAAAATGGGTTAAGAAAAACCCATATGAATTTGGTATTGTGTGAATCAAAATCAAAGGAAAGAGACAACGGAATTTCAAATTACAAGAATCAAAATTGAATTAATGATTATATATATATATATGGGTTAATATATATAGTATATATGCTAAATTGGTGTATAATATGAAACATGTCTTAATTAAAGGAAATTTAGATGGAACACTATTACCATGGATTCCTGCTTGGTCGAACACCCTCTCACTTCCCAGTATAATAATTTTGTGGTTAATTATTCATAAATATAAAAACATTATTTTATTTATTTTACATAATATGATTTGTTTCATAATTTATTCTGACCCATTCATTAATCCATTATATTTAAAATTAATCTTTGAATATTAAGTATTTTGTTTGTTCCATGGTCGCTTTGGTATATCGATTTTGGACCTTTATCACTAATAATGTATTCATCACCTATATAATGGTAATTTAGATGATATAGATTACATTAATAGAGTTATTAATTCCTATTATTATTTAATGAATCTAATATAAATTATATAAAAATAAAAATATGAAATTCTCTATTTTTACGAATGTATAAATAATAAAAAGAATTAATTTTGTTAATAAAAATACTTACATATTATCAAAAAAATAATTAAACCTATAAGTTAAATTAATTATTAAAACAACATATTATTGGTATTTAAGTTTTTTAATCAATATTTATAAAAACGTTATAGCATCGATCCTGTAGGTGGTAAAACTGACTTAAACAAGAATGGTTTATAACCAATAAATGAGTAATAATAGGTAGTTATATTACAGAAATATCATGTTTTTGTTATAATAATAATGAAAATTAAAGGTTATTAATATTTTAAATATGATTAAAAATAGGTACATAATTAAGATAAAATAAAATTAGACAAATGATGTGGTCACATAGTATGTGGTAACTAGACCTCCTTTAGAAATATTTTTTGGGTTTGAACAATTCAAGAGTCTCTAGTGTGACTAGGGGATTCCAAAAATTAAAGAAAATTTTTAACAATATAACTTGGTCTAATTTTGGTGATTTAATTGAAGGAATATTTTTTTATATGATTATAGGGGAAGTCATTGTATAGTGAATGTTGAGTGTTACTTCGGAAAATACTAATTATTTAATTTACAAATAATATAATTTTATGCGGAACGAATCAAAAAAATGAACATGATTTGAATATAGGACATACATTACATTATAAAAGTAAATAGAGATATATTTTAGAGCTATTTTTTTATATTACTTCTCATTTAAACGATTTTACCCCATTTTACCACTTACCATTGTAATCAACTCTTATATCGTTAAGTTATTTTATTAAATTGGAATTGAAAATATTACACGATTTGGAAATTATAATTTAAAATATTAAATTAATTTTATTAAATTAAAATTTCAAAATATATAAAATATATTTTAAAAATAAAAACACAAAATATATATAAATAAAATTTCAGAAAAAAATTTAAACACCAGATGTATTTATTTTTATTTCTTACCATGTAATAATCATTATATTAATGTTAATGATTTTTTAGAATATATTATCTATTAATTTTCTAATTTTCTTTAATCAAAATAAAATAATTTTAACATTTAAATAAAAACACAATATATATATATTTATTTATAATAAATTTTTTTAATAAAATCTATTATTTTGGAAAAGAAAATTAATTTTTTTACTTTATAAATCTTTATTTATATCACAGATGCTATTTATTAGTTTGAAAAATAATTCCTTAAATTTAGTGAACTTTTTTTATTATAATCATTCTTCTAATGTAATATATTTAAAATTTTTTAAAATTCATAAGTAATATTTCTTTAATCTTAATGATATTTTAATATATGAATTAGTATCCTTTTATTTTCATCCAAAATTATCATTTCTTGTAGAATAAATTATTTATCATATAAATATTTTTATTTTTAAGATTTATTTATATAAAAAATATACATGTAATTCTGAAATAGTAATATATTTAATTGTGTTATACCCAATGGATATATGCCTTTTATAATGTCCAAATAATTGATATATTACTCTCGTAAAATTATATAATATCATTTTATTTTATCTTCTAAAATCATGCTTCACATTCCTTTAATTTTAATTTAGGATTTTATAAATCTATTTCTC
Source organism: Viscum album (assembly GCA_963277665.1). Taxonomy (NCBI): domain Eukaryota; kingdom Viridiplantae; phylum Streptophyta; class Magnoliopsida; order Santalales; family Viscaceae; genus Viscum; species Viscum album. The sequence continues at coordinate 337,654,530 of OY728144.1, forward strand.
TTTTCTTGATGATTTTTCCAATATAGGTTTAGTTTTACTAACAGTGATAATCAAGCATGAGGATCATCCAAGAGATTTCAACATTATAGAAATTTTATTCTTTAATATCCATTATCCAACATTATTCTTTTCACTTTTAAGTGATTTAATAATTCATGGTATATAATACTTGGTTTCACGTAATTTTTTTAAAAAAATCCGTTATTAGTGAATAAATTATTTTTAATTTTACTTTTATTATTATGATTTACTTTCGGTTCAAGTTAGAAATAATAACACAAATAACTTAGGTATATAAAATTCATAATAAATTATCATATCTTAAATTTATGGTGTGATAATATGATGGTGTATATAACTAAATGTACATCAAGGTATATGGAATGCCATTATGTTGAGGTAGAATAACAGAATTATAAAGGAATGATTTAATGATTACCTATATAAATTTGTAAATACGAAAACATCAGCTTGGATTTCCTCATTGATCTTATAAGAAAATATAAGGAAAAAATTACATATTCGTTATAATGGATTGATATACAAAGTTAGATCAAGAAATTTTCATTTGAGAGGACATCTGATTTGGTCCAAATTCCATGATATCTATCATATATGTAGTGGGGGTCCATGAAGAACAAATTTTGACTATATCTATTCAAAACCCCTGATTTAGTTAATATATTTTGAGGATTATTCAAAAGGATTTGAATTTTGATTTGAATTTCAGTATGACATATCATACCAAACCAATGTTGTCACTATTTTATATTTATTTGATAAATTGATTATATGATGCTTTTTTATATTTTAGGAGTGGTTTTTATGTATTTGAACAAATTATAGAATAAATGATTTTTTCATGGTTTTTCTAATCTACAAAAAAAGTATGTTTAAGAAAAATATTTTCAGTATCACGTGTATGGTTTAAACATGTTTTTTCAAAACCCTACACCAACAATTTTAACCTCCTTTAAATTTAAATAATACATTTCTTAAACACCTGATTTTACATTTATTATCTGTTTATCTTCCTCTTGATAGATTTATAAATATTTAATAAAACTTATTCAATTCAAAACAATACATTATAAACCATAAAACCAATATAACTTTGAAATGAAAAATATAAATCATGTATAAAAAAATTAATAACATGTACATGTAACTGAATATAGATACCCTCTTACCTTTAATCATGTTTGATAGATAAATATTTTAATTGGATCACCAAAGGACTCTTTATACTTTGGTTTATCCACGTATTGACTGAATCACACAATAGTTGTTTAATATTCTCCTCAAATTTCATGATATACTAGTACCTCTTGATGGAAATAGGAGATGGAGTTTGATAGATTCAATAATAATTTTTTAGGTGATCTCTATCTCAATGTTTAAAAATGTATATATAGTACTCAATACACTCTTGATCCTTTGTAAGAAATAAATAGTATGTTACACAACTTTAACATCCTAATATTCATGACTGTCATGACCCATCCCCCAGGGCCCATGTCGTGACTACCCTAATCCCACCTTCCATGGGCCAGGGGTTGATGACTAGAACTGGAAAGGTATATCCCTAAAAAGGGAAGGCATTGACTTTAAACCTATACAAACTCACACCCCAAGAACACAACAAGATGCAACCACGAAGTAAAACTGTAGTAATAAAAGTGTGTATAGAAAGTAAAGCGTCTAGAATACAAGCCCAAATGAAACATACAACTTCAACAGAAAATAGTAAACAAATCCTGGAATCATCTACAAAGGTTCATACCTAAAGGGTAGGTACAACTCATCTCCACAACTCTCCATGTCAACTGTCACTGCCATCCACTGTCAGTTCCTAGATCCCTGAGAATCAGTCAAGGCTTCCCATCATCTGTATAAGACACAAAAAGGTGAAGGAAAATCCTGTGCAGGGGTGAGTATAACAATACCCATAAGGGAACCCGATACCCCATAAGGTCTCTCTGAATTCCACAAAGGAAAACCACAAAGCATGATCTCAGTCACAATTCACAAAGAAAAAGACTCAAGTCAATCCAGGTATACAACTTAGAGTTTTGAATGAAAGATGTTCAATCTAAAGCTATATCATTTTATTCTGTTAGGAAGTTTCCACAACTGAACCACTAAGGATTTGTTCCATTATCGATCCACACAGGGTTGTATATCACTAATCTATGATGGGCCACTATAAGGTTGGTCCTCCTCGGGTCATGCATTTCTAATGCACACAGGGTCACTATATTGCTGATCCACACATGGTCTCTATGATGCTGATCCACATAGGGTTGTTAGATGTTGATCCACACAGCGTCGCTAAGATACTGATCCTCACAGGGTTGCTAGATTCTAATCCACATAGGGTCACTAAGATGCTGATCCACACAGGGTATCTATATTGTTGATACTCAGAGGGTCACTATGACACTGATACACATAGGGTCGCTAAGATATTGATCCACACAGGGTCTCTATGATGATGATCCACACAGGATCACTAGATGCTGATCCACACATGGTCGCTACATAGATGACATCCAGCCACAGGATTCCCACACCCGGTGCGCTTGAGATATGTAGTATCTGCACCTCTGTATATAATTTGTTCCTTAACTCATACAAAGTTCCAAAAAGGAGTAACCTAATGGTCCGCCATGTTGTAAGGGTTCCAACGCAACAGACGATGCATCAATCAAACACCCAGTCTGTGAGTTATAGGCACTTTAGTGCCAAGGGACCAGTTGGATTCAGATACAATCCAACCCAGACACACTCCAAAAGTCTCCAAAACTCATGTGGTGTATCTCAAAAGTATCTTCTTGCTCTAATGAGCACAACGTCATAGACGATTCGTTAAAAAAATGTCTATTTCACATGATACAACTCTTTAAGAGAAACTGAGCCCGAAAGGGGTTTGGGTCCGGGCCGACGTGACCCGTTTTGGGATGACCTGACCCAGTTCGGGTCGACCCAACCTGGGCCGAACCAGTCTGGGCCGTGACGAGCTCTAAATGCTGGGTCACCGACTAGGCCGACCTGTCGGGCGACGCGGCCTGGTGCACTGGCACGGCTCGCTAGCCGGGTGGCTACCCAACTCCCTGAATGGCTCAAAGAGCCATTCATCTCTTCAATCAATGGTGCCACATGGTCCGTGTGACCTATTCAGTGCGGGTTACCCTCCACCACATCTTTTATGATGTGTCCCATTCACCATGGCGTGCAAAGGTGAGCCACCTCACCAATGCGGTCGGCCGAGTGTTAGCCACCCCTTCGGATTCGCCACGGTGCGAAGCTACACCACCTTCTTCTCTAGCCACCGACGCCGATCTCTAGTGCTGCAATGACGTATCTTCCGTGGGCCACCAGGTGAGATCTGGTGGTCCGTTTTTCCTTTCGATCATGCCTAAGGGGGTCCCGGGTTGCCTCTGTCATTGTTTGGCTCCCGGATTCAAGGTTCTGCCGAGTTGTAAGATCGTCCTTCAAAGAACACGACATGTACGAAGCAGCGAAGGGTCCAAGCCTTTTTTTATTTGCCCTACGCCCTCTGCATTAAAATCATAATAGGTGGTATCCATTTAAACCATCGATGATAAAATCTAATATTATACCCCCTAACTCGTGAACCTTTGGATGAGGTTGTTATTGTGGAGGATGAAGAGTCATCATTAATTGATGTCACTAACATTCATTGATCCCAGATTGATACCTACAATAACATCCAATATTCTGTTCCTGGTCGGTGTAATATTTCGCATTGCTTCGTCAAATGTTCCTCACTTCCTCCTCACAAACCAAACCTCATGCCTTACTTAAATTAATGTGAAACTGACCATGTTTCACAATATTAATGTGGTTTATTTACAGACCACATTTAATGTTCCAACTTCGTGGTTACAAAACCAAGTGTGAAACCATTAAATGGATTGACAAGTCATCGGTCCCACCACCACCACTCAACAGTTACCAAAAAAGGAAATAAAATATCTTTTTTGTTATTTTTTTTGTAATGAACAAAAACTATATTTTTCTCTCAACCTATTACAGTTGAAGTAAACCTTCTTTAAGAAATTGTTGTAACTAAAAATTGAACAGTGTCCACAAATTTTTAATCTCGGAACCAGTTCAAAAGATAGAAAACACTGCCCACACATTTAATGTACGTACCTTAAAAAAATTTCCAAATTCTGTTCTGGTCACACCAGGCCTCATAATCACACGCCATTAATTTTCAAAGACTCGTAATAATTCAAATCAAATTACAAAAAATTTACATGGAATTTATAGTTCATTACATTCTCCCCACCTTAATGATTTTCATTATAGAAATCTAAAACAAAACTAGGGGAACAAATGGGGACTGAGCATGTATATGAGCCTTCCGCTCCCATGTGCTCTTCTAGAGGTTCTCGTGCTACCAATGAACTCACACTAGAGAAACCACCCACCCAAGAGGGACCCTCTCCTGTAATTCCTCTATCTCCACTGGGAACTCTACAAAATTTGTCCCATCATCGATGTCCATCTATCCCTAGTCGATAACATGTGATGGATCATTCATGTACCTCATCAGCTAAAACACATAGAAACCATTATGCACCTGGTGCATCTGTAGGGGAAGAGCTAGATAGTATGCCACCTCGACTACTATACAGAGGATCTAGAATGGTTTAATAAAGCACAGAGATCACTTTACTCCCCGACTAAATCTCTATAATCCTCATCGGGGTGAGACCTGGAGAGAGACATGGTCTCCCTCCTCAAACTCTAAGGGTCTCTATCTTCTGTTAGCATAAGACTTCTTCCAGGTCTCTGCAGTCTTCATCTTCTCATAGATGATCTTCACCTTCTCTGTGGTATACTTTACCTTCTTTGGACCCATAGGTTCTGTCTCCCCTAGATCTGTCCAGCAAAGAGGTTATTATCATGGTCATCCCTACAAGGCCTCAAATGGAGCCATGCTGATGGTGGAGTGATAACGGTTGTTGTATACAAACTCCACTAGTGTTAGGTGGTCCTCCAAACTATGGCCAAAATTGATAACACAACCACAAAGCATATCATTGAGTGTCTGTATGGTCCGCTCTATCTGACCATATATCTGAGGATGAAAGGCAGTGCTCAAGAATAGCGATGTTTCAAACGTCTCCTACAACCCCTTCCACAAACGGGATGTAAAAATTGTGTCGCAAACTGAGAATATAATCGATGGTACCCTGTGAAGTCATAAAATCTACTGTATGTAGATACCTCCCAGGCTCTCTACTGATCACCACACTTAGATGGGTAGGGAGTGGTACGACTTGGTGAGTTGGTCAATGATCACCCAGATGGAATCGTGGCCCTGAGACATATGTGGTATCCTTGCCAGAAAGTCCATGGATATGACTTCACACTTCCACTCTGGTACATCAAGTGGCTGAGCTAAGACTGGTGGTACATGATACCCAACCTTCACTTGCTGACAAGTGAGTCGTTGATATATGAACTCTGCCAGTTCTTTCTTCATCCCTGGCCACCAGTTCTGATGTTGGAGGTCCTGATACATCTTTTACACTCCATGATGTACTACCAAAGGGGATGTGTGTAACTACCTTAACACGTCCTCTCATAGGGTCACTGGTACCAAAGTGCTTCCTATGTAGAGGATGTCGTGCTCCCCCCTTCATCAAATCCATCTAGAGCATCTCCTGGGGATATCTTATCATATCAGGCCTCACAGTCTACGTTCCCAAGTTGTGCCACCTAGAATCTTTGAAGGAGTGAGGGAGTAGTTGTCCTAGACTAGAGGTAAGCTAATCCTTCACTAACCATGAAGGATAATCACAACGTGGCTAGCTGATATGTTGCCTCACTCAGCAACTGTAGACCAGACCTCCTACTATGTGCATCTGCTACTACGTTCCCCTTCCCAAGAGTGTAGACTATTTCAAAGTCATAGTCTCGGAGGAACTTTAGCCATCACCGCTATCTCAGGTTCCAGTCCTTATGTGTGAAGATATACTCGAGGCTCTTGTGACTAGAGTAAATAGTAAACCATTCACCCATCAAGTAGTGACGCCACATCTTTAGCGCAAATATCACTATTGCTAACTCTCGGTCATGGGTAGCATGGTGCTGCTCGTGCTAACTAAACTATTGTGAGACTTAGGTGATCACTACTCATTCCTAAATCATGAAAAAATCTAGTATAGTCCATAATGCGTCAAAGTAGATAACATACCCAATGCCTTCTTCTGGTATCCTCAAGATGGGTGCACCCATTAGTCTCTGCCTCAACTACTAAAAACTATGCTGACACTTCTCCATCCTCAAGAAAGGCTGCCCCTTCTTCTTCATAGTTGAAAAGGGTGCTTCTACCCTGGAGAATTCAGGTACAAACCTCCATTAGTATCCATCCAATCCCAGGAAACACTGCACCTCGGTCACACTCCTAGGTGTTTCCCAAGCAAGCACTACCTCTATCTTCTCCAAATCCACTACTAATCCAGCCTACGAGATAAATTGCCGCAAGAAGTGGATATCCTATATCCATAACTAGCACTTTGAGAGCTTACCATAAATATGGTGCTCTTAGAGTGTATCCAGAACTATCTGTAGGTGCGTGGTGTGCTCCTCCTCCGATGCCGAGTATATCAAGATTTCTTCAATGAATACTACCACGAAGCAATGAAGGTATGTCTAGAAGATCCTATTCCTGAGCCCCATGAACACTTCAGTAGTGTTATTTATACTGAAGGGCCTCACAAAGAACTCATAATGACCATACCGACACCTGAAGGTCATCTTTGGTACTTCCTTATCCTGTACCCTAAGATGGTGATATCCTGTTTTGAGGTGTATCTCTGAAACCCATCGATCTCCCTTCATCTAGTCAAAGAGGTCTTCAATCCTAATGAGTGGATACCTTTTCTTCATGGTCACCTGGTTAAGGTACTAATAATACACACAAAGCCTCAGACTCCTAATGTACTTCTTGGAGAATGAAATCGGGTATGCCTACGGAGAAACAATGGGCCTTATGAAGCCCTTCCTATACAAGTCCTCCAGTTGTACCCGTATCTCACGAATCTCCGCATGAGCCATCTGATATGCTGGCATAGATATAGGTGTCGTTTCGGGGTACACGTTAATGTAGAAGTCTACCTCTCTATGAGGAGGCAGTCCCAGAACATCATCAGGAAAGACAATAGCATACTGGTCCACCACTACAGGATAACTCAGAATCCTCATATCAACTGCTTCAAGGGTAAGGATATCCAAATGATGAGTGATTGGATATAACCTCCTCCGCGAAATTCCATCCTATGTTGAAAAGGTTTCCCTCTCACTGGAGAAGGAAAACTTGATCCCATCCTCACAGACACACAAAACATTGTGCCTAAAATAGTCGATGTGAGCATAGACTGTGGATAGCCAGTCCATACTGAAAATGATGTCGTAAGGCCTTAACGCTGCTACGTGGAGATACCAACCAAAGATCTCTCCTTCTAGAGTGATATCACACTCTCTAAACCAGTGTGTAATCATCAAATCTTCTCCTTTAGGAGTCTCAAATCGTAAGGATCGAGCCAATGGCTCTGTCGGAATCTTCGAGCTCTAAATGAGTTCCCTGGAAATAATAGAGGGGCTGAAACCTATGTCTTTAAGTATTGTAGCTAGTGTTTAATAGACACAGATAATACCTCTAATCATATCTGGATCGCTGTGGTCGTATGCCTCTCCTGCCTGTAGCTGATCTCACCCCTATCCACCTGCTACCTATGGAAGGGGTGGACCACTTGGGGGTGGTGATGGTAGAGCCTTAAAATGCCATCCACCACCTGCTACACAACCCACTCTTATACCACATCTGCCACCCTGCAAACCTCCTCGCTCGAATCTATGCCTCTTCCATGGTATTACCTTGACCGTATGATGATTTTCTGTATGATGGGTCAGGCAATCCCGAGCCATGTGGCCCTACCCACCACACATGAAGCACAGTTAGCTTCCGAGCTGACCTCCTCTTCCTCGCAAGTGCTTTCCCTCCGACCCTATGTCATGGGGTCCTCCTCCAGAAGGTCTGGCCCACTTGGGCCTCTACACCATCTGCCTAATGCCCGTTGCAGATGAATCAACTACATGTTTCCCAGTGGTGACTCTCACTGTTTATGCCTGCTTAGCCAATAACCTCTCTACCAATAATTGTCACTCGAGCACTCCAGCCTACATCGGGATATTCATCAATACAATCGACACTCTGATCTCCCACTGGAGACCATTCTCAAAGGTCCGGGTCCTGTAGAATGGGTCCCGTACCATGTTGATGGAGTTTCACGAGAGGTCAGTGAATCTCATAGAGTACTTGGCTACAACTAGGCTACCCTGCTGTATGTACAAGATCTTTTAAATATGCACAGAGCGTAGTGTCTCTGGAACTAACTCCTCCCTGAAGAGGGTCTCAAAGTCCAACCAGGAAAGCATTGCCTCCTCATGTGACTGGAGCATCTGGATCCACCATCTTCCTTTCATGCCCTATAAAGGACTAGTAGCTAGGATCCCCATTTTCTCTGCTAATGTCCCAAGTAGGCAGAATATTCTAGCCACTGTCTCCAGCTAGTCCTCAGCTGCCTGAGGATCTGTCTCACCTAGAAATATCAGAGGCCTGTGTCTCTAGAACTCATTCAACACACTCAGTTAGCATACACTATATGCTAGCGGGACTGGTGGAAACTGCTGCCCAACAGGTGGTGGTGCTGCTGGTGCACCTCTCGAAGGTGCTAACACAGTAAGAGGGCCCTGCACTGAAGCCTTGTCGCTCGGTGGGCCTTCATTGTGAACTCTATTGGGAATCCTGGATGGCTATCTACATGGTTCCATCCTAAATAGAAACTGGTGCACCACCATCAAAACGTTTTACCTGGTGTGATAACTCAAAAGAGATCAAAAGTAAAACATTTCTAAAACACACACAATCTGTTTTTTAGTGTACTGGGTCCGAAATCATAATTTAGGGTCCTAGTGTATGGATATGTCAGTCGTCACACCAACACTAGACTCCCATAACTGAAAAACTGACTCAAAACACTTAACACTATTGCACTATTGGATAAATAAAAGTCCTAGTTCTTTAGTAGAACTGACTCCACTGATACAAAATTGTCACGACCCGTCCCCTGGGGCCAGTGTTGTGACTACCCCAAGCCCGCCTTTCATAGGCCAGGGGTTGGTGAATAGCACCAAAAAGGCATATCCCTAAAATAGGAAGGCATTTCCTTTAAACCTATACAAACACACAACCCAATAACATAACAAGATGAAACCACAAAGAAATATTGTAGTAGTAAAAGTGTGTACTGAAATTAAAGGTGCCAGAATACATGCCCAACTGAAAGATACAATTACCAGAGAAAAAAATACACAACTCCTGGAATCTTCCACCAAGGTTCCTACCTGAAGGGTAGGTACAACATGTGTCCATAGATCTCCACGTCAACTGTCACTGCCATCCACCATCAGGTCCTAGGTCCCCGAGTCTCAGTCAAGGCTACCCATCATCTGCAGAAGACTCAATAAGGTGTGGGTAAAGCCCGTGTAGGGATGAGTATAACAATATGCAGAAGGGACCCCGAGACCCACGAAGGTCTCTCAAAATTCCACAAAGGAAAACCACAAAGCATGATCTCAATCAAAAAGAACAAAGAAAAAGACTCATCTCAATACAGTTATGAAACTCAGAGTTCAGAAATAAAGATGATTTATCTAATTCTATATCATTTAATTCTATTAGGAAGTTTCCATAACTGATCCACGAGAGAGTTGTTGCATTGTCGATCCACACTAGGCCATATATCGATGATCCGCGACGGGCCGCTCTATGGCCGGTCCTCATCAGGTCACACATTGATGGTCCACACATGGTCATTAGATTGCTGATCAACATAGGGTTGTAATGATTTTGATCCACATAGGGTCTCTAGATGCTGATCCACATAGGTTTTCTATGATACCGATATTTACAAGGCCGCTAGATGCTGATCCACACAGGGCCACTAAGATGATAATCTATAAAGTGTCTCTATGATGCTAATCGACCTAGGGTCGCTAAGATGTTCATCCACACAAGGTCGCTAAGATAATGATCCACACAAGGTCACTTTGATGATGATCCACACAGGGTCTCTAGATGATGATCCACACAGGGTTTCTACACAGATGACATCCAGCGATAGGATTCCTTGCACCCGGTGCACTTGAGTTTAGTAGTATCTACTCCAATAGATATCAGTCATGACTCAACTACAACAATTTTCTATAAAGGAGTAATGGAATGGACCATCTTGTTGTAAGGGTACCAATGCAACATACAATGCATCAATCAGACGACCGATCTGTGAGTTATTGACATTTTAGTTTCGGGGCCCGGTTGGATTTGGGTAAGATCTAACTCGGTTGTACTCCTACATTCTCCAAAAACGAAGTGGAGTATCTCAAAATGGCCAACTCACTACAAGGATCCCATCACCGTAGATGGTTCATCAAACAGATGTCTGCTTCGAAAGATACAACTATTTAAGCGAAACTGGACCTGAAAGGGGTTCGGGTCCAGTCTGACTCGGTCAGACCAACCCGGCCTAGGTCGACCCGACCCATTCTGGGTCTAATCAGGCCTGACACGAACCGTATTAGGCCAACCTGATTGGGATAAGCCATTAACAGGCCCAGCTTGATGGTGGGGCGTGGCCCACTGGGCAACACAGTTTGGTGCACTGGTGAAGCTTGCCAGTCAGCTGGCCGCCCAGCTTACAGAACGGTTCGAAGAGCTGTTCAGCTCTTCAATCAGCAGCTACATGCGGTACATTGGTCCCCCTTCGCCAAAGCTTCAATGCAGCGGCCCCTTCACCATGGCACGCGATGACACACCGCCTCGCCAACACGGTTGACCAAGATTCTGTTGTCGCTGCGTGACTCCCAGATTCATGGTTCTGGTGAGTTGTAATATTGTCCCTCAAATAACGCGACAAGAATAAAGCGACAAAGGTTATGGGCCTTGTTTTTTTGGTCCAAACCTTTCGCGAAAACATCATAACAGGTGGTAGAAATCTCAACCATCAATGATAAACTTTATTATTAAACAACCTACCTCGTGAACCGTTGGATGAGGTTATGGTTGTGGAGGTTGAAGAGTCCTTGTTCATTTAAGTCATTGGCATTTGTTGATCCCGGTTTGATCCCTCCAACGATGACCAATCTTCCATTCCTCATTGGTGGAAAATGTCACGTCACTTTGTCGGAGGTTCCTCACTCGTCCTCAAGAACAAAACCCTAAGCGTCACTTAAATATACAGGAATCCAAAAGTGTTGCACAAAATTAATGCGGTTCATTTATGAACGGTATTTAATGTTTCAACATCGTGGTTACAAAACAAAGAGTCAAGCCATTAAAAGTATTGACAAGCCATCGGTCCCACCACCACAACTCAACCGTAAAAAAAAGAAATAAAATATATTTTTTGTTATTTTATTATATTTTCAAAGTTCAAAAACTATCTTTTTCTCCTGACCAACTGCGATCGAAGTGAATGCTCCCTTAACATAATCCTGGTGCTGTGAATTTAATGGTTCCCTTAGGTTTTTAATCCAAGAACTAGTTCAAAAGATAGAAAATTTCGCCCACACGTTTACTAAACAAACCTTAAAAAAGTTCAAAATTATGTTCTGGGAACACTGGGCCTCAGAATCACACACCTTCTATTTTCGCAGACTTGTAATAATCCCAAAAATAATTAAAAAAAATTACATGGATTTTCTAGGTCTTTATATGACACTCAATGGGGCCTTATATTGGTTTTCAATTTGACCTCAGGTGTTCCTCTCTATATGATCAATTCTATCAACTAGCAGTAAGGTTATATGGTGATATAATGGGGAGAATGTACCCTCATATAGGAGTATGAAAATAGAAAAAGTAACCAAAATTCATCTATAAATAACAATTAGTGTACACATAATACAAAATAAATACTTTAGAAAATGTAAATGTAGAAGCATATAATTATACAAACTCATAGTCATTCAAGTATATCATCATTAATCACGTACAAAAATAGTCATGAAGAAATAAACAAATAATATAAAAAAGACATATGATGCTCTAATTCCATCCCCGATACTCAGCTCATAATAATCCCTGATCCTATCTAAGTTATCCAACTAAATGATCCAATCCCAAGACACTTCCCAACCTGAACATGAAATCATAGAGGTATGATCGGGTAAATAAGTTTCATGGTCAGCAGAGAATGGTGTGAGTACAACTCAGTTGGGAACAACCAATAGTGTCCCATAAATAACTAGTAAAGTAGTGTATGCACATGTGATATGATCATGTGAAAAAATAACAACAATTTGGTAGCATAAATAAATAACCACCATTAACCCTTGGGTTCAAACATGAAAACCATGTTCAATAATATTTTTTCATCCATTGATGGAGTTTCTCTGAGCATATCATGACCATTAAGGGGATACATGTGCATATTGTGTCTCATAGATACACCAACTATAGGTAAAAGAAACATATCCTTTGAGTCTCACTTGGAATCTCATAATAGTAGTATGTATCACTGCAGATCCTAGGTAGCATTACAAGAATTTAAAAAATAGTAGTTTCAATGGTCCAATACACTAGAGGTAATCCTGGTCATTGAAAAATTACATAGGTAATTGTTGATTCATAGCGGATATTTTAGGAAATCCCATGTAGGAATACTCACTAGATTTGGAAAATTAATTTGGAACCCTATAGTCATCAGGATCCAAGGTAAAATCGCAGATTTTATCCCAAGAATTCTATATAGTTATATGATCCAAACCCAATAGTATTTCCCAGGGAATTCTAATTAGATTGGAATATAACCAAATATTAGGAAATATCTTAGCCATTCCATCACATTAGGCATATAATCTAAACCATGGGTAACCAACTAGGAATTATATTTAAAATATTCCTTTATTTATAATGATTCTTGGGTAGTGTATCCCCCCCATAATATCTTTTATAACCCATATCATGAGGGTTTGTGATATGACCAAACCTCTCTCACATAACTAAGGCCATCCTTTCAAATCCACGACTTGAACCATCACTTCATACATATAAGGAGCACATAATCAGTTTCAATTCTATGGAGACACCTATTATATTTTATACCCATTATAGCATACACCCTCACAAGGGTCAACATATCTATGGGGAACCCTATAAGACCCCTTATGTCTCATTGTAACATAAAAACCCATCATGGGATCCTCAGTATAACCCACATATGTCACGTTAACACACTTTACTCAAAATAAATAATACCCCTTGATATAATCATAATCATTCCCTGGCCTCATTAACCTCATAGGAACGTCCATTCTGATACTATTCTAGAGAGATGAAATAAATTCCTTCTCAAAACCCAAGGAATATGCACCCTGGCTCTCACATACTAGAAGGTAAGGAACTCTCTCCCCACTCACTAAACCACACACCCAATATCTTGGAGGAATATCCTAATCATCTCATGGACTACATTAGCTAGTTATTCAAAATCATCACCCATTCCCCCCTCAATGGATCTATGTGAACCTATTAAGATTCACAAATTCCACTAAGTTCATTTAAATCTCATCCCACTAGGTCCATGTATCAAAAATCATGCAATCATAATTAAGGCCTCTATCATAAATGGATGAGGCATCAATCTAGTTTATAATGGTCCTTCATATCCCATGAAACTATTTTCAATATATTCCTAAGAATTTAATTTTACATATAAGAATATATTTAAAATAATGGTGGATATCTCACATTGGAAAGACCTTATATCTAATTCCACATATAAAAATATATACTAAAGGTGTATCACTAAGGAACACCAACCTCCAAAAAATAAATTTCTCTTTTAAATAATCTTGAAAACTCTCTTCCCACCTTTCCTAAGTCTCATCTATGCTCACATCAACACCATTTGAACCTATCCCAGGCCAAAATTCCTTTTTATTAAATAATATCTATTTAAAATAAATTTTAATTTTAATTTAAATTGGAAAGTTTCCTAAAATATCACTGAGCAACAACCACTTATTGAAACCTTATGTAACAAGGAGTTATCCACTCTAGACATACACCCAGACTAATTCCACATGAAATCCTCAACATACACAATTAATTAATTAAATAATTTCATAAAATATAGGATTTAAACCAATTAAACATATTTTTATGAAATAACTTCTTAAAAATGGAATTAAATGGTGTCCATACATAATCTTGATATGTTTTATAGACATTAAAAATACCCATCATAATAGGATGATTCCACCATTTTTTAGTGGAATCATCAATAAAACCCTATGGAATGTCACCTGAATTAGATAAAAACACGAGAAAAAGAAAATGAGGAAGAAAGGGGATGAAAATCACCTCAAATTTCCATCAAAAGCCACCAAACACCATGAAATTTCCATATTCCGTAGGGGGGATAAATAAAAAAAGGTAAAATTACTCCTATCATGGAAAAATGAGAGGGATGAGGAGTATAGGTAATATATTTTAAAATTAAGAGGGGAAATGGTGAGTATTAAATTTTTAAAAAATATAGGATAGGGGTACCATAACATGAACCGTGGTATACACCATATCATGGTTCAACTCTAAGAAGTCCCCCATGAATACCCAATATTCCCATCCAGAATGGCATAACTTCTCCCTCCACCCAGTTATTTTTCAGGACATGTCCATTGAAATTGGTGTTTTCCCTACTTGATTTCAATAGTGACAAGACCTAGAAACCATCCCTATCCTGGGTTACTACACCATCAAAAAATTACACATTCGTCTATCCCTACTATCCAAAATATCAAAGCCCATGGCGTTTTTTCCATGGATGTTTCCATAGAAGAAATAAATTACTGAACACCCTATGCCAGGAATTGAAAATGGGGACTCTCCCATTTCACACCAAAGTGACACACCGTCCATTTCCTCATGTGCGTTCCTACCCATGGTGAGGCACTAATTGATAAAATTAACTATAAGACCATCCATCCTATCTCGGACGTCAACAAGATCACCCGAAACATTCTATGACCCCAATACACATCCAAAATAATTTCTTCAGTTTTTTCAATGTAACATCTTAATAATTCACAATATATTACCATTAATTTCCCCATACCATGTTCCATATTCTATATCATAAGGAAATGCCTCAGTCTCATGGATTCCAATATCAACATACTTTATACGTGGCGTGAGAAAACAAGGTCACTAACAGTCTTTCCTCTTTATCAACCAATGGGAATAACACCATTTTTTATTTATATATTTTTTTAATGGTTCCATAGTGGGAGAACATGGTCAGAGGGGTTTCCCTAGGGCTCCACAATTTTAGACCTCCATAGTCCATGTTTTCCAGGTTTCCCTCTGTGTTGTGTGGTGCCTTAAATAAAATATATAAAACATTGATGATGATGAAAGTAAGAAGAAATAGAATATATAAGTAGATATATTCTTTATGAATCTCATTTATCTAAACATGTTAGAGAGGTAGCTTCTCTATCATTTTCTCTTGACCAATCCCAATCTACACACACACAATTCTGGTATATGAAAAACCATATATGGGATAATTTCAAGATCATTAAGATTTCCATAATATACATTCTTTCTAAACAACCACAAAAAAATAGAGCCATAGATTATATGATTTTGAGGTCTTACAAAGAGATAGTAATGGTTATGTATGTATAAATTATAATTATATCGAAATATAATAAAATATTTGTTCATATAGTTGTATCACAAATTTATATTTGTTTTGAGAGTCATTTTTATCAACATTTACTATATATAAATAAAGTATTTTATTAAAATTATAAAAAATTTATTTGATTTAATAATGAAAAGATATATTTCAACTAGATTAATTGGTAATTTTTTAAAAAATATAGTTAATATTCAAAATTAGGTTTCCCTAATAACAATTCTCTAAATTTTATATTTTTAATTAAAAAGTTTGTACATTTTATGATTTAAATTTAATAAAAACAACATCATTTTTGGATTTATCATGACTATATTATCTTAAGATGAATTTTTCAGAATGTTCTTCAATTGATGATTTTTTGTCAAAATATACTGGATTTAAAAAAATATAATTTAATTAATTTTATCACTATGTAAGAATAAGTGATAATATTTCAAAACCATTTAAGAAATAATATATAAAATTATAAAATAATATTATAAATTTAATTTTTTTACATATGAAACCTATGCTATATATTTTTATAACTAAGAAAAATGTTTCTTTTATATCCAGGAAATAATTTTTTTGTCTTATCTTTAAATCAAGTATTTTAAAGGTGATGTACATTTTTGGATTACCTTGCAATCCTCATAAAATTTATTCTATTCATAATAAATCAATATAATTTTGTAATATCAGTAACCATGATTTCTATATCATATATAAATTTTAAATCATAATTATGTTACTTTAAATAAACATAGATTTACAAGTTTAATTATTTTTTTTTAAATTATAATTTCAAACCAATAGAAACTAAATTTTATAGAATGGGTTTAAAATTTTAAATCAGATGGTTCAAATTAAGTAATCAGGTAGCATTTAATTATGGTCATTAAAATATATTAGTAAGGTTAAGAATTAGTAACCTAGTAAAAAGTAAAAATAAAAAAAGTATTTTACTTCAGGGAAATTCCCAATCATGTTATAAACATGTTTTCAAATGGATGGTTTCATGTTATGATCAACCAAAACATACCCCATTTCCTTGTTTTACCATTTTTGAATCCCTTTACACTTAAATAGTGAAATTAAATTATATAAATTCATTGGGTATTTCAAAAATAAACTTATCTTAACTTGTAAATAGGAAACACTTCAACCACAGAAAAACTCACCAATATTTAGAATTCACATAAAGTACCAAACTTGTAAGAAATAAATATTAAGTCCTAATATATTAATTTTAATTACATAATATATTTATCCATGTCATATTCATTTAGGTTTATTTTCTTTTCGAAACATTGACACATAAACAACTAATCCATAAGTGAGATACATCATCTCACAAACATTATTAATAAATAGAACCCTTAATAGATTTACCATTAAAAATACCTTTCATAATAACCTAGTTAAATGAAACTTAAGAAATGGGGAGATAATATTCTTATTAGGGGTAATGAAGGGAGATATCAACATATCGTGAGCATAAGGGTATGTGATGATGAGAATAAAAATTGGAAACCATACCCTACATATCATAGATCTTAAAATTGATTCCTAGAATAAATAATGGTATTTCATAATACCCGAATCAAAATGTAATAAAATAACATCAACCACGTAACACCCCAAAACATTAAAATATTTTTATTTTCAAATAAATTTAATATTTTTGCTTGCTTACAATGACTACAACACTTGGTTTAAAAAAATATTTCTTAGTCACGCTTTTCACACGTAATTTAAAAGTAAAATTTAACACTTTTGGAAAATTTAATTGAAAAAATAAACATTATTATTTATTTAGGAATATAAAAATTATCCTAGGGTAAATTTTTAGTATTTTTATGAGAAGTTTTATTTTTGGATGAATACTGAAAAATATTGAATTTTATTTGAAACTGTCTTTGCATCTAAATAATTTATAATGCTAAATTATTTTTAAATGTTTTTAAAGATTTAACAGTTTAATTATACATATATTAATCCATTTTATGTGATTATAATAATTTTAATATTTAATTATTATATAAAAACATTGTAAACATTTCAACATTTTTACTTTAAAAAGTATTTCTCGTTATGTCTACAAAATTAATTTTGAAATAATTTTTTCCAATTATTTGAGTATAAGATGGACAAATATACCCCATATTATGAATAATAATAGTTTATATTATATAATAAGTTCATATGTATTTTTCACTATAATTATGAGAGAAAGGATTTAAAATTAATTACAGCGATTAAGGTAAAAATGAGTTTACATTAAGGATAAAATAAGAAAATGGGGTGGGGGAAAAATGACCCAAAACATTTCTAAAACCCATCTATGGCCATATTTAGACTTTTTCTATTCTATTATATATATTTTATTATTATTTTGGGCGTGGTTACATGAAAAAAATATGTGTAGATTCCAATATTTCTAAAAATTACAAGTGTTCCACTCACCCCACTTATTAAAGGCCCCACCTTCATCTCCACTTCAATAAATAAAGCAAATTTGGTTCAATCAATACCTATCAAAATCAATTTCCAAATTCAATTACATTTTCCTCTAAATATTATATTATTCATAAATACAACTTATGAAGGAATTAATTTAGAAATATTGAGGATACCCAAAGAAGAAGAAATGTTCTTCTAAATGTGTTTTTATATTATTTCCTTCTCCACCTCGATAAATTATTTTTTTTAAAATGATTATATAAGAACCTAGAAATATTTCATATAATTATATGTTTTTATGGTTATTATATAAAACCTCACACACTTCCCTAAAATGTTATACAAAATCATGTTTTCATCTACAATAGACTACCACCTCTTGAACTGATGTCATTTTGTTTTTCCATTACCACCTCCCAAGGTTGGGAGTAATGATGTATTTTTAGTTTATATATTATATTAATTTTTTTAGTATTTTATTATTATTCCATATTTATTATACCCCAAACCACCATTCTTTATATTTTTTTGGGAATATGATAATGTCACTCGTGTGTACGGCGGACAGTTGCCTTGCGGAGCGGTGTGATCTGTTCACGCTTTACCTAGAATGTATAAAGGATGGTTTTAACAGTTGTATT
Organism: Viscum album; assembly: GCA_963277665.1. Taxonomy (NCBI): domain Eukaryota; kingdom Viridiplantae; phylum Streptophyta; class Magnoliopsida; order Santalales; family Viscaceae; genus Viscum; species Viscum album. Next base: position 337,673,425 of record OY728144.1, read on the forward strand.
TGATATATAAGAAATAAAAATTATATTGTAAATATACTATATTAATATATATGTATATATATATATATAGTTTTTAATTTTCTTTCATTCAACATGACAAGATAATGGAAACAATGTTCATGTGTACGTACATCCTATTGTCTCCATGAACAGTGTATTTTATTTCCTATCCACAAATGTTATTGTTTATTCTAAATACATAAATAATGAATTATATGATATTAAAATAATTTTTCACATTTTTAATATTATTAAATAATGAATTAATTAATTGGAACAAAAAATATCAAGTCATAAGGTACTAAAAAAACATGGCAATTAAGGCCTAAAACAATGAAAGTAATGAAATATTATTAATAAATAGGTGATAAGAAGTTATAAAAGGATCATATATGATATTAAAAATATTAATATGGTTCTATTATAAGTATGAAAAATTCCTAAACCCATTATATAAAAGTTTTAAGACAGTTTAAATAAAAGTAAGTGTAGGGTAAGAGATTTTGTTTCAATTTACAGTCCATTGAGAGTTATTTTTTATTATTCACCAATTCACTTTTATTTGGTTTATATACTTCCCCATTGACATGTAACATAAATAATAATTAATAACAAATGACATTTTAAGTTTAAATATTAATTTTCTCATCCTAGGGTATTTTATTTGAATATTACCAAGTGATAAAAGTTATTTTGAAATATATGTTTCTTTTATAATTATTAACTTTCTCTTCTAACAATCAATTTATTGTAATAAATTTTCAATGTATATTAAATTTCACTTAAATATGTATATTATTTTGTGATTTATATGAATATTTCCTAAACTATATAATATTTTTCAGAAGGTCTTTACTTTGAATATTTTTTGATTATCAAGGAAAATATTGATAAATTTGCATCCTTTATTCAGCAAGGATATTTGATGATAAAGAATTTTGATCATGAATTAAATATATTATTAGATATGTTATGAATAATTTGTACATTCATTCATGGGTGGGGCTCCTAATTTATATATTCTCTCAATGCATTGACATGAATCATGAGGAAAATCAATTGGCCAAATTAAATGGGTCCCTACCATTAGTTTTACACTACCTAAAGGATAAATCTTGATAATAGGGGTTTTCATCTGCTTGATACATGAATCCAATAATTAATCATTTCTAACAATGTGAATTCATACATTATTAGCCATGATAGTTTTTAAATGATTTTATCTCAGAATGAATTTATTTCTCAGTTTATTTATTAAATGGAGATTTATTTCAATTATTTACCTTACCATATTGATTATGCATATTGATTCATGATATATTACACTATACATAACCATTAATGAGAATTTTTTGTCCCCCTTATTTTGATTACTTTTCCCAGGATATGGTGTTGAATTATAACAATTAGTTTCAAATATATAGATATTTTACTTTTATTTTTCTTTATTTTCTTCCCCAAATATAAAATGGGTATCACGTTTGCATGTAGTTTTCCAAAACTGCTAAACTGATTGATCCCATGGGATTTTGATATTTTTTTTAAGGTTGGGGCCGAAGCCTCAATTTATTATTAAAGAAAATACCTATTTAAAGGGTAGATGGAGACCCAATACATAGCTCGAAGGTCCAAGGCCATGTTACCTGAATACAGGGCTTAAAAACCCATTTTTTGGCCCAAAGGACCCTCTATGAACAGTACTGCAACAGAACCCTATGCAGCTACAGTACCTGCTACAGTAATCGCTGCTGCAACAGTATCCTACAGATTTAAATATTGTATTTATTCCATTATAATAATGTAATTCACTATATCTAGGGTGCTAGGGTCAGGTTCACTACCATTTATATTAGATAGAGTTTAGTATAATCCTTGGGAACTATATTTAGGAAAACCTAGATTAGTGAATTTTACCCTATGATATAATTTTTGGATAAGTATAGAATAAAATCCCAATGTTTTGGTAAGGTATAGATTATGTAGTTTTTTCTTATAAATATATACTCGTGTGGATACAGTAAGTGTACATGGTTCTAACACAGATGTACCAAGGGGTAATGACAATGAAAATTACATTACTTGCTTGACTCGAGTATATCCCAGAACATATCAATGGGCCTTATTATGAACATAGTTTGAAACTACCTAAGGATATGTTTATGATAATTCACATTTTCAATAAAAACCATTATGAAGTATTTGAAAGTAAATATATCACCTAAAAAACCGAATTTTATGATTCTAAGATAAAAAATAAATAAATTTTTAATTTATGTTTAGTGTTATAAATTATTTGGAATTATATATTATGATTTTAAAGTCTTAACATTATGAGATAATATAGTATATATAATTGTTTATAAATGTAAACTAGAAGGATTAATGGTACTAATACTCATGGAAAATATAGATATTTCCTTGTTGAGGGAACCAATACGACTGGTATTGGAAAGATGAAAATTATGGTTATATTATGTAATCTTAATCAGGTTACGATAAATAACCTTGCCCAGATGAAGCAACCTATCCCATTATGAGATTATCCTATATTGTATCACTTTATGTGACTACATCCCTCATCATTTAGTGTGAATAAAAATCCAATTGTCGTTGAGAAATGGGTTAATTCTCTAGAAAATATATTTATGTCTTTCGGATGTCGTGAAAAGAACATGGTTACAATTACAGTGTACTGTCTCAAAGGTGATATTGATTAATGGTGTCCATTGATCCATAATACTAGAGAGGAATAGTAAATAGAAATCATAGAATGGAAATATTTGAAAGATACATTATTCATTAAATATTTCCCTCATGAGCATTAAAATGATATAAAGAGAAAGTTACTTAGATTAAAGAAAATGGATGAAGAATGTGCTTCAAATTATGAAGATATGTTTACAAGGTTAGATATGTATTCTACGGATTACATACACAACACAGATAACATGATTGACCATTTATTTTAAGGTATTAAACAAACTATTCCAAGGGAATTGGCCACTCAAACTTTTTTTCTATATGATGAAATAGTTCTATTCACCATCAAAACAGAGAAGGAATTATCTAAATATTAAATATTCAATGGAAACCAAGAGAAGAAGAGGCCATATAAGAATAATGAAAAGGGGAATGTGTCAAAGAATAATAATAAAATTAAATGTTTTATACCTTGTGAAAAATGTGGAAAGAAGCACCCTAATAATTTTTTGAAGGGATTGGAAGTATTTTATAAGGGTAGATAGAAATTTTACCAAGTAAGAGAATGTAAAGGGATGTAGTAAAACACTAATGTTTAGTGTTTTAAATGAATCGAGAAGAGGAAAATTGAAAATTAAAGCCCCAAGTGTCATGGGAATCTACCATAAAAGAGTCTAAGGGAAGATGGACAAGCTTTTGAGATCACTACAGATGAGGTAGATGTACCCAATAATGTGGAATCAAGTACTTTAATCATATCTTAAAATTTATATAATTATTTATTTGATTCTAAATCCTTTCACTCCATTATATCTACCTAGTTTTCTAGAAAATTATACATTTCCCTCATAATTTGATAATAGAGTTTTCCATAAAAACGTATATAGGAAGCCTCATTGCAACAATTATGTTTCGGTAATTCCACATTATAACATATAAACTTGATACATTTTCATACCTTATTATCATATCTTTGATTTAATTTTGTATAATATATTTTATGAATTGGATTAAAAAATATGATGAAAAAATGTTGTATGAAGAACACAATTATGATTTGTGAGGAAGATGTATAATTCCTTATCATAATAGTAGAGACATTATCATCTAAGTCATATATAGATCCACCCCCAATGGCTCTATTAAATGAAATTCTTGGGAATAAATGAAAAAAATATAGAGTTGAAGAATGTAATAATTAATTTGAAGATGTACCTATTATACTTGAATACATTGATGTATTTTATAATGAATTAACTGGAAATCCCCCAGATAGTGAAGTTGAGTTTCCCATTTATTTAATCCATGATGCAAAACCAATATCAAAGAATCTCTATAGAATGGACAATTTGGAATTGGTGGATTAGAAGAAAAACTAGATTTGGAAAATAAGGAGTATTTTATCCCCAGTGTTTCACCATGGGGATCAACTATATTCTTTGTTAAGAAGAAGGATGGATCCATGAGGTTATACGCTGGTTATAGATAAATCAACAGTATTACAATAAAGAACAAGATTGTATTCCCCGCATTGATGATTTATGTGGTCAAATTCATGGATCCTAATATTTTTTAAATATTTATCTTCATTTTACATATCACCAATTGAACGAAATGATAGAATACAATCTAAATGAAGCTTTTTTAATGAGTTATAGAAAATAATATTTTAATTTAATTCCATTTTGATTAATTAACGCACCCTTTGTTTTTATGGATCTAATGAATAGAGTGTTCAAGGAATATCCGAATGATTTTTCTATGGTATTAATTGATGATATTTTGATGTATTCTAAAATTTCATAGGATAATGGGAATCAATGGAGGTTCATTTTGGAGAATATTATAAGGAAAGAGTAATATGTAAAATTTATTAAGTGTGATTTATAGCTTCTAGAATTTTTTTATTGTCATATTGTATCGAAAAATGGAATCTCATTTTATCATGAATAGACAAAGGTAGTCAGATAATAACATACACCAATAAACGCCACTAAGATACATAGTTTCATTAGTTTTTATAGTTACTATTAGTGATTCGTTTAATGTTTTTCACTATTGGATAACTCGTTAACCAATCTTATACATAAAGGGGTTAAGTTTTTTTGGGAAAGGGAATGTGAATAATTTTTTGATGAAATAAAGAGGATGTTGGTCAATGATATGATTTTTAATCTACCATCTAGAAGTTATGGGTTTGTGATATACATTAGTGCATCAAATAAGGGACTTGGTTGTTTCCTAATTCCAAAAAGATAAATTATTTTCATAATAATCAAGGTAATTGAAGACTCGCTAATAGAACTATCTAACCTATGATCTTGTGTAGGTAGGTATAATATTCACTTTAAATATAATGATATATTAAATCTATTGAAAAATATGTGATATATACTCAGATCATAGAATCCCAAAATATATATTTTCACAAAAAGATCTCAATATGATACAAAGGTGATGGATTGATCTTCTCAAGGATTGTGATATCCAAATACACTAAAACCCTAGGAAATAAAATAAGATAGCATATGCATTGAGTAATAAATCTAATTAAATTATAACCTAAATGAGGATTGAGACTGATATTATGTTCATGGATATAGTAAATATTGATATGTGAATTATGAATGGGGCATATCAATCATATTCAAATGATTGTAAAACTATATTTATTAGATATGTTTAATAATTCTAAATTTGATAATGAAATAATTATGTTGAAAATTAAATATATGAATGATGGGAAATTAGAATAATTCCTTAGTAGATATGGTGTTCTAAAATTTAGAAATACATTGTGTCTTCCATCTATACCATATCTAAAATGATAATATTTGTATGATGATCACAAAATAAGTTTCTATATACAACCTGTTAGTATATAATTATATAAAGATTTAGAGGAGCCTTTTTATTTGGATAACATGAAGTGGGGAATTTCTGATTATATGTCCAAATGTTTGGTTTTTCTACAAACCAAATCTATGAGGTAGCTTCTGATATGATTAAAGCAACCTTTAATTATTCCTATATGGATATGGGATGCCATTACTATGGAATTTGACATAGGACATTCAAAAATCCTATAAATAATTATTAAATATGGGTTATTAATGATTTCCTAACCAAATATTCACATTTAATCACTATAAGAGAATTTTTACCCCATGAGTGCCTCAACATGCTCTATATTATTGATGTCATGGAAATTAATGGCACACCTCTATAAATTTTTTCTGATGAGTTCCCTTCTTAATATTGAAATTTTGGTTGAGCCTTTAGAAGGATATTGATACTGAGCTTTATTTGATAACCTATTACCATCCTCAAATTAATGGATAGTCCAAAAGAACAATTCAAAAATTGGAAGAAATGTTAAGGTCATGCTCACTCAAATTTGAAGATATTTTGGATCATTACATACCTTAAGTAGAGTTTTCCTATAATAATAGTTTACATTAAAGTATTAAAATGGTTCAACATAAAGAATCATATAGAAATAGATATCGTACTCTAACATGGTGGGACGAAGTTGGTGAAAGAAAACTTATAGGCCTAGAACTTGTTGAAGAGACGACAAAAAAGGTGAAGGCTATTTAGACTCACGTTAAATTATCTCAATGTAGGAAAAAGAGTTATATAGATAATTTGAGGAAAACATTGGAATTACAAGTAATAAATCTTGATTTAATAAATGTATATCCATTTAAGGGTATTATAATGTTTTGTAGGAAATGGAAACTAAGAATTAGGTACATTTGATCCTTTAAAATTGTTGATATAATTTGAGTTATTTGTTATCCTTTATAAATTCCTTTAAACCCCTAAAAAGTACATGATGTGTTCTATATATCATTGATAAGAAAATACTTTCTAGACCCAAAACATGTGACCACATATAATAAAATAGATTTGGAATTTTATCTTTCATACTATGAAGAACCCATCCATATTCTTGATACTAGAGAGCAAGTATTAAGGAATCAAATGAATCATCTGGTAATGGTACTCTAGAGAAATCACAGAATGGTGGAAGTGTTATGGGAACCAGATGATATTATAAAAGAAAAAATACCCACATATCTTTAGAAGAGAATTCCCATGAAATTTCAAGGAAGAATTTTTTTTAGGATGGAATAATGTAGCACCATAAGACTTTAAAATATTTTCCTTCTAGAATAAATTTGACATTATTCCTTGATTACCATGCATGCAACAAAAAGTTTAAATAAAACACTATTTTCTCATTATTTTAATAGATAATATAAATCTAAATTTTAACTTTTATTGATAATTAATTTGAAAGTTTAAAAATATTTTTACATGTTGTAATATCAAAATTTGCTTAGGCTGAATGTTCGGGAATTTTTTTGAGATGTTAATTTTTTAGAATAGTTAAAAATACTGAATTTTAATTGAAAATTTCCTTTCCATCAAAATAATTTTTAATGTTAAAGTTTATTTTTAATTTTATTTAAAGTCATAATAGTTTTATTATAAATCCATTAATACAATCTTTTTCCTTATAATAATTTTTATATCGAATTTTTATAAAAACTACTATAAAGTTTTGAGCATTTTCACTTTAAAAACCCGATTTCTCTCAATGTCTTTGTGATTCCTAATAAATTAATTTTTCGACACTAATCTTAATTGAATTTAACAAAATGGATTCCATATTTGGAATAAGGATAATTTATATTATCTAATAATGTCAACATAATTTTTTTACCAAAATTATTGGTGAAATTTTTTTAAATTAATTATAGTGATTAAGGAAAAAACGAGTTTACTGAGTGGTTAAACATAGAAAATATAGTCTAAAATGACCCAGAACTAGTAAAAAAACCCATTGGATAAACATATTTAGATTTTATACCACATATCTTAGTTAATGTAAAATTATTTTGGTCTTGGTGACATGAACAAACATGGGTGGATTCCACTCTTTCACGAAACTAAAACTATGCCACTCACCCCACTTATAAAAGGCCTCACCCTCTCATATCTGCTTCACATGTTAAAACGAATTTGGATCATCCAATACCAATAATAATAACTTAAAATATTCCCTAAAATATTCATATAATCCTTATATTGTGTATAAACCCTACTTTGTAATGAATGTTTCTGAACCTAAAGATGATACCTGGAGAAGAGGTAATGTCCTTCTAAAAATGTTTTTATTTTATTTACTTCTCCACCTCCATAAATTATTATTAAAATATTATTATATAATAACCTAATTATATTATATATAATATGATTTTTATGTTAAGGTTACTATCTTCAACCACATATATTTTTATCAAATGGGTTATGAAATCATCATTTGTGTGTATGACATACTACCACCTTGTGATTTGATGTCATTTATTTTCCATTAACACCAATCAAGGTTGGGAATAATGGTTGATTTAGAGTTCATATATAATATACATGATATTGATATTTTATTATGATACTTGAATTATTATACTACACATAACTTCATGTTTCTAATTTTTTTGGAATACAATAACGTCGCTCATGTGTACTGCGGACTACCACCTCATGAAGTGATGTTATTTATTCATGAATTTTGTTAAATATATTAAGGATGGTTTTAAAAAACATATTATATATATATGACATAAAAATGATATAATATTATATATATATATATGTATATTATTTTCTTTTCTTTATTTCGATACGATAAAAAATGGAACCGTTGTTCATGCATACCCATTATCTACCTTCTCTATGAACGATGTATTTCATTTCCTATCAACAAATATTATAGTTAACTATAAATACATATATAATGAATAAATATTATATTTAAAAAAATTACATTTTGGATATGATAAAATATTGATCGATGTAAGAGGAAGAAAAAATAACAAGTCAAAACATACTAAAAAGTCAATTAACACCCAAAACTATGAAAAAAATGAAATATTAATAACAAACATGTGATAATATGTTATAAAAGGAACATATATGATATTCTAAATATTAATGTGGTTATGTTATAAGTTAATGAAATACTTAAAAAATTATAAAGGAGGTTAAAGAGCATTCAATGAAAAGAAATAAAAATATATGGGATTTCATCTCAATTTACATTCCCTTGAGACTTATTTGTTATTATACACTAATTCAATTTTATGCGGTGTATATAATTCCCATTTGACATATAATATCATGAATAATTAATTATTAATGTTATTTTAAGTTTCAATTTGAATTATATTATCTAATGGGATTTGATTTAAAAATTAAAAAGTGAGAAAAGTAATTGTGAAAACTTACTTTCTTTTCTGATTTTTAACTTTCTCTTGAAACTATAACTTTATTATAATAGTTTTTCAATGAAAATTAGATTTCTATTAATAATTAATATTAATTTTTGATGGATATTATTATTTCTTAATCTATATAAAATTTTTACAAATGGTTTTTACTTTGAATATTATATTATTAACTGGGGAAATATTGATAAATCTGTATACTTTAATCAATAAGGATACTTGATGATAAGAAATATTGATCATGAATTTAATAGATTATTTGACATATGACAAAAAATTTGGACATGAAATGATAGGTGGGTATCAGACTTTATATATCCCCTCGATGCATCAATAGGTATCATGAGGTAAATCAGTTTTCCAAATTAAATGGGTTTCTACTTGTAGTTTTAAACTATCTCGATGATAGATCTTATCAGAAGGGTTTGTCAAGTTATTGATATATGAAGTCAAATAATTAGGCATTTATTACATTTATAATTCATTCATTATTATCCATGATATTTTTTTATGATATTATCTACGGATTCATTTCATTATTTGTTTACTGATTATATGAAATGTGTTTCTAGTTATTTAACCAGGCATACTGATTATGATTATTGAATCATGATATATTACACCGTATAAAACCCTTACTAACCATTTTAACTCACCCATATTTTATTAAATTTCCCCGTGATATGAAAATGAATTATTAGAATTATTTTCTAGGATACTGAGCTTTTACTTCTGTTGATCTTTATTTTATTTTCCCATTTTAAAATGGGTATCATGTGTATATCTTGTTTTCAAAAATTTATAAATTGATTGATCATTTGGGATTCAAATTTTTCATCTATTACAATGTAATTAAGTAATGCACCATCTCTATGAAACTAGGTTGGGGGTCGCTACAAACCATAAAAATATAACATTGGTATAAGGAATAGTTTTTTGGAATACACATAAGTATAAAAAATAAGTTCCTTAGTAATTCAAGGCTCATTACCAAGACTCTTATAGTTTAATGAGTTTACTCAAAAAACCATTGTTAAACTAATGGTTTACTTCAAATTATATCATAGTGGAAAAATAACTTTACTAAACTTGGTTCACTCAATTATCATATCCTCTATATCTCAAGATATATCAATATTTAACAACTGATATAGAGGGAGATATTGGTCCCAACAACCACATATGTAAAGTAAGACATACATGTTCTAAAATAACTTAAAAAATTCATCATATCAAAACACATGAAAATAAATTGGTTTTATAATCATTTCATAATCACATAAACTATGGAGATGAAATTGATTTCATAATCATTTCATCTTTGCATCATAACATATCCTAAGAAAAAATAATTGGGTTTCATAATCATTTTATCATGGTCAAAACTGGGGAGGATAAATAGGTTTCATAAACATCATTTCATCATAATATAAAATATATAGAGAAATAATAGTAATGGTATCCTTAGATCAAATACCCGATAAACAAAAAATAACATCAATGTATGTCATCTTATATGGAAAATTATTTTAAAAAATCACTTTTATCATTTCTTGATGAAAATAACCATTCCATGAAAATCATTTTTTAAAACCCAAATATTTATAAAATATTTTGGAAATCCATTTATTTGAAAATAATATTTTTAAATATATAAATTATTATTTAAAAACATTGAAATATTTTCCAGATAAAAAAAATTCATTCAAAATCACTTTTGAAAACTAAACTTTACAAAATATTTTTGAAATAATTCACTTTGAAATTAATTTTTAAAAAATTATAAATAATTACTTAAAAATAATTTAAAAATATTATTTAGTAAAATAAAATTTCATTGAAACAAAATTTTTAAATCTGAAAACATATAATTTTTTTTTGAAATCCTTTTCTTTGAATGTAAACTTTGAAAACTTGGAGAGGAGGATTTAAGAATCGTATAAAACATTTCTTCATTAAAATAAACTTTCCCCATTGAATAATAAATTTTTAAGTCAATTTTTTTTCAAAATACTTTTCTTTTCAAATAAACATTTAAATTCAAAAAGGAAGTATTAAAACATTTGTTTTTAATTACAGAAGAAAATTTTGCACATTTCATACACATTAAAAAAACATTCCTTTCATATTTTTGGTAAAATCCAAAAAAGACTTGTCTGAAAATGACCTGAATGTTCCTTAAATAAATTTATGTAAATAATGGGTAGAAATTTATTTAATAAATAATTTGGGTAATTTGGAAACCATTATTGAAAACATTTTTTTGGATGAAAAATCATTTCCGACCAAGGAGATAAATAAAAAAATATTAGAAAAATATTTTGAACTCTCATGTACATAAAGAGAGTAAATGAAGGGAAAACACTTACTCTCTTGAAATGACCATTTGAGAATAAAATTCATGAGTTTTTTTTATCAAATGGATCATAATATTTCATCATCATAAGTGTAAACATATATAATTCAGATAAACAATGAGATTACAACATCAAAACTTTACCACTTTGGTATCTTTTGACTCATAGGCCATATTAAATAATAACATAAAATTAAGCTTTTAAGGTCATGAAAATAATTGTATTAATGATATAAGATATTAAAGGGAAATTATATACACCTAATTGATGAATATATGTGAATAACATAACTTGAGTCCCATAGAAGAGAAATTCAGACAAAAATCCCTTGTCACTTTCATGATTGTTGAACAAAAAACCACAGGAAAGAGATGTCCTAAAATGGATATATAAATAAAAATAACTTTCATGATAATAATCATAAAATACATTCCTATGTATTATATACACCACATAAAATAAATATGTGGTGAATATGAGATGTGTCTCGTATTAGTAAAGAGGGACATGAAAATCCCTTACCATATGCTTCGAATTCCTTTGTGGAAATTTGAAACTCCTATAAATTAATATAAGTTTGTTATTAATATATTAATAAACCATAATTATATATATATATATATCATATCATATATATTTAATTATGGCCTTTAATTACCTTTTTATTAACTACTCCATGTTAATGTGACGTTTTAGGGAATAACTACTTTGTTTTTCATGGAAGTTTCGATTTAGTATTTTTAGTTATATTAATTTCATCATGGTTCCAAAATATATATAATTTTAACCATGATATAAATATCATATATATATATTTAGTATATAATTATTTAGAGTAATCCAAAAAATTGAGAGATAGAAAATGAAATACATCGTTCATTGAGACAGTAGACTGTATATATGAATGAATGTTGTTTCTATTTTCTCAATAGAATTAAATAAATAATGTTAAATAATATATAAACATTAAAAATAATTTTTATTTCATATATATCACATATTTACATTAAACTAATCTTTATTATCATCCATGAAAAGGGTGAATGAATCACATCGCTTTATGTGGTGCGAGTCCGTCGTACACACGATCGACATTGATGTATTCCCATAGAATGGAATGTAAGGTGGCATATACTATATAATAATTTCAAAATAATATTAACATCCTATATATGATATATAAAAATTTAATCCATAAATGTAACTATTCTTGAGAGGTGGTGATATAGAACGAATAATATCAGTTCATGAGGCGGTAGTCTGCCAGATACATAAATATTGATTTCATATCCAATTTGATGAAAGTGAAGATGAATATATGTTATTAAATTAACATAATAACATATTACTATATGGGATATACTGATGTTATTATACCATCATAATTGAAGGATATTTTAAGGATGCATAAGAAGAATTAAAAAGACACAAGTTTAATAATTTACCTCCTCTCCAGAGAGCCTATTTAGTTTAATAACTAAACCCTTATACAGAGGTATTAATAATAAAAATAAGTAATCTAGGATGTGGGGAGGGAATTATGTTATATATTTTAAAACTTATTGGATGAAGCAAATGGTTTTATAATTTAGAAGGGGATAGGAGAGGGGGTGTCCTTTTATAAGTGCGGTGAGAGGAACACTTGTAATTTTGTAAAAGAAAAAGGTTTACCCACACTTTTGACATTCCAAAATTATAAGAAATGAGTTATTAAAGAACCTAATAGGTTATAAGGTCTAATTATATCCATATAATGTGTTTTTAACAATTTGTTATTTCATTTTACCCCTCATATTTTTAGTTTCACCACTAGAAAACCCATTTTCACTTTAACCACCGTAAATAAGTTTTACTACTTTTACTATTAATAATGGTAAAAAAAGTTGACCTTATTATAAAATATAAATTATTATTACTAAAAATATTTAATCCCTTTTTTATACTCTGTTCAATTAAGTGGTAAAGTATAATATAAAATTAATCACACATACATAATGAAAAAATAGTCTTCCAAAGAGAAATGTTTGGAAAGTTTCAAAAGTTATTATATCAAAATTCAATATTAAATTGATTAAAATGACTTAATTATAATAGTAGATATATATATATACTACTTTTACTTTTAAAACAATATTTAAATAATTTTTATGTTTTTAAAACACTTAAAAGGAATTAAAATTCTTAAAAAAATAGTACTTTTCACTATTTATAAAAAATATTATCTTTTCAGAAAATTATCAAAAATTAACTCAATTAAAATTTTGAAATTCTCATATAAAAATTGAAATTTATTTTTTCTGATAATGTTTTTAAAATTTTTAAACAATTAAATTTAAAATAAGTGAGAAAAATGCGAGAAAACCTCTTTTTAGAAAAATATTGTTTTTAAGCATAAATTTGGACTGTTTATTATCTCTTGTCAAGAAAAAAATATAAAATTAATGTTAAACACTTGATGTAAAAAAATATATATAAATTTAATTAAAAAATTCTCCAAAAGTTATTTGTTTAATTTATTTACGTACGCGTGCTTCTGTACACAAAAAATTTTGAAAAATAATTCCATTATTTTTAAATTGTTTTTAATTTCATTTTTAATTAATTGGTCACCAAATAGTTAGTTTTAAATGAACTTGTGAACCATGTATTTTCATAAAATTTTCAATCATATTCATACCATCCATCCCAATTTATAAATCAAAATTATTATTTTAAATAGTAATATTTTCAGGGTATGTCATGTCTTGTTTATAGTAGGTGATACTTGTAATTCAAGCTAAAATCAATGTTGCGTGAATAGAAAAATATTGAAATGATTAAATGTATTTGAAAAAATCCACCAAATTGTGGGGCGTCATATTCTACTCCCCTTAAAATTAATTTAAACTTCAAAATTCATTACATTATTACAAAAAACTAATGATACTTATGCCTCATTACATCCTCAGTTTCCCATGAAACATCATCTAGCCAGTGGTTTTGAAAAAAAATGTTGACCAACTAAGAGGTATTATTTCATAGAACATTCTATATGTGATCCAAAATATCCACTAGTTATTCCTTATAATAAAGACAATTCTATAGTGGAACAAAATATAATTTCAATACATGTGATGTATCAGTTATGTACATCTTCAGGGGAGATATATGGAACACATCATGGACCTTAGTAGGTTTAGTGGAAATGCCAAACGAAAAGAAACTATCTTGATATAATCAAGTATTTCAATGGGACTGATCCACCAAGGGAATTGTTTACCCTTATTTCTTCCATAGAGATATTCATTGAAACACCTTATCTATAACATAAAATTCTATATAGTGTCAATGATTATTAGCATAAACTTTATATTTATTATGTTTTACCCTAATGTGTTGCTTAATGGGTCTAACCTTATCTTCCATTTTATATGATAGATCAAGTCCCAATAGATTTATTTGAAAAACTTCATTTCATTACATTGTAGTTATACACTTTTTTCCTAACGAAATATTAATAATTATCTATTATAATTATTTAGTAAAAGCTATTGTTGTATGAAACTTCAACTAGGGGAAGGTGTAAACCCCAAAAACCTTTGAAATACATAGAACAAGATCATAAAATTTATTCTACGGTGTGATTTTTTATCCCAAACTGACCATCTATTTGACGATGATACCTAGTAAGGAAACATAACTCCATATCTTGGGCCTATTGAATATTTCTCCAAAACATCGTGGTAAATTCCATAACTAGGTAAGATATAATAGAATATTTTACTCCATGAAATCCTGAACACTTCATTTGTGTATATTCTTGAATGATTATACAAATAAAAATATTTTATAATAGAGATAAAGTGTGCTGACATCATAAGAAGACCGACTACAACCCACATATCATTATTCCCTTTAAGTGTTTTGGGGAGTCTGACAACAAAACCCATGGAAATGTATTAAGATTTCATTTTGGTTATAAATAATGGTCATAAAATCCATTTAAACCATTATCGATCATCCATGATTTGATGGAATTCTAAGCATCGAGGCACATACTGAGAAATATATATTTATATTTTCCCACTAAAACTAATCCTTCTTGTAGGAAAATGGTAGGTGTTATACCCTTTCACTAGTTGGTTGTGGGTTTAATCCCCATAACCTTTCCAGATGTAATAGGTTATATTCTGCATTGTCAGTTAGCATTTTTCAAAAAAATATTAATGAAAAAATTCTAAAATTGAAATAACCCATAATTATCTTAACATCAGAGATATGATAATTCTTAATGGATATAAATAACAATAATCATATGTCCATAAAAAGGTGTTCCTCCTTTAAAAAGTGTTATATTACAATAAATGTCTCCCAAAATATCTTTAACCTTGATAAAGTTCAATCAAATAAAATCTCAAAATGGATTTCTAATACTTTTAACTTATAATCAAACATAATCTCATAAGCTTGTGATGGAAATTTTAAATCTTAAGTTATTATTTAATGATGACATATATGCTTCCTAAATTAATACAATCATTATATTTTTCCTAATTCTTATAGCTGACATACCATTTCTGAAACACTTCTACCACATAACTCATGAATCCAAATATACAAACTCAAATCCTTTCACTTAATCAGTGGAAATAACATATTTACTTCTTATGGCCTAGGTTTTAAACATATTTTAGGGCATTGAATCAGATAAGTAGAAAGTACCCCACATATAAGAAACTGAATTCCTTGGTAACTTATTTCTTTATGACCACAATTTCCACACAGAAAGTATCCCACTAATTTTAGATATACTTCTAGGTTTTTATTCCCACATACTTCATATGTCGAAAGTTGAATCCTCTTTCTTATATGTTCTCTTCCACACAAACTTTCAAAAAATTCTATTTTTCTGTTATTTGAAATATTAGAAATATCACCAATGTTTATATTTTTAATCATATATCATGACAGATGATTGGGATATTCCAAATATTGTTATCTCTAGTCATCAACCAATTTGTTTTCTCATAATAACTAAATTTTCCATAATATTTAGTGTTTTCATGATTTCTCTTGGTTATAGACATTGAATAAAACTACAAAGCATTGTATGAGAAACAATAATCACAGTGGGAAACCACATAATCATAAAAAATTACTTATATGATTTTTAAATCATGAAAAATTATTTTAAATATATTATACCTAAATGTTAACCTTGGCCATTCATGGTCATTATTCAAATCCTTTATGATGGATCATAAAGTGTTTGTAAATTTCCAATGTATTCCCCCTAGGAGTATCAAACTTGGTGTGTAGGAAGGCCCATTTTCGTGTACTAGGTGATGACCGAGTCCATCTCAATGCAACTCATTATGAATTATTAACACTAAGTACCTATGTGCTAAATCAACATCCACTTTTAGTATATAGACAACGATGTTATTGATTTAAAACCACTCACTCTATTCTCTACCAACATTCCAGAACATTTTCCTATACTTTGACTCCTCATTAGACACATCCCTAGAAAAATCATTAAAAATATCCTAATAGATCTCACTAATGTTTTCTTATCCTAGTTTCTAAAGGTTAACTAAACCATTTCTATTATACCTACTATAAATAACCAAATATATCGTACATAAATATTAAATCCTAATATATGAATATTCATTTCATAACATAATGATCCATTCCAGAGTCATGTAGGCCAAGTGACTTTAGAAACATGGAACCCTAAACAACTAGTCAATAAGTTCTCTACATCATCTCCCACTATGTTTTTCATAACTAGAACCCTTCTTATGAGTACCACACATAATATCTTTCATCAAAACCTAGTGAAATGAAACATAAGAAACTGTGAACTCAGGTTCTCATTAAGTATAAACAAGGGATATATCATCATATCATGATCATAATGATATCAGAATAGGAGAATAAATTTTATAATCATAACATACATATCATATATGATAAAATTCAGTGATTGAATAAATCTTGTTAGTTCATAAGACATGAGTTATAATGGAATATAATAACAAAAACCATGATGACAAAACATCGACATTAGGAAAAGATTTTTTGCATAAAAATAAGCATAGAAAATCAGTTCCTAAGTAAACTAGGTTCACTCCCATTCTATTCTTATTAATAAAATTATGTATCATTCCTTACCCAATGCATTAGATAGGGATATATAACTCACCATTCACAAAATGAAAATCATACATTCTTATTCCACATGGTTATAAAACATTCATCATATATAAGTTCATGAAAATAAATAGGTTTTGTGAATAATTTATCATATCATAAAATATGAAAAACAATCATAATTATTTCATTATTTGATCATAGAATAGCCCATGACAAAAGAAGTGGGTTTTATAAGTTCTTTATCATGATCTTACCCATAGAAGAGAAATGGGATACAAAAAAGTATTTTCATATGAATATAAAACATCCAAATAAAGAATAAAAATGGTATCCTTATATAATATCCCCAGTAAATCATAGGTCACATCAAATGATATCATATTAGATGGAAAATTATTTTGAAAGATCACTTGGAACATTTCACGGGGAAACTAACCTTTATCTAAAAATAATCTTTTAAAAATAAAACATTACCAAATATTTAGGTAATCAATTTTCATAAAAAAACATTGAAACCTTATAATGTATGATTTAAAAATCATTTAAAACATTTCTTGGGGAAAATAATATTTCTTTAAAAATCAATTTTTATAACTAAAACATCAATAAATATTTTAGAAATCCATTTTATTGAAAAAAATCTTTGAAAACATATAAAGAAAGAATTAAAATTTGTTTGAAACCATTCTTGAGGAAAATAATATTTCATTAAAAATAAATTTTTAATTCCAAAACATTATCTAATGTTTTGGAAATCATTTCCATTTAATATAAACTTTGAAAAATATAAAGGAAGATTAGAAAAACATTTAAAACATTTATTGAAGAAAATATATTTTCCATGTTGAACAAATAATGTTTATAACATAAAAAAATTTCAGAATCATTTTCTTTGAGAATAACCCTTGAAACATATTAAGTAAGATTTAAATCATAGAGTGGTCATGACATGAGAGAAAAGTTTTGAGTAATCAGGCAGACATGGTATTTTTAGAAGCAAGGTACAAGGAGTTGGTTGATAGAGAAAATATCTATAATCATATCCTTTTTTATAATTTATACAAGATTGAGGAATCCTTATGGATCAATATTTCAAAGGAACATTCCTATAAAATGTTTGAATGACTATTGCGAGTGGATTTGAATGAAGAAAATGCTTCTTGGATTGATAAAAATTAAATTAAATTTAGATTTTTGGCTTCAATGAGGGGTAAACATGCTTGGATGAACATGTATAGTATTGTGAAAAAATGACAAAACTCTTTGAGGACCTCAACAAAGACAATATAAAATTTAATTTTAACTCCATCGAATGATGTTTATATAGGGTAAACAATTCCAACTCCGTTAACTCTATCTAGAATGATCTGATCATCTCGTATATACTGTTATGTTCAGTTTATTTCAAGATGTTTCTCGGTTTTTCAATTTTCCTTAAAATTTATTGAAGTAAAAATATTTTATTATTGGTTAACAATAGAGAATTATATATATGTTTTACACATTAAAAAATGTTTCTTTTTTCATTTTTTGTAAGTGAAAAATGGGCCTTGTTTGGAAAACTAAATGAAGATTCCTTTTAAAAAATAATTTCCAACATAAAACATGTGTAAATATTTATTTTATAAATCATTTAGATACTATTAAAAACATTTATAAAAAATTCTTATAAATCATGATTTTGGTAAAAAAATCAATTTCAACCAAAGAGAGAAAATATTATTTTTTAAATAAAATTTTTTCGAACTATTGTTCATGTAATGAGTAGAAAATGAAGAGGAAAGTTTTATTCTCATGAAATAACTATAGGAGAAGAAAATTAATGATTATTTTGAGATATGGATTATAATATTTCATCACCATAAAGAAAAAAAATAAACAATATGGATAAACAATGAGATTCTAACATCAAATATTTACCACTCTGGTATCTTTGGAATCACATGACCCATTAATGAATTACATAAAGTTAGACTTTTAATATCATGAAAATAGAGTGATTCAGGATATAACATGTCAATGGGTAATTATATATAATTAATAACATGATCATTGATAAAACAGACAAATTATAAATTAATAATTTCCTATTAAACACTAAAATAGTGTCATGTAGGGTCAATCTATATAAAAAAGTTGTGGGATGTTATAAGAGAATTATTAAATCATAATCTATTGGAAATAGTGGGAGATATGATGTATAATTTAAAACGTGTGTTAGAAAAAAATGATAAAAATGAAAAGAAACATTATCACTACCTATGTGAGACCATGTAAGAGTAATTTCAACTATGTGATTTAAAATGGATTTATTCATTCATAGAAAAATATAATCTAAAACTGTAAAAAATATTTAGTAAAATCACCCTAAAAATGAAATTAAC
Organism: Viscum album; assembly: GCA_963277665.1. Classification (NCBI taxonomy): domain Eukaryota; kingdom Viridiplantae; phylum Streptophyta; class Magnoliopsida; order Santalales; family Viscaceae; genus Viscum; species Viscum album. The sequence continues at coordinate 337,693,303 of OY728144.1, forward strand.
CACAATTTGAATAATTTTTCCAACTCCCCACTTATAATATTTATCCAAAATAAAAATTAATGAATCAAATTTTGATATAATCTATTTCTCCAAAATATCCTGATGAAATAAAATTCAATTGGATGGAACAAAACCAATTAAAAAAATATGAATTAGTCTACCTGAGTAACTCAACTGAATGGAAATAATTGAAATAAAACATATAAATGAAAGAGAAAAATATTATTTCTCATGAATAAAACCAATGGTTTATTTTTGGTTTAATAAAAAGAACTAGGAAAATGAATTAAATATACATAAGATAAAGTAAATTGAGAGAGATATGTTCTTATTTATCAAGTAAAAATAAATCTATTCCCAGTAAATCTTCAAACATTATCCTATCTGAAGTTCAGCTTATGCTGAACAAGTGGTTCTCCTACTCTCATCTCTGGAACATCAATGTTTGTTCCCATCTCAAATAAATCTCTCAAAATATAGAAGAGTCACCATTTTTATTTTTCATCTAAAAAAACCAGCTCACCTTGCTAATTTAAAATTATTTTCATCAAAGGTAGAATTTATTTCCTCTTCCATTATACCACATCACTATAACTTTGAAAAATTATAACACGTGAACATGAAATTAATAATATCTTCTGATATGAGACTTCACTAATGAAACCATCATCTTCTTCATACTCAAATAGAATCCCAACACACTAAATTAAAACTTATAACAACACAAAATCATCAATAACCCTACTTTGATTATAGGCACTTAGTTCCTAAATATAGTGGGTCATCTTCAAAAACAATCTTGTCTAAGGATAAACTTTTAGATTCACCATAATATTCATCCTTTTAATCTAAACAGAACCAGATAAAACTCAACAACTGATTCTTCAGAATAAACTTCTTTTCAGTGATGATCCTGATAAAAATCATCCTAATAATCAAACACAACTTCAATTCTTCCTAAAAAAGTCGAACGATTCAATCATGGATTCAGAATATCCTTTTTTATTTATATTTATCCCTCCAAACATGGGTGTGTCATCAAGTTTAGTATGGAATGGTATAAAAAATCAGGTATGATCATTCATCATCCTTAATAATCTACCAAAATGATGACATTATATGATCTGTTTCAGCATCCTCAAAAAGATAGGCTCAAAATGATCATCTTATTTTAGTTGGGCTCAAACTAGTTATTGTCAATAGTGTTGACCGAAACCTGCACATTGAAAACTTACAACTCCCACGTTTTGATCATTAAATGGATTTCGGTCAGCCTAGGATTAAATAATCTACCTTCAATCTAGATATGGAACCCTCAGGTAGTGTTATGTCTTCAATGAAATATAGAACCATGGTTTTCCATTTCGTAAATATTTTTTTAACTCATTTTGAAAAACATTTGGGTTTCAGTTGTCTTCTTTATGTGTTAGATTTAGGTGACTGGTCCTCAATAGGTCAAAAATGAATGAAAATTGGGGTTATAAAACTTTAACCTCATGTGGCCTCTGGTGAATTCTCAAAAAGAAAAAGTGATGCCGCATGTTAGTTTTGATCAACCTCCGATTGGGTTTGGAAAGTCATAGTAAAAATTCCTACTCATATAGGATTTATATTATGCAGCCAACAAAATTTTATCATACAGTTAAAAAGATAATTCTTTTAGATAAAAAATAATTTTCTTACACAAAATTTTCAAAATTATATTATGCATGTGTTTTAGGGGACGTCCTATACAATAAACGAAAGTTAAGGAACTTGAAATTGAAACAAATAAAATAAATTATTATCTATAAATTAAAATATAAAATTAGAAATCAATAATATGAATTTTAAAATTCAATTAAACAACATTAATAAAAGGTCCCAATAATCCTAGAAATAAGAATATTGAAATAAAATAAAAATGTTAATGATTTAAATAAAAACACAAAAAAGTTAAAAAAATGAAGTAATTTGATTACAAATATTTAGTTATAAAACATTAATTTAATAATTTTTATGAAACACAGGTTGTGAAATTTAATAAAACAATTAGATTTAAAAAATCTAACATTATTCACGATCTAAAATAACATTTTTAATTAAAAAATAATAATTTACTAATTCTCAAAAAAAAACCTCAAAGATTATAATTAATCAATTATTTATCTATTTAAACATAAATTATACATTAAAAACCAGAAACATTATGTGGAAATATAATGGAAATATTAAATTTCCCCATAATTAATCATTTCTTGTCCTCATGTAATTAAATATTGATTTTAGTTCATCAAAAGAAAACCAAAATGTGAAAAACCAAAATGTAAAAATAAATTAGCTTTCAAATTTATTTTCCCCTAGGAGATATCTTAATTCAAAAATGTGATTACCTCTTAAAATGAAATAGAATCAGTGAAAAATTAGGATTTTTTAAAAAAGTGATTGAATATGAAAATTTTAAAAAGTATTAAAGAAACATATATTTGCATCTAGCTGGAAGTTAAAAATTCTCTTTACCTCATGGTGAGATGGCATGCATAATTATAAGGCATATAAAATACACTTTTTGGATAAGAAATTTTAATTATTATATGCTGAATAAATAACTCATCCATCACCTTAATAATTAAAAGAACAAAAAGAATAAATGCTCCAACTGGATTGATATTTTCCTTTCCTATCCCATGTGGATGCATACCTCATGAGTTTAATTCCAATATAAAAGTTCAAATCCAATGAAAAATGTAAAACATTCCATATAATTTTTACTACAAATAAAAATTTATTTCAGAAGGGAAATAAAAAATGATGTACTTAATTAAATCCATGGAGTAATAGTGATTAACTTCCTCAAAGTTTCATTAAAATCCTCAAACATAAGAAAATATTTGACCCACTAAAATGTAAATAAAAATGTGATAAACTCCAAATTTTAAAAAAAATTAATGGGGTTTTAATGGGATTGTAATTAAAGAACATTTTAGGGGACCCAATCCCCCACACTTAAAACTCACCTTTTTCCTCAAAGGTGAACTCAATGGTTGAAGAAAATAATTTCAAATTTTAGCTCATAAAAATTTTCAATTAAGTAGTACAATGATATATTATAAGGGTCACATGAATTCCAAAAGCATGTTTTCCATAAACATTCATCACTTTTCAAAAATGGAATTTTAAAATGTTACACTCCTTTGATTTTTAATAGAATAAATGTTTTTAAAATTTAATAAAAATGTTACTTGTTAATCAGTGATTTAACTTTAACTAGAAATCTGAGTATAATTTTATCTTAAGTGTTCAAATTAAGGTTTTAATTTTTTTACAAATTATTTTCAATAATAATTATTTGATGAAACTAGACACCTATAATTTCCATACTGAATCGCAAGAAAAATATCTTATTGAAAACATTTCCACCACATATAATTTCCATGGAAGGGAATAATTAATAATTCAAATCTCAGAGAAGCATGAAAATATTTTAAAAATCTATAAAATCGTATATAATTAAAGTAACTCCCATAAAGGTTGTTCTATTATTACCTCATAGTTCAGATCAATAAACAACCTCATTTATCATTTCAGCTACACTTTCCTCTTCTATGATGGTTCCTTCGAACATAAGAAGAAAAAACATTAACTCCATACCTTGGGATTAAAAAATATGAGACCAAGATAATGATGAGTGTGTAATTATTAAAATAAGAAAAATTGATAAGGATAAAAATATAATAGTACACTAACCATGTTTATGAGTAATTTTATTACAAAAAACAAAATTAATAACAATAAAAAGTTTATATTCAATTACGGGTTGCCACCTATTCAGAGAAAAATTTAAAGACCCCAATTGAACACTCCTACCAACTAATCATAGTCACTATGGGGAAGTTATTTTCATAATAGGAACCACCACATATTTTTCCCATTTTTTAACAAAAATCTAAATATTATGGTTATAATTTTTTTTAAAAACTGTTATCTACCTTCTTAATAGCTGTAACATTCCCTACAAAATACCCACTATCACAAAAGTGATACTCAAAGGAGTCTTTCGGTGGAGTAGAATATTTATCACCCAATCCCACATTCATAGAGGTTTTCTTACATATATAATATTGTAAAAAGTACGAAACTCCTTATGGATATTCCTAGAATTGTTTTAGATCATCAACCAAAACACACACAAAAATTTCTCTTAGAAGTAATGTTGTCCACTTATGAAGATAATTCATATCGAAAATATTTAAATATTTATTGAAGGAAAAATAATGAACTAGGTTCTTCTAAATGTGTGACATTATCCTCACATATTAATCTCTCAAAATAAACCTCAAAAGTTTCTAAACTAAGGGGGAATTAGTCTTATTTTTCACGAAAAAGTTCAATAGATGGGGAAATAATATAATTCTGAACTATTTTAGAAACATTAAAACTCAATATAATTTCCCATTATAATTTTATCTATAATTCAGAAAGACATATGATGCTGAAATTAGATGAGACATAAATTAAAAAACAAGGAATAGATTTTTTTATTCTGAAACAAACTCAAGCTTCACCATAGAATAAATTTCCTTCAAAAATTCCTCATTTGAAAATAAAAATTCATAAACCACTTCTTTAGAAAAATAAAATCTTATTTAACCATATAGTTTTTTATCAATATTTTCTTGAATATATAGATCCATGATTTAGTCCCCTAAATCAAGGTTTATTGAGTATTCCAATTCAATTTCATTAGGATAAATGTCCAATTTAGCACAATGAAAATCGAATTCAAGAATTTTCATACTTAAAAAACTTTCCCCAGATTGGTAAATGATATTTTCTACTTTATTGAAAAAATAATTAGAGACTCAAAAGATAGTGAATAAGGGAGTGAAAATTCATCAATAATTGTTTCTTTAAATAACATTGCCTCCATATTTTAATAAAGAAAATTTTCATTTTATGTTTGGTTAATTGTTTTACTATAAGTAAGTGTATTTTTAAAATTATGCTAAACAATTTTAGAATAAATAATTTTCATGTTATTGTTGTCTTCCAAAATATCCTCCATTTTATGTTAAAACTAATTATTAAAAATTTCATAAAGAAAAGGTGAATATTTTTCAACATTTATGTTCTAGTTTTTTAACTTCTCCTCTATGAAAGAAATATCATTTATAAATAACATATAGTAGTGAATCTTTTCAAAACAGATAATCATATAAATAATATGGTAGTATTATTAATGTTCCCTAAATTGTTTCTAAAAATTTTCCAATTAAAATCTCCTATAAGTAATTGAGAAACTGATTATGTATTTTTTCTTTATTTGTTGAATTTTTTATGTTGTCATTCTATTATTCATTAGATTTAGATTCTACCCAATAAGTTGTTCTTTTCTTAATTTCATCCTCACTCACCTCCTCTTGTTTTCCAAAAATTCTTCCAAACTATTATCTTTATTATGTATTTCAATCTGTGTTTTTTTATATTTTTTATGACTTTAATATATCAGTTTGAAGAATCTATATTCTAGATTCATGATATTCAACAAATTCATGAAATTAAAAAAACAAATTGATATCATTTTTCTCTAGTTTTGAAAAACAATTGGTTTTAGGTTTATATAAGTCATGTTCTTACAAAAATTGGTGCCCCTATTATGGCTGGTTTTTAAAACACTTCTCTTCAATTTTATCATAATAAATACAAAAGAGATGGTAAATTTAACTTTGTTGAATATATCCCCCTTAATATTAAATTTTATTAATAGAAATTAGAAATGATAATAACAAGATGTTTTCACCTTCTGTAAAAGACTCACTTGTAAAAAAATACCAAAACATAAAAAACAATTAAAAAAATATCAAGGAGTATATGTTATCATTTTAAACATCAACATACTCAGAAAAGGTAGTATAAATTTCAAATATTCTCAAGAACAATGTTATTTAGTAGATTTTTTATTTTTTGGTTATTTTATTTTTGTTAGTTTTTTAATACATTTTTTACCCTAAGAATATCAACTCAATATTTCCCCATAAATCTCATAAAGGTTTTTAAAAAAACATGTTCTTTGGTGCAATTTTTAAATTATAAATTTATAAAATATTACTACACATTAGGATAATAGTAAGAAAGTTCGATCTATATGGAATCCTGATGAATGTTTTGAGGTATTTATTAATTTCTAGTCTACTGAAAACCATGGGAGTGTTGATTTTGATTTTAAAAAGTGTTTTAAAAAATGATAAAAATGAAAATAATAGTTTATAGTAGCTATGTGAGAATGTGAAAGAAGAATTTGAACTGCTTGATTAAAATCAAATTTATTTATTCAATGAAAAATAATTGCATGTAAAACACCAAAAATTACATAGTTCAATCTCCATCCCCAAGAAAATAACCTTAATTTTAAGATTTAATTCAGCTCTCCAAATAAAATATTCATAAAAAAATATGAATGAATCAGATGTAAATAGAATTGATTTCTCTAAAATATTTTGAAGATAGAAAATTCAATTAAAAGGAGTATAATAAATTCAAAAATTCAAATCTATTTCACCAAAAAGATTCAACTGAATGGAAATAATTGACATAAATAAGTAAAAATGAATTATAATAATTTTATTCCTCATGTACAGAATTAATTTTTCATTTTACATTCATGAAACAAGAATATGGAAAAGGAAGAAAAGATAGAGTATAAAAAGAAATTATAGAGAGAAATTCATATTTGTTGAATCAAAATCAATATCTTCCCAAATCACCTTAAAATTTTTCCCTTGCTGAATTTCATCATAGGCTTACACATTAGTTCTTATGCTCTCATCTTTAGAGCTTCAGTTTTAGCTGCTATCTTGAATCACTCTGTCAAAATATGGTGCGTTATCTCTTTTATTTTGTATCCAAAAAGACCGACTCACATTTCCAATTTGAAATGTCAATCATCAATAGTAGCACTTCTATCATATTACCTTTTGTCACAAACCCATAAAATCAATAAATATTAACACTTTCATATGAAATTAACAATTTATTGTAATATGGGACATTTCTCATAATGTCATGTCCCTATTCATCCTCATATTTAATTATTTTGAACTAGAGTAAAACATCTAGAAACATAAAACCATCAACAAAAAACATTGTTTACTTGTGATAATCTCTTAAACTCAATGGATAATATTCCAAAACAATATTAGATTAAAACAAAATCCAAACATCACCAGGCCATTCATCCTTTTAATTAGACCAAAACCAGATGAAACTCCGCAAAACATTCTTTAATAAAAAAATACCTTCAACGATGACATCGATAAAAATTATCCTAAGAATCAAAATAAATTTTGATTCTTTATTAAAAATATAAATAAATCACTAATGGATTTAGATGAACATATTTTATTAAACTTATTTAATCAAAATATGGGTGAGTCCTCAACTTAATCCTTTTATGAAAATAGAACATGGGAGTGATCGATCATCATCCTCCACAATATTCCAAAATGTTGACATAATCATATCTGGTTCATCGCCTTCTACAAGATCAATTTCAAAAGATAATCTTCATTATCTTAGACTCAAACTTGTAATCTTCAAAATCATATACCAAATCATACTCATTGAATACATACCACTCTCATGTTTTGATCATTTGATGGAATCCCATTAGATGTGGCTTCAATCAAACTCCTTCAATCTAGATATGAAACCCTTAGGCAGTGGCTCATTTATAATAAACTTGGTAAGATTTTTTATCTATTTTATATAACTTTCTTCATCTCACTCATATATTTATTAGGTTTTAGTTGTCTTATTTGATGTGTCGGATTTAGTTGAATGGTCTTCAACTAGTCACAAACCAATAGACCAAAGGTCTATTCAAATTTCAACCTTGGGTTGCCTTGGGTGATTTCAAACAAATAATAAGTGATTACTCTTGTTTTTTATGATTTAAATTAAATATTATTTATGAAAATGTCTTTCATAATTAATGTTGGATAATTACCCTATGCGATTTTATATTACGTGGAATTATCCCACTCAGGCTAGATTTATCTTACACAACCAATAAACCTTTTTCTTACTGGATTTATCTTACTAGTAGTAAAATAATTCATTTATGATAAAAATAATATCTTACATGGATGTCTTCAAAATTATATTATCCATGTGCTTTTGTGGATGTCCAAGACAAAAAATGAATGTTAATGAATTTGATGTTGAAAAAAAATAAACAATTAACCTTAAATTAATATTTACAATTAGAAAATAATTATGAATTTGAAAATTAAATAAAATAAGATGAATAATTATTGGAATAAATATAAAATCAAAAATATTAAAATAAAATAAAAACATTATTGATTTAAATAAAATAATAAAATAATTAAAAAAATAAAAAATTTTGATTATAAAGATTTTGTTCTAAAACATAAATTTAATGATTTTAAAGAATGTTTGGATGAATAAATTAATAAAATAAGTATATTTGGACACTCTAACACTTTTTAAAATCTAAATTAATCATTTTATAGTAAAAAATAAAAAATTACTAATTCTAAAAATATAAATAACTAACACTATAATTAATCACTTAATTATATATTTAAAAATTAAATCCACATTAAAAAATGATGTGGAAAATAACATTAAATAAATTCAACAAAAATATACACATATTTGATGATGATAAGTGAATAACTAATTAATGTCCCATTGATGGAAAATTGAGACAAAAATCCCTTACTGCATTGGTAACTGTTGAACCAAAAACACCATAAATTAGACATCCTTAAATGGATATATGAATCCAAATAATCTTAATGGGAATATTTCTAAAATATATTCATAGTAATTATATAAATCACATAAAATACAAAGGTGGTGGATATGGTATATGTCTCATAGAAGTAATAAATGAGATGGAAATCCCTTTCCATAAAACTCAAAATACTTCATAAACATTCATGCCTCATGCATAATAAATATAAGTTTATTATAAATATATTTTTAAAACATAATTATATATATCAACTCAAATATGATTTAATTATGACATTTTATTACCCATCTATTAAAAATTCCATGTTAATGTCACGTTTCGCACAATAACTATATTTTTTGTGTACGTTTTGATTTTTTATTTTTTGTCCTATAACAATGATCATAGTTCCATAATATCAAAAATTTGTACAATGATTTAAGTATGATATATATTTTTTATATATTTATTTAGTGTGATCCATAAAATTTGGAGATAGAATATGAAATACACCATTCATGGAGATGGTATGTCGTATGTACGCCTGAATGATGTATCAATTAGATTGAACGACTGAAATAAATAAAGTTAAGTAATATATCACCAATAAAAAATAATTTTTATTTAATATATATTTATATATATTATTTTCTTTAAACATATCGTTATTACCTTCTAGTTAAATCACAAATAGATCACATCGATTCGCGAGACGATAGTTCACCGTATACACGAGCGATGTTACTGTATTACCACATAATGGAAAGTAATGAGGTATATAAGATATAATTATTAAATAAGTTTATTAATATCATATTTATCATATATAAAATTTTAATTCATAATTATATCAATCTGTGGGAGGAGTTTATGGAGAACGAATTGCATTGGTTCGCGAGGAGGTAGTCCGTCATACACACGAATCTAAATTTTATGTCCCATTTTTATTGAAGAAGAGATTGATATAGTTTATTAAATTATAATAATAACATATTCTTGTATGGTAGTTAATTTTTTTATTATATAATTATAATAAAATAATATTTGACTGAGGTGGGAGATGAAATAAAATAAAAATGCAAGATTAAGAATTTACCTATTATTCAGAGCACCTCTTTAGGATAAGACCTAAAGCTTTTTAAGATGTATTAATCATCAAAACAATGAATATAGTACGTTTTTATAAAATTATGATGGATATTTTGGCAGGCATTGGCTGAACAATATTGTTTTAGAATTATTAATATGTTATGAGATGGGTGACCTTTTATACATGAGGTTTGTTGCACATAAGAAATTTTTGAAATTAAAAAGGTGTACCTATATTTTGTCACATTACCCAATGTTAAAAAATTGGATATTATAAAAACATAGAGTTGATAAATTATAAATATGTCTATAAAATAGTTTTTAATGAGTTTTTTAGTCATTTTACCACTTATTATTTTTGTTTTACCCCATAGTAAGCCCGTTTTCAGCTTAACTATGGTAATTAATTTTTACTTCTTTAACTATTCATAGTGGTTAAAAATTAAACGTAACTTATTAGAAAATATAAATTATGGTGATTAAAAATATGGAATTCATTTTTACAAATTCCATTAACACAAGTGGAAAATGTTTTTAAAAATTATTCTCATAATCACAATAAAAAAGTTATTTTCAAAAGAGAAATCTTTTAATAGTTTTAATAGTTTTTATATAAGAATTTAGTATGTAATTTATCTCATTGTACCAAATTGGATTAATATATATTTTATTTAACTAATTTCACTTTCAAAACAATATTAATGTAATTTTTATGTTTTAATATTCTTTAAAACAAATTATAATTCATTCTAAAAACCAGTATATTTCAAAAATCATTGATAAATATAACTTTACTAAAAATTCTAAAACATTTACTCCAAGATAATTTTGACATGCTGATTTAAAAAATAATTTCTATTCTTTCAAATAAATTTTATAAAATTGGGAAAAAATTAAATTTAAAATATTTTTGTAAAATACGACAAAACCGTTGTTTTTAAAATTAAAATTTTTAAGTGTAAAATTGTATTTATTCTTATATCTTGTGTATAAGACACATAAGATGAATGTCAAAATTTTGATTGAATATATAATATTTTAATATTATTAAAACCATTTAGAAAAGTGATTTTTTTTATTTATTGAGGTAAAATTCATTTGTGTGAATAAACATATTTTTTCAAAAAATATTTCTTTTATTTTAAATAGTTTTCGTTTTACTTTATAATTAATTTATCAATAAATATTTTCTTTTATATACTTGTGTAAACCATATATTTTCATAATCGTTTTAATCATATTCATAACCAACAATATAATGGATAGGTGATAACTATCTTATTAAATTATAATATTTTAATAGTATGTAAATGTTTTGATTAATCTAAGGGTTTCATATAATTTAATCTAAACTTAGTGTTGTTCATAACAAAAAAATATCAAAATGATTAAATTTTATTGGAAAAATAAATTCAAAAAATATATTAATGACATAATAATATGATGTATTTAGTATAATTATTATATCTATATATTTTAATATTAATGTATTAATGATTATTTATTCAATTCCATCCAATTAGGAATACACATTAAGGTCAATCGTGTATGTGTGTATACCACAACATCCATGAAGAAACACTTTATTATTTTTGTTCTAGTTTTTCTTATCTTGAAAAATAATAAAATATGGGAAAATATCATAAAATCATAAATTTTATATCATTATTTTTTTATTAAAATGACATTATATTAAAAATAAACACCTATTTAACCATACCCACCAATCTAGTTAAAGTGTGTTCAAGTTTGGGTTAGTTTATGTACCAAGATGAACGATGTTGTAATACATTATTATGGATAAGAATGAAAACAAAACTAATATTATCATAATCTAATACTAAAATATTGACGGTTATGAGATTTTAAAATTTTATATTAAGTTTTTAACTTATTATTAATGTTTCATTTTCATTCACCAAAATTGGTGAAATTAGACAACATAGATTCAATTTCATGAAATATAACTAAAAAAATATGAAATTATAAGAGAGACTTAAGAGTAAATATATGTAATTTATTATGATATATATAAAGATATTTTTATTATGAACTTGGTATCATGGAATGGGTAATGATATCAACTTTATTGAATGTGTGCAAACAGGTAATATTATTAACAAAAAATGGTAGAAAATAAGTCATAAAAAACCAATATACCAATAATAAATAATTATAAATGATGTATATTAAGAGTAACATATATTAATAATGTTATTAAATACATAATTAGGTTAAATATGTTTGTTTTATATGAAGTTAGTGTTTCATAATTTAATCATAGAAACAAGGTAAGGGTTTTTCATCTCAACTTATCTACATTGAGACATATCTTAATGTTATTAACTAATTTATTATTTATATGATATATATACTACTTAATAATTTATTTTTCTATGTTGCAATATTTAACTCATGGAATTTACATAAACATACGATTTTGATTCTTTTATTGAATTTTGATTTAAAATTTACCGAAGTCATAATGGGTGTTTGTGACTCAATTCACACCTATGGGTCTTAACCACTCTTCTTTATATATTATCTTATAGGATTGGTTTTTTCTAACAAATAATGATTTTAAAATACAATTACACCTTATTTTCTAGTTAAATCGTCTTTTAAACAAAAATTATCTTTATCTATGACGGTTATGTTTTGTTAAAATGCATTTTTTATGAATAATTACCATATATTTAAATTTATTTTCCCTCCATATCCATGTTTTTACTTCCCACTAATGTTCTCATTTCTCATATAGAAAATAAAATTATTTTTATGTAAAATGATCATTTTACCCCCATTATTTATTTTAACAAAAATATTTCATCATCCTTTTTACGATATTGGTTTGAAACAATTTTATTTTAATGTTTTCAAAAGTTTAATCAATCATTTAAAAATAAATGATTTATCATCCACTCCATATATTTTTTTATAAATTTAATTCTTTTTTCAAGAATCCATTTTTAAAGATTCAATTTTATGTCAAAAATTTCAATTTATATTTACTTCATTTATTTGAAAAAAATATTTCATTTCTGAGTTTCAATTTTTAAATATTATTTTAAAAGAAAATGTTTTGAATATATTTTTCATGTCTCTTTTTTTAAACCATTATGTATTTTTAAGGATATTACATTCAAAACATTGTATATTAATGTTTTAATTTTCCTTATATTTAGGATCCTAGTTTTTTAAATGGTACAAATCCATTAAATTTTAGTTTAAATATCTTTTTAATCAATATGAAAATGCCTAAAGAAGACATAAAGGGTCTGGGAGCATCTTGAGATTGTTCTAAACACGAAGCTCTAGTTTTTTGAGAAGTAGTATGGGGAACAGAATTTGTTCATGGGTATTAGTAACTTTGTGATAGAGTTAAAGTATTTGTATGGTAAGTTTAACCATGCTAGGGAGGCAACACAATTATGAAAAATCTAAAGAATATTATAGGTATAATGAGCATGGGATACAAAAAGTTTGTTAAACTGTGCACATTGCTATGTGAGGGGGTTTATACTTAGAATGTGAGAATACATGGGAAACACATGGTTTTCATAAACATTCAACAATACTATTTTGGGTGTGTGCCATGTGAAATTGCTGGTGCACAATTGGTGTATGATTTTAACAACCATCTATCCAAACCATGGTCCCATTAAAAAATTGAAATTTATATTTTTACCTTTATCCCTTTTAACCCATTAACACTCTTATTCCTCACTAAAACATGAAGTATCCAACCAATTTTGGAGATCTCATATCCTATTTACCTAGGAATTGGGATATCTCCCCCATTGGAGTATTGAATTGAACTCCATTCTTAATATTGGATGACTATCGGTAAATTTATGAATCCAAATCCTTTTTTTCTCTATTTATCTTACAATATTTGGTGTTATCTTCATGTGAGATAATATTACCTATTTTTATGTTGTTTCTTTTGTTACTTTTTTTAACCATTATATCTCAAAACTAATGCAGATATATAATAATGAGTCATCTTCTAATATAAGGTAGGTAGTCTTTTACTTTTCCAAAATTTCAAGTTATTTATATCATGTGTTACTGTACCATGCACAATACTTTCTATTTGTCTCCTCATAAATTTTTAATCAATTAAATAAATTATTATTTATTATAATGGTTATCCTTTTCACACCTAATTTCTACGTATACCTCAATTCAAACCACCCCATTCAGGTGTGTTGCTTATAGGCCCACGACCCGCATTAATCTCTGGCATGAAATTAAACATCATTTCGGGTTTAATAACATATCCCTTGTTAATGGGTTTATGAAGAAGAAGTTATCATATTTATTTAGAATGGATAAACCCATGGGCCAAAAAAACTATTATAAATGAATTAATCAAAAGTGAAAAGTAAAACCATGTTACTTGACCCTTGTTGATGAGGTATTGTCATGTAGTTTAAAATTGCCCCTTATCATTACTATTCATTAATATGATTTAATTGATGAATTTATTTGATTAAATTTCATGGATTGTAATATATGTTCCTTCTTAATACTTATTAGTTATATGACCTTGGTTTATAAATGGAATTGATAAATAGAAAGGGTGATATTCCATACCATTGATTGTAATGTGACATGGATGTAATTACATAATTCATACATTTTTAATGAAACAATTATAGTTATTATTTTTTTGGAATGAAGGTACATGAAATCACATATTTTCTATTTAGAATTAATGGATAGGATGCTCCTTATTTTTTATTTAGATCTACTGAACACGGAGTTACATATTGATTATTTAGAATTAAGGGACACGATGGTCCCTATTTCATACCTAGAATTATTGGGTGGGATATTAAATATGGTTCACTACAAATAATACACACGATGAAACATATAAGTTAGAAAAGAATAAATGTTCAAATATAACACAAATTAGTCTAAAGCTATAAGTGGAATATGGGGGTCCCTAGGGAACCCAAGCCAACATGGGTGTTATTGATTTTATTTAATTAATTTTCTATTATTATATGCACTCTGCATCTTGATATATTCATATACTAGATAGTTATAGGCATTTTTGTTGGTGGCCTATTGATTTTTCCTCATAACATCTTCCAACCGCCGATTGGTACCCAAAAAGACTTCATGGGTGCAGGTTGGGATAATGGGAAGAAACCGTCTATGGATGATACATTTTATATACTATGATGGAGTGTGTTAATAGAGGAATGAGGTAGTTATTGTGATTCTATGTAGTCTATAATTTTCTTTCCTTTTTTATATCTTGTATAATATTTGTTGTGTTCCTTCTGAAAACTCCCCTTACTCCCTGTTTTTAGAGCATATTGACATCATCAATTTTTATATTGTATTGGTTATTATTCTATACGTTAGTTGTTTTTTTTAAATTATTTACTTCCACCGCTGATTTATTATTCTTTCGGGTGCTTCATGACTATGATTATTTACTATTTCACTCCAATATGATAAATAGGGTATAGTATTCCCACCAAACCATCATAGACCCTTGCTATTATCCTCCAACATGTAGAATATGGGGTCTCATGCCTGAGGACATATTTCTTGTCATACCGATCATCGTTATAGAGTGAATTCGGTCAGGACGCGACAAATAAGTATTATAGACTTAATTTCTATGGTCTTTCTATTTTGATAATTGCAGAAAGGAGACTGGGATGCATTAAAATTTAGTAATGAGCCTATTCTGGGTCGTGTCTAACCCAGGATTGGGGATAATATTGTTTTCCAAGGATGGGACTTGATGGTTTTGATTTGTCCTATTACAGTTGTACTAATTTTACCATTGTGTGACATACATAACTTGTGGAAGTTATTTTCATTAAATATTTTCTTTTACCCTTTTCCTAATATTGCATGGAGGTATTGTTTCATGTATCATTATAAGAACACAGATATTTATATTATAGGTGTATGAAAAGACATGTATATTATATTTCGTTATTTACTGACACTTATGCACATTCCTTGAGTAATATACATGTTATTTGACTAAGGATTCTATTTTATGAATGGGTTAACTAATTGTTTAATTAAATTGTCTATATCAACCTAAATAGTGATTTCCCACATAGATTTATAGTGCCCCTTAACTACAAAATTATAGAATGTTTGAGTCATGGAATATTGGTTGGATGGGATGAAATTTTGGTGGTTTAAATTAAATGGATTCCAATTTCAATTCATAATGTTTACAGGACCCTATAAAATGAGAATATTGATCCATATAATTAATCAATAAAAATAATAATGGTGAAGTTATATGAAATTCCAATTGTAATTTATAATGTATATGACATTATAACTTATTAATGACATATTCATCTTACTGAACCAAGAAATACGTGTGTGTGTGTGTGATTCTTATAAATTTAATTTCATTAAAGAAATGGTTACTATTAAATTTGGATGCCAATTTCAAATAAATGTGTGTTTTATTCAATAAATTGGAATTGAAACTTCATATAATGGGACCATATCATTAAATATTTGACTTATACCATTTCCTAGCCTTAGTAGTTGGTAGTTGGGTTAGTGTTATTGGGTATCCATTCCTTATTCTAATATTTCTTTAATAAGTGAATCTCTCTAGTTATGTTATTTTGTAGAGAGGCTTGGGTCTATCTTGTTTCCTTTTTTACCATTCATTTATTGAATCTCATTTAAGTCATGATCTTGGAATTTTAAATATATTCCTCAATGGTGACCTTAGGTTTAACATTATGAATGTGGTGATGAGCATGCTCTTACGGTTGTAGGACATGAACCACCAACAGCTAAACATACAGTTCAACCATTTATACATGATCTGGGAACCAATGCCTATTTTCATGTTGGATTCCTATGCTTCATACATATCATGAAGATATCCCCACAACCTTCCCCTTCCATCGAATAGTTTACATGAGAGTTCTAGTAGTAGAATCCACCTACTCTCTTGAGTGATGGAACCCCAAGGATGCTGAGTCATCTCTAGATACCATGTTATCTATCTTTGAGAATCTGAAGATTCCTCCCAAGAGGAGAGTCTATCTTTCAACTTATAAGCTTTATGTGTCAACCGAATTTTTTTCTGTGGTCATGATTCATGTTGATCATAATAAATATATGGTATTGAGGGAATTTTATACTAGTTGTTATGAATACTAATACATGTAGATGTTGAAATACAAATTATATAGGGAATTTATAAATCAGTAATAGGGTTCTCTATCCTTTATGGACTACTCAACTCATTTTGTAGAGATATATTAATTCATTCCTACCCATTTCAATGATGAATTGACTCAAGTGAGTATATGTTTGGATGGAATTAGGATATCCATTATATCTCAATTAATTATTTTTTGGTTGACTACCACTTTGTAAATAGAATATAAAGGACTCATGTTTAATATTAACCATAGGGATATTGATGGAGTGGGTCATGGTAATTTAGTTCCTAGGTAGGGCATCAGCTCATGCAGTGTAAAAAGAGTTTTTTGAGCTTTCTCATGGGTGAAGAAGTAATCAGATTGTGCATCCAAGAAGCTTGATTTTATTCCATTAGTGTGGAAATATATATCATGTGATGCTTTATTATGATAGAGACCAATTCAGGTGTTGGGATTTTAGAAAAATGGGTCATCTATGATGGTTTTATTAAACCTTACCACCCGTTCTAGTTGGAGAGTCTACACACTAGCTCCACCTTCTGAAGCCGGAACTGTAGCTCCTCGATTGGTATGAATCAGGAGTACAAAAGGCCACCGAGGCCATAGAGGTGGATTAGGTCGAGGTATCCAGACATCTGGTATGAAACACTAGTAGAGTGGACCTGCTAAGGGTAGTAAAGGTGTAGCGAAGGGTTGCAGATCAGGATAGATATATATTGTAAAACCTACACATAAAGAGAGGAGTTCTTATCCATCTATAGTTTTAGGTAGTATTTTTGTATACTTGACTTTAGTGTCTACTATATTTAGAATAGGTGATCGAAATTATTTTATATCTATGACTATCATTGAAATACATGGGATTGAAATTCAGAAATTCAGTGTTTTTAAATCTCTTGAAACTATTTTGGGAATGCGACCATTAATCATTCACCAATGTGGGGAGTGTACACTCGATATTAGTGGTTATAATTTATTCTATAACATATCCATCCTTGAGATGACGGGATTCGATATAATTCTTAGGATTTATTTCTTTGTTCCCTATTAATATAATTTATAATATATTCACTAGAGTGTGTCCTTCATATCACCATGGGGATTTGGCGATTTGTATAAAAGAGAATGGGATGTCTATGGAATTAAAGCTTGACCTAAGTGTAAGGGGATGGGCGAAGTGTAGATTTCCAGTATTTTTCTAAATGATCAAGGAATACATAATGATTAATTACCTCATCTATTAGATCATTTTAGGGACATAATTATTCATGATATTTTTGGAATACCTCCTAATAATGATTTATGATTTAATGTTGATCATGTTCCAAGAGTATCACTGGTATCTATTCATCCTTACCAGATGGCTCATACTAAGACTGAAAAACTCCAGAGATAGTTAGAGGACCTAAAATACAAAAGGTTTATATGATCTAGTAATTCTACTTGGGGTTCACCCATTATATTCACATAGAAAGAATATGGGACCCTCGTTTTTTAGATGTATTACTGGAGGTTAAAATAGTTTATAGTTTTGAACCCATATCTGTTACCTAGTATATATTACCTTTTGGTTATATATGAGGATCTAAAGTTTTCTCAAAAATTAATTTGAGTTCATTCTATCACTAGATATGAGTTCGGACATCTGATATAACACATATAACCTTCCATCATATATATAGAATATACAAGTATTTGACCATGTTGTTCAGTATTAGGAATGTGAAAGTAGTTATTATGGACTTCATTATCAGGTTTACCACCCACCCATGGAATCCTTTATATTAATTTTAATGGTTGATAAATTTTTGTATTCTCATACTCAACACGATCATTCCAAACAACTAGATATCATACTGAGTGCACTATGAGAGCATATGCTATATTACAAGATCACAAAATTTCACTTATAGAATGAAATAGATTTCTTCATGGGTCATATATTATTATAATAAGGTTTATATATGGATCAAGAGAATGTGAGAGCCATTGTTTCTTGGTATTATCCCCTAAACGACTTCTATATTCAGGGTTTCTTAGGGATTTCATGATATTATAAGTGTTTCATTTCTAATTTCTCATACATTGAAGCACCTATTTATGGGAAATAACAATAATGGTGTTAAATTTAAATGTTCTGAAGCTTGTCAGAAATCCTTTTAGATGTTGAATGATATATTGAAATAAATTCCAATCCTATTTCTAATGGATCCTAACAGAGGAGGCTATACAATTTATTGTGATACATTAGGCATCAGGGTGGGATCTGTTTGAGGTTAAGAAAATGGGTATTAGTGTAAGGGTCTCACCAGTTTAGGCCTCAAAAGTGTAATTACCCAATCCACAATCTCGAGCTAGACATGGTTTTTCATTAATTGCATTATTGTAGGAATTATTTGATAAGGTAATGGTTCATAGAATTCTTGAACCATAAAAACATTAAATATGTATTCACACAACATGAATTGAACCTAATATAGTAAATATAGGTTGATTACCTATAGTACATTGATTTTTTTTCTTTATTGTATGTTTAGGAAAGGAAATTCAGGGGAATATTTTTTATTTCATAAGACTCAAACATGATCTTTTTAGGAATCCAGTATAAATTGTAATTTTATTTATCTTTTCTGAGATGCATATTGAGGTTTAGGAGTGTTAGAAGAATATTATAATTATATATCTATGTGTGGATTACTATATTATGGATCAAGTGAATATGAGTTGGCTATTATATCTCAAGGGATAAATCCTATAGGAATGTGTATCTGGTAAGGTCCCACATACTAGTTTGGTTGTATATGAGTACATGGTCATGTTTATTCATTGGAATGTCTGGGTACCTGAAGACATGCTAGTGGAATTGATATGAGAATCCCATGCCTATAAATGGGTAGTGAATCCTGGATTAATTAGGATGTATAATGACCTACACTTCCAATATTAGTAACCCAGACTGAAGAAAATGATAGTTGTTTTTTTCACTCAGTGTTCCACTTATCAGTTGGGGAATTTGGAATATAGGAGACATGTAGAGAATTTACAGGTGGTTCCCATCTCAGAGTTTAAATTGGATGATTTCATAATATATTTTTTGATAGGATTTCTTAAATAACCATGGGGGTCGTGACAGAGGATGGTTGATTATGGATAGGTTAATGAAGGTTTCCCATTTCATTCATATTCAGTAGACATTATCAGTGAAAGAAATATGGAGACTATATATATCCGGGAGGTCATATGACTTCATGGTGTTCCATGTTCCATCATATCATATAGGTATGTTCATTTTACATTTTGGTTATAGAATGGTTGGAAGAGTGATTTGGGTACACATGTAATTCGAAGTACAAAATATCTCCCTCAAACCATTAGACTATTCGAGTATACAATATAGATATTAGAGAAAATTTTTAGGTTATGCGTCCTTCATTTTTGAGGTTCATGGGAGAAACATTTATCTATTTTTGAGTTATCTTATAATAATATCTTTTATGATACTATATATATGGCTCCATAAAAGGCCCTATATAGTAGTATGTTCTGAACACCCCTATATGGGTTAGAAGTAGAAGAGGAGACACTACTAGGACCTAATCACATTTAAGATACATTAGAGTAGGTTTGGCTTATAAGGAAGAGTATGGATATAACTCAAAATAGGTAGAATTGTTTTGTCAATCTACATTGACGACCTTTAGAGTTTTAGGATTGGGATTAGGTATTCTTAGGTGTTTTTCCTAGACTGGGGAATTGAAAAATTAGGAGCTAGGGAACTATAGATACATTATTTATTGCACCTTTTGAGATTCTGGAGAGGTTCGGGACCATGGATTATCTAACAAAACTCTCTTAGAGAAGCAATTATATGCATGATGTTTTTTCATGTCTCTTAGTTACATCATTTTTACTTTGACGTGTCTCATGTCCTACAACCTGATGAGGTTGAGATGGATGGTGATCCTTATTTTGATGACTATTTAGTTAGTATTGTTGATTATAGAATGAAGGATATTCAAGGGGGTTATTTTTTTATTTTTTTTACTATGAAAGCATTAATGTTTACAAGAAGAGACATGGGTGATAGATGCCCACATACATTCTTAGTGGCTAAAATAATTCTCATATGATGATCACCCCTCATCAATGAAACTTGAGGGGAGTAGTTTAAAGGAGGGGATGTTTTAAGATCCTTAATTTTTATATAGTAAATATCCATTAATTTTTATTTTTAATCTTATGTTTTGTCTATATAATAACTCCTAAGGAGGAAAACAAGGGCTCAGGAGAATCTAAGTATTTTTTGGAGCCTATAGATCCAGTTTTTTTGATAAGAAGTATGAGGCATATGGTTGGAGCATAGTAACTAATAACCATGAATTCCAGTAAGAGGATATTCATTGTTTTATTAAAATTTAGAGGGAGTATACATGACCATGATAAACCTAAAAAAATGAAGGTATGTTGATCACCATTTATACATGGGTTTTCAAATCGTGCACCTAAACATACAAGGGGGATGACTCCTTGGATAGTAGGCATGCATGAGCTGCACAATTTTTGTACCACTATGTGAAAATCCTATATATGTTGTGCTCCATGTGATAGTTAGGGTTCATAGTTGGAACATGGTTTGTCTAACCATACATGAAAACCAAGAACCCCTTAAAAAAATTTAAATGTTCATTTTTCCCTCCGACCCTTTTTACACTTTAAAATTATTCTTCCCCCTCAAACACACATCAGATTCCTAACATAAGGGGTCTCCTTTACTAATCACATAGTCATTGAGATATCTACCTAGTTTGATCTTGGAATCTAACATATTTTATTACGTTGGAATCCTTTCAATAAGTCTAGGAGACCTCTTTCTTATTTTATTTGTTTCTCTTTCCATCTTTATTGTTATCTTCATGTGAGATAATATGACCTATTTTCAGGTGTTTTTTTCTAGTTTCTTCAAATTCTACAATTATAGATTGATAGTTAAACATAAATTAGACAGGTACTTATTTTAAGGTATAAGGTAAGTAATCTAGTACCTTTCCAAAGTAGTCCAGTTTTTTATATCATGCACCATAGTGTTGTGCAACATACTTTACATGCATCACCTGGTAAATGTCATAATAATTAAATAAATTTACATTCCTTAAAATAGTTATAATTTTTT
Source organism: Viscum album (assembly GCA_963277665.1). Taxonomy (NCBI): domain Eukaryota; kingdom Viridiplantae; phylum Streptophyta; class Magnoliopsida; order Santalales; family Viscaceae; genus Viscum; species Viscum album. The sequence continues at coordinate 337,715,483 of OY728144.1, forward strand.
TTAAATTTTAGTTTCTTATAGGTCCATGATCCCCCATTATTATCTGGAATGAAATTAAACCACCTTAAATGTGTGATGAACATTTTCTTGCTTATTTTTTTATTAAAGGAAATCAAGGATATATATATATATATATGGAATGGATACACCCATAAACCACAATAAAACTTAAAAATGGATTAATTAATTTTAATATTAAGACCATGTCTCTTGAAACTTGTGGATGAGGTAGTGGAAAGTGGTTTAAACCTAGATCTTTATCATTACTATTCATTCATATGATTTAAATGATCAATTGAATTGATTAAATGAAATGGACTATGATCCCTTGAACTTATTAATACTTATTAGTTATGTGAATTAAATTTATAAATTGAATTTATAAATGGAATGGGTAAAATTCCTTATCCTTGATTGTAATATGCCATATATCTGATTATTTCATGCTTAATTTCTGTAATGGAAATGATTTTCTTTATAATTTAAGTATAATGAAGGTTGGTGACATTATATATTTTATATTTATAATTAAGGGAGAATAATTTATGCATTTATTTTTTAGAACTAATGGAAATACATTCCATGTCACTTATTTGAAATTAAGGGACATGACATTCCATATTCTGTATATGGAATTAATGGACACGATGCTCCATATGGTACATTATAAATAATAAACAAGATTATCATTATTGATTATAAAATAGATAATGTTTATATAAATTTTGTATTAGTCTAAAGAAGGTAGTGATGGATGGGTTTCCCACTGGGAACCTAAGCCGGATTGGCTATTATGATTTTCATTTAATACTTTTTTATTATTACATACACACTATGTCATGATATAATCATAGGTCGGATAGTTATAGTGTCATGACCCCCTCCCCAAAAAGTGAACCCCTCCTGGGATGGCAATGTGAGAAGGGAGATAATGACCCTTGAGTCCCGCCTCCAGTATGCCCCGGGTTGGAAACTAGTACCGAGGGTATAGTAAAAACACAAATGGGAGGCATTACCCTCTAAGAGAACACATGCGGAAGAGAAATATAAGATAGAAACAAACCAACTCCAATTCAGAACTGAAATATAAAAGAAAACCCAAGTGTACATATGTAATGTCATGCATAATTACTACAAATGGAAGGGAAAAACCGCAAGTACCCAAGAGAATGTAAAATTGTAGAAACCAAAATCCTGAACATCACCTGAAACCACAAGCTAGTAGTAACAAGCCAGATCTCCAACCTACTCCATGTGACCTGAAAAACTGTTTATATATACATAGGGTGAGTATAAAAGTATACTCATTAGGATCCTCCTCAAAGCCACTCATGCAAAAGTAAAGAAAGCATGCTAAACCACAGTGAACAACAAGTGAAACTAACTCGTCCCCTAAATAGGTATACTATGTTCTCATCCTTACCATGGATACACTCACCAAGTAATGCATACAAGAATATATCATATAATAATGAATATTAAGGGTACCCCACTACTAATTCCCCACTTGTTTTCCGTTGTGCCCCAATGTCGCACATCCTAAGCATATCTCTCCAAAAAGGCTTTCCTGCAGACACTTGGGCGAAGCTCCAAAATATGCAACTTGTGTAACAAAACCACCATGTCCACACACAAAAGTAACCAGGTAGTTTCTGGGATCCACCACAGCTCGCATAAGGGGTATCATATGTTGGGTATTATACCTCCACCCATTACATCCCATACACTGAGTAAGGATCCTCAAGATATCACAGCCTATACACGTTAAACCTATAGTAGTCCATAGTATACTATATCTGGAATATATATGGTTGAATAACCACTATCCATTACAACCCTCTACAAACATATATGGGGAAAACTAACCAATGTTCATGCCATCACAAGTAACTAACAGGAGAAGAGAGTGGGGCCAAATGGGGTAGTCAACCATTCATCCTCCCAATGGAATGTTGGGGAAAAAACCCCCTAGGGTACAGAATCCCCATGGTGTCAGTTTCCCTTACTGACAGGGTGTCGTAGCATATAGAAAAAAAAGTACAGGTTATACTATATCCCACAACCACACTATGGGAATAACATAGTCTTATATACAACTACAGCTAATGCCTCTTAGAGTCTGGGATAATACTTCTAAGACTAGGTATCCTATAAGCACACAACCATTTAAAGAGTTGTAATAAATTATTTTATTACCTTTTTATTAGTTTTACTTTACATTAATTAATTCCTTAAAAATTAATTAGCCAAAGACAATTCTCCATTAAATTTCATTAGCATCACACCCAAAGTCCATTGTTCCGTCAAAATTACAACCTCATTATTATGTTCCATCAAAATCCAACCCCTTGGGATAACAAAATTTATTCAATTATTTATTACAGGATTATTTTCCCACATTCACAGACATTCAAGAAAAACATTCTATGATACTAAACACAAGGGGGCTCAACACAGTGAGTAGATGTACTACCCATCGAGTCTTTGACACTTATAGAAAGAGAATATACCCATCCTCCCTTGAGAAGACAAAGATAGAAAGAACATGGCATACCCCGCATGTTTTTGCCTCTTTCAGAAGAAGGGTAGGTAAGTCCAGCTTCCTTGAGAAGTGGGGAAAAGCAGAGTAGATAAACAACCAATCAAAATCCGCAAGCAACCAACAATCACATCCATCCCATTCCATCATCCCTAGTGTCCTCCCTGACACCCACATGCATAAAATGATATATCTCACCACTCTAGGCGTCATCTGCTACCACAACCATAAGCGTCCATGCCCCCACATATCACAACGACCATTCAGGATCACATCACAAAAGAATCAAGAGGAAAACAAACAAACAACATGTCAATTGGGTCTCTGCCCTTTAACAATCAAGATGGTAACTCAGAACCCTTCAAGGAATTATCAAAAAATCAGTTCTCTAATCCATATTGAATTAATAGAATTATTATTCATGGGTTCCAAAATTCTGGATACCTAATCAATAATCTATCACAAATAATTAATCATGCTTACTACACCAATTTGATTAACATAAAATTAAAACAAGAAGAACCAGATTCATTTACATGCCTATTTTTCCATAGTGAACAGTTATCAATTAATTCTGGTTTATGTTCTTTACCAATTTTCTTCAAGAACAAACAGCTAAATGAAGAAAGAATGGATATTACACTATCTAGAAAACAAGGGGTAATAACATATGACCGATATCAATTTATTTTTCTGGTTCAAAAATTTATTATGTCAATTATATTGTGGTCTAGTGGGATAAAACATGATAACAATACAATTGCATGTAAAAGAAAAGATAAGCAATGAATCCCATACCTCAAATAGTTCTTGACGTTCTTTATCCACCCAATGGGTCATGATCCTCCTCTCATGTCAACTATATCCACCCGAGGATTCCATGGTATGACCAAACCAACCGAAAGCCAAGAAAACCCCCATTATAATCATGGAGATTTCATGATATAATAATGGAAATGAGAAATAAGTGAAGATGATCCCCAAAAGAATGACGATAAAACATGCCTTATATCGAAGATTGATCGATACAGCTTGGTGGAATCAAAGAGGAACCAATACAAGGAGGAATGATTGATTGTACAACTCCTATGAGAAGGACATAAAGGTTATATAATCTCATAGCTGAGATCAAAGAGGAAGAATTAGGGTGGAAGATATCCCATCCCTTCAGAAGATTTAACAGAGCGGTAGTTTACGATACGCTTGATATATCATTAAAAGAATATTGCATTAAACCACACGGTTTGACTAAGTTAAAAGATCCCGAGACTTAGGAATAATTAATATAGGATTTATGGCCTTTGAATCAGCCTTAGAGTCCTTGAAATAAGGCTTTAAATTTATTTTATGTCAAAGGAAACGTCCAAGGGGTGAAACTATAGGAAGCTGGAAACACTATTCACATACACAAAATTTGGAAAAGGAAAGAAGAGCTGACAGTTATAAGGTCACCGTTCTAGAAACACTGTTCACAGACTCCAAATTTGGAAAAGGAAAGAAGAGATGATAGTTATAAGGACACCATTTTGGAAACACTGTTCATCCACTTGAAATTTGGCAATGGAAATAGAGGTTGTTTTTAGAACCTCACTGTCTGGAAGCACTATTCATGAACTCAAAATTTGGAAAAGGGAATAGAGGCTGCTGTTAGAACCTCACTATTAGGAAACACTGTTTATGAACTCAAAATTTGGAAAAGGAAATAGAGGATGCTGTTAGAACATCACTGTCTGGAAACACAGTTCACAGAACTCAAAATTTGGAACATGAAATATAGGTTACCGTTAGAGGTTACCGATAGAGGTAACCATTAGAGGTTACCGATAGAACTGTTCACCGATGGAACTATTCACAGAATTGGAAATTTGGAAAAGGAAAGAGAGTTTACTGTTAGTGGTTACCATTAGAGGTTACCGATAGAACTGTACACTAATGGAACTTTTCACGAAATTGGAAATTGGAAAAGTTTTGGGGATAAGTCACCTTGACCTCTCAGAACTCCTAAAACACCATATTTTCACAAAGGAATGGACCGAAGAGGTCCTGACTATTAACTCAGATACATCTCAAAACATTCTCATCCCCAAGAATTCCAAACCCACCTAAAGTGAAAAAATGGGGTCTGAACATCCACCCTTCGAGATACCTCTCAAAAGAGAGAAAGCCACAAAAACAACAAATAGAGCCATCTCATAAACATGAAAGTTTAATAACCATATAAGCTACATCGATACATGAAAAAAGGTAAACATCAATCAACTATGGGTACTGAGCATGTATCTGTGACTCACATTCCCAGATACTCTCCTCCATGCCACCTTGTCGCCACAAGACACAAACTAAGGTGATAGAATGCCTGTGCAACACCTTCTCCTTGCGGTCTTGGATATTCACAGGTCGCTCCTCAAAGGTTGCATCATCATCAACATAGATCTATCCCCAATCGATGATGTGAGAGTCATCGTGAAGATAATGATGGAGCTGTGAATCATGGAAAACATCATGTATCTGACTCATCTATAGGGGAAGTGCTACTCGATACGCCGCATCTCCAACACGAGCTATCACCTCGAAAGTCCCAAAAAACCGGGGAGAAAGCTTACTTCAATGACCAAACCTTCGCTACCCATGATGGAGAGTCGCCTTCAGAAACACATGATCCCCAGCCTTAAACACTAAGGTTCTCCTTCTTTGATCAACATATGATTTCTGACGATCTTGTGTTGTCTCCATCCTCTCACGAATCACCTGAAACATCTCTGTTGTATTCAGCACTATTTTCGGTCCGATAATTGCAGACTCTCCGACCCCAGTCCATCACAATGATGAATGGCATTGTAGACTATACAAGGCTTTAAAAGGTTCCATACTGATGATGGAGTGAAAAATATTATTGTAAGCAAACTCCACCAAGGGTAAGTGCCTTATCCACAAGACTCCAAAATCAAGAACACACGAGCGTAACATGTCTTCAAGAGTCTTGATGATTCGATCTGTCTGAACATCCATTTGAGGATGAAAAGAAGTGCTAAGGAATAGTTGAGAACTAAAAGCATGTTGGAGACCTCTCCACACCCTGTAGGTAAAATGAGGATCTCGATTAGAAATGATCTTCCTAGGGACTCCATGAAGTATCACCACCTCCTCTAGAGACTGCCTCGACAAAAATTCCACTAATCTCGACTCCTTGATCACTATGAAGTGGGACGATTTTGTTAAACGATCAACTACCACCCAAATTGCATCATTTCATCTTGGATATCAAGGTAAACCTGTAAAAAATTCCATTGATATGTCCTCCCACTTCCACTGATGAATCTATAATGGATGGAGGAGACCACTAGGAACATGGTGTTCAGCCTTCACCTACTGGCAGACCAAACATCAAGACATAAACTCTACAGCCGCATGCTTTATCCCAGGCCACCAAAACTGGCTCCTCAAGGCTCGATACATCTTTGTCACGCTAGGATTCACTGCTGAAGGAGAATTATGGAACTCTCTGAGAACCATATCATGCATCTTCAAAGGATCAAAAAGCATGTTATGATACAACACTCTGTGTTGTTCATCCTTAGTCCAACCATCAAGGGTCTCTCCACAAACAACTCGGTCTCTCCAGACCTTCACCTCATAATCCCCCAACTAGGACTCTTCCACCTTCTGCATTATGGATGACTATACCATCATCTAAAAAAGACAACCTCTACCCCCAACATCTACAATATCAATATGTAATGCTAACATCTCTTCTATTACTCTCCAGGAATCACCGGTTTCATCCACAGCATCACTACGTGACTTTCGACTCAGTGCATCAGCTACAACATCCCCATTTACAGGTATATATGATATCTCAAAGTAATATTCCTATAAGAACTCTATCCACCAACGCTATCGTAAGTTTAAGTCATGCTGGGAGAAAACAATCCTCAAACTCTTATGATCAGTGAAAACCACAAAGTGCTCAGCAATAAGATAATATATCCACAACTTCAGAGAAAACACCACAGATTCCAACTCAAGATCATGGGTGGAATATTTACGTTCATGGGGATTCAACCACCAAGGCCCATATGAAACAACTGACCTCTTCTACATGGGAACACAACCAAACACCAGATGCGAAGAGTCACAAAATACATCAAACTGAACTCCCTCAGCTGGAAGACAATGAACTGGAGCACTTACTAACTTCCCCTTTATATAATCAAAAGCTTCTTGATGTTGATCAGTCCATATGAATTCCTGATCCTTCTTGTTCAAAGCTATAATAGGATTCGCAAAATGAGAGAAATTGGCTACGAAAATCCTATAGTTGCCTGCGAGACCAAGGAAACTTCGCACCTCTAACACTATCTTGGGGGCTTCCCAAGACACAGCTACTTCTATATTCGATGGATACACATCTACTCCCTGTTGGAACACAACATTCCCCATGAAATGGACTTCTCGATCCAAAAACTCACACTTTGACAACATCCTAAACAACTAATGTTAACGAAGAACTCCCAAAATGGATTGTAGATGCTCTGCATGCTCCTCTTCATATGTGGAGTACACAAGGATGTCGTCGATGAAAACTACCATGAACTTGTCCAAGAACTCGCAGAACACAACATTCATCAATCGCATGAATACAACTAGAGCATTCGTCACGCCAAACGGCATTGAAACGAACTCATAATGCCCATGACGACAATAGAAAGCAGTCTTCGAGATATCATCATCCTTCACACACATCTGATGATATCCTGACCGCAAGTCGATCATTGAGAACCAACTAGAACCCTTTAGTTGAGAGAATAAATCATCAATCCATGAAAGAGGATAGTGATTATTTATTGTCACATTGTTTAAGCGACGATAATCAACACACAACTGCAAACTGCCATTAGCCTTCTTCACGAAAAAAATGGTGTACCCCACGATGACACACTTGGACGAACGAATCCACATTTTAATATACCATAAATCTATATACGTATCTATCATAACATAGAAGGGTCCATCCAATATGGAGAAATAAATATAGGAGATGCTCCTGGATGTAGCTCAATCCCAAACTCGATCTCTCGTCAAGGGGGTAATCTATAACCCCTTCAAGAAGGAAATCAGGGTACTCTTATAAAACTCTAGGAAACACCAACTGCTGAACCTCTGAAGAACTCAACATCATCTTAGCCATCATGTATGATAAGGACAGAATGCACTTATGACCCATCTGAGGATATCTCTCTCCAAAAAACAACACTATATATTCATCTGCAATAATTAAAACAACCTTCTTGCTGAAGCAATCCATGATAGCCTGCACTGAATACAACCAATCCATACCGATGATGAAATATTATGGTTTTATTTGTAAACCTAGGAAATCTCCCCAAGAGTGGTGTTTCCCCAACACTAGCTCACAATCTCTACATACTTCATACAAGTCAACTCGACCTCCAACTAGTGTAGTCAATGCCAAGGGCACTGGAAGACTCCCTACCTCAAGTCCCAAAGCATGGACAAGGGTAGGTGATATGAAGGAGTGTGTCACTCCTGAATCAAAAAAGGCGTACACCGAGGTAGAAAACAAGCAAAGGGTAACTCGAAAGACATCTAAATCACCTGGAGCTGGCAATGCTAGATCTTGAAGCTGACCACAACCTCCTCCATGACCTCTCTGATCCTGATGACTACCACCAACACGTTCGCGCTCTGCTCTCTGAGGATGGGGAGTGTGTAACGCCCCGACCCCAGTTACCCAGAGTCGGTGCATTATTACATAACGTTGGCATGATCATAAGAAAGATCAAATCTCGAAAGACCGATTGGTTTAGTAGCCTTGGAAAATGCCAGATATATTCATAAGTTTTACATTACATTATAAAATGAAAAACTACTACAACAACATAATGTCTCAATAGACCACACTATTATCCCCTCATAAAATCCCTGCAGGTCATTCATAACTTACTTCTTCACATCCTGGGAAAAATAAAACATAAAAAAAGGGGTGAGCTCAAATGCCCAGTAAGGATAACAATATAGCGGAAAGAATAAACATTTAAGGCAATGTATAACTAAAACAAAAGCCTTTTAAATATGAACTTTCAACATGGTATGGCATAAATAAAATGAAATAATGCCATTTAATTATTCACATGGATATTCTACTAATCGAATAATCACATGCAAAAATCAATAACCACTTTCATAATGTTGGAATGCATAATGCCAGACTATCATAACCACATAGCCAAGGCCTCGTGCCAAGACTACAAATAAGATTTTGTCAAGGCCTTGTTCCAAGACACTAGTTTGTCTCATGAGACCTACCGATGCATCGAGGAGATATAGCGGGCTCCACCCGTCACTTATTAAGTCCAATGCATTCCCATATGAAAAGGTTTAAACATAACATAAACATTCGTATTAAAACTAGCATACGAAATGTCAATAATTTCACCATAAACTATGAATGGTATAAAAATAGCACATCCACAGTCAAACATATCACAAAACCTTCAATACAATATAGAAGTTTTGTATCATAATAAATCAACTTCAAATAATCTTAAAATCCATCAAAGGATGTTGACATAGATGAAATCAAAATTATTTTTAAAGAAGTATCTCCTTTTATTTTGAAATCATTTAAGATCCATATAAAATAAAACATTTTCTTTGAAAATATTCTTATAAGCTTGTATGGAAAGCTTCGACGATTTTATAACGGCAGAAAATAACCGCACCCGCCGTATAAGTTAAAAAAAACATTCTTACCTCAATTCTGTCGAAAAGGTTAAAAAGGACCTTGTTTTGAAAACGACAGAAAGATTCCTTTATAAACCTCTTATAAAAAGTCAAACAAGGGTATAAATGACTTAAACCCATATTCTTGTAAATAGTAAAAATGTTTTGAAATACATTTTTAAGAAACATGGTTGTAGATGATAAAGAGATCCCAGTAGATTATTACGTATAAACAACCTCGGATAATGAAGAGATTGTGAAATAACCCTTACCTTGTACTTTTCCTTGGTTGGGGTAGGTTAACCTCCTGTATAATAGTGAAATAATTGTTACTAAATTATACAAGAATCATATACATTAATATTATATCATATATGATCTTTTAATATTGATTTGATAATAATATCTTAGTATTATCGCTGTTTCGGGTGTGAACTTACTTGTTTGCTTTTGTATGTTTTGTTACGTAAGACATGTTTGTAAAGGATAAGTTGTATATTATTCAAATCCAGAATGGTATCAAGTCCTTAAACATAATTTTTAAATCATCAAATGATAATTATACTTGAATGGATACGATGGAAAATGAATCTCATCGCGTTCGTGGAGACAGTCCGTACGTACGCACGAACGCTACTTCCTTTTAATTTTTATTTTAAAAGAATCGAATACAAATGATACATAGGTATATTACTATTCCAGTATAATATAATATTTTATATATGTTACTTAAGTTCATTAACACCATCCTTTATACGTTCCATGTGTGGTATGAACGAGTCATATCATTTTAAGGGGGCGGTAGTCCGCACTTCCTCAAATGAAATTATCGTATGTATATACAACATGAAACGAATAATGGTATGAAATAAAATGGAATTACAGAAGCTTATATATAAAATATATATCATTAACATCATATTTAATTACAGTTCCATCATAATGGCCACCATGAGAGGCGGTAAGATGTATTTGAACAATCATCGTTTCGTGAGGCGTTAGTTTGCCATCCACAGAAACATTATGTTCATCATCCATTAGATGGAGTTGTGTGCATGTGTAGTTTGAATCCTTCTTATAACAACATCCTAGTATATTGAGGATACTGGTGTTGTTACAAAAAAAAGGAAATAAAAAGAGTTTGGGGGTTGAAGAAGCAAAATAAATGAAAATAATTTAAGAGAAATCGTTACCTTTAATTTAGGTAACTCACTTTGGTTGGAACCAAAGGACTTGTTGAAATGCTTTCTGCCTAAGGGGAAGCTTCAAGGAGGAGGAGAGGGATGTGGGGAGCTTAGTTGGGAAGAGTTTGGACGAGCCAAGTGGCTTGAGAGGTGTGAGGAATGAGTAGAAGTGGTCTCCTTTTATAAGGGAGAGGAGGGGCTCTTTAGGAAAGAGTGAAAGTATTACTTTATAATATAATTATATTCGGTTTATAATGGTCCAAAAATCATTGAGGTCGAATATAAGATGACTCATATTCTAAATAACATCAACCAATAAGAATTGGACAGGTTTTAGATAATATTTTAATCATTATAATCTTATTTATTTAAATGATTTATTAATGAGGTAAACATTGCATCATTATTGTGTCATTAATAATTTAAATTATTTGATGTCTAAAAATTATAAATAAAATATCATTATGTAGTAAATCTTTTTATCTTTCTAATGAATATTTATAATCGAAAATTCAACATGTATAACCCTATGTTAAAATTGTTCTTCTAAAAGATGTAAGCTTATGCCATTTTTATTTTTATTTTAACTTTATTAATATAATGTGTCCCTACCACATACAAGTGGATCCAAGGGGTCCCCAAATTGACCCAAGGATGCCCATGGTCGGGTATGTGTCCACAAATAAGGTTAGGACACGTTTTAGGGTAATTTTGTATTATTATAATATTATTTTTTAACCCTTATTTACCGGATTTACCCTTTAACCATGGTAAATAAAATATTTACCACAGTAACTATTCAAAATGTCTAAAAATAAAAGTTACCTATTTACAAAATTTGAACATCCGGATTCCAAATATGGAATCCATTTTCCTAAATTCAAAACACAGAAGTGGCAGAAATTAATTTAAAATTAATTCCCGCTGTCAAAACAAAAAGCGTGTTTTTACGAGGTAATAACTATCAAAAGATTGACACTTGTTTATGTTCGGTTTAATTGTAAAATTATGTCCAATGACCAACATTATATTAAATGGTAAAAATATATTCTAAATATACTTTAAAACCACTCAAATTCACAATTTATCACTATTAATTATTTTGATTAAAAAAGTTGTTTTTAATTAAAATTTAGTAATTTTCACTATTCATCAAAATATAAAAGTTATCCGAAAAGTACCAAAATTTCACCCTAGGCTAATTTTGATATTCCGAATCTAAAAATGAAGTCCATTTTGAAATATAAAATATATATGATTTCAAAAAGTAGGTATTACTATTCACAACGGCTAGTTTAATTAGTTGTGGTGTGTGTTAGAACTCGAGGTGGCGTACAACACACGCTATCGCATTATTCGAAGGGAAACGTACCGTAGAAGCTTGGGGTGTTACATTCTCCCCTCCTTCAAATAATTGCGTCCTCGCAATTTCTAGGGTATTACTGCATAAAAAGACTCGGGTGGTTTTTCATCATAAGTTCCTTGGGTTCCCACGTTGCCTCTTCCATCTTATGATTTTCCAAAAAACTTTTACCAGACGCGTCGTCTGGTTTCTCAGTACTTGTTCTCTCGTATCAAGAATCTTGACGGGCTCTTCGCAATAAGACAGATTGGGTTCCAGTTCTAATTCCTCATAGGTGAGTACATGCGTTGGGTCAGGCATGTATTTTCTCAATAGAGATACGTGGAACACATCGTGAACTTTGGAGAGACTTGGCGGCATTGCCAATCGGTAAGCTACAGCCCCAATTCGTTCTAGAATTTCGAAAGGTCCGATGTACCTGGGAATCAATTTACCTTTCTTACCAAAACGTATGACTCCCTTCCATGGAGATACCTTTAGGAAAACATGATCACCGACTTGAAATTCCAAATCCTTCCTTCGATTATCGGCATAGCTCTTCTGCCTACTTTGAGCTGCTTTGATGTGATTTTGGATTACTTTCACCTTTTCCACCGTTTCCTCCACCAGTTCTGGGCCTACAAGTTTTCTTTCACCAACGTCATCCCAACAGGTTGGTGTAAGACATCTCTTTCCGTATAACGCTTCATATGGTGCCATCTGAATACTCGAATGGAAGCTATTGTTATAGGAAAATTCTACCAGAGGTAAATATTGATCCCACATACCCTGAAAGTCAAGTGAGCAAGATCTCAACATGTCTTCTAAGGTTTGAATAGTCCGTTCTGATTGTCCGTCTGTCTGAGGGTGGTAAGCAGTGCTCAAATGAAGTTCAGTATCGAGGGATTTCTGAAGACTTTTCCAAAATCTTGAAGTAAAACGGGGGTCACGATCAGAAACAATCGATAGGGGTACTCCATGAAGTCTCACAACTTCATTAATGTATAGTCTTGCTAGACGTTCCAGGGGTAGATCTTCTCTTATAGCAAGAAAATGTGTTGTCTTGGTAAGACGATCAACAATAACCCATATTGCATCGTTCCTTCTAGGAGTCTTTGGTAGCCCCATGACAAAGTTCATCGTAATATTGTCCCATTTCCACTCCGGTATAGGAAGAGGTTGCATGACTCCTCCAGGCTGTTGCCTTCCAGCTTTCACTTGTTGACAAACCATACATCTTGACACAAAATCAGCAATCTCCCTCTTCATATTGTCCCACCAAAAATGTTCCTTCAAATCTCTATACATTTTGGTGCTCCCAGGGTGTATAGAGAAATTGGAACTATGAGCATCATCCAGCAATTCCCTTTTTAGATCAGGTATATTGGGAACACAAAGTCTCTTCCCGAATTTCAAAATTCTTTCTTCATACACAAAGTCTCTCAATCTCCCATCATTCACAGCTTTAATCTTCTTCTGAAATTTTTCATCATCGTTCTGAGAACTCTTAATCCTTTCTAGTAAAGATGGTTTGGCCACCATTTGAAAAAGCATTGATGTTTCACCTTCCCTGGTTATTCCCATGTCCATCTTCACTAGATCCATGAAAATTGGATCCCTTTCAATTCTCATCATGTTCAGAACTCCATGGTCTTTTCTGCTCAAAGCATCTGCTACTTTGTTTGCTTTACCCGGGTGGTAGTGTATCGTGCAATCATAATCCTTGAGTAATTCAAGCCATCTCCTTTGCCTCATGTTGAGTTCTTTTTGTGAGAAAATATACTTCAAACTCTTGTGATCAGTATAAATCTCACATTTTTCACCATAGAGGTAGTGCCTCCATATCTTCAAAGCAAAGATCACTGCTGCTAACTCGAGATCATGAGTAGGATAGTTTTGTTCATGAATTTTCAACTGTCGTGATGCATAGGCAATAACTCTATCATTTTGCATAAGGACACAGCCAAGTCCTTTCTTCGATGCATCACTATAAATAACGAACCCATCATTCCCCGATGGTAAAGTCAATATAGGAGCATTGACTAATCTTCTCTTCAGTTCATCAAAACATTCTTCACACTCTTTTGTCCAAACAAATTTAACCCCTTTACGTGTGAGCTTCATTAATGGGTTAGCCAATCGGGCAAAATTCTGGACGAAACGTCGATAATAACCTGCCAAACCAATAAAACTGCGTACCTCAGTTATACTCGTAGGTGCTGGCCATTCATGGATTGCTTTGGTCTTAGAAGGATCAACAGAGATTCCATCTTTAGAGACAATATGGCCAAGAAAAGAAATCTCCTGAAGCCAGAATTCGCACTTGCTAAACTTCCCATATAATTCATGCCTCCTCAGAGTCTTGAAGATAATGCGCAAGTGATTTTCATGATCTTCGTAGGTTTTGGAGTATACCAAGATATCATCAATAAATACCACCACAAATTCATCGAGATACTCCTTGAAAACTCTATTCATCAGATCCATGAACACAGAGGGTGCATTAGTCAATCCAAACGGCATTACAGTAAACTCGTAATGCCCGTACCTGGTTCGAAATGCTGTCTTCGGAATGTCTTCCTTCTTCACACACAACTGATGGTATCCAGATCGAAGGTCAATCTTTGAGAAGTATTGAGCTCCATGCAGTTGGTCAAATAAATCATCAATACGAGGTAGGGGATACTTGTTCTTTATTGTTATAGCATTGATCTCCCTGTAGTCGATACATAACCTCATAGATCCATCTTTCTTTTTAACAAAAAGAACAGGGGATCCCCATGGAGAAACACTAGGGCGAATAAATCCCTTATTACTCAATTCCTCTAGTTGTTTCTTTAGTTCGACTAACTCTACAGTGGCCATTCTATAAGGGGTCTTCGATATAGGCCTTGATCCAGGAATCAAATCAATAGAAAACTCAACTTCTCGTTCTGGAGGATGTCCAGGTAAATCTTCCGGAAATACATCTACAAATTCTTTCACAACAGGTACATCCTCTATTTGAACATTCCTTTCCTCACCGACAGTTATTTCATTCTCTTCCTCCCCAATAATTGAATTAAGTTGAGCTGTTGGGGGTGGATCTAAATAAGAATTAGGTGGTGACGATTCTGCTCTAAAAATAAGGTGCTCCTTATCATTATCATCAAGAATCGTAACCTCTTTCTTCTTACAATAAATCTTCGCATCATAGTCCGAAAGCCAGTCCATACCGAGGATTATATCAAACTCAATCATAGGTATGACGATGAAATCAGCAGATAAAGAAAATTTATGTGCTCTAATGGGGACTGATTCACAAAACATTGTTGCAACGATACTTCCCTTAGGAGTTTTAACAGACAACTCCCTTATTAAATCAAATTGGAAATATCTAATTTTCTTAGCAAACTGGGAAGATATGAAACAATGCGATGATCCAGAATCAAATAATGCATTTGCTAAACTTGAGGAAACCATTAAATTACCTGCCACCACGTCTTTCGGAGCTTCTACCTCAGCAGTAGTGATAGAATAAGCCTGGCCTTGATCCCTTGGCCTTTTCTGAGGTAAGTTCTCCTGACGCTTAGGGCATGCATTTGCATAATGCCCCATCTCCCTGCAATTGTAGCACTGAACGTTGGTAGCTTCCTTCTTCCCCTTGCAATCATGAGCTTGGTGGCCTTTTTCACCACACTTGTAATAGACTCCCATTCCCTTCAAGCAAGTACCAGGATGTTTCTTCCCGCATTTACCACAAGATGGATATTCAACCTTTCCCTTCTTCCCCTTATTTCCATTCCCAGATTGATCAGCAGGTCTCTTCTTCTCTTGCTTTTCTTTAAAGTCATAAGACTTAGAGAATTCCTTTTCGGTCTTGATAGCACATGAGACAATGTCTTCGTACGATGAAAAGGATTGTGAGACTAATGCTCGACGGAGAAATGGTTTTAACCCATCAATGAAACGATAAATCTTACTTCTTGGGTTGCGAATATAATCTCCAGCATACCTCGCTAACCTTGTAAAGTTAGCCTCATACTTTGTGACATTATCATCCTCCTTTTGTCTCAGACTCAGAAATTGCCTTTCCATATCTGCTCGATGGTCGCGAGGAAAGTATTTTTCTAAAAATAGATCTTTGAACTCCCTCCATTCCATGTTTGATACTTCATCATCTTCCTTCATGTTTTGAATCAATGACCACCATTGATCAGCATCTCCAGTGAGGCGGTAAACTGCCATGGTAACTTTTTCCCTTTCACTACTCCCCAAAGCCTGAAATATTTTCTCTAGGGAAAATATCCATTGCTCAGCTACTAAGGGATTTGTACTCCCATTGAACGTTGGTGGTTGTTGTCTCATGAATCGATCTAACATTGATCCTCCACGCTGCGGATCAGGGTGCTCCATACGGGTAAGGTTATTATTCATAACCTGAGTAAGTTGTCCCAGTATGGTGATTAGCTGATCAGCACCAGTTGCATCACTAGCCCCACTATAATTATCTTGAGCAGGAGGGCAATCCCTACATGGGGTGCGCGCATTGATACGGTTTCCATTTCTTCCACTAGGCGCCATTTCTAAACAATGGCATAAACTAGATCAGTTTATAAATCAAAATACATAATCCCATACTTATAAAACACTTAGCATAAATTGAACTATTTATGGATATAATCCATAATCATAAAAATGTTTTCTTTGAGGAAGTATATACTCATAAACCCTTCATAATGATTTTTAAAGATAGTGAGAGTTATCCTAAGCATATCCCCCAGGAGTGTCGTAACCAAGAGTGCAGCAAGGCCCGTTGTCGTGCACCAGTTCCCGTTCGAGTCTAGCTCAAAGCGGTGTTTTCGGGTTTTACCCCTAGGTACATCTGTGCCAGAGCCGCCTCTACCTGCTCGTATCCAGAAAGGGATGTATTGCTCGGAAAACTCACAAAATCTCTACAATACAAAAATTCTAGGACGTTCTTCTACACTAATCCTCAATGTTCATCTTAGGTCTACGTGCTCTAATCAGAGTTTATCTAAATCTAGCTTCCAAGGTTTGTACTAAACTTCCTCTGATACCAACTGTAACGCCCCGACCCCAGTTACCCAGAGTCGGTGCATTATTAGATAACATTGTCATGATCATAAGAAAGATCAAATCTCGAAAGACCGATTGGTTTAGTAGCCTTAGAAAATGCCAGATATATTCATAAGTTTTACATTACATTATAAAATGAAAAACTACTACAACAACATAATGTCTCAATAGACCACACTATTATCCCCTCATAAAATCCCTGCAGGTCATTCATAACTTACTTCTTCACATCCTGGGAAAAATAAAACATAAAAAAAGGGGTGAGCTCAAATACCCAGTAAGGATAACAATATAGCGGAAAGAATAAACATTTAAGGAAATGTATAACTAAAACAAAAGCCTTTTAAATATGAACTTTCAACATGGTATGGCATAAATAAAATGAAATAATGCCATTTAATTATTCACATGTATATTCTACTAATCGAATAATCACATGCAAAAATCAATAACCACTTTCATAATGTTGGAATGCATAATGCCAGACTATCATAACCACATAGCCAAGGCCTCGTGCCAAGACTACAAATAAGATTTTGTCAAGGCCTTGTGCCAAGACACTAGTTTGTCTCATGAGACCTACCGATGCATCGAGGAGCTATAGCGGGCTCCACCCGTCACTTATTAAGTCCAATGCATTCCCATATGAAAAGGTTTAAACATAACATAAACATTCGTATTAAAACTAGCATACGAAATGTCAATAATTTCACCATAAACTATGAATGGTATAAAAATAGCACATCCACAGTCAAACATATCACAAAACCTTCAATACAATATAGAAGTTTTGTATCATAATAAATCAACTTCAAATAATCTTAAAATCCATCAAAGGATGTTGACATAGATGAAATCAAAATTATTTTTAAAGAAGTATCTCCTTTTATTTTGAAATCATTTAAGATCCATATAAAATAAAACATTTTCTTTGAAAATATTCTTATAAGCTTGTATGGAAAGCTTCGACGATTTTATAATGGCGGAAAATAACCGCACCCGCCGTATAAGTTAAAAAAAACATTCTTACCTCAATTCTGTCGAAAAGGTTAAAAAGGACCTTGTTTTGAAAACGACGGAAAGATTCCTTTATAAACCTCTTATAAAAAGTCAAACAAGGGTATAAATGACTTAAACCCATATTCTTGTAAATAGTAAAAATGTTTTGAAATACATTTTTAAGAAACATGGATGTGGATGATAAAGAGATCCCAGTAGATTATTACGTATAAACAACCTCGGATAATGAAGAGATTGTGAAATAACCCTTACCATGTACTTTTCCTTGGTTGGGGTAGGTTAACCTCCTGTATAATAGTGAAATAATTGTTACTAAATTATACAAGAATCATATACATTAATATGATATCATATATGATCTTTTAATATTGATTTGATAATAATATCTTAGTATTATCGCTGTTTCGGGTGTGAACTTACTTGTTTGCTTTTGTATGTTTTGTTACGTAAGACATGTTTGTAAAGGATAAGTTGTATATTATTCAAATCCAGAATGGTATCAAGTCCTTAAACATCATTTTTAAATCATCAAATGATAATTATACTTGAATGGATACGATGGAAAATGAATCTCATCGCGTTCGTGGAGACGGTAGTCCGTACGTACGCACGAACGCTACTTCCTTTTAATTTTTATTTTAAAAGAATCGAATACAAATGATACATAGGTATATTAATATTCCAGTATAATATAATATTTTATATATGTTACTTAAGTTCATTAACACCATCCTTTATACGTTCCATGTGTGGTATGAACGAGTCATATCATTTTAAGGGGGCGGTAGTCCGCACTTCCTCAAATGAAATTATCGTATGTATATACAACATGAAACGAATAATGGTATGAAATAAAATGGAATTACAGAAGCTTATATATAAAATATATATCATTAACATCATATTTAATTACAGTGCCATCATAATGGCCACCATGAGAGGCGGTAAGATGTATTTGAACAATCATCGTTTCGTGAGGCGTTACTTTGCCATCCACAGAAACATTATGTTCATCATCCATTAGATGGAGTTGTGTGCATGTGTAGTTTGAATCCTTCTTATAACAACATCCTAGTATATTGAGGATACTGGTGTTGTTACAAAAGAAAGGAAATAAAAAGAGTTTTGGGGTTGAAGAAGCAAAATAAATGAAAATAATTTAAGAGAAATCGTTACCTTTAATTTAGGTAACTCACTTTGGTTGGAACCAAAGGACTTGTTGAAATGCTTTCTGCCTAAGGGGAAGCTTCAAGGAGGAGGAGAGGGATGTGGGGAGCTTAGTTGGGCAGAGTTTGGACGAGCCAAGTGGCTTGAGAGGTGTGAGGAATGAGTAGAAGTGGTCTCCTTTTATAAGGGAGAGGAGGGGCTCTTTAGGAAAGAGTGAAAGTATTACTTTATAATATAATTATATTCGGTTTATAATGGTCCTAAAATCATTGAGGTCGAAGATAAGATGACTCATATTCTAAATAACATCAACCAATAAGAATTGGACAGGTTTTAGATAATATTTTAATCATTATAATCTTATTTATTTAAATGATTTATTAATGAGGTAAACATTGCACCATTATTGTGTCATTAATAATTTAAATTATTTGATGTCTAAAAATTATAAATAAAATATAATTATGTATGAAATCATTTTATCTTTCTAATGAATATTTATAATCGAAAATTCAACATGTATAACCCTATGTAAAAATTGTTCTTCTAAAAGATATAAGCTTATGCCATTTTTATTTTTATTTTAACTTTATTAATATAATGTGTCCCTACCACATACAAGTGGATCCAAGGGGTCCCCAAATTGACCCAAGGATGCCCATGGTCGGGTATGTGTCCACCAATAAGGTTAGGACACGTTTTAGGATAATTTTGTATTATTATAATATTATTTTTTAACCCTTATTTACCGGATTTACCCTTTAACCATGGTAAATAAAATATTTACCACAGTAACTATTCAAAATGTCTAAAAATAAAAGTTACCTATTTACACAATTTGAACATCCTGATTCCAAATATGGAATCCATTTTCCTAAATTCAAAACACAGAAGTGGCAGAAATTAATTTAAAATTAATTCCCGCTGTCAAAACAAAAAGCGTGTTTTTAAGAGGTAATAACTATCAAAAGATTGACACTTGTTTATGTTCGGTTTAATTGTAAAATTATGTCCAATGACCAACATTATATTAAATGGTAAAAATATATTCTAAATATTCTTTAAAACCACTCAAATTCACAATTTATAACTATTAATTATTTTGATTAAAAAAGTTATTTTTAATTAAAATTTAGTAATTTTCACTATTCATCAAAATATAAAAGTTATCCGAAAAGTACCAAAATTTCACCCTAGGCTAATTTTGATATTCCGAATCTAAAAATGAAGTCCATTTTGAAATATAAAATATATATGATTTCAAAAAGTAGGTATTACTATTCACAACAGCTAGTTTAATTAGTTGTGGTGTGTGTTAGAACTCGAGGTTGCGTACAACACACGCTATCGCATTATTCGAAGGGAAACGTACCGTAGAAGCTTGGGGTGTTACAGAGTGTCATGGTGTTATCCTTTGCCTGCCCCATCTACCCTCGACTGATCTAAATCTGGTGCAACCAGCTGCTGGTGCCTCGGCTAGAACTGCCTCAATAGAGGAACCTAAAGTGTAGAACCTAGTGCACGATGACTTCTCTAAAAGGTTAGGCACCCCCGCTGCTGATGACCATGACCACCACAAGAAAAACAAGCGCCTGATCCCTTGGCATAGCCCTGAGAGTTTTTGCCTCTGAAAAAACAAGATGTGAAGGGCTAGGACCTACCCCCGGCTAAACAGAAACTCTTCTTCCCTGAAAAATGAGAACCCTGGACCACAAGTCTGCTTCATGAGGAATCATTCTAATTCCCCTCTTGTGATGATCCTGTCCTGGACAAATTCCCCTTGATAACCTCTGCCCTTGTTGGCACATGAAGATATGTTTTCAGCATAAATGGGGTGACTTGGCGCTGGATCTCTGGACAAAAAGCCTCCTCGAAATGCCTCTCCTTGGCCTCCTCATCTGGTAATAGGTCCGAAGAATATCGTAAAAGGTTCCTAAAATGGATTCTAAACTCTCGAACACTGGATCTCCCATGTGAAAGGGTAAGAAGCTCTTGGAGACTATACAACTTCGTATTCAAAGAGAGAAACTTGAATCTAAACCAATCTCGGAACTCCTCCCATGAGATCGATGACTCCTCATGATCCCTGAAGAACATGAACCACCACTACCACCCTGATCCTTGCAGCATTGTTACAACCAAGTACACCCTGTGCTCCTTTCGAGAACGGATCGTACTGAAGCCTATCTTGTCCTCCTCCAACTAGTCTTCTGTGACTGTATCTGAAAGAAAGACCTCACACTTCTACAGGCTCTGGCACTAAAACTCTCGGAGTTTCTTCCTCCAAGTGTTGTTGTTGTCAAACTCTACCCTGCGGTGATCTGTTGGAACAGCCTGCTGGACATTTTCTGCGCAAGCCAAACGAGGGTGTCGACCTGGATCCATACCTCTAAAATAACAAACCGTTAGAGCTCCTAAGCCTGGAATATGAAAGTCTCAATATTAATTAATTAATTCTTTTTCTTTTATTCATTTTAGGTTAACCTATCCCAAGGTCTATCCATTCAAACATAGTCACAAAGAAGAATGATGCATGATCCTTTCCTAGATCTCTACCCTGTAACTAGTATCACCTTGTTTAGAATCCATTGTAAACTTAAAGGTCCATACATCAGAACAAAGGGGGACCTAAACACATATGTCTCATTCAGTCTCCAATGTTTATCTCAATTTCTAAACATGAATGACACGTTTTCCCTACCTACCCATGCAACCTCACCTATGCCTGACTCTAAACTCCATCCTATCCCTCAACCAGACCTCTAATACAACTCTGTCACAACCCCCTCCCAACAAAGTGAACCCCCCCTGTGATGGCAATGTAAGAAGGGTTAGAATGACCCCCGAGTCCTGCCTCCAGTAGGCCCCGAGTTGGCGACTAGCATCAATGGTATAGTAAACACACAAATGGGAGGAATTACCCTCTAAGAGAACACATGCGGAAGAGAGAGATAAGATAGACACCAATCAACTCTAAATCAGAACTGAAAAATAAAATAAATCCCAATTGTACATATGTAATTTCATGCAAAAGTACTAAAACTGGAAGGGGAAAACCGCAAGTACACCAGAGAAAGTAAAACAGCAGCAACCACAAGCCTGAACTTCTCCTGCAACCACAAGCTAGTAGTAACCAGCCAGATCTCCAACCTGCTCCAAGGGACATGAAAAATAGTTTATATATACATAGGGTTAGTATAAAAGTATACTCATTAAGATCCTCCCTGAAGCATCTCATGTAAAAGTAAAGAAAGAATGCTAAAGCATAGTGAACAACAAGTGAAACTAACTCATACCCCAAATAGGTATACTAAGTTCCCAAACTCACCATGGCCACACTCACCAATTAACACATAAAATAATATATCATATAATAAATAATATGTAGGGTACCCCACTACTACTTCTCCACTGGTTTGCTGCTTTTCCCCAACGTCGCACATCCTGGGAATCTCTCTTTAACAAGTCTTGCCCACAGACACCTAGGGAATGCTCCACAAAATGCACCTCGTGCAACAAAAACACCACGTCCACACACCAAAGTAACCAGGTAGTTTTCAGGAGCCACCACAGCTCGCATAACGTGTATCATACATTGGGTATTATACCTCAAGCCATTACAGCCCATACACTGAGAAAGGATCCTCAATCCATCATAGCCTATACACATTACACCTATAGTAGTCCATAGGATACTATATCTGGAATATATGTGTGTGAATAACCACAAGCCATTACATCCCTCTATACACATATATGGGGAAAACTATCCAATATTCATGCCATCACAAGTAACTACCAAGGGAAGAGAATGGGGCCAAATAGGGTAGTCAGCCATTCTTCCTCCCACCAGAATGTTGGGGAAAACACCCCCTAGGGATCAGAATCCTAGGGGTGTTAGTTTCCCTTACTTACAGGGTGGATTAGAGTATAGAAACACAAAAAGTAGAGGATATACTATATCCCACAACTACACTATGGGCATAACCTCGTCTTAGATACAACTACAGCTAACGTATCTCAGACTCTGGGATGCTACTTCTAAGACTAGGTATCCTATAAGCACACAACCATTTAAATATATTTAATAAATTATTTTATTACCTTTTTATTAGTTTTACTTTACGTTAATTAATTCTTTAAACATTAATTAACTAAAGACAATTCTACATTAAATGTCATTAGAATCACACCCAAATTCCACTATTCCGTCAAAATTACAACCTCATCATTATGTTCCTACAAACTCCAAACCCATGTGTTAACAAAATTTATTCAATTATTCATTACAAAATTACTTTCCCACATTCCCAGGAATTCTATAAAAACATTATATGCTACTAAACACATGGGGGCTCAACATAGTGAGTAGATGTACTACTCATCGTGTCTTTTCCACATATATTAAGTGAATATACCCATCCACCCTTGAGAAGCTAAACACGGAATGCACGTGGAATACCCCATGTGTCTTCGCCTCTTTCGGAAGAAGGTTAAGTAAGACCAACTAACTTGAGCAGTGGGGAAAAGAAAAGTAGATAAACAACCAATCAAAATCAGCAAGCATCCAACAATCACAGCCAACCCATTCCATCATCCCTGGTGTCCTCCCTGACACCCACATGCATAAATCGACGCATCTCTCCACTCTAGGCATCATCTTCTGCAACAACCATAAGCCTCCATGCCCCCACATATAACACCAACCGTTCAGGATCACATCACAGCAATTGCAGTAGGAAAAAAACAAACATCACATCAATTGGGCTCTTGGCCCTTTAAGAATCAAGAGGGTAACTCAAAACCCTTCATGGAATTATCAAACAATAAGTTCTTCAATCCATCTTTAATTAACACATTTATTATTCATGGGTTCCAAAATTCGGGAAACCTAATCAATAAGCTATCAAAAATAATTAAAAATTCTTACTCCGCCAATTTGACTAACATCAAATTAAAACAAGAAGAACCAGATTCATTTACATGCCTCTTTATCCATAGACAACAGTTATTAATTAATTCCAGTTTACGTTCTTTAAAAATTTTCATCCTGAACGAACATCTAAACAAAAAAAATAATGGATATCACACTATCTAGAAAACAAGGTGAAATAATATACGACCAATACCAATTTATTTTTCTGGTTCAAAAATTTATTTTTCCAATTCCATTGTGGTCCAGTGGGATAAAACATGCTAACAATACAATTTCACGTAAAAGAAAAGAGAAGCAACAAATCCCCTACCTCAAATAGTTCTGGATGTTCTTTATCCACACAACTGGTCGTGATCCTCCTCTCGCGTCAACTGCATCTACCCGATGATTCCATGGTACGACCGCACCAACCGAAACCCAAGAAAACCTGATTAGAAGCATGGAGATTACATCCTATAATAACAGAAATGAGAAACAGGATAAGATGAACCCCAAAATAACATTGATAAAGCATACTAAATATAGAAGATTGATCAATATAGCTTGGTGGAATCAAGAAAGAGCAGGACCAATCCGAGGAGGAATGAGTGATTTTACAACTCCTATGAGAAGGATAGAAATTTTATAGCATCTCATATCTGAGAGCAAAGTTGAAGAATTATGGAGGAAGATATCTCATCCCTTTAGAATATTTAACAGAGCAGTAGTTTAAGATAACCTTGATATCCCATTAAAATAGGGTTGCATTAAAACATGTGTTTTGACCAAGTAAAAACATCCTGAGCCTTAGGAATAATTAATATAGGATTTATGGCCTTTGAGTTGGCCTTAGAGTCCTTAACATAAGGCTTTAAATGTATTTTATGTCAAAAGAAACGTCCAAGGGGTGAAACTGTAGGAAGTTGAAAACACTATTCACATACACAAAATTTTTGAAAAGGAAAGAAGAGGTGACAGTTAGAAGGTCACCGTTCTAGAAACACTGTTCATGAACTCGAAATTTGGAAAAGGAAATAGAGGTTTATGTTAGAACCTCACTATCTAGAAACACTATTCTTAAACTCGAAATTCGACAAAGGAAATAGAGGTTGATGTTAGAACCTCACTGTCTGGAAACACTATTCTTGAACTTGAAATTTGGAAAAGGAAATAGAGGTTGCTGTTAGAACCTCACTATCAAGAAACACTATTCATGAACTGGAAATTTGGAAAAGGAAATAGAGGCTGCTGTTAGAACCTCACTGTCTAGAAACACTATTCACAGAACTCAAAATTTGGAAAAGGAAATAGAGGTTACTGTTAGAGGTTACCGATAGAGATTACTGTAAGGGGCTACTGATAGAACTGTTCACCGATGGAACTATTCCCAGAATTTGAAATTTGGAAAGGAAAGATATGTTACCATTAGAGGTTACTGATAGAGGTTACCATTAGTGGTTACCGATAGAACTGTTCACCGATGGAACTGTTCATAGAATTTGAAATTGGAAAATTGTTGGGGATAAGTGCGTTTGACCTCCCAGAACACATCAAACACCATATTTTCACAAAGTAATGGACCTAATAGGTCCAGACCATTACATATAGAAACATTTGGTGGAGGCCTATTGAGTTCTACTCACACCCTATTTGGGATACTTCCCCAAATAGACTTCATTGATGTAGGATGCGGTATGGGGAAGCAACCAACATTCAATGCTTAATTTTCTATACTCTGATGGAATATGGGAGAAGAGGATGAAGCTTGTTCTCAAGATGCTATAAAGATGATATTTTTGGTATTTTTGTATATCTTGTACAACATGGTTTGTTTTGTGTCTGCTACATGTTCCCCCTTACTCTCCATTTTTTGAAGCTTCGTCAAATAATATATTTTATATATAGTACTAGTAATTATTGATTAATTATGTTATTATTGTTGGATGACTTACTTCCTATGGTACTTTATTATTATTTCCACTACGTCATGATTATTATAATTTACCAACTACTTCACTATGATAAAAAGGGTATAGTCACCCCACTGTACCATCATTGAATTTCATTATTAGTCGAATACCTTTGGAATATGTGGAGGTTCACTTGAGGTTCTATCACCAACCAGTCTTGTTAGATTTATAGAGTGAAACATGTGGGGATTTGACATTTCCATTCATAATGATGCTTTCTTGAATGTATGTTCTACACCACTTTTATAAATCCTTTTTTTTAAATTTTTTATTTTCACTTTTATATACCCTCCAAGGGTTTTAAATCCTGAATTGATGTTTTTATCACCATCCATATGATGTTATGATATTATTCCTTATGGAAAATGAGATTTTGTTGATATTCTATGATCTTTAATTTTTATGTTATGAGATGTTTTTTAAGATTTTATCAAACCCACTCTTTTTCTATAGGTTTCTTAAGATATTATTATGATTTATTTTATGTGAAATAGAGATATATAGATGATATTAGGTGGGGTCGTATATCACCCTTTAATGATTTGGTTTAAGTTTATATCTCTTGAGATAATCAAGCATGGGAATAATCAGTTTATTCAAACATGTTTGGGCATGATGGGTTTTCTAATATTTTCAAGCTTGGAAGAAAAGATTTTGTTCCCATAAGTATGGGAATGATGAGTTTTCTAAAACAAAAATGTATATGCTTATGGATGTTACAACTTTATATGTTGTTCACCATGTTATGCCAAATTTTGAAGGGCCATTTCATTTCTATGAAATGTCACGTTATCATGATTATGCCTTGTTTTTTATATACACCACACTTTTATGTCATTCTCATAGGTTATATGACTATTGATATGAATTTTGACATAGGTCATATCATTTTTTATTCTTTATGATATTTTGATGATCTTATGATACAATATCATATTTTATGAGTATCATTTAATGTATTTTGGTCTTTTATTTTGATATTTTTGTGTTTATAATGTTTTCATTCATCTTATAATATTTTTACCCTTACTAAGAAAATGAGATTACCAATTTATCGTGTTTTCAATCAGAAAGTTTTGAAGACAATTACATCATTTGAGTTATTTAGAAAAGGTACTAGAGGATCCTGATTGTAGAGAAATATTGGTAAGTGTAATAAAATAATACTTTAATGTAACTAATTTCTAGGACTATAATCCTTTTAGTGTCTATGTTCGGTTACAATTTGTGACATTCATTATTTAATTCATGAGATAAATGTATTATTTATTTCATTTTTATCATGGGTCACTATTTTTGGTATTAGAATAGGTTTTAGTTATTTTGGATATTATATTGGTTATTTTTTAGATCAGTTTAGTCATTTTTAGAGTTTATTTTTGTAACATTTATCATTAGTTTTGGAGAACCTTAGTAAAATTCCAAGAGTAGAGTCTAAGTATAGGATGATATACTCGAATACCAGTTAATTCATGAGCTAGTGTTTTTCGGAAGAAATATATCCCTATCTAGATAAAACATATAGATACACGATCTGAAACTATTGTACATGGGGTAATAACCATAAAATTGCATGTTGGGTATTAAATCAATCATCACCTAGTGCATCAAAATGAGTCCTAACTGCACATCTGGTTTCAAACTCTCAAAAGATAATTGTTGGTTGATCATATTCACTTCAATAGAAATTATGAATGATTTATTTCCTAGTAACTTTTAGGATAATAAGATAACTATACTTAAGTTATATAGATCAAACTATACTTGATATAGGATTCACTAAATGGATAATGGGGGGATGTGAAATTGTAATAGAATTATATTTTTTTAGGTTGAATTAAATTTTATGATTATGATAATATCACTACATTTTAAATGTTTCATAACTCTTGTCAACCCTTTTTCTTTTAGTAATATATAAAACTAGAAGGAATCATGGTTGTGAGGGACAATTAAGAGATTGTCTCAATTAACAACCCATCAAAATTGGATATGAAATGAGAATCCTTATCATTATGCTAAATAAGCTATCATGAAATATGATTAACAATATATACAAATTTAATGTCTCAAACAAACAAAAGAAGAGAAATATGGATTATCATGAAATATATGTTAATTTAGATGATGAATGAAAAAATATTCAATTAACAATATGTCAAAAACAATTATGAAGAACCAATAGAATTTAATTAATGGGTCTTTAAGATTCTTTACTTATGGATGAAGGGGTTATCAAGCATCAAACAATCATATGAAAAATAATAGGTCAGTTAGTATGATGGGAGTGGAAAACATGAGTCCTAGGGAACCAATAATAGTTTAATGCCTTATGTGTGGAAATATTAGACAATATCCAAGTTATTATTATAAATATAAGGGGTATAATAATGATTTTTTTGAACATAGATTACAACCATGGTAAAAAGTTAGTGCATGTTCAATGACTTCTGAGGAGGTGGATTGTTATAACTAAATATCTAATTTAGAATTGTAGATATGGGATCTTTATTCTAGAAACCTTGTGTTTCCTTTATTATTTTCTAATAGTACCTACATGGTTTTGTTTTTTGTAATAAAATATATATTTTTATGATTATTTCTTTTGGAAATTTAATTGTATGAAAATTAAATTCTCATTATGGGTCTTTCAGATGGATTTGATGTAATGGATTAAAAATTTCAACATAATATATGTTCACCACTTGTGGTAAGATTACCCAGAACATCCTCACTATTAAAAATTTATAGAGATGTAAACAAAAACCAGGGGCCTCCGTATAGATATTTTAACATAACATCAACTACAAATGACACTAATGAAATATCTTTTCTATTGTCCATCAATTCACCATCGACACATGCATGCCTCGATGTTTTTGGAGAAGCTGAATGCACAATGCCAATGTTGGATATAAAATGAAGTATCCCTTTTCCAATACTTGAGCCACATGAGAAGATGGTCAGGTTAAAAAGGATGCTTCCTAGAGATCTTAGAGTTGAGACCAGTTTGATAATCATTTTTTATTATCCAGAGCCCATGAAACCCCAATACATGTGTGGGAAATAATTTTACAATTCGAAGGCCCTTTTTGGAAAGATGAAATTTCACCTGAGAAAGGCGTAGGGGAATCCATCCCCTGCCAAAATTTATCCAATATGTTCACAGGGAGAACCTAGTGTATAGACTAGTTCAACAAGTAGGTGAAGAGATAAGTGGTTATATGTTGAATCTGGAAACACATGTGAGAGATAAGATAGAGAGATATCAGGATGATTCATTGTATATGGATACTCTAGAATGAGTTGGGAGGGGTTTGAATGTGGATCTCAATGTGTATTATATGGGTGATGATAATTAATCACAAAATTCATCATTTAACCTCATCATTCCCCCTACACTACCAAATTGAAGAACCCTGGGAGATGAGAGATATGTGTATGTTGTGTAGCTATTATAGAAACAGAGTGATCACATTCTTTTGTTAAACCAATTTATGATAATTTTCACTATAAGTGTGAACTAAAAACACAATGTAAAATAAATTATATCTTAACACCATACAATGAGAGGTATTCAGGTAAAAGGGTTAGAAAAAGAAAAATATCCAAATGATTCTTATTATAAATAAACAGATGTGATCAATCCATAATTTGAAATTGAAATATCGAGTGATCTTATAAATACACTTATCTATCATTGTTAGTTAGTAATAATTGAAATTGAAAGGATTAAATTTATTTAAGGGAGGGAGCATGTAATGACTAAATATTTCCTTACATATTATCATTAAATAAATATTTTTTAATAGCATGTTTTACACACAAAACCAAAGTAAAGTGAAAAAAACAAAGATATGGTTTGAATATTAGCTATTACCTTTAAAAAATATTATTTAAATTAGATTATATAAATTTAAGTAACTATTTCATAATACCAATAAAAAAGTAAGAGTAAATGGAATCTAAAAGTAGAAGTCTTATGAATTCCATTTATCCAAACTCATAAGGGAGTTAACATTACTATGTATTGAACTTGACCAAAACCAACCTAAACTCAAGAAATTACATTGGAATGACATATGATCCATGATCGATTAAATAATGACATAGGAAGGTAACAATTATCATTTCATAAAAACCATATATGGGAGAAGCTAAAGGTCGTAGAGATTGACACGAGATCCATACTAGCTGAATAGCCACACAAAATGACAACTGATGAATTTATAATGTGTAGGTATTAAATAAAGATCATATGGGGTTAGGTAAGTATAAATTAAGATTATATAAAAATGTAATAAAATATTTATATATGTACATTTATATAATGGTTCTATATAATTTTCAAAGTCATTATTTCTAAATTCACTTTATGAATAATTTTTTTTTTTGAAATTTACTATGTTTAATTAAATCGAATAGTAACAAGATATATTAAAAAAATATTCATCATTTTTTGGATTTATCGTAGTTATATTAGCTTAATATTAAATTTTTATTATTTTATAAAAAGGATGATATTTAATCGAAATATTTAAGATTTATGAATATTAAAATTTACATGGTTTAATCACTATATAAACATAACCTAGAATATTTAAAACCCATTAAATAAATAAAATATAAAATTATTGAATAAGATTATTTACATTAAAATATTATTTTTACATAGAAAACTTATTTCAAAAAAATATAAGTAATGAAATATGTTAATATAATATAAAGAAAAAAACACTTTTTTTCATCAATTTAAATCATGAATTTTCATATTGGGTATAGGTTCTAGATTTCCTTTTAAGACTTATTATTATTACTAAATTCATAATAAGTTCATTAATGGATCAAATATTTGTAATAATTATAGCTGTATCACATATAAATTTATATCTGAATAACATTATTTCGCAAAAAAATTACATGTTTAAGTGTAATTATTTTAAAATTACCTTTTTATACCTATATAAATTTTATTTCATAAAGTGGTTTTCAAATTTATAATCATAAGGATCAAATTACGTAATAATGTTAATTTTAATTTTGGTCATTAGAATTAATTACTATGGTTAAAAATTTGTAACCCCGGTAAAAAGTAAAAAATGGTAAATATTATTTTACTATGGGGGAAAGGCCAAAAAAATTAAATAATGTTTCCAAATTGAGGGTTGAGGTGTGTATCAACCAACCTCTTCCCATTTCTTTATTCTCCATTTTTAATCACTTGAATATTTAATAGTGAAATAAAATTATTTAAATTCAATGTGTATTTTCAAAACATACCTTCTCTTCAAATATAAAAATGTTAAACTTCCACCACTTCAAGGATCTCCTATCATTCTAATTAACACTAAATAATCATGAATTTCACCATCCTTAGAGAACAGTCAAAAAAAAGTGTAATGTCATAAATGACCTAGATATCCACAAGACCTCATGTGTGCCTCCCCATACACAAGAAGGTGTTGAATAACAGTGAGTATCTGAATTCCATATGTGCGAAAAAATAATCCCATTTTCAGACGCTTATTCCAGTCGAAAATAATTTATAAAAATAAAATAAAAATAAAAATATGAACTAGAAAATTAAATAAATAAGGTAATAGCAGATGAAACACTAGTCACATAAGGAAATAATTTTTTTTAACAAAATGGAAATCCAAATCAAAGTATATAAAATTTGGAAGAAAAATAGATACATCAAGAATAGTAGAGAGTATATCCCAGAATCACCTTTCACTCCAAGACTTCATATCCATAACTTTCTATCATAGGTCAATTTCCCTTCACTAGATCCCTAATTATAAAATATGCACATGCACAATGATGCATATGCACGGTGAGAGTAATTAACCCTGTATAAAACCACTAATATATCCTTAACATATTTTCACATAATATATATCCGTTAATGTCATGACATAAGTTAATTATAAAATAAACATATAAAAAATATTGTGAAGAGTGATCATGTGATAACTAAGCCACCATGAACCCCAACCCCACTCACTTCGGCTTAATGTCGATAAGGATATTAATGTCTACCATCCCATGTCCCACAATTGTATGATTCCCCAACCTAATGATGGTCTTTATTAGGAACACCACACAACCCACCCTACCAGTGTTCAGTATCCTCATCATTATACTCTGATGATGATATTTCTCATCTATTTGTTTTGACATAATTGGAAAAAATATCACCCCTGTATGGAATTATATCACATTAGCCTATAGACAAATGATTCTCAATTCACATATATGGTACAATACCATATTATTGGACATATCTATGATCTTACCCATATCATAAAAAATTCCATGTACCATATCTATCCTGTTGTACTCAATATTCCTCTCTAAGGAGTAATCTAATAAGAAACTTTGAAATAATATCATCCCAATACCTAAACTATGGTTTCTTAAGCTATAAAATTCTAGAAGAAATATGTGTAACCAAAAAGAAAAATACAGAATATCAATATCATTTCTAAAGGGACCACACACAAGTTATATGATCATACATCAAGAAAAGGGAATTTTTTGACCCAAACGTCCACATGAAAACACATGGAAAACATGGGTAATCAATCATAAACAATAATTTAATGATAATTTCAAATAAAAGGGCCTATTAGGGTAAGTAAAATTCTTACCTCATGTTTTTATGGAGAATTACAACGTTCATCAAAGATCAATGTCTGAACATGTTGTACACCAATAAAGAATATGCTCCCACATAAACGATGACTAAATGAGGATTTTGTTCATTAAGAAATATATTTATAATCGATACTCAATAATATTACATGTAAAGTAGGGTTATTAAATAATCACATAACTTAAGTAGTACATCAATGAATCCAATTCGTGGGTATATCTATGGAGAGGATACTAATTCACCATATCCATTTCAATCTAGGAATGGATCATGAATTCTTAAAAAACTATAGAAGTGTTCCTACAGTCAATCCAATGATCATTGATTCAATATCAAAATTTCATCATAAAATATTTCCAAGAAGATATTCAAGAAGAAAAAGATGTAAGTATTATCAATATAAAAGGAATTACTAGACAATACACCCCATTAAAGAAGAATAAAGTTATAATTGAATCATCTCCAAAGAATTACTAATGGATTTTTGTTCTGTCATCAATCCACTATGATGAAGAAGAGGTCTATGAAGATGATTCTTAAAAAAATTCCTTTAAAATGTTAATTATTAATTGTAGATTTCAATATAATCAAGAGATGGTATCAAATCACTAGATCCATCACAGATCTGTGAATAAAGGAATAAAAAATCAATGTATCTTCATATAATTTACTCATCCATCATTGATACATGATCATCTACCAAGAAGGATAAATAATTTTTTGTAGATTCTGAGGAAACTCACTATTTTAGCATTGCTAAATCATTCTTGAAATGGAGATACAATGGGAGATGAATGGGAAAATCATGAATCAATAGTGGGAACCTAACATCTAAAATAACGTGTTTGGGGTGAGATTTAGGTATTAGGGATTGTCAAAAAAATTATAATTATGACCCATGGGGAGAATTTAATGAACCCTCGGACTAGAAATATAGGCTACCTGAAGGGCCTCATTGGTGAGATGGTGGCACCAACACCTAACTAGTGATTGGATACCAGCTATCCATTGTGCTTAGTGGACAACATGGGTTTCTTTAGAACCACTAGTTGGATTTTGGTGTCTATAAAAATTTAAATACCTACCAAAAATCCCCTAGATAGCTCATGGATATTTTCCAAAAACACTAAGGCAGAGCCTCTTAGTAAATTTACAACCTTTGGTTCCCATACCCTAGTCACTAAACACTAACATATTAATAACACATATCCTAGAAGAAAAAAATTTAATGGAAGAGTTTTATTACTTAAACATATCATACAACAGAAAAATGAGGATGTTGCAATTCTCTACCACTAATGAATTCTCATCCTTAATAAGTACCTTTAAAGTTTATTCTAAAAAAATTAGTCCATTGAGAATGAAAATTTTCCTTATAAGACTTTCTTACTCTATTATATAATCAATACCGGACGATCCATGAACTATGTGTCTGGATCTTTCTTAACATCCTCATAATTAAAGACTTCTGTGAGAATGAGTATGCACCTATAGATTTTATACAAATAAAAAAATTCATATATATATTTGAAGATAGCAGAAGATCTAAATATTACACCATTATCCCGAGATGGTTGGTGATCTTGAAGGGTCTAAAAAGAGCAAGGATAAAATTCCATGGTGGCTAAAATGCCAGTGTCCTATATGAGGAGTCACTCTTAAAATAATTATCAAATATAGAAAAAATCCCTAGTTCTCCTCCTATGGATGACATAATATATATTTCAACCCTGAGATGTGTCCCACATCTTCTAAAAAACTATACTCTTTGAGGTCTCATGTAATATACTGGGCCCCACAACTAATGCCCCACTTGCCTCATGACAACACAATAGTGACCAATATAGAGTACACTAAATATCATAATATGGTGATATCTGAATTTAATATTTGTAACTATTATTTTATATTAACTCAACCAAGGCTAGGTGATCACCCCACACTTCAATGAAGACTATAAATCATGGTTGAATCATGTTATCCAGTATATGAATCATCCACTGTGATTGTCTATCTATCTGTGGAAATTATGATTTACCTAATATTTGTTGAGTCCATAAGAAAATATAAAATCCCTTAAAATATATGGTGTTAAAAAATCGATCAGATATGATGCTAAAGCTAAATCCATGAAATATTATAATCAAGCAGTAAAACATCTTTCCCAGATCATCAATAGAGTGAGTCTCATGGATTGGTAATAAATTAGAAACTTTAATTGGATGATCAATACTCACCCAGAAAAACATCACAGACCCTCAAGGTCATGGGTAACACATCAAAAATTCCATTACGATTACCTCAAACTTCAATATGGTAATAAGAAGTGGATGTATAAATCCAAAAATATTCTTCTACTCATAATTTATCATTGGTTAGTTAATCCAATAATAAAAAACCATTAATGACCCTATTCAACATTATACAACAAAATTATTTCCCAAAGTCATGGTATATATTTTATACTCCATGATTCACTAACCACATAAAGGTATATAAGACTCTCATAAACTCATAACTAATGGAATCAGGGACCATAACATTCCCATACATAAGGATCACAACATAAATGACGAATAATCACATAAGTTATGCATCACCACATACTAATTGTTCTCGCATCAAAGTTCAATCAAGTTCAGTCTCATAAACATCCTTCACCTGGTTTACCAACGATGATTTGACCACTACTAGAGATCAAGTCATAGATCTCAATCCACCAATTGACAAACAATATCATCAGGAAACTTTGATCCTCCAAAGCTTGTTCACCATGTTCTTGAGATACCCACATCTTATAGCTAAGATCATATTCTATAATATTTATATTTCCTGGTGTATGATACATCTCACAGTTCAACATCCTTAGGTACTCTACCCAGTGCATATGATTCAACTTGAGTTCCCTCTACATTACGATATAGTAAAGTCTATTGGGGTATATGTACACAATAAACCTCTCACTGAAAAGATACTACCACCAACACATCAAATCATCGAGCACATCTCCCAAATCCAAGTCTTGGTTTGTATACTATTTTTCCTCGGGTTAAAGATTTTGTGACCCATATGATACTAAATTATCCCTCTTTTATAGTACTAATCCAAAGAAAATACTTAATGTATCACATTAAACATAATAACCATTACTTGGATTGGAAAGTATTACTAATGGAATAGTAGTAAACCACTTCTTCATCTTATGAAATACCTCTCACAATGGTCTAACCACAAAAACTGCATTCCTTTCTTCATCAGCATAGTCCTAAAGGCTGATATATGGGAGAAATCATAGATTTAATTTTGGTAGTATCTAGATAAACCCACAAAGATTCTAATCTTGAACACATTCCAGGGATGTGTCCAGGACATCACTGCCTCAACATTCTTTTTCTTCATGGATATAATAGTCTTAAGAACCACATTACCCTAAAACATCACCTCATGAATCAAACAGTTACACTTTAATATATTTTTTAAATCGATTTTTATCGAAACATACCTAAGTCTATCAAAATATTTATATCATTCTTTTATTGGGTTAGTGAGTTGATGATGATGTATTCAATTAAAACAATGAAAAATGAGTCAATACATTGGTGTAATATCATTATAATGAGATCGATGAACAATTTTAGTTTATTATTCTTCCCAAACGTAATAAAAAATTACTCATATATCCCATAAAGGCTCCAAAATGTAATCTTCAAGAATTCCTCCTATCTATACTCCAATTGGTGATATCACAATTGAGGATCAATCATGGAGAACCCATAGGATCCCTAAAAATGATCAAGGATATTATAGATCTTATTAAAAGGATAGTTGTTCTTCACTATCATCTAATTTAACTTTTTTTAAGATTCAAATACTATCATATTCTATTATGGAGAACAAAACAGGTGAACCCCATGGTGAAGTACTTTACTAGAAAAATCCATTTTTCTCCAAGTCCTTGAGTTATACCGTGAGCTCCTCCAACTCAACATGAACTATAGGATAATGGGGTATCAAAATACTTTTCACACTTATAATGAGATCTATATCAAAGTAAACTTATATATCAATGAAAAATCATATGAATTCATTTGGGAAGATAGTCGATTGAGATCCACAACTAGAGAAAAAGATGATGGTGCTACTACTAATCCTATTACAAGATCTGATCTTGAATGTTTCACTATAATTACCCTAAGATCATTATGTTATAGAAAAAATCTACCTGATCGTATTTCCCACTCTCTGTTCATTTGAAACATCTCTCATTTAGGTGAATGTTAACAATACCCATCTCTAATATCAATAAATGTGGTCTAAGAATATGATCAACCAGTCTATTCTAACAATCAATTCAAAATTCATCATTTCCAAAATCATAAAGTCTCAGAGATGACCATAATTTGAAATGATTATAGGAAACATTAGGAATCATTGAATATGGTCCAATTTCATGATTATTGATATATCATGATAATTTAACTTAGAAGATACCATGACCGGTAAGTCAAGTCTAACAAAAACTTCTATAGATATAAAGGAATAGAAATCACTGATATCAAACAAGGTGGTACAAAATATAGAATTCATCATGAACATTACTAAAATAGTATAATTTCCCTCACCACCATCTAATTTAGTATTATCCTATTTATAAAATTGGCCTCCCACACATGTATGGCCCTGTATATGAGTCACCATTTTCTGGGAAGTATACATCTTTTGTTATGGATATCCAATCTTAGATTTACATAAACTTATAACACTCCTCTATGAATCCATCGAGAAATATTTTATATGATGACTAGCCCCTCCAAAAATGTGCACTTCCAAAGATATCATCCTCCAAGTATTTCTATAATAGCCTATTTTCCCACAATTTAAGCACTTGTTAGAATCATCTCCCGTTGGCAATCTAGGGAATTCCTTCTTGGACCAATGTTTTTGATACCATACTTCTCTTAATCAATAATCATATTCCTAATTCATTAAGGGGATCCATTATAAGTAAAAGGACTCTCGGTGATTAGTCCTATTTTGGTTGGGATTATACTAGTAACAATTTTATCCCTTATCCCCTTCTCAACAATGTTAGGGAATTGCAAAGAAAAAATGTGTAACAATAATGTTAAATCCCCTAAACTAATGTATGAGCTCTAGGAAAATATCATTATTTAATATTAGATTATTCTACGCCTCATTCCTATCCAATAAATGAGAAAAAGAATGCAACTCTATTATTCAGGAAGAATATGTAAAGACTATCATAAAACTATGTTGTAACTCAATGAACTCTTGGGAATGGCCAATATTTGATGTATTATGAACAAAATTATCTTGAAAATGATCCTTTATGGTCTTCAATGTAATAGCCTCTTGTATTCTATCATTAATCATAATATTCCATGATATCTTGTAATTTACTTGGAAGATGAAGGTATCCAGAATCAATCACCCACCCTCAAGAGTCTATACTAGCTTGAAAATTATCTTGATAACATCCAGTTAGTCTACATCATCATGTAGGCCACCAGTACCATGGAAATATGGTGGTTACTGTATCCAAATTTCCAAATCATGACTAGTTATTATCTTCTGGATTTTTCCACCTAGAATGGGAAAAATCCAAATGATTCATTACTGAACATTCTTGGTATCCAGAATCACTGGTGCTAGTTTAGAAGTGTACATTTTTACACCCTATTATACCATTGATGGTGGAATAGTGGATTACTACCTATTGAGATCACTATGGTTTACCATTGTGGGAAATCCTATCAAACTTTTTTAAGATGACATTTTTAAAATGCCAAAAGAAATTTTAAACCATCTGAAGCTGATAAAAAAAGATTGAACCAAACAAGACTATGCGACCACACAAAGGTTATACAAAGAGGAAAACCATAACCCAAAGGTATATCCCTCATATCACTAACTATGGTTCTCCATCCATGTACATTAGTTACAAGAACATATATATACAAAACATAAAAAATTCCCCATTTAAACTAATTAATTCAGGTATAGATATATCATAACATCATGTAAAACAAATATATCACTCAGTAAAGGATAAAAATATATCATAAATATATATAAAAGTCATGTTATTTTGATTGAGAACTACTCTACAACACAAAACATGTATATATATGACAAGAGATCCTACTTTCTTTGTCATGATACATAAACACACCCAAGTCCTATAAAATTGTAACAGTAATATAATCAATGATAACTCATAGGTCCATTATGAATGTGCTATCCAGACATAAAGATACTCCCCTAATTTATTCCTTTACATCCTATCTACTTTATAATATATCATAAGTTTTTTAAATAAATGAATCAAACTATACACTAATACAATTTTCTAAATCCCCAACCCAAACCACTGGGTCGGATACAGAGATCCACAAGACCAAATGTACAGATAAGTACTTCTGGATAGCTGGATCGGGCCAAATGGTTCTATTAAGGACATTACAATAATCCCCCATTCAATCATATATAGTTTAATATATTCAATTTCAATGTTACTTCCATGGAAAGATCATGTCTATAATATAACTATTATCTTTTTCTAATGTTACTCATCTTAATATTATTATTAGAAATACATTATCATCATAATGATATGACAAATTATGTTTCATTAGTTACTAGTCTATAGTTAAATTAAGGGTAAAACTCTTATTTATTCATTTCTATCTACTTATAAAAATAATGCAATTTCAACCGTGCATTTTAATGGACTACTGCTTGAATGAAGAATCCGTTTTCCAATTCTCCTCTAGTTGTTAATTAAATATAAAAACATAATAAAATCTCACTCACTATAATAAAACATCAAAATAATTTCATTATTGTTTTTTGGATTATATTATTTCAAAATAAACACCACATTAACTATACTCACCAATCGATTTTAAGTATGTTCAAGTATGGGTCCGTTTAACCACCTACAAGAACAATGATCTAAAATTGTATTATGGATGAATGTGAAAATGTGAAGGTAATTTTATAATAATATAATAATAGAATAATTATTTTTTGTGGTTCTAGAAAAATTATATTAATAATTTAGCTTATTATTATTGTGTCATTTTTGTTTGCTAAAATAACCAAAATAAGCCAACATTGATTCCATTTAATGAAGTATAACTAACACAATTATTTAATGATTTGAGAGTCTATAAAATAAATATATGTTTTATATTATTTTATATATAATGATATATTAATTATAAATTTGGTATAAATAAATGTGTAATGATATCAATATTATATAACATCCTTAAATGGATAAAGTTGTTAACACCTTGTATTTAAAGGTAAGTTAAAACAAACCAATATACCCATAATAAATAAGTATATATAAGGGATATAAAAAGTAAGATATATTAATAAGCTCATGAAACATATTTTTTATGTTTTTTTATATGAAGTTGGAGTTTTGTCAATAATTAAAGGAAACGTGTCAAGGGTTTTTCTCTCAACTTATCTTCATTGAGACATGTTTTAATGCCATGTATGAATGAATTTTTTATATGATGTATATGATTCCAAAGAATTTATATTGGATTAACACATTATTTAACATAGTTAATTTAAAAAACCATATGATTTCCAATATTCTAATGACTCTTGATTCAAAAATTACTTTTGTTGTAAGGTGTTTTTGTGACTCAACTTTCTTTATTCGGACATAATCACTATTATGTATCTGTTATATTTAATTAATGATATATTCTACCCTATAATAATTTTAGGATGTAAGTATACCGTTTTTCTTTGGAAATCATGTTTCATACGAATGCCTTCCTCTTCAATGACTATGATGTTTAATTGAAATGATTTTTTGTTAAGAATAATTAACATTCTTTTAAATGTATTTTTCATCCATATACATATTTTTACATACCAACAATGTTATCCATTTTGTTATGTAAACAAAATTTTTTTTCCCAAAAACTATCATTATCCCCCCTAATCATTTTAAAATAATAATTTCAATATCCTTTTAACATTGTGGATATTCTATAGGGTTATTTCCAAATTCTCAAATGGTTTTTCTATCCTTTCGAAATAAGTATTTTATATTTCACTCCACCTTTTCGTTTGATAAAATTTATGTATTTTTCATGGTTCCACTATTAAACATTCCCTTTTTGATTAATTGTTTTTAATAAAAATTCACTTCCTTTTTCAAAAAAATTCATTCTTTTCAAGTCTCAATTAGTATAGATTATTTTGAGTGTAATCCTTTTTAAATTAATCTCAATTATATTTTTTTGACACAAATAGTTATTTTGAAGAATATTTTCTAAAAAAATATTTGTATTCATGTTTTAATAAGTATTCTCTTTCCCATAAAAAATCTATTTTCTTGAATGTAATTTTTAATTTTATGTTATAAATTGGTTTTTTTAAAACTTTTTTTTTTCACTAATTTTTACCCTGCATGGTTTTTCATTCATGAAGTGATGTTTTTACCAACCTAAATATAATTTTATGAAATAATTGATTTTTTAAATGATATATTTGATATTATAGGGTCATTTAAGGTTATTGTATGTGATGTTTTTGGAATGTTTAAGAAACCCCCTCTTTTTCTATGGGTTCACTAAGATATATTTATTATTGATTCTAAGTGGAACACATATTTAGTGATGATAATGGGTGGGGTATGATATATACCTCAAATGAATTGGTTTAATATTATATCTCATGAGATACTTAGGTATAAACATTATGAGGGTGTTCACATAGGCATGGACATGATGTGTTTCCTCACAATTTCAGGCATGTACATAATGAGATTGTTCACATAAGATTAATAATAATAAGATTGGTCACACCGATTTTCTTATCCTTATGGATGTGGC
Source organism: Viscum album (assembly GCA_963277665.1). NCBI lineage: Eukaryota > Viridiplantae > Streptophyta > Magnoliopsida > Santalales > Viscaceae > Viscum > Viscum album. Next base: position 337,756,986 of record OY728144.1, read on the forward strand.
ACATTTCTAAGTTGTTCACTAAGTAATTATAATGTTTTTATTTTTCATTTCATTTCCATGAAATTCTATGTTATAATTATTATAAATTATTTTTTATTTATTATGCAATTTTCTGTCATGTGTATATGACTATTGAGATGTGTTTTGATCCATTTCCTATCTTTTATGCTTACGTAATTTTATTTTTATGATATTATTTTACTATAACTTGTTTTATGATTATAATCTAAGGTATTTTAATCTTTTATTATGATATTTATGTCTCAATCAAGTTTTCCTTCGTGTTATGATATATTTAACCCTTACTGAGCATATTTTCTCACCCTTTTATTATGTTTCTATTCCATTGGTTATAAATATTATTACATAATGTGATTTATCTAGAAAAAGGTATATAAGAGAATGATTATAGAGAAATATAAGCAACTATAATATGTTTTTATAGCTAATTTATAAGACACTAATCCTTTTAGTCTTTGGGTTATGTGACTATTTGAGATATTTACTATATAAATCATGGTATTAATGTATTATTTATATCATTTTTACCATGAGGAACTGTATTAAATATATTCAAATTTTGATATGAACCCAGGTTTATAAAACAAACCCCTTAAAAATATTAAAAATTCAAAATCCTTTTAATTTTCAACAACCTAAAAGGATTGATTCGTTACAACCTCACCACCATAAATTTTATCATCCCTAATAATTATCTACAATAATTAACTATTAATATCGACCTATCTTGGTCACCAATTCAAAACTAGATCATTACAATTTATCCCAGAACATTAAATTAAATTCATTTAAGAAAGTTTGATCTTGAGTTAAACTATTCATCATAATTAAGGCCACCTTCTCATCAATAAAACTAATACATAGACTACACTCAACCATATTCATCTATCCCAAAACAATATGATGAAATCAATTAATTTATTCCTAGTGTTTTCCACTCACCACCATAAGAATCATCTGATATGGGGAAATTCGGATCCATGATACCCTTTATTGAAATCACCTACTAAAACACCATTCCCATGATTTTTCAACTTTATTGATGCATTTTGTATCTCACCATACCCAATTTCAAAAAACAAATACCATCCAATCTTCTTTTATCTAACCATTCTCAAAAAAACTGGGTCTCATCCACCGAAAGGTTATCGCATCAACCAATATCAATGACTAGACTCTTGATGGAATCCTAAGATCATATATATAACAACACTAAACATCATACCCAACACTCGGTTTAATTCCATGTTTGGGTCCTTGACCAACCAAAACAACTGCCACACTCTCACCAAGAGAACTGGAACACCATCGATCTGAATCACACTCAAATCTCATTTAGCCTATCTTGAACCTAATTATATTACATAGACACCATATGATATTATATAAAAACATCACATTCATTATTTATCAAGGAAAAAAAGATAATACATGATCCATATGCACAACGACATCCAAATACCATCTTAAACATCCAATATATGGTCTCATTATACCAATGACCCCACCATACATGGGTTATACATTTATATATCATGGTCAGTCCATTATAGTATGTAATTATAGGTCATGAACATCACACTCATACCTAATTTCCAACATGAAACATGATATTATAATCTTTCCTAGCACACCATGTATGTTTTAATCCACATTCATTGATATTCCATACATAACGAGGGTCACACCATCTAATGGCCAATGGTGAACTCCCCATTCTATATTTTTCATTATACATCTCATCAACTATCACCCAAATTGGTTACAACATATCACATGTGTTTCTCCTCTCGAGACATGCCCATTTAGACTGTCATCTCCACAAACCACATCACCCACACGGTCAAAAATATCATGCAGGAACATTTCTCATCAAGACACTAGGTTCCATGCTTGTAAGAATTATTCATCTCAAATAGATCTTGAATCAGACCTAGAGTCCCACTGGTCCACCTTTCAAGAACCCTAAAAATTGTGTACTCCATTTATATCACACAAAAATGAATGGTGCACACTCCCATATCACGCAATTTCACAACCTAACTCACTCTATTATGATTCACATAAAATATAACCATAAACAAAATACAATAACCATGATATATTTCAAGTGAAACAAACTCCAAAAATAAGTTTCCCTCACCTCATTATTCCACATGAGGCTTCTTTTAGAATAGTTCTCAACAATCCTTATTTCTAAAATAAAGCATCCCCAATAATAAATACAACTTGGTTCTACCGTTCCATATAATCTTACCTAAATCATCTTGATTCTTATCTCATCAAGCCTAGGCTCAATTTTTTAGCCACTAATCATGATCAACATTCATGTGAGTCTAATAAAATCAAAATCACCTTACATATTTCCTCAAATAAGACTGTAATATCACCTATGAAAAAGACAATCACTTGGTTATGTGCCATCCCAAATGTCATGACAAAGTTAAAATCATCCTCCTAATCTCTAAATAAATTGATTGAAAATCTTTTCCTTTCATTTTCCATAGCCGGTTTGAGGGAACCAGTACCCCAAACCGGTTTAAGGGTAACCGAAAACTGCACAAAAACTTCCCCAAAGAACATTTAGAAATCAACGAGATTCAAAATTTAAAATCCGATCCAGCCACGATCCACCGTACACCACGCGCAGTACCTCTAGCAGCGAGCCCGCCTCAATTCTTCAATCCACGAGCCTACAGTAACTCGAAGAACAGACCATCAACAGGCCTGACATGCCGTCCAGAGAAATCCTTATCACCGGAACGCTGGTGAGCTTCACCGGAGTCCGTTGTCGCCGAGGGATCATCAAACATATCACTTCCTCTCTAATGGGGACAACACCACTGGCACCGATAAATAGGGACCCCAACCAAAAGAGATTCATTGAACAGTCCAAACATAAATGAGAAAGAAAGTTTATCAAAACATCGAACGAAAATAATAAAAACCAAGATGAACATCATCCATGGCTGCCTCCTGAGAATCATCATCTTCGTCACTTTAACTCGCAAACACTATCACTTCACACCGCCCGATCCACCACCTCAAGCCAAACAACCACCGCAGAAAAAAGACGACCTCGAAATGCTGGTGAGACCGCTACAGGGAAACAACACAACTGAGAGAAAATCCTTTAACGCTCCGAAGAGTGTGCCGATGTCCGGTCTTACACCCGTGGATCAAACCATAAGCTTCGCTGAAGTCCAGAGCGCCTCGCCATAGCAAGAGGAAATCCACAAGACCGCCGCAGAGGACACCAGAGGAAACCACAGAGATCCCACCATAGGGAATTGGCGACAGCGGAATAAACCCTAGCGATGCAAGATTCAAGCGCTCGCTCCTAGACCTCCTAGAAAAACCTTCAAACCTGAAAAAACAAAAAAAAAGAAACCAAGAAACAAAAGTCCCCCCTCCCCGGGCCAATCCCATGGCGAGACGACTGGAGAGGGAAGGGAATCAGACGAACAGGGAAGAAACCCAAGATGGTGTGGGAGAGAAAGGAGAAGCCACTCCCCTCAAATGTCATTTCACTATTCCTCTAAATACATTGATCTAATTATCTAGGATCATAACACACTATCTATTCAAGAATAACAACCAATAAACTATTTCTAATCGTCCCAATGATCCCCCTCTAAACCCTAACCATGATAACAATACACATCAACTATTTTTTATTATAAAGTATCAACGCATCAGCATACCTATATCATACACAAGGTAACTCCTCTAATGCACCGATATCATCTCTATAAGAATTCATCCTTGCTTTATGTATCCAGGGGAATTCACAAGCTTGTGTTTGACCCTTTATTGGGTTACCATTGTATATCATAGAAAATCTCAACACTAGAGGGAAGGAATCCAGAAACACTATCAAAAACCTCATCTCACTAATACCTTGAGATGCATCAAAAATTCACTAGAATCTCCCACCTAACTCAAATATTTTATCTCATGTAAGTTAAAACTCACATGAAACCTTTATGTTTACAACCTAATACCACCATGTGACTCATGTTCCAAAACACACCAACTTTAGTGTTCTCATACATGTAAAAATATCAGTAATCACACTCCAATTCATTATCCTTGGAGGTAACTGATCAACCGTGCACATCTTTATATTAGAATAGGCCTCCAATGATAAAAATATAATCCAACAACATATAATGAAAATATTAAATTAAGATCAGTGTAAGTTATTCTATTATCATAAACTTTAGTTATGTATATTTCTACCAAGATTCTATATTGTAAAACATCATATAGGTTTTTGTTGAAACATATTTTAACTAAACCACATTCATTTTTTTGAACTTGTGTCATAGTTACCCACACATTGTTGATTAAGAAGACATATAATTCCAATACTAACCAATTAAGGATTATTATACTTCCCTTACACAAATTGAATTTATAGTCCTCATCATAGAGAATCCCACAATAATACCCAAATGACTATCATGGGATAAAATATATCATGGTTCTATTAAGTTGAATTTTAAATAAAATTTATATGTTAAAAGTCCATATATGTTTTTGTTGTCACATTAAACATTTTAACCCTCGTCGTCAGTGATATGAAAGATGCATTAGCACACATATGTTATGTGAATAATTTAAAATAAAAATTATTCTTGTATATATACTATTTTAAAATGATCTAAAATAAATATATTATAAATCATAAAAACATAAATCAAGTGTTTAATAGTATCTGAAATAATAAAATAGGAAAAAACAAAGAATAATACTCGCATAACCTTGGTATGAAGATATTTCTTTTAGGTATGGTGTTTTTAATGCACCAATAAAAGTTCCATAAAAATATTCCACATATTTCAGTTCCATTTTCACCATATCCTAAAATAGTATGATAAATGTAAAGATATGATACCACTTTGTAAGTTCCCTGTCTAGAGGATATCTATGGGTTCCCCAACTTAGCTTTCCACATGACCTCGAGAATAACTACCAATATACCATAGGATGCTGACTAGAATAAAATTTCAATGGTTATATATTGGGGATAATATACCTCATATCAATGTAAGGAAACAATGGGAATTTTGAAAAAACTTCCATAAATAATAATTAGTATGCATAATATGAAAACCAAAACATGCTAAAACAAATGTAAATAAAGATACATATAGTCATACAGAATCACAGTCATGCTAGAATATAAGAACTGATTACCTACTAAGATAGTCTCACATAAAATTAAATAAAGGAAAAAATGTGAATTATTATTTACAAGCATCCCCAAGTAACATCTCATCCCAATCACTAATCATTTCTAAGATATTCAGCTAAATGATCCAATTTGGGTCCTCTTCCCAACTTGAACCTATGAGTATAGATTTTTTATTAGGGGCCCAAGTGTTATGGTCTCCAGAGAGGCATGTGAGTACAAATCAATAGGGAACCACCAATAAGGGCCCCTACATAATTGGTAATGTAGTTTAAAAACATGTTATATACTAAGGAAAATAAATAAAAAACATTGAATCATATATAAACAAATATTTTCATCCCTCAGATTCGTATATATCACCCATGATTGACTATCCTTGCATCATTTTGGGATGAAGTGTCTCTAGGAATATCATGACTATTGTGGGGATATATTTCCATGTCCATGCCTCATTTTTATGTCAACAATAGGTGAAAAAACCATATCTTTGGTGTTTTTTTCAGTATTTCATAATATTAGTAGATGTAACAACCAGATCATAGGTATCATTTTAGGAATATGGATAGTATAAGGATCAATGGTTAAATCCAAATGAGGTAGCTCGAATAATTCTAGATATAGTCCAGAACTACTAATTCCTATGTGATATCCTTGACAATCACATGTTGGTATAATAACTAGATCTTCTTAATCTTATTTTTAACCCAAAGACATTAGGATCTATGTCCAAATCCCATGTAGTATCCCAGACATTTAAGATAGTCTTATCAATATAGTCCCAAAGTATTACCAAAGCACTATAATAAGTGAGTAATATAACGGAATAATAGAATGCATCTTTTTCATTATATTACATTAGGCATATCATCCAGGTCATAGGTAAACACTTAGGTATTATATATACAATAGGATTTTATTTTTAAATATTTTAGTGTAATGAATTAATATCATAATATAACAAATAATTTATATCGTGAGGTTTAGTAATCCACCCTAACTCATGCCTCGTAAACAATGATTTTTACAAACCAACCTAGAATACCATATAAAGCGACATGCAAGACAATTCTCCACTAACCTGAAGAGTGTTCCAGATCTCCATGGGATGGTGACAAGCACCAGAGCATTAAAAGATAACTATTGGGAATGATTTCTCCATAAAGAAATTACAATAAAATATTACAATGCAGACACATCATAATATATATATATACATATCATAGTACCAAGAGACTATGATAAAACTAAAAGAGGAACACAATAACTAAATTCCATTTCCTAGTGGTCCACGACCAACTACCATGTCCGAAGTCACCCACCCTTGGTCACCCAATCACAAATCCACAAAGGAAAGTGATATCATGAACACCTGTTATTAGAAAATAATGGTGTTGAAACACAAATAAAGGTTCAAGCAGGGTGTGAGCTAAAGATCCTGGTAGGATTCAACCAAATATTCTATTCAATTACTTTATATGAAAGTTTAAATATTCTAAAATAGGAGTTCAAGTAGTAGAGTAATAGGATTAGTTTAAAATAGATTTTCAGACATTTAAAAATAATTTATTAAACTACACCTATAAAATATGTCATTTCTCCATTAAAATAATTACATTTTTCTTGAAAATATTTGCAAACCATTTCACAGGCTAAAGTCAAATAATCAAGAAAATATGCGAATATTAACCGAATATGGAAAAATGAAAAATATTAAATACAATATACTCAAAGGGTATAATAACAATAAATTAATCAATCAAGGAAACTCTGGTGGAAAATGGTGACAGGCGACGTTTTCATGTATCAAGATCAAGTATATGGATTTCTTTGGTACAACCTAGGAACACTCATGATTCCACCATAGTATAGGTAATCAAATTACAACATGACCAATTTTCGAGATTACCTATAGTCTCATGGGTCTAATGAAAACTAGTTTTATGCACACCATCTTTCCTGGATGCAAGTCCATAGCATGAACACTTCACGTTCTCTATAGATCCACTAGAAGGGTGTGAGTCCACTAGTGAATCATATATCTAAGAAATCTCATCAAACAATCTCGGTTCCCATGACTATTCAAGAGAGGTGAGTGAGGTAATCGAGTTATGAGGATCACACGAGTATCCTTATCAATCATTGTCACTGGACCTAATAACACATCTCACTCTCACCCCCAATTTCCTCAAATTAAACAATCCATTATTCAATACCCCAAAATGGTAAGTACAAAAAGAAAGTTACATAAAGCGATTATTACAAGAGGGTATCCTCAAAATGTTCCAACCCGGACATCAATAACCATTAATTCAATTTAAATCATTCTAAATAATTTTAACTTTCACAAAGGGTAATCATACTCGTTTAATTTCAAAATTTATCATTAAAATTGAAAACGGGCCATTAAAATAATCATCAATGCATTCCGAATCCTTTAAAACAATCCAATATTTAAAAGGGAAGTAATACCCTATTGATTTCATAATTCATCCATAAAAATTATAAACAAGGCTTTTAAATAATCATTTATTTTAAAGCCTCCTATAGGTATTTAAAATAAGTATTACAATTATTGAATGCATTTCAAAAACTTGGGTCTACACCCCCTTCTATGTTAATAAATAATTTATTTAAAATCACCCAAGAATAATAATTTATAAAATAAGGGTAAAATCATTTAAAGTGGGTTCTTGGTCATTTAATAAATTCAAGCATTTGAAACTATCTTTTAAATGTAAAATAGTTCAACTCATTTAATTCAAATCAATTAATTCCATTTTATAAATCAAAACCCTCGACAAATCCCCCAATTTCACCAAAATATCCTTCAAAATTTATTTGAAAATAAATTCAAACGAACATGTAATAAAAAAATTCACAAAAGGTGATAAAGATCAAGATTGTATCCATTCAATTAATTCCATAATCAATTCAAAGAGAATATAATCAAAGAAGCATTTATGAGGAATTTAATTGATTAATTTCTTATAACATATATTAAAAATTAGAAAAATTGAGTCTATTTATTATCAAGAAACCATGAATCAAAAAATAAAGTAAAATCATATAAAAACCCTCTTTGAAATTAAGGAATCAAAACACAACAAACTGAGATTTGTTGCCATTGATGGTTATCACCGTATATATGAAAATGGATCTTGAAAGAAGTGAGATAAGATCCAAGATCCATAATTCCACACCAATCAATCATGATCTAATAAAATGAAAGTCCATCATGACCTTTAAAAAGATGTAATCAAGAAAAGAAGGGAGATCCAAGAAAAGAAGAGAATAACTCACCGAAAAAGGGGATCTCTACTTTATTGGGTAGTTAGATCCGCCAAGATACGTGGTTTGGGGAGAAGAAATGGATCTAAGTGGCACCCAAAAGTGGTAGAATTATTTTAGGATTGAGTGTCAGGAGATTAGGGTTAATTATGGGGGATTCAAGTCATTAATTGAAATTTTATTAACATTAATTTCTATCTTCAAGGTTTCCTAGGTTTAGTAGCATGGTTTTCACTGACCGTGCACAAACTGTGTACACAAGATAGATCCACTGGAAGTGTTTCATGGATTGGTTACACACGTTTTCAAACCATGTACCAACCGTGATCCCCCCAATTTTCTAGGTTTCTCACTTTGTGAAATCATGCTCAAACCCTATGTAAATCATGCTCAAGACTAGAAACCTTAAAAAAGTTTGTAAAAACTAAAAAACAAACCATGAAGATACTGAATAATTAGGTAATCAATCATTGTGTCAAAACACACAAAATAGGTAACTTGATGTTACAACCTACACACCATAGGACATTATTTCCCTAGAAAGCATCTAGTCTGAATGATTGAGCATGATGACACAACAAGAACTCTCTAACATATCTTGTGAGGTGAAGGGTCTATGGTACAAAAGTGAGATTCACACAAAGGATAAAAAAACACAAAACTCGAAGATCATCACACATATCAAAACAAGATAAATATTAGAGACAAACCGTAGGTCTCCCACTATAAAAAGATTCACCATAATGGTGTAACATAAGAAAATAACGTCCCATAAACCTAAATAAGAGATAATTTAAATACTCAACAAAGAGAAACATCTACGACCAAACATCCACATGGAAGGTAAATAACTAAAAAGAAATTATACAATGGGTATGTACTCAATGGTAACTTTGTATTCTTTAAACCGAGCCTCCGACCTCAATGATCTCATTAAAATAAATTCTAGCACAACCATGTGATAGTTCTATAAGAAATACATATTGTCCATTTTACCCAAGTACATTCCCAAGGTCAATATAATTCCAAATTTAAATATCTTAAAAATCAAGGATAGTGCACTATAGGGCACTACACTCTCACATGGGAGATAATTAAATTTTCAAAATTGAGTTGTAACCATCAATTCAAAACAAGAGGAAACCAAGAATCTGCAAACAAGATGTATTGAGAAGGAAACCATTATTAAATCACAAATCCACAAATGAATCAAAACATGTTTCAGAAGATAATACCGCAAATATCACAACATACAAGCTTACCAAAACAGACAAACCAAAAGTAGGATAACTCAAACAATTTCAACTATGATGTCATAAAAGACAAGTTGGAAACCAGACGCTCCTCTACTATATGAAAATCTTAACTCTGAGGCCTATGGATTGAGTCATATTATCATGAACCATCTTATACCTTGTATTATGGAGATGATATTGTTAATATATTTTTCTATTTCTAATCACCCAACTTACAGAACATCATAAAGTGACCTTAGTGGCCACACCTTTAAAAAATTATTAAATATTTTGAACAGAAATTCTTATAATAACCATGTTTAAGACATTAAAAACACACATAAGTCCTCTTATTTTCCCAAGGATACTGAACTTCCTGAAATGGGAATGTGTCCATTTGCCATTCATGTTGTTTTTATGGTTCCACTTTAGCTAAAAAGGCCTTATCAATCATATTTGAATTATAGATCAACCAATCAGCAGGCATGACGGTTACAAGATTTGGGTGAAGGCCATTTAAAAAAGATACAACCTTACTAAATTCATCATCAAAAAGACCCTATATAGAAAATAGAAAATTTGATAACTTCTTGTCATACTTCATGTTTGATAGATCATCTTTACTGAAACTATGGAACTCATAAACTTGGTCCTTCTTCACTTCCTCTGGATAGAGCCAGTAAAAGAATACTAACTGAAGAATTCCCAAACCAATATTTCTTAAATAATAGAGTTAATCATAATCTCACACCACTCCTTGATAAGTCCCTTAAATAATAAGTGGATATAATTGACCTTCACATATTTAGGAATCTTGATAGTATCAATGATCACATCAACTTCTTCAAGCCATTTCACTCCCTCAAGTGAACATCGCTCACCTTTATTAGTAGGTCTATGACAAATAAAGAATTCATGGATGGGGTTAAATGGTTGGAAATTATCTTTTTCCACCACACTATATAGAGTTTGGGTAGAGTCATTAGTAAGGGATTCATCTTTTGGAAAACATAAATAACTACCTTGAGGACCAGACTATAAGACCAACATTCTAAATTTCTTAAAAGACTCTCTAGGAGACATTTCTAAACATAAAAAACCATAAGTATACCAAATTAGGAATAGAAGAACCCAAAAAAAATCATATAATCTTTTAAACAAAGTCACAAACCCTTTTAAAAAAAAGTTATTAATTTCTAAATTCACAAGATGTCACCATTTTTTAAACATTACTCACTCCTTTAAAAATGATAAAAAAATTTATAAATCAATCATAGTTTGAAAAAACATTTACCGGTAGTATAAAACTATTCCATTGTTTTTCAATCATTAACCCATTTTCTTATTAACAAAAATGTTTTAATATAAATCAATTACAAAACAAAATTTATTCTTAAAACATTAATTTACCATATCAAAATATAGTCTTTTATAATTAGTTTTACAACTTAAAAATTCATAAAAATTACTCGTTATTAATTGAAATAATTTCTCAATGATCATACAAAAACTTGTTTAAATTTGCAATTAATTTTTCCAAAGGGATTTAAAATTATAAACAAGGGATTAAATTAGAAACAAACAAACAAGATCATGAAACATCCCACATCCATAACCCACCAAATGAACCTCGCAAATGTAAATAATATTATAAGAAAATGGAAAATGTTACAAGTTTAGATCCATGTAATAACTATAAGAGGCTTGGTTGTATGGGATAGTAAACCATAGACCCACCTCACAAATATTCATGGACGGATTTCCAAATCAACCACACTGATTCCTCACAGTATACTATACCATGAAAACAAGGTTCCATTATGGTCAACCTTTCATTATAGTTCAAAAAATTATAAGATATTAACCAAATAAAATATTGTCTCATTGATAATATAAAAAATATTATCATAAAAAACAAATAACTCAAAATAAAGATTCAAGTCCCAGTATCCCTGGTAACTCAAGTCTCATCATGAAGGGGTGGTGATCAAGAACCCTCTCAAGGACTCCCTCTTGAATCCCAACACATTATTAATCATATTTATACAATGAATCACCCCAAATAACATAAGGATTTCAAATTCAAGTACTTAAATGTAAGGAAATACCTCCTCTAATTCTATTTGTAATGAACCAACCTGGAATACCATCTAAACCGATATCTGATATGATTTTCCACTAACCCAAAGAGAGTTCCGGATCTCTACGGGTCGGCGACAAGCACCTAGAAATTAACAAATACCTGGTTGAAATGATTTCTTCCTAAAAATATTACAATAACAGAGTACAATGATGAAATATAAAAATACATATATATATATATATATATACAAATTAATACTTACATATCATAGTACAAAGAGACACTGATAAAACTGAAAGGAAAATATAATGACTAAAACCCATCTCATGGTGCTCTAAGACCACCCACAATATCCTAAGTCACCCACCCATGGTCACTCAAGCCTGAACATAGAAAATAATGCAAGATAAAAAACCCATTATATTAGACTATAAAGGGCTTCAAACACCAAAATGGTACAAGTAGGGTGTGAGCTAAAGAGCCCAGTAGGATTCCACTAAATATTCTATGCAGTTACTTCATAAGATAATTCAAATATTCTAACATAGGATTAAAAATATGATAGTAAGAATATTAGTTTAAAATTGAGTTTTAAACAATTAAAAATCATTTATTAAACTAAACCTATAAAAAATTTCATTCCACCATTTAGAAACTAAAATTTTCCTGGAAATATTTGAAAATGATTTTATAAGATAAAGAGAAATTATCAAGAAAAGATGAGAATATGAAGTTGATATAAAAATATGAACAAGATTAAATAAAATATAGTTATGGTGTGTAAAAACAATAAATTCAGTAGGCAAGGAAACTCGGGTGCCAAATGGTGACAAGAAATGTTATGATGCATCAAGATAAATTATATGGATTTCATCGGTACTTCCTAGGTACGATTTTGAGCCACCTTAGAATAGCCAATAAAATTAAAAAATTATAAATTTTCAGGCTTACATTTAGTCTCATGGTCCTGAATGAAACTAGTACCACACACACGCACTTTCCTAGTCATAAGTCCATAGGATGAACCCTTCATTTTCTCTATGTACCCACTTGAAGAGTTTGAGTCTTCTATTGAAGCATATATCTAGTACATCTCTTCTTACTATCAATGTTCCCAATACTATTCAAAATAGGTGTGTTAGGTAATTGAGTTATGAGGATCACATGGGGATCCCTATCACACATGGTCACTGGCCTGGATAATGGACCATCGTGTCCCTTAAAATTTTAATTATTTCCATCCATCAATTTAAATGAAATAATTTTTTAAAATAAAGGTTTTTAATCTACCATAGTATTGAAACCTTGTATCACATTCCATGTATTAAAATTATATGACAAAGGGGTATGCTTCAGCACAACCTACCTCGATCAAATCCATTTCCCTTTTAAAGTGGCTCTATAACTCTCATTGAAGATTTCCCATGTTTGTTACATGCTCAAAACAATAGGAAGATACCATACATCAAGCCACAATTCCTGTTCCAATTATTTGTATTAATTTATAATATATTCTCAAGTTAATTTTTAAAGGCATGAATCCTAAAAACTAACCAAGCATCAACCACCAACCCAAACCTCAATAAATTGGATCAATTCCACTGTTAACATGAATCCCAACCTAAGAAACACGAAATCCTCAACATATTACATCAATTAAATTTCCAATTTCATCAAATTTAGTTAATAATATAATAAAATTTACTAGGTGGTGTACCTCTATCGAAATAGAATACAATGGTGTAAAAATATCATCTCAAGAAATCCTTTAGATATGTTATAAGATAACCCCATACTAATAGGACAATTACAACATGAATTGAAGGAATAATAAAAAAACCTAACACATGTAACCCTTATTAGAGATAAAAATAAGAAGTCAATGTGAAGGAAGTAGAGGAAAATCAACTCTAATTTCACAAAACTAAAATCCATGAAATGAACCCACTTTTTAGGGTAATTAAAGAAGAGGGGGTGGAATCCCTCTTATCTTAGTTTCATTTTAGGGAGGAGGAAGATATGTTATATATTTAATAATTAAGATGGAAAAATATGAATATTCAATGTTTATGGAATTATAGGTAGTTGAACCATGACATGCACTATGGTATGAACCACATTGTGGTGCACCTCCTTATAGTCCCCTGAGTACCCTCGACATGATCGAGCATCACAGAATATGGCCTCCCACCTTTAAAATTTATTCCAGTCCATGGAATAGAAAATGGGTTGTTTTTCATAACCATTTTTGAGAGGGAAATCCCTAGGCACTACACCGAACATAGGGTGTTATTCCCTCCAAAACATTTGGGCATTCATCCTATACTGCTCACCAAAAATAACAAGACCATGAAATGACCTCTTTGACCATTTCCCATAGGTAAACTATATATCCAAAACACCATATTCTAATCAGTTTAAAGGGTGACTCTCCCAATTTTAAACTACTAGGATCCAATATACCTTTCGTTATGGTGCGGTTCTCCCTATGGTTATTCACCTGCTATAAAAATCAGCTGTAAGGCCCATTAAATTATCTCCCAAATATACCTGAGCACCTAAAACACTCTATATGACCAAATACATACGAAAAAAATATTTCCTCAAGAATTTCAATTTCTCATAATTCTAATCCAAACACAGTTTAACAAAATAAAACCCTAACATACATAAAAATTTAAATTCCTTATACATTTTTCACAACCTTGGAGACATGGGTCTTCAAAATAATGTATAAGTAATTATTTTTTAATTCTTGATTTTTTTCTTCAAATTAATTTTTTATTTTCCTATTTGTTTCATTATATCAATCATATGAACATTAAAACATTTTAATCCCTCCAAAATCATACACTAAAATTGATACAACTTGCAACATCATTATATCGTATAATACCACATGGATAGGGTAATGGAGTGATATCCTATATTTTCCAATGTGATGTGTTCAAGAAACATTATATGATATTCCTTTGGTTATTATATGTCATGACACATGATATATCAATATCATGTAGTTGTATACATAACATTTATACATTGTATCTATTCATGTATTTTGGGATCATCTTCATCAATATCCCACTTTCACTAAAGCCTCACAAACCTTGTGTAACTTCTCCTTATATTATGTCATATAATATATCATTTGAAATAATATCAATAACTCTTTTTTTATATTTCCTAAACACTATTGTAAAGATATTTTTAAATTCATTGTGTATCCCATCATATGAAAAACCTTTAAATATGAATCGAAAACATATTTTGGATAAAATCTAAAAACAAATTTTGGATTAAAACTATGAGTTTTATAAAACTGAATCCCAATTCAGTTAACTAAATTTTTTTACCCTAATGTCCTTTATAGTAATGAAAAAAATATGAAATCCTAAATTCATAAATGTTTGAAAAGAGAGTTGTCTTATAAAGAATCTTTTTCACTCAATCTATAAAGTTGTCTAAAATGATATCCATGAAAAATATGTAACTCTATACCATTTCCACTAATTTTATCATCTAAAATTATTAAAAATAATATAATGCATTTTTTCAAGACATTGAGTTACCATAGGAAATTGATTATGTAAATCCCACATAGCCAACTTATACGTTCTCACATCTCTATGTGTAGACTAACCCCGTTGATGAATATATAAAATCTCATTCATATAATCTAATATGTAAATCACTTTCCCCAAAACTAAATAGATAAAACCTCATATGAAACTTATCTCCGTATCTCCATACATTTCCTTGTTCTATCTCAATCGAGGGCCTATATGTATTACTCTTTATACAATAGAATAATTCCCACTGTGGTTATGCCTCAACTGATGACATAATCAACAACACATCCATCCAACCCTAACTAGATAATCCTCAAGAATTTTTTAAGAAAGGTATCAATTTATAATGGTTCTCATTATAGGTATCACTCTAACATCAAGTATGGGAACTTAGTATGAAGCATACACCTTGATCATAACAAAGTCATAGTTTATAACACATCACATTTCATACTTGGTGGGTCATCCATCACACTAAAATCTGTTTGTACCTCATGAGTATAATATTAATCTCTATAGAAAATCGTATGCATCATAACCTTATAAATACATCACAGCCTATATCACTCCATGATAATAATCTATTAGGAACAACATAAAGTCATGCATTGAGAGGTAAATTATCATTTTACATCACAAAATATATGAAGCTAATATGAAAGAGTAATAATGTGTAGAGATAATTTGGTATAATATGATACATTTTATATTCATAAAGTCTTTTAAGAATGCTAAAAAATTCTAAATAATTTCCCATTTAATCATATATTGTATGATAGACCACTAGAGAGATATTATGTTCACTGAACTTTTTAGATATCATAAAACTTCTTATATCTATATGTAATTTCTATTAGAGTTTGTGGGCTATAAACAAATAATTTTTTTATTTATATTGCCATTATATTGAAATATATGAATATTAATAAATACCTTATCATTTTTTTATTATTCTTCTATGAGAAATTAATTTTATAATTCCCTAGAGTATTTGAAACACTAATATGGTCATGTCGGTTCACATATGTGATGAGAACCTTGAAATGATATTATGATTGTCTTAAACTATGTATACTATGGTCACATGATGTCATATTATATGGACAAAAATGGTGCAAACTATCAGGTGTCAAATATGAATAAGAGGAAGTGAATTCATCTCTTGAATTTTGGACTTGGAAATTTTTTTGATAAGATATTATGAGGACATAACCTCTAGTAGTAATTCCACATGTTTATGGGTATTGGTTTTTTTTTTGAGTGTGTGTAATGATCCTTATAAATTAATATTATTTTTATTTTATATCAGGATTTATGTACATAGATTTATTTTCATAAACTGTGATGACATATTTTCATGAAAACGTTGGGTACAATGGGTGTGTCTTGAGTGATATGATATTAATGAAAATTTCACGGTAGGATTTGTCCATTAAATATTTATGGAAGTTTATATCTCAACCCCTTTATTATAATATAATTATCATATAAAATTAAATGGCCATAGTGTATGGACATGTTCAATTATAGAGGTTAAATAATGATTTATAAAGATTATAGTTTGATGACATGAGTATGTAAATTTATTGATGAGATATCAAGACTATCATGTTATATTATAAGGTAAGCATACATGTGTGGTTATCATCATTGTGTCATTATCATCTTCCTTTTTGGTGCCTTTATGTGTTTTTGGATGCTGATTTTAGACATTAGGTGAGCTCAATTGAGGTCACCAAGGAAGAATCCTTGAGGTTGATATACATAATATTTTTATTTATCTTAATTAAATTCTATTTGGTTATAATTACTTGAATAAATATTATTCTCCATATTGAGGAATAATATTTATTTGGTGTTTATTAATCAAATACATTCAGTCACTATTTTATATGAGTTGGATATTAAATAAATATTTTTTCCTTGACCTTGGATATTAAAAATATTTATTTATTGATAAAAGGGAAAAAAATTATTCAAGGACTACTAAAGACCAATGAGGAAATGTTGGCCAATTTAATGGGTCTGGTTTGAATGATATATTAAATAGAATTTAAAAAATATTAATTTTATTTATATAAGTAATGATATTTATTTTACCCATGATACACCCACATGTGAGGTAAATTATAATAATAATATTATTATTTGTATATTTTTATTATGGGAATCCTTCAAATATGTAAAGGGATTCAACTATTGATAACTATTTAGCAGGTAATGAGATGATGGTCTATGACTTACCCAATCTGATTGGACCTTCCATGGTTATAGAAACTGTTTCTACAAGTGACAAGGTGACTGTTGATGATTTATCTATAAACAAGAACTAATATTTGGAGGTTCATGGTAAACTATATATGAAGGAAACTCGATTTATCACTCTAAATACCAGGGTCCTTGACTCAGTCATATACATGAAAGAGATCCCATCATCACATTTGGATATGCATGCTGATGCACGTCATGCAGTCTCAGTGGAAGAAACTTGGGATTATCAGATGTTAGAGGAGGTCCCAACTGAAAGAATATAAACATCTATTAATAATGAGGAACCTTTTATTCATGTTCCCTGGGAAATTATTTGTAGAACTAAGCCCAAAGAGGCTAACTAACCCTACAAAGAGTCCACTAATATTAAATTCACAATCATTTGAGGCATTTCTGGGAAGATGATGCTGAGATGGATTCCCAAGTTCCGGAGAAGAATAATAATTTTGAGGTTGATAAAACCCACGTTTTTGGTAAAATGGATGACAATAACCCAACAATAAAAAGAATGAAAGGTAAGGGGAGATGAAAGGATATACCCTTGGAGGTGGATTAAAATAATGGTCCCTATGAAAAGGTAAAATCATCTTCCATGTAATTGCTCTATTCTAAAATTTCCAAGGGATAAATAATGTGGATACATCCACATACCTTAGGAACCTTATCTCAAAACACAAACCAGTCATTTTTGGAATTTAAGGTCCCAAGGACAAGATGAGTTCCTTTAATATCTTATATTTTAGAATTGTTTTTTATGAGTGGATAGATCAAAAAAATTAAACCCTTATGGGTTTTTAATAATATGATCCTACAAACCTCTCTTTTTGAAAGTATATTGTTTCATGTTACTAAAATGATTTCATTTCCTAATTTTTCATACATTGTTTCTTTTATCTATCCATAAAAATAATACATTACAAGAATTTGATTTTTAAGGACCCTTCATTCACTACCAATCAATAAAATGATAAATAGATTCAATTAAGCTATTTAAATTGTTTTTTAAATACTGATGAGAATATTTGGTCAAAATATATAATGGTTTCATATTTGAAATTTCAATGATTCGCCGATATTTGTGTTTTATCTGAGATGAATAAATTCTAGAGATGATTAATCATTGTCAAGGTATGCTATTAATGGAATGAATTCTATAAAATCAAAATATCCTTTATTTAACTCTTCAATGGTGAATCCATCCTCCCTCTTGAAAATCCCTCACTAGATTTAATTTTGATCACTCACTGATTCTGCTATCATATAATGATGTTGGTATGTATTTACCATATACATTTAGATCAAATAATTATTGGTCATCTTAAAATGAATTTATGGATGTTATTATCTCAGGATGTTCACTATTTGAGTCTAGGGATATTTTTCAATGATTTTTAAAATTTTAAGAAGGATAATTATGATCTATGTTCCTAGAGTAAATCAATGTTTTATAATATAAATTATGAAATATTTTAGGCTGAAAATCATATTCATGAGATTAAAACAAGAAAATATAGGCATGACACTCAAAAAAATGATTTGATTAATAGTTTTAACACCATCTATAATATTTTAAAGATGAAGGATAGTCTTATATGTTGAATGTTAAACTCTAATATCTCAAGGAAGGGGATAGAAATTCTAAATTTTTTCGTCTCATTAAAAATGGAAGGAATTAGAAGAAGTACATATCAAACACGTGGATAAATGGAAATAATCTCAACTCTATTGATGATATTGTTGGTTCTCTAGTCTCTTACATTAAAAGGCTATTAAATGAGGACAGTATTAGCCAAAATAACTATCAGATACATGATGTCATTAGTGGTTTGGTGAATGATATGAAAAATTCCTTCCTTTCAGAATCTCCAATGTATGGAGAGATTAAATATTAATTATTCTATCTTAATGAGGATATTACCTTAGGGATTAAATTATTAATTTTTTAGTGCATCATGCAGTATTGGGATATAATTCGACTAGATTTCATTCATCTTTTTAAATAGGTACTTAGAATGGGTAATATTTTTACTTTTTCCAAATTATTAAATTATCCTTATCATACTGGAAGTGGAGTATTCTTTGGTTTTTAAGGATATCAGACCCACTGTAATTAGATGTACACTCCCAAAAATTATTGGGATCATTATTCCTACTATACATAGATATTGAAAATGGAATTGTCTCACTTAATCAGTTTATATTTCTTCATTGAAGTAAAAATCAGTAATTTCTATACACAACCTAGGATGGTGTTAACATCATCCAATGGAATTATAGGAATGGAAATATTATTCAAAAAATTAACATTTCAATGGACTTTAAAATATATAACTCAAATTTTATTTTGACGGTTCTTCAAATGTATAGATTTTATAATAAGAATTTATATTTTATTTAATATGTATTAATGAGATCCAATTTATATATCTTTTATTATAGATCATCCAACGTTTATTCTAGTTGTTTTATAGGTGTAAGACATTGTGACAACTTACCATCCCTCATTTCTTACTCAGTTTAGGATTACATTAGCTGATTCCTTCTTCTTGTAATTGAATGAAAATAACTCACCCCCATCAAGGTTTCTAGAAACTATGTACCTTCCCCTTTGATCTATGTTGATGACATCCTACATTATACTGAAGCTGATAATGAATCATTGGATTCCATTAGGAGGATTGTTTCTCATTATGAACTATTGTCAGGATGGATTTTATCATGGAAACAATATATAGTTATTTTTTGGAACACCTTGTTTGATTATATAAAAGGATCCATCTAGAATTATTTACATTTTTGGCATGGGGATCTTCAATTCACATATCTAGGAATATATATTTAATTGATTATAGTTATAACATCTTATCTAGAAGGAATTTCTGGAAGTATCACCTCATAACTTATTATTTTGAAAGAGAATACCCTTTCATGTGTGGGTAGGGTTTTCCTTATGAATTCAATCATTACCTCTATGTTTTTGTATTATTATCAATTATATAAATTCCCTAGGGATCTTATAATGTATTTGGATAGTCAAATAAATAACTTTATATTGTCCAATTATATCCAAGAGATGAAAATTTTCATGGTTTCATTGAAAAAATGTTTCAATATAGATGATATAGGAGATCTTGGAAAAACAAATCACAGTATGTTCAGTAAGTACTTGGGGACTACATAAAAATTGAATTTATTTAATTCTTAACATGAATCTTCTGAATTAATTAGGACTCAAATCAGTGATCACATCCATAAATGAAACTAATTATTATGGGGATATTTCATTTAGCCTACCATCAATGATTTATAAGATGATATCATGATGAACATTCAATCAGTTCCATCTAAATATTATATTCGGAATTTCTATACCTCTTCATGGCTCAGTTATCTAATCATTTATACTTTCCAACATCTTAAATGAATAAAACATTTATCTATTTTTGATTATATTGCACATATATAATAGGTTGGTAACTTTCTTCATAGAAATTGATTCCTTTAACTTTAGGAACAAGGATGTAGTTTTTTATCACTAGATAGATTATTAACTCTTAATATGAAGCTGTATTAAAAATTACTATATGGTGTTGATAAAAATCCACATCAAAGAATGAATATTTTATAGATTACATTAATTCACCCATCAAGGAATCTTCTTATCTAGAAGGTATAGATCAATAAACGTCCAACATATGAAAAAATTCAAATGTTTGGATTGTAATTCCTCTCTTACTACTTTTCATGAACAGTAAAAAAATTATTGGTAGTAGGGCTTGGCCTGAATTCAAAAAATATCAAGGTTGTATGAAATAATATAGACCAAGTTTATCTACTATAGAGAGTCTACCACACTCTTGAGAAACAAATCCTAAACTTGAAAATAAAAGTTGTTGTCCTTCTAGAGTTGTACAAAAAGCCATGTAGTCTTCCACCTTGTTTCCCTCCCTCCACATATGAAATATGTTAACCCCCCATTCTAGTAAGATTTTTATTTCACAGATGTGGTAGGATATAGACCATGGGACTTGATGTTTCTCCTCGAGTTCTCCCTGAATGATCATCGATTTTGTTTCAACGACATTTAGAATAATTCTATTCTCATGACAAATCACGATACCTCGCTTCACCGTGTAGGCCTATGCTAACAGTGAGACCCTCTATCTATATCTCTCACTGAAAGCTAAGAGAACCGATCCCTTGTAATCATGAATAACGCCTCCACCATGAATGAATCCTTGAGCACAAGATCCATCAACAATAAATTTGTATCCATTGTTTAGAGGATTCCATCTTACCCATCTTCCCTGGGTGCTAAGAGCCCGAGGTGTAACGCCCCGACCCCAGCTACCCAGAGTCGGTGCATTATTACATAACATTGGCATGATCATATGAAAGATCAAATCTCGAAAGACCGATTGGTTTAGTAGCCTTGGAAAA
Organism: Viscum album; assembly: GCA_963277665.1. Taxonomy (NCBI): domain Eukaryota; kingdom Viridiplantae; phylum Streptophyta; class Magnoliopsida; order Santalales; family Viscaceae; genus Viscum; species Viscum album. The sequence continues at coordinate 337,779,093 of OY728144.1, forward strand.
TGCCAGATATATTCATAAGTTTTACATTACATTATAAAATGAATAACTACTACAACAACATAATGTCACAATAGACCACACTATTATCCCCTCATAAAATCCCTGCAGGTCATTCATAACTTACTTCTTCACATCCTGGGAAAAATAAAACATAGAAAAGGGGTGAGCTCAAATGCCCAGTAAGGATAACAATATAGCGGAAAGAATAAACACTTAAGGCAATGTATAACTAAAACAAAAGCCTTTTAAATATGAACTTTCAACATGGTATGGCATAAATAAAATGAAATAATGCCATTTAATTATTCACATGGATATTCTACTAATCGAATAATCACATGCAAAAATCAATAACCACTTTCATAATGTTGGAATGCATAATGCCAGACTATCATAACCATATAGCCAAGGCCTCGTGCCAAGACTACAAATAAGATTTTGTCAAGGCCTTGTGCCAAGACACTAGTTTGTCTCATGAGACCTACCGATGCATCGAGGAGCTATAGCGGGCTCCACCCGTCACTTATTAAGTCCAATGCATTCCCATATGAAAAGGTTTAAACATAACATAAACATTCGTATTAAAACTAGCATACGAAATGTCAATAATTTCACCATAAACTATGAATGGTATAAAAATAGCACATCCACAGTCAAACATATCACAAAACCTTCAATACAATATAGAGGTTTTGTATCATAATAAATCAACGTCAAATAATCTTAAAATCCATCAAAGGATGTTGACATAGATGAAATCAAAATTATTTTTAAAAGAAATATCTCCTTTTATTTTGAAATCATTTAAGATCCATATAAAATAAAACATTTTCTTTGAAAATATTCTTATAAGCTTGTAAGGGAAGCTTTCAAGATTTTATAACGGCGTAAAATAACCGCACCCGCCGTATAAGTTAAAAAAAACATTCCTACCTCAATTCTGTCGAAAAGGTTAAAAAGGACCTTGTTTTGAAAACGACGGAAAGATTCCTTTATAAACCTCTTATAAAAAGTCAAACAAGGGTATAAATGACTTTAACCCATATTCTTGTAAATAGTAAAAATGTTTTGAAATACATTTTTAAGAAACATGGATGTGGATGATAAAGATATCCCAGTAGATTATTACGTATAAACAACCTCGGATAATGAAGAGATTGTGAAATAACCCTTACCTTGTACTTTTCCTTGGTTGGGGTAGGTTAACCTCCTGTATAATGGTGAAATATTTGTTATTAAATTATACAAGAATCATATATATTAATATGATATCATATATGATCTTTTAACATTGATTTGTTAATAATATCTTAGAATTATCGTCGTTTCGGGAGTTAACTTACTTGTTTTATTTTATATGTTTTGTTACGTAAGACATGTTTGTAAAGGATAGGTTGTATATTATTCATATCCAGAATGATATAAAGTCCTTAAACATCATTTTTAAATCATAAAATGATAATTATACTTGAATGGATACGATGGAGAATGAATCTCATCGCGTTCGTGGAGACGGTAGTCCGTACATACGCACGAGCGACAATATCATTCTTTTGATATTAAAATAATATATAAATGGATGGTATATCATATATACAGAATCATTAACATGTTATATTTATTATTTACATGAGTTACACATCATTATTATACCCATCCAAATAATAATATATTGAATAACAATTACACCACGACGTGGAGACGGTAAGCCGTACGTACGCACGTATGGTGACATGTTATTCAAAGGGTGGATAGAATACTGAATATGATTGTACCATATTTATAATAACATCACAGTATATGTGAGATACTGGAGTTATTATTTTAGAATGGTAAGAACAAAGGAAGAAGAAGTGGAAGAAGAAATGAACTTGGAGAAGGGTGGTGAAATCATTACCTCTTCTTCGGGTTCTTCCTTTTGATTTGATCAAAAGGGCTCCTTCGGTTGCCTTTCTAATAAAACTAAGGCCTATAGGTTGTAGTGAGGGATGTTGGGAGAGTATTTGGGCAGAGTTTGGCCGAGCCAAAAGGCTTTTAGGGTGTGAAGAAATGAGAAGGAGGAGTGCCCTTTTATAAGAGGGGTGAGGGGCACCTTTGGAAAAGCTAGAAATATTAATTTATAATAAATTAATATTCGGTTTCTAATGGCTCCAAAGTTGATTATTCAAAGGTTAAGGTGGGGATAGGTCGAAAACCACTCAACCAATAGAATTTAGACAGGTTTGGGTACTTATATTAACCTTATATTTAAGTATTAACTCTAAGTTAATTAGTTTCACTTTTACAATGTCTCTTTGTATTTTTATATAATATGGTTAATAAACTTACTATATACATCCAAGAGACCCACAAGTGGTCCATTAATGATGAACCTATCCTTATATAAGTCTCTTGGCCGAACCTCAGATTTTTAGGAATTTAATATCAATTAATAATATAATATTTGTTTTAACAACTCTTTTATGTCAATTTTGACACTATTCAATAGTTGATTTTTGTGAAACTCATAACAGATTGATTACTTCGAAAAAAGTCAATTAAATCAATCCTAATATATCATATTATCCTATAAAATTAGTTTAATTCATTAAAAGTTTCATATTATATTTTTTGGGTATTTATAATATCAATTAATTTAATTTTCACTATTATAGTAATTACTTCATCATCATTGTGTCATAAATAAAATAAATTATTTAATGTCTAAAAATTATAAATAAAATATCATTATGTAGGAAATCTTTTTATCTTTCTAATGAATATTTATAATCTAAAATCCAACTTATATAACCCTATGTAACAATTGGTTTTCTAAAGGATATATGCTTGTGTCATTTTTGTATTCATTTTGACTTAATTAAAATAAAGTGTCATTATCACTTACAAGTGGATCCATGGGGTCCCAAAATCGACACAAAGATGCCCATGGTCGACCATGTATCATCCAATAGGGTTAAGACACGTTTTAGGGTAATTTAGTATTATTATAATATTATTTTTTAACCCTTATTTACCGGATTTACCCTTAACCATGGTAAATAAAATATTTACCGCAGTAATTATTCAAAATATCTAAAAATAAAAGTTGCCTATTTACACAATTTGAACATCCTGATTCCAAATATGGAATCCATTTTCCTAAATTCAAAACACATAAGTGGCAGAAATTAATTTAAAATTAATTCCCGCTGTCAAAACAAAAAGCGTGTTTTTAAGAGATAATAACTATCAAAAGATTGACACTCGTTTATGTTCGGTTTAATTGTAAAATTATGTCCAATGACCAAAATTATATTAAATGGTAAAAATATATTCTAAATATAATTTAAAACCACTCAAATTCACAATTTATCACTATTAATTATTTTGATTTAAAAAGTTGTTTTTAATTAAAATTTAGAAATTTTCACTATTCATCAAAATATGAAAGTTATCGGAAATGTACCAAAATTTCACCCTAGGCTAATTTCAATATTCCGAATCCAAAAATGAAGTCCATTTTGAAATATAAAATATATATGATTTCAAAAAGTAGGTATTACTATTCACAACGGCTATTTTAATTAGTTGTGGTGTGTGTTTGAACTCGAGGTTGCGTACAACACACGCTATCGCATTATTCGAAGGGAAACGTACCGTGGAAGCTTGGGGTGTTACATTCTCCCCTCCTTCAAATAATTGCGTCCTCACAATTTCTAGGGTATTACTGCATAAAAGACTCGGGTGGTTATTCATCATAAGTTCCTCGGGTTCCCACGTTGCCTCTTCCATCTTATGGTTTCTCCACAAAACTTTTACCAGACGCGTCGTCCGGTTTCTCAGCACTTGTTCTCTCGTATCAAGAATCTTGACGGGCTCTTCGCAATAAGACAGATCGGGTTCCAGTTCTAATTCCTCATAGGTGAGTACATGCGTTGGGTCAGGCATGTATTTTCTCAACAGAGATACGTGGAACACATCGTGAACTTTGGAGAGACTTGGCGGCATTGCCAATCGGTAAGCTACAGCCCCAATTCGTTCTAGAATTTCGAAAGGTCCGATGTACCTGGGACTCAATTTACCTTTCTTACCAAAACGTATGACTCCCTTCCATGGAGATACCTTTAGGAAAACATGATCACCGACCTTAAATTCCAAATCCTTCCTTCGATTATCGGCATAGCTCTTCTGCCTACTTTGAGCTGCTTTGATGTGATTTTGGATTACTTTCACCTTTTCCACCGTTTCCTCCACCAGTTCTGGGCCTACAAGTTTTCTTTCACCAATGTCATCCCAACAGGTTGGTGTACGACATCTCTTTCCATATAACGCTTCATATGGTGCCATCTGAATACTCGAATGGAAGCTATTGTTATAGGAAAATTCTACCAGAGGTAAATATTGATCCCACATACCCTAAAAGTCAAGTGAGCAAGATCTCAACATGTCTTCTAAGGTTTGAATAGTCCGTTCTGATTGTCCGTCTGTCTGAGGGTGGTAAGAAGTGCTCAAATGAACTTCAGTATCCAGGGATTTCTGAAGACTTTTCCAAAATCTTGAAGTAAAACGGGGATCACGATCAGAAACAATCGATAGGGCTACTCCATGAAGTCTCACAACTTCATTAATGTATAGTCTTGCTAGACGTTCCAGGGGTAGATCTTCTCTTATAGCAAGAAAATGTGCTGACTTGGTAAGACGATCAACAATAACCCATATTTCATCGTTCCTTCTAGGAGTCTTTGGTAGCCCCATGACAAAGTCCATCGTACCATTGTCCCATTTCCACTCTGGTATGGGAAGAGGTTGCATGACTCCTCCAGGCTGTTGCCTTCCAACTTTAACTTGTTGACAAACCATACATCTTGACACAAAATCAGCAATCTCCCTCTTCATGTTGTCCCACCAAGAATGTTACTTCAAATCTCTATACATTTTGGTGGTCCCAGGGTGTATAGAGAAATTGGAACTATGAGCATCTTCCAGCAATTCCCTTTTTAGATCAGGTATATTGGGAACACAAAGTCTCTTCCCAAATTTCAAAATTCCATCTTCATACAGCTTTAATCTTCTTCTGAAATTCTTCATCGTCGTTCTGAGAACTCTTAATCCTTTCTAGTAAAGATGGTTTGGCAACCATTTGAAAAAGCATTGATGTTTCACCTTCCCTGGTTATTCCCATGTCCATCTTCACTAGATCCATGAAAATTGGATCCCTTTCAATTCTCATCATGTTCAGAACTCCATGGTCTTTTCTGCTCAAAGCAGCTGCTACTTTGTTTTCTTTCCCCGGGTGGTAGTGTATCGTGCAATCATAATCCTTGAGTAATTCAAGCCATCTCCTTTGCCTCATGTTGAGTTCTTTTTGTGAGAAAATATACTTCAAACTCTTGTGATCAGTATAAATCTCACATTTTTCACCATAGAGGTAGTGCCTCCATATCTTCAAAGAAAAGATCACTGCTGCTAACTCGAGATCATGAGTAGGATAGTTTTGTTCATGAATTTTCAACTGTCGTGATGCATAGGCAATAACTCTATCATTTTGCATAAGGACACAGCCAAGTCCTTTCTTCGATGCATCACTATAAATAACGAACCCATCATTCCCCGATGGTAAAGTCAATATAGGAGCATTGACTAATCTTCTCTTCAGTTCTTCGAAACATTCTTCACACTCTTTTTTCCAAACAAATTTAACCCCTTTACGTGTGAGCTTCGTTAATGGGTTAGCCAATCGGGCAAAATTCTGGACGAAATGTCGATAATAACCTGCCAAGCCAATAAAACTGCGTACCTCAGTTATACTCGTAGGTTCTGGCCATTCTTGGATTGCTTTGGTCTTAGAAGGATCAACAGAGATTCCATCTTTAGAGACAATATGGCCAAGAAAAGAAATCTCCTGAAGCCAGAATTCGCACTTGCTAAACTTCCCATATAATTCATGCCTCCTCAGAGTCTTCAAGATAATGCGCAAGTGATTTTCATGATCTTCGTAGGTTTTGGAGTATACCAAGATATCATCAATAAATACCACAACAAATTCATCGAGATACTCCTTGAAAACTCTATTCATCAGATCCATGAACACAGAGGGTGCATTAGTCAATCCAAACGGCATTACAGTAAACTCGTAATGCCCGTACCTGGTTCGAAATGCTGTCTTCGGAATGTCTTCCTTCTTCACACACAACTGATGGTATCCAGATCGAAGGTCAATCTTTGAAAAGTATTGAGCTCCATGCAGTTGGTCAAATAAATCATCAATACGAGGTAGGGGATACTTGTTCTTTATTGTTATAGCATTGATCTCCCTGTAGTCGATACATAACCTCATAGATCCATCTTTATTTTTAACAAAAAGAACAGGGGCTCCCCATGGAGAAACACTAGGGCGAATAAATCCCTTATTACTCAATTCCTCTAGTTGTTTCTTTAGTTCGACTAACTCTACAGTGGCCATTCTATAAGGGTCTTCGATATAGGCCTTGATCCAGGAATCAAATCAATAGAAAACTCAACTTCTCGTTCTGGAGGATGTCCAGGTAAATCTTCCGGAAATACATCTACAAATTCTTTCACAACAGGTACATCCTCTATTTGAACATTCCTTTCCTCACCGACAGTTATTTCATTCTCTTCCTACCCAATAATTGAATTAAGTTGAGCTGTTGGGGGTGGATCTAAATAAGAATTAGGTGGTGGTGATTCTGCTCTAAAAATAAGGTGCTCCTTATCATTATCATCAAGAATCGTAACCTCTTTCTTCTTACAATAAATCTTCGCATCATAGTCCGAAAGCCAGTCCATACCGAGGATTATATCAAACTCAATCATAGGTATGAAGATGAAATCAGCAGATAAAGAAAATTTATGTGCTCTAATGGGGACTGATTCACAAAACTTTGTTGCAACGATACTTCCCTTAGGAGTTTTAACAGACAACTCCCTTATTAAATCAAATTGGAAATATCTAATTTTCTTAGCAAACTGGGAAGATATGAAACAATGCGATGATCCAGAATCAAATAATGCATTTGCTAAACTTGAGGAAACCATTAAATTACCTGCCACCACGTCTTTCGGAGCTTCTACCTCAGCAGTAGTGATAGCATAAGCCTAGCCTTGATCCCTTGGCCTTTTCTGAGGAAAGTTCTCCTGACGCTTAGGGCATGCATTTGCATAATGCCCCATCTCCCTGCAATTGTAGCACTGAACGTTGGTAGCTTCCTTCTTCCCCTTGCACTCATGAGCTTGGTGGCCTTTTTCACCACACTTGTAACAGACTCCCATTCCCTTCAAGCAAGTACCAGGATGTTTCTTCCCGCATTTACCACAAGATGGATATTCAACCTTTCCCTTCTTCCCCTTATTTCCATTCCCAGATTGATCAGCAGGTCTCTTCTTCTCTTGCTTTGCTTTAAAGTCATAAGGCTTAGAGAATTCCTTTTCGGTCTTGATAGCACATAAGATAATGTCTTCGTACGATAAAAAGGATTGTGAGACTAATGCTCGACGGAGAAATGGTTTTAACCCATCAAAGAAACGATCAATCTTACTTCTTGGGTTGCGAATATAATCTCCAGCATACCTCGCTAACCTTGTAAAGTTAGCCTCATACTTTGTGACATTATCATCCTCCTTTTGTCTCAGACTCAGAAATTGCCTTTCCATATCTGCTCGATGGTCGCGAGGAAAGTATTTTTTCTAAAAACAGATCTTTGAACTCCCTCCATTCCATGTTTGATACTTCATCATCTTCCTTCATGTTTTGAATCAATGACCACCATTGATCAGCATCTCCAGTGAGGCGGTAAACTGCCATGGTAACTTTTTCCCTTTCACTACTCCCCAAAGCCTGAAATATTTTCTCTAGGGAAAATATCCATTGCTCAGCTACTAAGGGATTTGTACTCCCATTGAACGTTGGTGGTTGTTGTCTCATGAATCGATCTAACATTGATCCTCCACGCTGCGGATCATGGTGCTCCATACGGGTAAGGTTATTATTCATAACCTGAGTAAGTTGTCCCAGTACGGTGATTAGCTGATCAGCACCAGTTGCATCACCAGCCCCACTATAATTATCTTGAGCAGGAGGGAAATCCCTACATGGAGTGCGTGCATTGATACAGTTTCCATTTCTTCCACTAGGCGCCATTTCTAAACAATGGCATAAACTAGATCAGTTTATGAATCAAAATACATAATCCCATACTTATAAAACACTAAACATAAATTCAACTATCTATGGATATAATCCATAATCATAAATATGTTTTCTTTGAGGAAGTATATACTCATAAACCCTTCATAATGATTTGTAAAGAAAGTGAGAGTTATCCTAAGCATATCCCCCGGGAGTGTCGTAACCAAGAGTGCAGCAAGGCCCGTTGTCGTGCACCAGTTCCCGTTCGAGTCTAGCTCAAAGCGGTGTTTTCGGGTTTTACCCCTAGGTACATCTGTGCCAGAGCCGCCTCTACCTGCTCGTATCCAGACAGGGATGTATTGCTCGGAAAACTCACAAAGTCTCTACAATACCAAAATTCTAGGAAGTTCTTCTATACTAATCCTCAAAGTTCATCTTAAGTCTACGTGCTCTAATCATAGTTTATCTAAATCTAGCTTCCAAGGTTTGTACTAAACTTCCTCTGATACCAACTGTAACGCCCCGACCCCAGCTACCCAGAGTCGGTGCGTTTATTACATAACATTGGCATGATCATAAGAAAGATCAAATCTCGAAAGACCGATTGGTTTAGTAGCCTTGGAAAATGCCAGATATATTCATAAGTTTTACATTACATTATAAAATGAAAAACTAATACAACAACATAATGTCTCAATAGACCACACTATTATCCCCTCATAAAATCCCTGCAGGTCATTCATAACTTACTTCTTCACATCCTGGGAAAAATAAAACAAAGAAAAGGGGTGAGCTCAAATGCCCAGTAAGGATAACAATATAGTGGAAAGAATAAACATTTAAGGCAATGTATAACTAAAACAAAAGCCTTTTAAATATGAACTTTCAACATGGTATGGCATAAATAAAATGAAATAATGCCATTTAATTATTCACATGGATATTCTACTAATCGAATAATCACATGCAAAAATCAATAACCACTTTCATAATGTTGGAATGCATAATGCCAGACTATCATAACCACATAGCCAAGGCCTCGTGCCAAGACTACAAATAAGATTTTGTCAAGGCCTTGTGCCAAGACACTAGTTTGTCTCATGAGACCTACCGATGCATCGAGGAGCTATAGCGGGCTCCACCCGTCACTTATTAAGTCCAATGCATTCCCATATGAAAAGGTTTAAACATAACATAAACATTCGTATTAAAACTAGCATACGAAATGTCAATAATTTCACCATAAACTATGAATGGTATAAAAATAGCACATCCACAGTCAAACATATCACAAAACCTTCAATACAATATAGAGGTTTTGTATCATAATAAATCAATGTCAAATAATCTTAAAATCCATCAAAGGATGTTGACATAGATGAAATCAAAATTATTTTTAAAAGAAATATCTCCTTTTATTTTGAAATCATTTAAGATCCATATAAAATAAAACATTTTCTTTGAAAATATTCTTATAAGCTTGTAAGGGAAGCTTTGAAGATTTTATAACGGCGTAAAATAACCGCACCCGCCGTATAAGTCAAAAAAAACATTCCTACCTCAATTCTGTCGAAAAGGTTAAAAAGGACCTTGTTTTGAAAACGGCGGAAAGATTCCTTTATAATCCTCTTATAAAAAGTCAAACAAGGGTATAAATGACTTTAACCCATATTCTTGTAAATAGTAAAAATGTTTTGAAATACATTTTTAAGAAACATGGATGTGGATGATAAAGATATCCCAGTAGATTATTACGTATAAACAACCTCGGATAATGAAGAGATTGTGAAATAACCCTTACCTTGTACTTTTCCTTGGTTGGGGTAGGTTAACCTCCTGTATAATGGTGAAATAGTTGTTATTAAATTATACAAGAATCATATATATTAATATGATATCATATATGATCTTTTAACATTGATTTGTTAATAATATCTTAGAATTATCGTCGTTTCGGGAGTTAACTTACTTGTTTTATTTTATATGTTTTGTTACGTAAGACATGTTTGTAAAGGATAGGTTGTATATTATTCATATCCAGAATGATATAAAGTCCTTAAACATCATTTTTAAATCATCAAATGATAATTATACTTGAATGGATACGATGGAGAATGAATCTCATCGCGTTCGTGGAGACGGTAGTCCGTACGTACGCACGAGCGACAATATCATTCTTTTGATATTAAAATAATATATAAATGGATGGTATATCATATATACAGAATCATTAACATGTTATATTTATTATTTACATGAGTTACACATCATTATTATACCCATCCAAATAATAATATATTGAATAACAATTACACCACGACGTGGAGACGGTAAGCCGTACGTACGCACGTATGGTGACATGTTATTCAAAGGGTGGATAGAATACTGAATATGATTGTACCATATTTATAATAACATCACAGTATATGTGAGATACTGGAGTTATTATTTTAGAATGGTAAGAACAAAGGAAGAAGAAGTGGAAGAAGAAATGAACTTGGAGAAGGGTGGTGAAATCATTACCTCTTCTTCGGGTTCTTCCTTTTGATTTGATCAAAAGGGCTCCTTAGGTTGCCTTTCTGATAAAACTAAGGCCTATAGGTTGTAGTAAGGGATGTTGGGAGAGTATTTGGGCAGATTTTGGCCGAGCCAAAAGGCTGTTAGGGTGTGATGAAATGAGAAGGAGGAGTGCCCTTTTATAAGAGGGGTGAGGGGCACCTTTGGAAAAGCTAGAAATATTAATTTATAATAAATTCATATTCGGTTTATAATGGCTCCAAAGTTGATTATTCAAAGGTTAAGGTGGGGATAGGTCGAAAACCACTCAACCAATAGAATTTAGACAGGTTTGGGTACTTATATTAACCTTATCTTTAAGTATTAACTCTAAGTTAATTAGTTTCACTTTTACAATGTCTCTTTGTATTTTTATATAATATGGTTAATAAACTTACTATATACATCCAAGAGACCCACAAGTGGTCCATTAATGATGAACCTATCCTTATATAAGTCTCTTGGCCGAACCTTAGATTTTTAGGAATTTAATATCAATTAATAATATAATATTTGTTTTAAAAACTCTTTTATGTCAATTTTGACACTATTCAATAGTTGATTTTTGTGAAACTCATAACAGATTGATTACTTCGAACAAAGTCAATTAAATCAATCCTAATATATCATATTATCCTATAAAATTAGTTTAATTCATTAAAAGTTTCATATTATATTATTTGGGTATTTATAATATCAATTATTTTAATTTTCACTATTATAGTAATTACTGCATCATCATTGTGTCATAAATAAAATAAATTATTTAATGTCTAAAAATTATAAATAAAATATCATTATGTAGGAAATCGTTTTATCTTTCTAATGAATATTTATAATCTAAAATCCAACTTATATAACCCTATGTAACAATTGGTTTTCTAAAAGATATATGCTTGTGTCATTTTTGTATTCATTTTGACTTAATTAAAATAAAGTGTCATTATCACTTACAAGTGGATCCATGGGGTCCCAAAATCGACACAAAGATGCCCATGGTCGACCATGTATCAACCAATAGGGTTAAGACACGTTTTAGGGTAATTTAGTATTATTATAATATTATTTTTTAACCCTTATTTACCGGATTTACCCTTAACCATGGTAAATAAAATATTTACCGCAGTAATTATTCAAAATGTCTAAAAATAAAAGTTACCTATTTACACAATTTGAACATCCTGATTCCAAATATGGAATCCATTTTCCTAAATTCAAAACACAGAAGTGGCAGAAATTAATTTAAAATTAATTCCCGCTGTCAAAACAAAAAGCGTGTTTTTAAGAGATAATAACTATCAAAAGATTGACACTCGTTTATGTTCGGTTTAATTGTAAAATTATGTCCAATGACCAAAATTATATTAAATGGTAAAAATATATTCTAAATATAATTTAAAACCACTCAAATTCACAATTTATCACTATTAATTATTTTTATTTAAAAAGTTGTTTTTAATTAAAATTTAGAAATTTTCACTATTCATCAAAATATGAAAGTTATCGGAAATGTACCAAAATTTCACCCTAGGCTAATTTCAATATTCCGAATCCAAAAATGAAGTCCATTTTGAAATATAAAATATATATGATTTCAAAAAGTAGGTATTACTATTCACAACGACTATTTTAATTAGTTGTGGTGTGTGTTTGAACTCGAGGTTGCGTACAACACACGCTATCGCATTATTCGAAGGGAAACGTACCGTGGAAGCTTGGGGTGTTACACGAGGCACTGACAGAGAATTCTATCCCATCCTAAATCTGCATAAATAGAAAGTGAAATCTCTATTCTTAATTAATGATGCTAGATCCACGACCATGATCTACATTTTAAAAATCAACCCCAGCTAAGAAGTAGTGGAACCTTCATGACAACAATTGTTCCACTCACCCCAAATGCTCTAGCAACCCACTGTGACCAGAATCACCTAGCCCGACGTTCCTTCATTTTATTCCCTATCTACAAAAACATGTATGGAAACTTTTATTATGATTGATGTATTTTTCATCTATTCCACAAATCTCCCCAAGATCATACCAAACTCTTTCCTCCCATTCAATATCAAAGAAAAAATGATTCTTAGACTCATATTTGGGTGCCTTGCAATACACACTTTGAGAAGAAAGCATGATCCCTTTTCTTTTGATCTCCTCATCCATGGGAATGGCATGGTTTTGGAGTCTCAAAACCAAGAAATTGAACAACCGGGGGATGTCGCTACACCAAAGAGTTGTGTTCCATTCATCACACATTGCCTATTCTTGAGACATGGAACGATATTATTTCATCGAAAACTCCCCCAAAGCAGTTCTTGGGAACACAAGTTTATCTCGATCTGAATTAATGAAAATATTGTTGAAAATATTAAATTTATGATAGTTTAGAATGGCATGAATGGATGTCATGGACCTACTGAAAAATGAAAATATAATGTCTGGGCTGGGACATCCCGAGAAACCCAGCACTGAACCAAGCCAATTGTTTCTCCAAAAATTAATTTTTTTTCACCCAAAAATCTATTTGAAATGACTTTGGAGAACCAAGATATGCTGAGATATCGAGATCCAAAGCCGAGAGGGGTTTCCCGTAGAGTTATTATGCATGGTGATATATCTGTTATTCATGAAAGTTTCCAACATTGAATTTCCCTTCATGAAATTCCATTCCATCTTAGCATACAAGATCTCCATGACTTCCAAAAAATTCCTCAGATTGATACCACTAGCCCCCACCTCCTTGGAAATCCTATCCTAAGAAGCCCAATGTTGATGAAACTTGGAGTGGGAGTCCCAAATAATGTTGGTCATGATTTTTCCATGTTTCTTAATACTGTCTTTGGCACATTGATCACAAACCACACATTCTTGGAGATAGACATCAAGACAATATTAACTATAGTGATAATCCCCTTGAATGATAGAAACTGGTTCTTCCAATTTGAAATGCGAGCAGTAAATTTATCAACCAGCCCATCAAAGTGGTGGATGTGGATCCTACCTAGTGAAATTGGGTCTCCTAGATATTCAATGGGTAAGGATCTCCTGCTCAAATCCTCTTTTCCTCTGTTTGGTTTAACTACATTAAATAACACCATTTCTAAGTGTAAACGTTACTTTTTTCCAAATTGATGGTTTGGCCGATCCATCTACAATACATCTCTTAGGCCATGATGAATTCTAAAAGATTTCTGAGGTTTCCATTCAAGAAAAATATCATGTTATCTATAAAGAGAATGTTATATATGTCTATCATATTAACCATTCCACAATAAGGACTAATGGTTCCTCAAATAATTTTGTTATTCAGATATCTGTTGAGTGTATCCAGAGCTAGGATGAAGAGGCTCAGAGAAAGGGGATCCCCTTGCATGAGGCCACAAACAGCTTTAAAGATCCCTTAATTTTCCCCATAGAGGAGACTATCATCCACGGGGAGCTGAAATATCTAAAAATAATGTCCACTACCCATATAGAGAAGCCCATGATGTCGATCACGTTGATGATGAAGCTCCATTCCATCTTATCATAGGCTTTATGCATATTGATCTTCACCACAATGTTGGAAACATACACATTTTTTTTAATATACCCCACAAATTAATGACCTTTTGGGTAGACCAACCCTTGATGAAACCTTGTTGTTTCTCCATAATCCATTGAGGTATGTATTCTGCAAGTCTTCTATGGATGACTTTTTCCAGCACCTTATATGTGAAATTTCACATACAGATTGGCATATATTGATTGAGAGTTGATGGTCACTTTAAGTTTAGAATGAGAATTAAAGTGGACGCACAAGACACTAAGGGTAAGCTCCCACCTATAAATAAGACACATATGGCCATGAGAAGATACCCTTTCACCAGCTCCTAGAAATAAATGTAGGAAGAACCTGGGAATCCATCAGAACATGATACCCCCTTTCACCATTTCGAGTTCTCCCATCATGGAGCCAAAATAGGGCTACACAAATTCACACAATGCACTGCAATCGGTGTAAAGCTAGTTGTGAACAGATATAGAGATATCTCAGATGGAATCACTCTTCAAAGATCTGGGACTCCAGCTTTAGTCTTTGACAAAGTTTCCAAAGGATGATATAACGATGCAGAAGTCTTTGCGATTTAGAGAGGAAACCTTGGATGGCAGATCCATCCCCCATGAGTTCATGAATCTTTGAAATAGATTCATAGGAGGTTTTTCCAGGCCAAATCTTACCACATAGTCAACTTGAGATGCACATATACCTCTAGAAAAGCGGTATCCATGAAGGACATCACTAGAGCACCATTTTCTGAAGAAGATGATTGATAGAGAGGGACCTCCTGGAAAGTCATTTATTACAACATCTGAAAGTCCAAAGACCGACTGAGGATCTCTTTGAAGGAAGGATTTGAACACTGCCCCAGCTTAGAGAAGATAATTTCACCATTCAAATGTCTTGAGATTATATTCGTAGAAGTATGACCTGTCCTGGAAGGTGGTGGTCGCGACGACACTAGAGCGGATCCCACAAAAAGCTCATTCATAACAGTCAGCAAATTTTGAAAATGGAGAAACCAAACATCATTTATTTTTGGAATTTCCTTTTCCCAAGAATATATGGGATTATTGAGAAAAAATATTCCATTTTTCATTTAAAACAAATGAAATCCAAGATGAATTTGTAGATTCATTGTTCATTATGGATTATATCTCAAATGTGAAAAATTGTCTTTGCTCGATTTTGGTTGTTGTATTTCATTATATTTATATAGAATGAAATGAGATTAGTTTTAAGGGTACTCAACCCCAATGTAGTGGTATTATTTCAAGTATATTTAAGGAAATTCAAATGGCCTCCAAAATGCAATTTGGTTTTTTGAATAATACCATGGATTACTACATTATTATAAACCTACTAGGTGTAAAATGTATTCCTCATACTCATATTTTCTATAAATATGTTAGGTGGATTCTTCTTACCCTATCATGGATCATTGTTAATGTGGATGGAGTTAATCATGGTGCTCCTAGACATGAAGAATTTAGTTTTATTATCATATCATTTAGGGGCTTTGTTAAGGTAGGTTTCTAAAACAGCCTTGAAACATTCATTTCCCTTAAATAATACATTTGTGAAATGATTCACGTGGTAAAATATTATATGGAATTTGGAAGGGGTAATCTTTATACTAAGAGTAATTCAAATTTGGTGGTAACAAATCATAGGAATCAATCACCTATATTTCCTTTGATGCTCTTCATTGAATGGAAATCCTATTTGGACAACTGGGGCATAATTTAACATAGAGATGCCCAAATTTTTAGGGAGGAAATCATGGTAGTTGATTCCCTTCACAAATATTCATAAGAATATGTTAATGTATTATTTTTATTTTCACTTGATGATTATTTACTTCAATTGTGTATTTAAAATATTATTGGTGACATGTACACTAGTTTCAACACCCTTCTTATTTTAAGTCTTTTTTTATTAATAAATTTTTATTTTAATGTATATTGGACTAATTTCCTAGACCGTCTTGGATTAGACATGTGGTTCACTAAGTATTTTAGGACTAATTTTTCTCTAATGTACAGTGATTTATTCATCAAATTAGTTATATAAATACCAGGATATATATTTTCTTAGGGTTATAAGAGTGTTTTTAGAATTATTATCGATTTTGAAAAACAATTATACACTCTAGATAATTCTCTTCAAGAGGACATTCTATAGGGTTCTCTCTCAATATCAAGATAATATATTTTAAATTACTCCTATCAAGAATGGGATAACGAGAATCAATACTTCCTCCCAAAGGATTATGTGTCAATCAATGGTGATCATTTCAGGATTCTTAATAGCACCATGATGACATCCTAAGTACCATCATTGACACTTCGAGATCAATGGAGAATTTTTGGATAATCTCTAGAGGTATTATATCCATGGATCCACAGAACACGTCGATAATGAAACATGATTGAGGTTTAGATGGTCTACACCTTCTTTAAAGAAAATACTCAAGACCAAGGTAATTTATCCATTTAAATTTATTATAAATTTAACTTTAATGAACGTTTATATAATTTTTGAATAGATTTTATTGTGCTTACTCAAATATTATCTTGATACATATCATTATTCGCCATGTTATTATGATTTATTCATTAGATTTAATGAAAATACATTATTTTCCATCGGTCCAATTAGCTTCCACTACACCCAAAACCATTAATTTGTATCATAGCGATTATGTTCAAATTTATAATTATTTATTAAATGTTGATCGATTTAAAAATTTGTCGATAGTCATTGTTTAATTTTATTTATTTATTTATTTTCATTTATTTAAATAGGAAATTAGATATTTATTCTTCAATACCATTCATATAACCAGTAATAGGTTTAAATACAATGAACATATGAAGAACTCGTCTAGAGGAGACAAGGATTTTAGCTGAAAAATACGAGACATCATTTTATGTAGCTTAAAGTTACACACTATATATCCATGCTTATTTCACTAAGAAAATACATGAACGTATTCCAATGAACCATGAAATAAATGGAACATAGTCTCATTACACTTCATGTATTAACAGGCCCAAAATAACACATGGCTTACTGGATTATGTGACATGTCATATGTGTACACACTATGTAATCCATGCATTTTCACATTAGAAAGAATGTAGTCGAAGACATGTAATTTATTTATTACATAGAAAAGGGGTTGACAATCATAAAACATCAAGGTCACATGGTGTACAGTTAGAATATTTGTTGGGTACCTTATAAATTCCCATATATGATATACACACTAAATACCGTAGCATGAGCCACAGATATGTCAAGAAGTTGTTAGATGGAATGTATTCATTTTTACATTCAGTGTCACCCATAACCATTTGTAGAGACTACATGAAAATCCCAAATGTACACTATTTAATTAATTTTCAATATAAAAAAACAATTATATGATTAAACATAATAAATATGTCTTTGTTTCATTTATTTGAATTATATATCATATAATAGGATTTAAAAAATAGTTAGCACAAAATTATTTTTCATGTTATATGCATAATTACTTGAAATGTATAGTTGTTTCATGTCACATACTATACATGTATTAATAGATGTACACATAGCATAATTAACATGTGTGTGAGTGAAATTAATTGACAATTCAATCTATGTAATTGTGTTACATGACATGTAAACTATATGTTTTATGAGTGAATAATACATGATAAGGACCATGCTGTAATGGGCCAGGATTTTTTAAATGAGATTTACCTTATTATAATTATGCCATATAGTATATATAACAAAAATAAGAAAGATAAACCACCAGATATTATTCTCATAAATAGATAATTAATAAAACAATATGAATTTATATAAATTAAGGAATCTATACCATTGGAATAGTAATGTGAACATTAGGAATAATAATATGGTCATTAGAATAGTAACCTCACCTATGAAATTATAAATAAAATTTAGGTATCATATAAATTAAAATATAATATATTTATATTACCGAATAAGTAAATAAAAGTTTTAAAAATGATAAATTAAGTGTTGTTATATTTGTGAAAGGTAAATGTTTACATACAATTTTATAATTAATATAATGATTTAAAGGAAAATGTAATTTCATAAAATCGATTCATAAATTAATATTTTTTTATTATACTTATAATATAATTTTATGATATCTTAATTAATTTTTCAATGATTCATATAATCAGTTAAAATATATAAATTAGTATTTTTTGAAAAAATGTTGTTTTTAATTAAAAATTAAATTTATCATATTTAGAAAATTATTTTCATAAAAAGGATTTCATGTTTGAAATTTTAACTCTAAAAAATGGTTAGAAATAATTTTTTAGATTTTTCTAAAATAGTTTAATTTTTTGTGAATAGTGGAATACAGTAAATTACATTATTTAATAATTTAAGCCAAATACATGAATTTTAGAGTGATGAATGATATAATAAATGATTATTTCAAACTAAAATACACTATTTAATTTATATTGTCATAAAAATCAACATTATTTATAGTCTTGGGCCAAAATAATAAATAAATGAATAAGGTAATGAAAAACACCAGTCTCATCCCCTTATAAATACCACCCCTCTCCACCTCTTCTCCTCACAACTTCTGAGATTTGTATCTACCTCATATTATGCCCAATTACTATCCCAAGACTCTTACCCACATCCCAGTCTTTCTGGTCTCCATAAAATACCATTTCCATGGACCATAAAGATGTTCTCAAAGAGAGAATATTCAAGAGGTAAAATCATCCACCCTTCTCTTTTAAATTATTTATTTCTTCTATATCAACCTTTACACCACTTTAAAAAGTGATATTATAACACTAGTATCATAAATATAATTCCATTTAATATGTTAATGATATAACCATCATCAAATCTCTTATATTCTCTTTTAATCTTAAAAATAAAAACCTCTTTTATGATGTGTCGATTCACCACCATCGTAGATGAAACATTTCATTTTCATTACCACATTCATGGATGGTTATAAAATCATTATAATGGTTAGAACATATTATAAAATTTATATTACATCTTTTTTATGTTATAGAACTAATATGTATACATAATGTCAAGTAATAAAACAAAACTAATTCATAATAATTGAAAAACCGCCAAAATAAACTAATGTTCATCATTAACATTTTATTTAATGAATCTTCATCATATCTAGAAATATATATGGGAACATTTGAAATTATAGAATTATTTTAATACATGTTAATCCCATTTTTTAGTTTTACTCACGTTTGAAAAGAACTCTCATACTTATGCTCAAGGGAACCGATCAAAAAATCATCATATGAATGCTCTCGGAAAGAAAATATTAAACATTGTAAGTCATAAAATTGTCCATAAATGAACATAATAGAGGTGTAATGAATCCAGAAAAATTGAATAGAATCTGAAATAATTAATTAATGTATCTAATTGAATATCCAGAATATTAAATCCAGGTGAGGAACACATTCATAAATAAGATAAGGGATATATCTGAACCACCATTTTTTCCTCGAGTTACTCATTATCTCTATTTACACCTATGTATTTATTATTGTTTCTTATTAACATCTTCTAAATTATATTCATATGTTCCAATATTATTTATCTAGATAAATTCATCATTATTTTTTGGGAAAAATAAATGTTTAATAAGGTTCCCTTCTCAATTAATCTCGATAAGTGATCCAGATTATAGGGAGCTTTCCAATTTCTTACCCCCTTTTAAAGTACAATCCATACTCTATTTTAATCCACAATTAGTTTTCGAAAATCACTCATTTTATCATGAAGATCTATCTTAATAAATTTTTGATTTTATAAAAAAATATTCATTTTTTCACTTTAATGTATATTTAATATTTTCCCTTAAACCACACTAAAGTGGCTCATTTCCAAAGTCTATTAAAAACACTTGTTGCATGTTTTAACTTCAGTTAGAAATAATTTTTCATGATCTATGATTATTTATCTAATTTATTTACATGTATTATTTAAATCCATGATTTCATGGACACCATTATGTTACACCCATTGTCAATGCCTTAGGACATGATTATGATACCCATTTCTTTCCATGGGTAACACTTATATTTATTCCCTATGATTGATTCTCAATGTGGCAAACATATTCATGAACATGTTATGATGGGTTAACCTACATAACACTCTAATTCATGTGGTATCATTTATTGTCATGAGACATCATGTATGGGATTAGTGAGTTAACCAAATCCTTTATGGGTCTTTGTACACCATGTGATATAGTCTCTCCAGTTATCTTGGACTCATGTACATGTTATGTTATGTATTTCTTCCACATACCTATGTAACAAGGATCATATGATTCCATACTCTATGTGTTATTATTATATATGATTATTTATGTGCCACGCCTTTTATGTTGTCATGTTATGCCTTCTAACTCGTATATTATTAATTATTACTATGTTAATTCCCTTACCCATCTTTTTAATTCATCCCTTGTGCCTATGTATTCCCCAAGTTATCCTAGGAGGATGTAGGATCTCAAAGGACGGTAGGTGATCAATATGGATGATTAATATAAATTTGTTTTGTTGTAGTTCAATTTTTTTTAGTTTTATATACCAAATCTTCTAAAGACACTAGAATTTTTTATCTTTGGCTTGTATTTAATGAATAATTAAGCTTTAAATTTTGTAATAAAATGTGATAAAGGATGTGGTCACTATAAATTCTAGGTAGTTTGGATTGGTACGCACCATGTTTCCTATATATAAACTCCACGTGCTTAATTAATTTTAAATAATATTAATTTATTTAAATTAATAGTTGATTGGAGTCTTTGAGATTGTTTGGATAGATATTCATATAAATTACATAAGATAATTAATTAATTTTATAGTGTATCATATTAATAACAAATAATTGAATTGAATAATGTTATATTAAATTAATATTTTATTTATTTACATGATTGATCATAAGATTTTACCTATCTATGAATGTGTTTTTTTAATTGAATTAAATTGCATGGTTTTTATTATCATTAAATTAAAATAATGGAATGTGTGAAATCCCTCTAACCTCTATTATGTGAACTTTTTATCCTTGATTTCTTTTATTTAAACCCCATTAACAATTATAATGGTTCCAATCACCTTTTTATGAGTAATAATAAATAATTTATGGAGATCAAAGTATTGGAGGTGTTTTAGAACTCAATCCATGGTTAAATAAATCTAGATAATAAAAAGTTAAATGGTTAAATGTTGCATCACAATTCTTGACCTGGTCAAGGAGTTTATTCCCTTAGGATCATAGGTTTATTTATTATCGACTTAATTAATCAACCATTTGAAGTCTCATGGTCAATTATTTTATTTATTTTATTTTTTCAAAGTGTATGGTCATTGTCTATGGATTCTATATTTTGATCTCAAGGATTATTTAATTAAAAATCATTCAAGACTAAATTAAAATGAATTAGATTATAAATAATTTTATTTCATCAATATAAATATTATTTAATTATATAAAATCAATATAATACTAACAATAAATTTTTATTAATTGTAGAAAATCCCTCAAGAAAATTTTAAGTCAGACTATGTCTTCATTTGTTTGAATTAATATATTGTGTTAAAGTGTTGGTTTAGGCCTTAATTAGTAGAACTATTAATTATCATGAAGTATTAACAAAGATATTTAAGGTAGGATGGGTGATAAAATATGGTATAAAAGGGGGTGAATATACCAAATTAAAAAAATTAAAGAGATATAATAATTATTATCAAAGTTAATTAATAGTGTTACTTAGAAATTGAAAAAAGAACATAAGGATATAATTTATAGTAGTTCGATCAAAAGTGAATATACTATTATATTATACCTCTCTATTAAATAAGAGATAAGTTTTATTGAATCCAATTTCTTAATGGGAAACCTAAACCTATTACAGTGTCCTTTTCTAGAAATTAGATGGGTAACCACGCTGAATCACTATATTTTGTATGGGGAGTCACAACCCAAATACAAAAATGACTCAAGAATACAAGTGTCACAACCAAAATGGTTCAAGATTATGAATTTGGGTGTCCAAACCATAATATAGACAAAAATAACCATTTTTTATATAAATAGAAAACATTATTGTACATAAAATATACTAATAAGTGTTACAGACATAACAAACTATAACGAAGTATAAGAAAAATGAAAAAAACACATGTATTGGTCCTTGAGAAATGTAACATGATGTCTCTTCAAGGTAGTATAAGAAGTTAGAGAAGTTTTTCTTTTCCCTTGTGAAATGATCCATTAGTAGTGATAAATTTTTAGCATAGTGAGAATTTTCTTCACTCAACAATATCAACACCACCACACTCTTTGCAATGTATGAAATACAAAAAAAAAATCTCTCATTGACGAAATATCATATGAGTAGTGTATCACTAGTTTATAATAGTAATGCTCAATATCCGCTTTTAAAATGAAATAAACTCAATATAGATAACATAGGTTATAGAATTAAAAATTAAAAAGTTATAAAATGAAATTATTTGAATGATAGAAGATGATATTAACATTTCATAAATATTACTCAGCTCCAGAGTAAAATTTAAAAAACAAAGAATTATTAAACCCAATTTAAAATAATTTGTTAAATAATTTAAAAAATTATCTAGAATATTTTTTCAATGATAAAACCTATGAAAATTACATGTTTTAATTTGAAATATGAAATTTATAAACATTCTATTTAACATGAACATTAAACATGTGGATAATATGAAAATTAATAAAACCACATTAAAAAATATTAAAAAATGTTTGAATTATTTTAATATAAATTAATATTGATTTTTAAAAAATAAATTCAAAAAAACATAAATTAATATAGAATCCTCCTCCAATGGCACAAAGGCCTTCATTTTTTATTGATTTTGATAATCCACCTTTCAAGGGGTGAGGTGGAACCCTATTACATGCCCGTAGGCCATAGAGGAACCATTGCCCGTAGGCACAAACATTACATGCAACCCAGACAAACAACTTGGAACTGCTCCTCCCCAGCATCTTTATCATGAAATCAGCTCTTCACCTCTGCATGGTTGTTCGGCTAGTCATTCCCATGAATGCACATGATTGTCCCGACGGTAGGTGCCATACCCTCTCATTCTTGCCATCAGTTTAGCTCCTGCTGTGGTGAAATATCCTATGCTCATCCTCCTTGTAGAGCTTGTTCCTTGTAGTTTGGTCTAGTTTGTATCTGCAGGTGGCCTGAAGGCCATTAAGATAGCCCGAAGGCCCAACTGACCCGAAGGCCTGGGTGCCCGAAGGCCAATGAAAGACTCGGGGACCAAATCTGAAGCCCGAAGGCCCAAACGGGGGCATATCTCTGGCTGCTATAGTGCTAAACAGTGCCCACAACAGTACCTGCTACAGTACCCAGACATTCTGCCTCCGCCTGGATTTGATCCCTGGTCGCTTGGATGCACCATCAAAGACCGTGCCAACCGGGCTAAGGCTCATGTGCAACTAATATAGAATGATTTTTTATTTTCAGGCTATATTTTTCATGCATGAAAATCAATCACACTTTAATCTTATTAAAAACATGTTTTAAAAAAATAGTAAACATATCTCATAGGTTTTACATAATTAATAAGAATTTATAAAGTCATTATAATAATATAAATATAATAAATAAAATATTATAAAATTGATAAATGAAACAAAACATAAAATAGATCACACTTTCATGTAGTATTTCCTTGAACTATGCAGCCAAATTCACATAGGTAAATTTTATGTAAGCATTTTTCTCAACGAAAACAGAATTGATCATGTAAGAAAATTGACATAAGTGGATTCATGTAATAGAATCATATAGGTTATTCAATTAATAAAATTCATCATTTTGGTGATTAAATGCATAAGAAAATCATGTTAAAAAATTATCATTTAGCCGATTCACATAAGAGAATTCTTGATAACTGAAAACTGGCTGAATTTCCAGTATTCTAACCTAAAACTGACATTGTTAATTGTCTAACCAACTCTGGGTAATTTCTAATTATATTTATAAAATTGTATTACATTTCCAAAGAATCACCTTAATCATATTTCTATTACCCATGTTATTATAAAAAACACTAGAAAAACTATTTGGAGAGACATCAAAAATCAGACTGAAAATATGCAGTTAATTCAAACCTAATTTCCAATATGATATAGAAATATTCAAAGGATGATATTGTCTAATGAAATGTTGATAATCTTCATAGATTTAAAAAATAAAATAATAAATCAATTTTGGGTAATTTAGATTATGATATGATCACAATACATAGGGTAATATATTCTAGAAAATTGACTACGTGGATTTCAAAAAGGCTACATGGTTCACAAATCCACTATGTGGTTAAGCATTTTGATATATTCTGAATAGTATGTTTAGTGCATGGTAATAGTAAAAACAACATGTCTTAATAATATATAGAGGTCCTAAATGACATATTTAACTAACGTACACTTCAAGAAACTTGTAGTACATGTTTGGAACAACTAAAACCTGAAAACTAATGATATATCAACCAATGAATAAAATGATATGATCAATAGTAAGAATACTTAAATTAATGAACAATTAAAAGTATTAATAAAATAAGTCCAATTCATTTTTTAATTTTATTAATAATCCCTTTAAGGAAAAGTGGGACCCATACATGGAACCTCCAAAAACAAAGTTCACCTTACAGATCTCAAAATTTGAAATATCCCATAAGAACCAACATCAACACAGCTCCAACCATCTTCAACTACCTTATATAAAATGTAAAACAATAGCCTATCCTCAATGCTTCTATCCACTAACCTACACCGAATTTTTTCACGACACGACCACTTCATCAGCCACTTTGTTTCCACAGTCATCACATTGCCTCTTCCACCAACACATCATTGTCATTCACTCCAAACCTCACCGTCATCACTGTCTTGTGACTTCAAGCCAGACATCACCAAACCCCAAGTCCTTTACCAAGCAACACTCATCACTAGAAAATCATTTGATCAATCCGAAAAAATTCACATCACCACATAACAGCAGGGTCAAACTAAGAAGACCTCTAACCTATTGAAATTGAAACCTTTATCGAATAAATGATCATTCAGCCACCCAATCATCACAACACCGGCGTCACAGGAAAAGTTTTCCCCACTAATAACTATGAAATTTCCATCGTCAAAAATCCTCACAAACCTAAAGTTCCTCACCAGAACCACCAGGAACCCTCCACCACAATACTCCACACCCACAAAAGATCCTACAGACCATCCGAATCGGCCAACCTGGAATGGGGTCATGGTCCTAGAGGCTAGATAATGGAGAGAAAAGGGACACACATAGAAATCTATCGAGCAAGAATCATCTTGTAAAACCTTAAACAAAATGAGAAACCACAACCCCGACAACACGCCCTGATAAAACAAAAATGCAAGACAAATTCAACAAAAAAATGAAGGAATAAACTAGAATGGAACCCAAAAGGAGGTCGGGATGAAGGAAACTGAGGGGAAGAACCGTTAGATAGAAAAAATAGAAAGAATAAACATGGATCAAATCCTTAAAAAAAGATACATGGCATTGGGAAAATTCATAATAATTTATGGAACATTATTAAACATTAATATACCCAAAAAATCATTAAGCTACCATAAAGCCTTTTATCTTCAGAACATATACCAAGAACCCATTATAGAGAAATCCACTCCTAAAACATACAAGTAAATTACGTAAAAATAATTTTCAAAATACTTTTTAAGGAAAAATAATGATAAATGTTTAAAAATAATGATTTTCTATAAAAAAAAAGTTGAAACAAAAATTTAACATCATATAAAATATATGAGAAGTTGTAAAATAGTTATATAGAAATATTTATATAATAATTTACAATAGTAATATGAAAAACAGATTACATTTTTTTTGGATCTCATTTATATATAAACAATTTAGTATATAAACTTACATTCACTCACCCTAAACACATAAAACATACAAATATTAACATTCCAACATTACAAGATCAAATTTAATTATTTAATATAGAGAATAACCTAAATTCTTACTAAATATATCTTAAATTTGATATTCAGTAGGGATAAACTCTAAAAAAACATCTCCCTTATTCACTATATCATTAATAAAATAAAATATAACATCAATATTTTTTTCTAGAACATTGTAAAGGATAATTAGAAATTCAAATTGTAAATGTATTGTCAAAATAAATAATAAATTTATCAAAATTGATACCAAAATCATATAATTTTACATAATTTATAATCTTTGAGATAAAATAATAGACTCAGAGATATACTTAGATTTTTTAATTGATAGAGAATCAAATAATTGCTTCTTGGAACACCAAAAAATTAAAACTTTATCAGAAAAATAAAAAATACCTAATATAAATAATCCATCAATATTACATCATCCAAAATCAGAGTTAGAAAAGTATATTGAATGAAAATAATTATATATAGTTAAAAAACTATAATTAATAGGTCTTTCAATGTATGTACCTTCTTCAAGAGAGTATCCTTGGGAAATAACTCTGGATTTATTTTTGAAAATTTGTCTAGATTCATCTAGAATGTTTATAAATATCCATTTAGTTCATATTGCATGTTTTCCTCAAAAAAATAAACTAAAGGTAAAAAATTATTTCTAACAGACAGATTAAAATTATCTTAGATAGAATCAATCAAGTTAATATATTTTAATACATCTTTAATATTATTAGGAATAATATTATAAGTAAATACATAATTAAAAATAATGTTTTTTTAAAAATAATATATTTTTAATATAAGAATCAATATTAACAATAAATATCTCAATGAGATCATATTTTTGAATTTTATGTGATCTTGGACTAGGTTGAGAAAGAGTATGTCAACCCTTAATATATTCATCCTTATCCTATGGTTTTTCTACCCCAATGTTTACATCTATAAAATCATCATAAAAAACATTAGAATCAAAAAACAAATTTTGATTATTTTCCTCATACATAATATGATTAGATTCATCAATAACCAAAGGTCATTTACTATAAACTCTATAAGATTTACTATTACTAGTTTAATAAAGAAAAATACCATATTTATTTTTATTAAAATGTTTATGTAAATTATAATATGAATTTAAAATAAAAAACCTAAGAACAAAAAACACTAAAATAGACAACTTTATGAATTTTTCCTTTAAATAGTTCAGAAAGAGTTTTCTTCAAAAATTGTCTTTTAATAATTCTATTTAAAATATAACAAGCATAAAAACTAGACTCATCCAAATAATACAAAGTCAAATCATTCTAAATTTAAATATTTATATACATTTCAATAATAGATCAATTTTAACATTCTATAACACCATTTTTGTGGTGTTCTAGTAGTAGAAAAGTTATGAGAATGATCACTCTTTTCACAATATTTTCCAAAATATAAATTATTAATTTCAACTCCTTTATAAATAATCAAAAACCATTTTTCATTTTTAACTAAATTACAAGAAAGTTATAAATCTTTATAAAGTGTCATTTTTATGTGAACGAAATTATACCCATGAAAATATACCAAAATCATCAATAATATATAATTTATATTTCTTTTATACAAGGAAAAAAGTCATTTAAGAGAAAAGAAATCATTATTTACAAACTATAAAGGTCTTTTAATACTTATATGATTGATAGTTCTGATAGAAACTTTGTGTTGTTTCCCTTTTATGCAATCACCACAATCATGAAGCTTATATTTCTTTATGTTAGGTAATTGTAGCACATTATCATCATTTGAGTAATTATGTAAAATTATTAAATTAACATGACATAATTGTTGATTCCAAATATTTATATCATTTTTCATACCATTCAAATACATAACATGTTGAATATTTAGTTAAGAAAAATCAATAGAATAGGTATTTTCATCTCTATTAGCATTAAATAATAAAGAATCATACCTAAAAACTAAACACTTATCATTTTGGAATTTAAATTCCATTCCATTATCACATAATTGAGATATAATAATTAAATTATTTCTTAACCCTTCAGTATGAAAATGATTAAAAATTAATTTATAATTAGAAAAACTAACTTTACAAAAACCTTTTACATTTCCTTTAGAATTATCACTAAGTTTAATAGTGCCTCTATTAATAAATTTCTAGTTGATATATTTTGATTGTTAACTAGTCATATTACAATAGAATCCCATATCCATGTACCATATTTCATTCTAGAGATATCTAAGGAATTATTCCATAAAATTACTTGAATTGTTTTTTCTAAGCTACTCTAGGTCTAATCGAATTGGTAATAAAAATATTAGGTAAAAATACAGAATTTTAAAAAGTATCTTATGATACTATAGAAAAAAAATTATGAAATATGGGTTTTTTAAATCCTAAATATTGTACAAATCTAAGAGAAAATTTATTTCTATAGTGTTATTTATTTCCACATTGAAAAAATGTAATAGTATAGGTATAAAAATTTTAGTTTTAAAAAAATTAATTTTATATATTTGAGTCAATCACCTATCATATCTATCACCATATTTATTTTTTTTATTTCATCCAAACATTAAAATTTGTGATATTTTATACAAAAAATAATTATAGCATACCATAAATTATTTAGTATTTAAACATCCTTTTTCAATTTTTTATTTAATTATTGAAAATATTTCAAATCATCATAAACATTAGAATGATAAGAAGAATAAATATTCCTTAATTTTTTATTCTCTTAAAAACCTCTTTCTTTCCCAAAATAATTTTCTCATAATTTTCTTTAAATGTGTTATTCAAATCGGTAGTTTGAAAACATATTTCTTCAATATATCAATTTCTTTATTTAACTTATAATCATTTGTATCATCAAAACAATTCAAAAATATAGAATATATTGAAAGAAATCATGATTCGCTATCCTAATTAAGTATTACTATGAAAAAAATATATCATGTTATTTTTCATTTCTAGATTCTTCCCTAGAATATGATTCTTTGGTACAACTCCTTCTTGTTGTTAATTTCATTTTATCCTTATCTTATTTTTAATTATTACTTAGTTTTGAAATTTGTGAATGATATTCCCATTATTTATGCACACAAAAAAGTAAAATCTAAAGTTTTATAATTAGTATTATCTTTCTTATCACCTTTTCAGTTTTATATTTGAGTGTTTCTTCTAAATTGATTCATGAATTATTTTCATTTCATTAATTTGTAAACACTAGTCACAATCTATGAAATATATTATTTTCCAAAATCATAAATATTATAATCATAAGACTCAATAGACAAAAATTATAGATTTAAAACCTACCCATTTTATCTTTACTTTAACCTCTATAACTAAATACCTAAGTTATAGTTTATATTGTAGTGGTGATTTAATTAATTTATCAAAATTATACTCTTTTTAGTAATTACTTTCATAAATGGAAAACATCCTTATATTCATTTTATTTGGTAGTTATCATGGTAATTGTTAAACAAATTGAGGGATCTTCAAAGCTTCTCTATATTAATTAATTCCATTTAAAATACTTGTGAATTTGTGGAATATTTGTTTTATAGTTTTTTCTTTACCCATATTGAAGTCTTCATAATTAGTTTAGAGTATTACAATCATGCTTAGAGTCAAATAATCTAAGACAAGGTGAGTAACTTGTAGAATCTTATAAATTTCATGATCTTTCTTACAATAACACAAATTATCAAACACACTTTAGTTAACACCACAATATAAAATATTCACAACATTTTAATTTAAAACATATCTAGAAGCATTACTTATTATAAGTGTATGTAGTTATGATACTAGTTGTGTGTGTTATTTTACCATAATGGACCAGGGTTCTATGCATAACTATTTTAGGTATACCTCTATTATAGATCTTTAATATTTTTAATCATTTTAATCAATGTGATGAGGCTGTTTAGGAATCCAAGCATCATTTATATTTACTCAAGCCATCTCAAAGGTATTTTCCTTATACAATTAGTTCTAGGAATAAGTTATCTCTATAATTTATAAGCATAAAAATCTATATAAGGATTGGATAAATTATAAAAGGAACATTCTTAGATACCAATTGTTCGGTTGGATAGGTGTTATCAGATAGTCTTAAGGGGGGGTAGACCAAATTAAAAATTTAAAGAGAAATATTAATTATTATAAAAGTAAGTTAATACTTTAAAGTTAGAGGAACAATAAAATAAATAACATTAGGATGTTTTTATAGTAATTTAGTCCAAATTAAACCGACTCTAATCTTATACCACTCAATTAGGTGAGAGATACATTGTGCACTAAATTGATTTTTAAAAAGGAATCAAAACCTGATTACAAAATCCTTTTCCAAAAAGAAGATGGATAACCACAATGAAACACTAACTTTGGTTTGGGGAATCACAACACAAATACAACACTAAATTTAGTTAATGGGATTCACTACATAAATAGTCTTAACATAAAAATTTGGGATTATCTACATGAAGATAGAGAAGAAGAATTATTTTGTATATAAAAGAATAAATAAAAAATTAGTGTATGTGAATAATGGGAATAAATGTTACAAACATAAGAAACTGGGATGGAGTGGAAGATAAATGATGAATGATCTAGTATTAGTTATTGATAAAAGTAGCATGATGTCTCGTAAAGGTAGTAGAAGAAGTCATAAAGGGTTTTTTAGACCTTGAGAGAACATATAGTAATTGAATCAAATTTTTTACATAGGGATAATGTACTTCACTACTCTGTATCAACACCACCACACTCTTAACAGTATATCACTTGAATAAGTGAAACCTAACATCGAATAAGTATCGTATGATTATTTATTCACTAGTGTAAAACAAAAATGATTGATCTCCCTTTTTAATATATAAAATCAACACTACCCTGTGAGGTTAGTGAATTCAAAATTGAAAAATGTTAATAATAAATTATCTGAATGAGAGATAAAGGCATTATCATTTCATAAAAATTGATCTAATCATGAATAAAATTTAAAATAATAAATAATGATTCAATATAATTTTAAATCATTTTTTAAATAATTTAAATGATGTCTCGAATAGTAATTAATAATAAATCCCATGAATATTTCAAGTTTTAAATTGAAATATGGAATTCAATGACATTCTTTTTAAAATGATCGGTAGACATGGGGATAATATCAAAATTAATAACACTATATTAAGAAAGAAATCAAACAATTTTGATTTATTTTATTATAAAATAAATTTATTTTTGAAATAAAACATTTATGAAAAAAACATAAAATAAAAAAAAATATTCTTGCAAACATTATGTTTCCTGCGTGAAAATAAAAGACACTTTCATATTCATATAACCATTCTTGAAATAATTGGAAATACTTATGACAGGTTTTAAAAAATTATTTTGAATTTATATATTTATTAGAAAAAATTAAAAAAAAAGTAACAAAATTCGAAAAAAAATATATGAAGAAAAATGAAAAATAAATCATAATTTCCTAGAATATTTCACTAAACTACGTATCCAAATTCACATACTTGAATTTCACATAAACATTTTTATCTACATAAGAGATTTGACCATATAGGTGAATTAACATAACCAAATTTATTTTATAGAATCAATTAGTATATTCAAATAATAAAATTTATCACATAGGTGATTAATTACTTAAGGTAATCATATATCAAAATTTATCATGTTTGTGATTCTCCTAAGATAATTATTGAAAAAGTTAAACAGATTGAATTATCATTTTTCATTCCAAAAATAATCCTAGTTAAAGGAATAATAATATTTTGAACCTTTTAAAATACATATATAAAAACTCATTAGTTTTAAAAAGAAACAATAATATTATTAATTTGATTTATAAAACTAAAGTTATAACCCAATAATTGTATCAAAATTGTTCAAAAAAAAATCATTAATAAAAATTAAAATATGTAGTGACTTCATACCTAATTTCAGGAATGATATATATCAATTCATGTAACACCAAAAGCTTTTATGAATTATTATTTTTGATTAAATTAAATTTATTTTATATATTTCATTACACACAACATAGAGTGTATATTCTATTGTTCCCAACACCAATTTTAACTTGTGTTACACACAATGCTAAGTGCTAACAAATCATGATATATTATTAATATTATTATTTAAAAGAAACTGTTATAACCTATCCATTAAACTTAGTTATATCAATGGTAATAAATAATTTTCAAATATTATTTTATATTTTTTAAAATAAAATAAATATATTGATAAAATTAACATAATGTTTTGAAAAGTATTTAGATGCTTTGAAAACTCATTTTTTGTTAAAAAAAATTTAATTACATTTAAAAAAAATAAAAGAAAATTTAACAATTTTATAAAGATTATTTGAAAAAATATAAATCATATTTGAAATATAAATTTCAAAATTATCGTGGAGTGAATTTTTTAGAATTTCTTGAAAAGATGAATTTTTAAGTGAAAAGTGATAAATTTAAGTTTTTATTAAGAATTACATTTTCATTTACAACATTTAAAAACATCCAAGAAATTTTATGATAATTTTAAAAGAAATGTCCTTCAATAATATTTCTACTAATCTAATTTATGTCATTTGATTCAATTTTATTTCAAATTTTTATATGAAAACTTTCTCTAAATATGAAAACTTTCTCTTTAAAACCCCACTTTACCATTGTATCAGTGAGTTAAATTTTAAATTACAGTTTTCCACTTATATGAGTAGAATTTTCAAAAATGGATTCCATATTTGGAATCAACATAATTTATATTACATAATATGGTAAATTTAATTTTTTACAATAAATAATAGTAAGAATAGTGAATATTATTTAGCGTGGTTAAGGTAAAAATGAATTTACTGTGGGTTAAACTAATCGGATAATGGTTTAAATGAACCAAAACTTATAAAAAATTAATTTTATAGACATATTTCGGCCTTATAACCTCAAAAAATCATTAATTAACTATTTATTATATTTTTTACAAAAAGGGAATGTGGATACAATTTATTATTTTCAAAAACACCGAGTGTTTCCTGTCCCCCATTTATAAAGGGCCACCCCCTTTCCTCTTATCGTCACACTACCAAAATAGTTTGGTCCATCAAATACCAACCAAAAAAAATTAATTACTTGCCTAATAAATTCTTATAAATATTTTATATTATGAATACATCATAGGAATGTTTTTGGTGCAATCTTATGGAGGTTACCTGAAAAAGACGTAATATTTTTGAACGAGCATTTTTATTTTATTTATTCCTATGCCTCCATTAAATATTATTTATAAAAATAATATAGTAGAATGGTTGTATTAAATATATATATATATATTACTATAGGATAATAACCTAAATTAATATCCTCTTCCCTCAAATTGGAAATGATAACGTTGCTCGTGTGTACGACGACTTGCCCCCTCACGAACCGATGTGAAATGTTTTCCATCAACACCTCTCACAGTTAAGAATGATAATGAATATAACATATATTTTTGATATTATTAACATAAATATACTTATATAAACATATTACCACATATACATTTTTACATTCAATTCAGTGAGTGATATGATAATGTGGATCATGTGTACGGTAGACTACTGCCTTATGAAGTGATGTGATTCCTTTTTCACTTACATTTTACATGGAAGGTAATAAGGGATAAATATACTTATTATATATATATATATACATAAATATATGAAATATCTATTATTCTTTAAATTTAATATATTATTTATCTTTCCTTCACTTTATCCATCAAGAAAATGGAAACAACGTTTAGGCGTATGTACGGACTGCCATATCCATGAACAATGTATTTAAATTTATATCTCTACCTTGTATGGATTACTATAAATAAATATATACTGTATATATATTATATTTTTATCATGTTTAATATTATGGATATAATTTATTCATGATCAATGTAAGAGGACGGCAAATAACAAATCCAAAAATACATGAAAAACGAAGGAGTTATTACCTAAAATGTAATTTTAACATGGAATTATTAAAAAATGGGTAATAAAAGGGCATAATTAAATCATATATGATATTATATATATTATTATTTTCCTATAATATATTAAAAATAAAATTATATTTATTATATATCATGGTAGATAACATTCAAGGTAGTGGATTTCAGTGTCACTTTTATTTTCTATGAAACACATTCCATATTCACTAGGTGTTTATTTTATATAGTGAATATACTAACCTTGAATGTAATTTATAATTGATATTATTAAAATTATTTAGATTTACATATACATTGTTTGGATCTATATTTCATGTTATTTATAGTTCAAAAGATACTAAAGCGGTAATGGATTGTTATCTTAATTTTCTTTCTTAGAGACATAAGTCATTCCATGCATGTATCTTGTATTATGCGATGTATTTACAGACCCATTGACATTTAATATTATGAACTTAATTATTCCCATTTTATTTTATGTTTCATTAAATTTTATTCATTCATGGGTCTTACAATTCAATGTTACTAATGTTGTGTGGGAGTAATGATACAATCTCATTGTTTATCGAGATAGTTTATGATTATGTTTCTAATGATTAAATATAATAATACATTTATCATTAAACTAATGAATTTACTTATCCTCTATTCATTTCATGAGAATACATTTTTCCCACTAATTTCAACTCTTTATATACTCTTTAGTTCAAAACAATGTTTTTAATAAAAATCATCTTTATTTCTCTCTTCGATCGAAAAACATTTTTCATCGAAAACCATATTTTATAAAAAAATTAGAAACCTTTTTAATATTTTATAAATTATTTATTAAATAAATTTTTACCCATTTTTTTTATTTTTAAATGAAAGGAATCTTCTTCTCATTTTCTAGCAATGCTTATTTGGCTTTTGCCAAAAATGTGGAATAAATACTTATCTTAATGTTTAAGGCATGTATAAAATTTTCCACCTTCCTCAAATTTTTTAAAATATTTATTTATTTGTTTTAAATTTTACTTTCAAAGAAAATAATTTCTAAATTTTTTTATAATTTTTTTTAATGGTGTTTTCCTGGAAAAGTTATTTTTCTCCAGAAATGTTCCATGTAGTATTTAGAAATCATTTTCCATCTAATATTAAATAATTTTATTTTTAATACAATTTTATAGGGATATTATCCATGTATTCCATTATTATTATTTCTAGATATTTTTTACGATGAAAATATGTTTATGAAATTATTTTCTCTTCCACAAGTTATAAAATGATAAAATACTTTTGAAAACTGCTTCCTTTTTCTATAGGATATTATTTGATGAAATGATGAAATGATTATGAATAATATTTATTTTTCTTTAGTTATGATTAAACCCATTTATATTCATGTTTTATGATATGATAATTGTGTTATGATGCCAAATTATTTCCATGTGTTCTGATAAGAAGAATTTTTTATGATCTTGTGGAACTTATATGTGTACTTTTTATTATGTGATGGGTGGGACATATATCTTCCTCTAATGAATTGGGTAAAGAATGATTCTAATCAGATTAAAAGGAATGAAATTTATAGTGAACTTAGTTTGGTAAGGGACTATATTCACTATGATATTTTTGGGAGTGAACCTTGACTATTATGATGGTTTGGGGAGTGAATACATTTCACTATGATAGTATCTGTAATGAGACTTTAAATACTAAGGAAATTATTCTCTATTATTTTGTATATGTGAAACATACTTTTTATGCTAATGTTATGTTATCATGGTCCATATTATTTGATTCCATTATGATATTTGTCTTATAAACTATTAATATTTATTCCATGAATTAAGTTTATTATCTATGATATGAAAGGTATGGTTTTTTTATGTTATTATGATGTTCCCATACCCTTATGCCCATAATATATTGATATCTATATTGTTTACCCTTATTGAGAATCTGATATGAGCCTTTTTGTATTTCCTTTCCCCATGTAATAATGAATGGTATTGTGTATGATATGTTCAGTAAGGGTACTAATTATGAACAACGTAGTGGTATATGGAATATCTCCTTTATGGGCATGTCGTTTATGTTTCCAAGTTTCCAAAAGCAGAAGACCAAAACGATTTTGGCATGGATCATAATGTTATGTAATGAATATTATTCTATTATGATAAAATAATTATGTATGAGAAGTTTGGTTCATTACATTTGGTATCATCGAAAGGTGTTGTTAACCTCTAGAAACTATGATGAGAAAACATTAGTGATATCTATAATGATATATCTAAGGATAAGACTAAATATGATTCAATGTATAGGAAAATGTCCTATAATTTTGTTAATGGATATAATGAATGGTATTAATGACAATAAATATTTTTTGGTAAAATACTTGTGGGTGTAGCTCTACCCAAATGGTACATATTGGTAATAACTCAAAAATGGGTTCATTGAGTTGGCCTCAATCCTCACCAGGTGATCAACAATGAGCCTTACTACAGACCTATTTTTTCACTCCCAGGGAATATGATTGGTAAATTCAAAAACTATTTACAGACAATCATGAAGTATTTAAATATATGATAACTATGAATGACCCAGTACAAACCTAAGGTTACATATATTAAAAATAATGTTTCATGATTTAGGCATCCAATAAGTAATTTCTTATGATTATATGTTACCTCAGGATGTTTATTGATTCTTACATTATGGTTTTTTTGTTTTATTAAATGGATGTAACCTAAAGGAACTCTGTTGATACTGAGTGCAATGAAAATGAAATGATTTTCCCCATGAGAAGCCAAAACATATATAATTTTAAATTATAAATCTCATTATCATGTTCACAAAACATTCTCATTCAATGAATCTTTTTGAACATCTAAATGAGTAAATGAGGGAACAAAATTCTATGGAGTTCTAAATGAGGCAACATCTACCTTCATTTAGTGGTTCTATATATCCTCTAGTTTCTGAATAATGGATCTATACCACTAAAAAATATATTTTCCATTATCTAATGTTTGGAATATAAAGGAGTTAATTTTGGTTTCATTAATTTAGAAGGAGAATTCAATAAATGGTCAAATCAAGTTAAAAATATAGGTGACCATGATGAAATTGACTCCATGGTGTGGGTTGAGTTTAAGAGATTATTTTTCAATAAGTACTTACATCATATTCCTCATCTAAAAATAGATAAGGACTTCTTTAAGGTAATATATAAGGCTGATGAATTTAATTTTACCTTTGAGGAAAATAATACAAGACATTCAAGGTAATTTTCTAGCATTATCATACAACCGAAAAGTAAGGATTATAGATTCATTAATGTATTAAAACGAATTCTCCCAAGGTAATTAGCAATAAGGTACATTAGTTGATATGATTAAATATTTATATGTGCTCTAAATGTGAAATTTAAGATCATAGTTACATATTAATCACATGGTTTTGATAATAAATAGTGGATGGAGTTCAAAGGAAACTCATAAAACTATAGAGATAAGAAGATGATATTTCCTTCATGCCCGAAGTATTGAAGAAAACATAGAGGAAGTTTTTTTAGTGTGAAAAGAAAATTTAATCAGGAAATTGAATGCCAAAGTGATGGAAATAAGTTAAATAATGATGTGAATATAGGGAAGCCATCATAGAAAGAACTTCCCACACTCTAGTGTTTCAAGTGTAAGGGGTGTACGAATTTTGAAACAATTTCCCAAAATTGAAGGTTAATGATCACGATCACTATTTCTCAAGAAGGTTGAGATAATGACATGGTGAAAGGTACACTTACCATCCACTCTAGAACTATTAATTCTTTATTTGACTCTAGATCATCAAATTCTTAAACATCTGAATAATTTTTTAAGGGTATCATGATGCCATGAAACTTATTAGATGTATAATTTATAATGAAAATCTATGATGGTACTATGACTACATCTAAAATATATGATTTCAATCTAGTTGAAGTTTGTGAGAATGTTCTTCATGAAAATATTTTATTTCTTCCTATATTTGAATTTGATGTTATCATAGGAATGTAATGGCTTTATCTACCTAAATACCACATTAGTTATTGAGTATGGGAAGAAATATTTGATATTTCAGAACAAAATATTATCTTCTTTTAGTGTGATGATAAATATGAACTTCTAGTGTAATTCACTTCCATTGTATGGGTTTACATTCTTATTTATGATGTAAATTTGTCACATATGGTTGGGGAGAAACTCAACGTCGATGATATTCCCATTATGTGGGATTTTTTATATGTCCTTCTAGAAGAGTTTCCTAAAATTAATCCAAAATAATAATTCAAGATCTCAATAGAACTCATACATGGTTCCACACTTATTTTGAAGACACCCAATAGAATTACCTCAATTGAGTTTCTAGTATTGAAAAAGAAACTATAAGAGATCCATGAAAATGGATTCATTCATACAAGTGTGTCACTATGGGATGTACCTATTATTTTTTTGTTACAAATAAATATTCATCAATGCACCTCTTAATTAAGAACAATTGTCCTCTACCCCATATTGATGACCTATTTGATGAAATTTGTGGAGCTCAATACATTTCCTGATTGACCTTTATTTTGGATATCATTAATTAATGGTCAATAAGGAGGATATAACCAAGATGGAATTATGTTCATGTTATGGACACTAATAATATAGAGCGATGCTGTTATATCTTATATATTACCCATCTATCTTATTGGAATTAATTAAAAGAGTCTTTAGTGATTAAATTGATCAGTTTTTAGTAGTCTATATATACAATTTTCTTATCTATTCATGTCACAAACCGTCCCCCAGGACCCGTGTCGTGACTACCCTATGCCCGCCTTCCATAGGACAGGGGCTGGCGACTAGCACCAAAGGCGCAATTCCCTAAAACTGGGAAGACATTGCCTTTATACCTATAAACACACACAACAGATCTCAAGTTTGAAACAATACACTAAGTAAAACGGTATAAACAAAGTGTGCTGAAAGTAAAAGGGGCTGGAAATACAAGCCCAATATTAAAGTACAAGAAACTAAAAGTACAGCGGAAGAAAAGAAAAAAAGCCACTGGGTCGTCCTCTGAGGTTCCTACCTGAAGAGTAGGTACGGATTGCCTCCACAACACTCCAGGTCCATCCATCTCATCTATGTACCGTCACGCCGTGAGGTCCACCGCAGGTAACGTCCAGTCCTAGTACTCTCAGCTTCGGTCAGCACTGCCTGTCGTCTGCATCCAACACAACATGGTGTGGGCATAGACCGTGCATGGGTGGGTATAACGATACTCAGTAGGGACCCTGAGACCCTCAAGGTCTCACAAAATCCAACAAGGATAAACCAAAAAGTATGAAATCAACAGATAACCCCAGTTAGGTATATGCCCATACATATACCTAAGTTATCAAGAAATGCATCTCAATCATGAGGAAAACTCAAAAGATACTGACTCAGATCAACCAGGATTTTTATTCACATTATCGAAACCATGGCTGCTAGAGAAATCCACCTCTGTCAAGTACATTGGACCTGTCGTGACACCAAGGTGCTTCCAACAAACCTTGGACTATTGAGGAAATCCTCCTGTCGAGTACTGTGTGTCTGATGCATCACCAAGGCGCTCCCCACCGTGGGTCTGCTGCCACAACCAGGAAATCCACCTAATAGCCTGTAGAGGTACTCCTCCTGTCGAGTTCTGCAGGTCTTCCACCACAACCAGGTGCTCATCTGTCGTGGGTCTGCCGCCACAACTAGGTGCTCCCCACTAGGATGGTCGAGTCACTCTGAGTCAATCGGTCATTAGTCATCAAGTCTCAGCCAGCTATTAGTTCTTTGCACTTTGTCCGCTCGTCTCGGGAAGGATTCTCTTCACGCTACACTAGTTGATACTCCAACTATCACGAAGTACCATGATGAAGTATCTCAAAGGTCCGCCAGATCACAAAGGTCTCAACGCAACAGACAGCGCGTCCATCGGACACCCGATCTGTGAGTTATTACCCTTTTAGTCCTGGGGGCCTGTTGGATTCGTCCACGATCCAACCAGACTGTATCTCAACTATACCTCAAACTCTATTGTGGTATACTCAAAGGGACCATCCTGCTCAAAGATTACCAGCGCCACTGACGGTTTGTCAAACAGATGTCTGGTGCCAATGATATGTCCAAAAGAAAGTAAAGGGGTGTAGTGGGCCCAGGTCCGGTTTGACTTGGTCGGACCGACCCGACCTAACCCGGTTTAGCCCAAATGAGTCTGGGTTGACCCATCCTGACCCGTTCGGTATGGCACGACCTGTTAGGTGGCCCAGCCTGTTAGGTTCATCCCGGCCCGCTCGGCCCAGCCCCGTAGGCTGCGAGGGGTCGTAGTGGGCCGCGAGCGCGTGGACCGGTCACGATGGTGCAAACCAGCCATGGGTCAGCGTGAGGGCGGTTCGGCCTGGAGGGAGCCTCATCGGTGGATTGGCCCGGAGGGCACCGTGAGGGCGCGGCTCGGCTCGAATGGTGCCACGAGGGCATGGCTCGGCTCGGAGGGCACCGTGATGGAACGGCTCAGCCCAGAGGGCGCCATGAGGGCGCGACTCAGCCCCGAGGGCACCGTGAGGGTGCGAATCATCCCAGTCCGCGCCACGAGGGGCATAGGAGGCCAGCTCAGTTGGGGAGCCGCGAGGGAGTGGATCGGCCGGGGGCTCGAGAGGCTATCTCAACCGGGAGCCGATTCATCCACGAGGTGCGGGCGGCTGGGAGGGCATAGGGGGATAGGAGGAGCGGGCTTCCGGGAGGGTGTGGGTGGCTGGGAGGTGCGGGCGACAGGGAGGGAGTGGGCAGCTAGGAGGGCTCGGGCAGCCAGGAGGGCGACGCGGTTCGGCTTAGGGTGGCGGAGCCGGTTCGGCTGGCGGACGGGGTGGCCGAGGCCGGTTTGACCGG
Organism: Viscum album; assembly: GCA_963277665.1. Taxonomy (NCBI): domain Eukaryota; kingdom Viridiplantae; phylum Streptophyta; class Magnoliopsida; order Santalales; family Viscaceae; genus Viscum; species Viscum album. The sequence continues at coordinate 337,820,366 of OY728144.1, forward strand.
TTCGGGCTGGCGGAGGGCGCGGCCAGGGCGGCACAGCCGGGGTGCATCGCGGTCGAGGTCGGTTTAGCTGGGGTGCGGCACGACTCGGACGGTTTCGGCCAATGAATAGCATAGCCAACAAGCGGCGCGGGTTGCAGAGGTCGCGGGTAGTGAAGATTTTGCCTTCGTCACATTCGACATCACGTCGCCTCGTCGCCATTCCGAAGAACATCACAATCAAGAGCGGCGGAGGGGTCAGGCCATATTGGTTTGGCCCTCACCCTCCGTGTTTAGGGTGGTAGCAAGGGGATCAATTCTTTCTTGAATTTTAAATAACTAACAAGAAAAGAAGATAGAATAAAAATCAATCCAACACCCCACGTCTTTCTGCAAAAACAATTTTCCAACCCGCAAGGAAAAACATCCACAATGATTCTTTTCTTTAGAAGGGAATAATTAAAGTAATAATATCATATTCAAATAAATTCCCTACCTTTATTCTTTGTTCGTCTACATTGGCGCGAGAAGGTTGACGTCGATTCTTTGTAGACGAGCACATCCTGCATCGAAGGGGGTTCCGAGGAAGAAAGTCGAAGTCGTTCTTCATCGGTGGAAGTTCTTCATTGGAGAGAATTCTCCCTATGTCCTCCTCTACCAAGTTCTACCAAGATGAAAACTCCAATATGAAATAATAGATTCATTTTACCTATTATTTAATTGTTGGCACAAAATTCAAAAAGGTTTAAAAATAATAAATTTATTTGCTCAATTAATTAATTGGGAGGATTTGGAACATTAATGGCAAGTGCGTTCGCAGAATTAATTTGGTAGGGGACGTCAAGAGGCTCCCCCACATTAAAGAGGGGAGTTGAGAGGTTTCACACAATTAAAAATGGGGGTGTAGTCTCAGGTGGTCCCCACCACTGTAACCTCTTGCGGGAGGTTAGGTTTGGGTGGGACCCACCACCATAACCTCTCATGGGAGGTTATGGTCGGGTGGTCCCCAAACATTAACTCCTACAAGGAAGTTTAGTTCCGTGGACCCCACATCCAACTACCACATGGTGGCTCAAAAATAAAATTAAGTGTAGTTCATTTTATTTTATTATTTCCCACGAAAAACAGAAAATATATCTTTTATTCTCGACCCACTACCGTTGAGGTGAAAGTCTCCTCAAGTGAATACTGGCACTACGAGTTCAACGGTGCCCTCAGATTTTAGTTCCGAGTACCAGTTAAAATGTTATAAAAACCTGCTCATACATTTACTGAACGTACCCAAACAAAACTTCAGAAATTGATTTCGGGCACACCGGGCCTCAGAATCACGCGTTGGCAATTTTTGCGGACTCGTAAAAAAACCATTTTAATTTAAAAAATTAAATGAAAAAAAATTCAGGTCTTTACAATCTCCCCACCATAGTATTTACATCCCCATAGTCCTTAATTAAAACTAAGGGAACAAGTGGTGGTACTGATCACGCATTTGAGCCTCCTACTCCCATGTGATCTCTTGGAGGTTCTCATGCTGCCAGTGAACACGCACCAGAGGTATTGATTAGCCACTAAATGAGGCTAATATTCATTATTAATATATATAATATTCATGTTCTTTATTATTCATAAACACCATTTTAGTTCATTTTAAACTTTGAACATCATTTCACATTATGATTGTAATACCTTCTTAAAATGCACTATTCTGTGGTATATTTTTGAACATCATTTAAAGTATCCAATGATTCATCTGATTTTAAGAAATATAATTATAAGTTTTTTAATTTTATATTTTTGTAAATTGATCTACACTTAAATATGAACATTTTTGATTTAGGGATGAATGGATAATTCATGGAGGATGATAGAGATATTTGGCAATGGAAGGAAGCAATTCTGAAGAAGGCAGACTAGACACCAGCCCACTGATGAGATTTTGGGGCCCAACATACATTCCCCTTTAATGCCAAATTTCATTGGATGCTAGAAGCCATGTATAGGAACAAATCAATCTTCAGGATAAAATGCTAATTCGGCCTCCATTGTGTCCATTCAGGTGGCCCGCGTTAGAGATAAAATTATGGGCCAGATTCTGTGGCCCAGAAAACAGCCCACAAATATGATCATATCTCTGAATCCACAACTCTAAAGGGGACCAAATGTTACGCTCAGTTAGCAGACAGCCGGGGATCCATTTTATTCTTCTATGGACCACTCTGATGCATCCATCTAGAAGGACTTGCAAGCTCGTATGTTCAGTGGAAGCAAGCTGGTTGTCACCTCGGGTCAAGGGTGGAAAAGTCTCCTCTCCCTTACTTTCCACCACCCTAGGACTACCATACTCAAGTGGGATCCTTTTTTCTATTGGAGGCTCTACCCAAGGCTCCCAAAATTTCTATTTAGGTTAGTGGTAGTGAAGGATTTTTTAATCTTGGATGCTTTGTTCAATTGTAATGTTATGCTGCAATTTTGTTGTCTCAAATTTGTCTTTCACATGCAAGTTGTTCAATTCACTTTAGTTTCTTAATAAAAGTTCTTCTTCTACTCTTATTCTGTTGTTCTTCATATCACTTTGATACCGTTGGATCAAGGTGTGAATTTATTCACACCAAACCTTGTGAAATTATTCACACAACTATGGAGTGATCTTTTTATTTTTGTTGTTTTCATTACTTATCCATTTCCTCCCTCATGAGTCTACTTTCCGCTTCCATTGAAACCATGGGATCAATGGAGGACTAACCCACTTATGGGTTGATCCAAGAGAGTAGCAAGGGGATGGATTGGATGTTATTTATCACCCCATTAATGTATAATCACTTCTTAAATTGAGATTTTTATTTGATGATTTTTAAACTCCATTGTCCTTGTTGAATTTAAGGCCACACACTTCATGTGCTAATACGAACCTTTAACTTGAAGTGCTCAAAACATTGATCCTTCAAGTGTATAGGTGATTAGTATTAAATGGTGTAGGCATTGAACCAGTAAGTGATGATGTTGTTTTATCTTCTTAAATGAACACATCTCAAATATAAGAAATTGAAATCTTTGAAAAGGAAATACGTCCAATCCACCCCGAGCGATAACCGAGGATCAACTCATTATTTTAAATTGAATTCACAAAAATCTGTTAGATATCCTCTAAACTCATCTAAAATCAATCTAAGTTGTCCACTTCATAGCCAAAAATAGTCCATAGAATGTACGTGTCTATAGGTAACTTCTTATGTCTCTGAGGATTCAACAACCCAAGCTAAACTACAAGGACCGTCCTACCTTATTCTCTTGGGTAAATTTGAGTGAGAATAAAATTTTGGCACCTTTGACGAGGACCCAAGTAAGTCATCTAAACACCCATTATATTATACCCCATTTCTTTTTTCTCATCAAAATTCTCTTATCTTGTCCCTTTCTCATTTTTTTTCTTTTAGCGCATGTCCGCCTACACCCGCGATCAATCAAACCGTCTAGTTAGGGTGGATAGTCCTGTGGATGGGGAGTTAATTACACCAAGGGAACTCATTCCATTAGATCCTAATATTCCTAATACTTTAGAGTCTAAAATTGATCCCATTTCAATGGAAGGTCTTCAAAGAAACAAACTCATAAACCCAGGTGGAATCCAAAATGGAAACCCAAATGAGGTAGCCCCAAACTTGGGGAATGAAATTGATCAAACCATGAATGACTACCTCACACCTTCCTGGACCAATGACCCCTCATGAATTATACACAAATACCTAGGAGATTCCAACTAAATCTTTAAACCCCATTTCCTAAACCATCTTCCCACATTCCATGGAATGGAGTCCGATATGCCCTACCTTCACATTAAGGAGTTCAATGTCATTGTAGAAACCATGTGTCCCCCACATCAAATAGAATCAGCTAAGATGAGGCTATTTCCTTTTTCTTTAAAGGATCGAGCTAAAAATTGGCTAAACAATTTGAGACCATCATCCATAAACTCTTGGTACCAACTACTAAGAGAATTCTACCAAAAATACTTTCCCCACCATAAAACAATTGCACTTAAAAAGAGTATCCAAAACTGTTTTGAAAAAGAAGGAGAGTCATTCTATGAAACATGGGAGAGGTTCAAAGACACTCTAAACATGGTTCCACAACATGTTTTTTCTCTTCCTGAATAAGTGAGAATTTTCTATGAAGGGTTGGGTCCGGGGAACAAACAATTCACTGACATGATGTGTAATGGAACCTTTAAAAACAAAGCCCCAAATGATTCTTACGAGTATCTAGAAAGCCTTTCTGAACAAAACCAAACATGTGGAACATCACCTTATTCTGAAAATCCACAAAGAAATACTAGAATTCATACACTTAGAGAAGAGGAAAGACTTATGGCTAAACTCGTAGCACTCTCTAGGAATGTTGAAGAGATAGACCTTAGGAAAGTCCATGAAATCCAAACCATTGACCCTGTTTACACAATTTGTGACAAACATGACCCTAAGATAGACAAATTCCCAACCATTCCATCCATCAAGGATATTCTTTTAAGAGGACCCCCATCGGACGTAAATGACTTTAACTTTCAAAGGCCTCAATACCAAAACAACTTCAATCCTAGGTATAATGACCACCCAGGCTTCCGCTGGAAAGAAAACCAACAACCTAGCCAACCATAGGGACAAAATCATTACCCCCATCAGAACTACCAAACCCATAACCAGTTCCAAACCAAACCTATCCAATACCAACATCCACCGGTCCATTTTCAACAAACCATATCACCTTCAAAATATACCCCTGGGATAAACCAACCTACTCAAGCACCCACCCAAACTGTTCCACAAAGCCTACTAGAACAACTGTGCAAACAAGTGGAAAGGATGAACTCAGAAGTCTCTTCCCTAAAACAAGAACTTCAAACCATCAAAACTAGAAAGGAACCCATGCTTACTCAGGCGGTTCCATCCTCAACTTCAAGGGGAGAGTCAAGTTGTGCTCAAATAACTCATGAACAACTAAAGTTTGTGACTATTTTAAGAAGTGGGAAATCAATTGAGAAACCTGAACAACTAATTCAGAACCCACCTGAAGATTGAAACATGGATGAAAATTAAAATGAACCAGAAGATCAAATAGAGGAAACTGATAACAATGTGAATGAAATAACTCTTCAACAAACAACCCCACATCCTGCACCATTTCCTCAACACATGAGGGGGAAACCCAAGCCTGAACTGAGTGAAACATTGAGGGAAATCTTCTCATAAGTCAAGTTGAACATTCCCCTTCTCGATGCCATCCAAACCATACATGCCTAATCAAAGTACCTTAAGGACTTGTTCACTTTTAAAATAAAATCATCACATAAAAACCAAGTCCTTTTGGCTGCTATGGTGAGTACCACCATTCAAGGGACCATTCCTCCTAGGTTGAAAGACCCAGGTTTCCCTTACATCAATGTAGAACTAGGAGAAAGAAAAGTTGTCAAGGCCTTGTGTGACCTAGGTGCTAGTGTAAATATCATCACATATGCTGTGTACTTCCAGTTAGGCCTAGAAGAGCTTACATCCACATTTTTCACACTTCATATTGTTGATCGTAGCATTAGGGTTCCAAAGGGGATTTTGAAGGATGTTCCGGTTAATGTTGAAAACTTCATCTACCCTGCTAATTTCATTGTCCTTGACAACCATCCAAACTTAGGAAATAAGGAACAACCCCCAATCATCCTTGGTTGTCCTTTCCTTAAAACAATCAACTCTGTTATTCGAGTTCGAAATGGGGACATGACCATCACCTTGGGGAACATGAGTCTAGAATTGAACATCTTTAATGAAAGCTCACAAATAGGGGATGAAGAGGAAATTCATGAAGTAAACATGATAGGAAGCATTGATAATGAATCAATGGAACATCAAGGAATATTTGATGAATGTTTAAGTCAGGATGAGATTGATTTCCTTTTTTCAGATGAAGGAAGTTTATCTCCTTGGCTTGAATCATTTTCAAATCGATCATATGATGAAGTCTTAGGTCCAACAATCTGTGAAACCTTTCAGGAAACCACTTTCATGGAGACCACTCTAACATCCATCTCTAAATCTGATCAGGCCAATCTAGTAGCTGAAACATCTACATGTGGGGAATCAATCCTATCTAAAACTTTAGGAAATAAAATTGATCTTTATCCAATGTCCCAATCTTCTTCTATTCTGAACCAACCTGATCTTGAATTGAAGTAACTTCCTGCTACACTAAAGTATGCCTTCCTATGGGACAATCAAACACATCCTATTGTCATTTTTTCTTCTCTTGAAGCCAATCATGAGAGGATTCATCTAGATGTCCTTAGGAAGAATAAGAAAGCCATTGGTTGGACCCTTTCTGATATTCCTGGGATTAGCCCACTTATCGGGACTCATAGGATTTTTCTGAAATCTGTTTCAAAGCCATGTCGTCAACCTCAAAGACGACTCAATCCTAATCTCGTGGAGGTAGTAAGGAAAGAACATCTGAAATTGTTAAAAGCTAGTATCATATATCCCATAACTGAGAGTGAATGGGTGAGCCCAATCCATGTGGTTCCAAAAAAGGCTGGAATCACAGTGATAACCAATGAGGATGGAGAGATTCTTCCAACAAGGGTGAGTAGTGGATGAAGGGTCTGCATTGACTATAGGAAGCTAAACTCGTTCACCAAGAAGGACCATTTCCCCTTACCATAAATTGACCAAGTCCTTGAGAGAGTGGAAGTTCATTCCTTCTACTGTTTCTTAGATGGGTACTCGGGGTACAATCAAATTGAGTTCTCCCTGGAGGATCAAGGTAACGGTACATTCACATGTCCTTTCGGTACCTTTGCCTTCAAACGCATGCCCTTCGGGTTATGCAATGCCCCTGGAACCTTCCAGCGGTGCATGATGGGAATCTTCTCAGACATGGTGGGGGATTTTCTAGAGGTCTTCATGGATTACTTCTATGTGTTTGGGGATACATTTGAGGGATGTATGAGGAATGTAGAGAGAGTCTTGTCAAGCTGTGAAGAAATGAATCTTGTCCTAAACTAGAAAAAATTCCATTTCATGGTTAAAGAGGGACTAGTTCTAGGCCAGCTGGTCTCAGGTAGGGGGATTAAAGTTGATAAAGCCAAGGCTGACATCATTCGTCACCTTCCATCACCCAAAACTGTCAAGGAAGCAAGGTATTTATTAGGACATGCTGGTTTCTATAGAAGATTCATCAAGGACTTTAGTTAAATATCTTGTCCCCTTTGTGCTCTCCTAGTAAAGGATGCTCCATGTTTTGGACAGAATGCTGTGAGGGTTCATTCTCAACTCTCAAATCCTCTCTCACCTCTCCCCCCATCATGAAATCTACAAATTGGAACCCTCCTTTCGAACTTATTTGTGATTCTAGTGACTTTCATGTAGGAGCTGTGTCAGGAAAACGTTGTGATAATTCTCTTTATGTCATTGCTTATGCAAGAAAATCCTTAAATGATGCCCAAATAAACTACACCACTACTGAAAAAGGAGTTACTTACTATTGTGTTTTCTTTAGAGAAGTTTAGGTCCTACCTCTTAGGATCCCCCATCACTGTGTTCACAGACCATTCTGCACTAAAATACCTCTTCCAAAAACAAGATGCTAAGGCTATACTAATTAGGTGGGTACTTCTCTTAAAATAACATGACCTCACAATCAAGGATAAAAAGGGCGTTGAAAATGCTGTAGCTGATCACCTATCTAGGATGGAATTAAAAGACAACTCAAATCACCTTTATGTGTCTGATTCATTTCCTGATGAACACCTATACCCTGTGAGTGACTGCCCTTGGTATGCCGACATAGACAGTTTCTCAGTTATAGGAGTCATTCCAAAATTATTAGGGACTCAAGCTCGAATGAAATTCCTTTCTGATGTTAGACACTATGTGTTTGATGATCCATACCTCTATAAGTTCTACCCTGACCAAGTCATTAGGAGGTGTGTCCCAGAATCTGAACAAGAGTCCATCCTTAAATTCTGTCATAGTGAGGCATGTGGAGGTCACTTTTCCTCTAAGAAAACATCTTCTAAGATTCTTCAATGTGGTCTCTTCTGGCCCACCCTTTCAAGGGACTCTTACACATTTTGTGAAAGTTGTCCTAGGTGTCAACAAGTAGGGTCCATCATAAAAAGGAATCAAATGCCACTCAGTCCCATCTTAGTGATTGAAATATTTGACTATTGGGGACTTGATTTCATGGGTCCCTTCCCAAACTCTAGGGGATACCTCTACATACTCTGAACTGTTGATTATGTCTCAAAATGGGTTGAGGCCATTCCCACTACATCCAACGATCATCAAGTTTTGATTCTATTTATAAAAGAGAACATATTTTCTCGATTTGGAATTCCTATGGCTATAATCAGTGATAGAGGAACCCATTTCTGCAATCGCCCATTCTCTTCACTCATGTCTAAGTATGGTATTTCTCATAAAGTGTCCATTGCATACCATCCTCAATCCAATGGTCAAGATGAGTTAGCGAATAGGGAGATTAAGAATATTCTTGAAAAAACTGTCAACCCCTCTAGGAAATATTGCTCTGAGAAACTCTTAGATGATCTTTGGAACTATCGAACCGCATATAAAACCATTTTAGGAATGTCCCCATATAGTTTGGTTTATGGAAAAGCATTCTATTTACCTGTTGATATTGAGTATAAGGGATTTTGGGAAATTACGAAAATGGATTATGACCTCTCATTGGCCGGAACAAAAAGGAAATTAGATCTCAACAAACTGGAGGAACTAAGGATGGAGTCTTATGAAAATTCAAGGATCAATAAAGCTAGAGTTCAAGCCTACCAATCTAGGAATATCAGGGTCAAACATTTTGAATCGGGAAAACTTGTGCTCTTGTATAGTTCCAAACATCATTTACACCCTGGAAAGTTAAGGTCTAGATGGTCCGGACCTTTCATAGTGCATCATGTGTACCCCCATGGGGTAGTAGAGATTCAAGATCCCAAAAGTGGTTACATTTTTATGGTCAATGGTCAAAAGTTAAAACCATTCATTGAATCATGCAATAAACTGGAAATATAGGTTGAGTTAACTGAGACAACCTATGAACCAGGAAAAAATTAATAGATTTAGGGTCCATGTCGGGCTAACGATGTTAAACAATGCGCTGAATAGGAGGAAACCCATGGTTTTCAAGTTTCCAATAATTTCATTGTTTTAATCAAATTTAAATTTTAAATAGGGTTAATGAGACATTTTGATATTTCAAAATAAAAAAAAATAAATTGTTGACCTATTCTTCTATAATGAGTATGGATGGGTATGAAAGGGGAGCGCCATATTCATCCGTGTCATGTGGTGTTATCCTTGAATAATTCCTTACCCATAAATTTAAAAAGAGGACAATCTGTCATCAGTTTAATTTACTTTATTTTTATGTGTTTGTAGGTTAAAATAATAAAAATACAAAATAAAAATAAAAATATAATAATAATAAAAAGTCCACATCGTAGGTCGTGGGGAATACCCCATCACAACCGGCGAAGCCACGGGGATTCGAACCCGGGACCGAAGGGAGACAGGGACATGCACTTACCACTGACCTAAGGCTTCTTTTGCTTATTTATTATATAATTTTTATATATATACATATATTTTACTTCATTTATTATATAAATATATATATATATATTGTTTTTTTTTTGTTTTTTTTTCCGTTTTCTACTAGGGAACTCTGTAAGTGACATGGATATGAAAGGATTGAAAAGAAGCAACATGAATTTTAACTTCAACCACCAGGTGACTTCATTCCATGACCCTCATTTTCAATTTCCTTTTTGAACTTTTATTCTCTACCTCTAACCCCTTCTGAATTTTCTTTTCTTTAAACACTAGGGACATTGTTATTTTTTGTTGGGGGGGGAGATAGAATAAAAAATGCTTTTGTGTCAAAAAAAATGATAAAGGATTTGAAAAAAAAATTTGAAAATGGAAGGAAAAATTCCTTTAACTTTGAACATGGTAATACACATTGCACATTTTGTAACTGAATATCAAATAATTTATCATACCCTAATTCTGATTTTAATCCTTGTATAATTTCATGAGCATAGATTTTGGAAAGTGTGGTTGTCCAATGTGATATTTCATCGTTTATATTTTCATCCAAATAAAAAAAGATCACAATGCACGTCCTTTGGATAGTGGGGTATTAGTTTGAGTTCATGGGGTCCCCTAAATAAATAGCATTGGTTTGGTGATAATTTTAGTTTAATATGAGTTTTCAAGAAAAATTACTAAAAAACATTGCGCGTAGAGCAATGAAATGACCTAATGCGTGGCTTTTGACACTTGGAGATTGTGACTCCATAGTTGTCTGGCCTAGAGTTAGTAATTTTATCTCTATTTTTGGTAATTTGAATTTGTTTTTGACTGAGTTAACTCAATATGATGCCCGAGTATGTGGGCTTCACTTGGTTCCCTATGGTCTTTGAGCTTGGGAGTCATCGGCAATGTCTCACTACAGGGGTTGACTCTTTTGAGTGCAACTTCAATTACCATGGAAAAATTGAAAAAAAAAACAAATATAAAAACAAATAAAATTATACAAAAAAATGAATACTCATCTTAATATTGAAATGTGATTCCACCTAGCACTTCCATAATTTCCCCCTTGAATAAAGATGAACCCCCATGTCTATTGTGATTCACAGAACATCCTCATACTTAATTGATATTGGATGAAATATGGCAATGAATTTGAACAAAGGAATGGGCTTGGGATTGGGATCTTCTTATGAAACTATCTTGTATTAAAATATTTTGATGGGTTTCATGATTCTTTGGTATAAGGTTTTTTGGTGATCATTGTGTATTAAAATGTTTTTGGAAAAGGGAATTTGAATTTCATATTGTTGAGATATATTTTGCTCGGGACTAGCAATACTCAAGTTGGGGGTGTCATTAGCCACTAAATAAGGCTAATATTCATTGGTAATATATATAATATTCATGTTCTTTATTATTCATAAACACCATTTTAGTGAATTTTACACTTTGAACATCATTTCACATTATGATTGTAATACCTTCTTAAAATGAACTATTATGTGGTACATTTTTTAACATCGTTTAAAGTACCCAATGATTCATCTAATTTTAAGGAATCTAATTATACATATTTAAATTTGATAATTTTGTAAATTGATCTAAAATTAAATATTAACATCACTACTACACTAATGGCCGTTAGCGACCGCCAAAAGCGGTCGCTAAAGGCCTATTGAGACTGCCTAGCGACTGCTTTTGGCGGTCACTGTTGCTTCGTCGGTAAAGAACAATAGTGACCGCCAATGGCGGTCGCTAAAGCCTTTATCGAAATACTACATTTTTTTTGCGCTGTATGGAACCAGTGGACACGGAAGTGGTGATGAGGGATGGTGAAGCTTCACCTGCCGGTCATGGCGGATCTACGGCGGCCGGAGGTATGTGAGGTATGTTGATGGAGCATGTGGACGGTGGTCTGTTGATGTGGGGGATGACGAGGGTCACCAATGACTGGGAAGGGGGAAGAGGGGCTGATAAAGGTATTGGAAGGGTGACCGACTGTGGCGGCACGCGGCGGCGAGGTGGCATGAAATTGCAGCGGCGGGATTGGAAGTGAGGAATGACAGGGTGGGAAAAATACCGCGTTTTTTAGATGGGATTAGCGACCGCCATTGGCGGTCGCTAATGGTCATAATAGCGACCGCCAATGGCGGTCGCCCGTGTGCGGGGGCGCAGATACTCAAAATTCTAGTAGTGCATGTTTGATTCATGTATCAACCATCTATGAAGGACCTTCTCCTGTTGATCCTCAATCTCTACTAGAACCTCCATAAACATCACCCCTTCGTCGACGACCAACTCTCCATGGTCGATGATGTGGGAAGGGTCATGCATTTATCTCCTCAGCTGGGATACGTGGAAGACTTCATGCACCCTATTCAACTAAGGTGGAACAGCTAAGCAGTAAGCCATCTCTCCAACTCTACTGAGGACCTGAAAAGGTCTGATGAATCTCAGAGATAACTTACTACCTCGGCTAAATCTCTGTAGACCTCATTGAGGTGAGACCCGTAGATGGATGTGGTCGCCATCCTCAAAATCCAGAGGTCTTCGTCTCCTGTCAGCATATGACTTCTGCCTATTATGTGTAGTCTTCATTTACTCCTGGATGATCTGCACCTTCTCTTTGGTAGATCTAACTATCTATAGTCCCACCAGTTCTGACTCCCCTAGGTTAGTCCAACAAAAAGGCGATCTGTAAGGTCACCTGTACAACACCTCAAAAGGTGATATACCTATGGTGGAGTGATAGTTATTGTTTAATGCAGAGTCCACAAAAGGTAAGTGATCCTTCTAGATGCGACCAAATTTGAGGACACAAGCACATATCATGTCCTTGAGGGTCTGAATTGTTCGCTCAGTCTGGCCATCCATTTGAGGATGGAAGGCAGTGCTCAAATGAAGCTACATCCCAAAATCGTTCTGCAACCCCTTCCATAGCCGGGAATTAAAACATGCATCATGATCGGAGAAAATCAACAAAGTTACTCCATGTACTAGCACAATCTCTTGCACATAGAGGTGTCCCAAGCTCTCTACTGAACCCTTCTCTCTGATTGATAGGAAGTGGGCCGACTTGGTGAGTCGGTCGACAATCACCCAGATCGAGTCAGGACCTCTGGATGTACATTGAATTAATGTTACAAAATCCATGGATATCCCATCCCACTTCCACTCTGGGACATCTAAAGGCTGAACCAAGCCTGGTGGTACCTAATGCTCCGCCTTCACTTGATGACTAGTGAGGCACCGAGAAACAAACTCCACAACTAATTTCTTCATTCCCAGCCACCAGTGTAGTCGTTAGAGATTCTGGTACATCTTCGCCACTCCTGGATGTACCTCTAAGGGGATGTGTGGATCTCCATCAACAAATTTTCCCGAAGTGACACTAGTACTATAGTACGTCCTCTGAAGATGATGAAGTACTCCCCACCTTCAGAAAATCCATCAGGTTCCCGCCCTATGGATATCTGAGCATGTCATGTCTCGCAGTCAGTGTCCTGACGTTGCGCCTCCTAGAATCGCTGAAGAAGTGGGGGAGTGGCAGTAAGAGTTCGAAGGTAGTCTTCTCTATCTCTATCAACAAAGGATATCTGTAATGTAGCCAGCTGCTCTGTCACCTCTCCTAGCAGCTGTATACTAGATGTTCTACTGAGTGCATCTGCAACAATGTTCCCCTTCTTCATTAAGGCTGCTAGTGGTGCTGCAACTCTAGAGAATTCTAGCACAAACCCCTGGTAGTATCATGTCATACCCATAAAACTTCATACCTCTGTCGCACTCCTAGGTGGATCCCAAGAAATTACTGCCTCAATATTTGCCGGATCTACTGCAACTCCATCCTCCTAGATGACATTTCCCAGAATCTGAACCTCTCAGATCTAGAACTGGCCCTTCGAGAGCTTACCATAAAGCTGATTCTCTCAGAGTGTGTCCATTACTGCCCACAAATGGTAGGCATGCTTCTCCTTAGTAGTCGAGTAGATAAAAATTTCGTCGATGAATACTACGACAAAGAGATCGAGGTATGGCTGAAATATCATGTTCATGAGTCCCACGAACACTGTTGGAGCATTGGTTACGCCAAATCGCATAACCAATAACTCATACTAGCCGTACCAAAATCTGAAGGTCGTCTACTGCACATCTTCATCTCGAACTCTGAGCTGGTTATAGCCTGATCTGAGGTCTATCTTCAAGAACCACCATGCCTCTTGCATCTGATCGAAGAGGTTGTCAATCCCCAGGAGTGGGTACTTGTTCTTCACGGTCTCCTAGTTCAGGTGATGATAGTCAACACAAATCCTCAAGCTCCCACCTGCCTTCTTGGTGAACAGAATTAGGGCTTCCCAGGGAGAAACACTGGTCCAGATGAATCCCTTCCTCTGAAAGTCCTCAAGCAGTACCTGCCACTCGTAAAGCTCCGCGAGAGCCATCTAATATGATGGTGTAGATATCGGTGTCGTCCCGGGGTAAAAGTCAATGTAAAAGTCCACCTCTCTATGAGGAGGTAGACCTGGCACATCAACTAAGAAAACATCCGTGTACTGGACCACCACTGCAGGATAGATCAAACCCCTAACATCAACTACTTTGAGGGTAAGGTCAGCCAACTGATGAGTGATCGACTTCACTCTCCTCCGGGAAAGTACATCGTGCACTGCAAAAGGCTCCCTTCTCACTGGTGAAGGTAAACCTAGTCCCATCCATGCAGAAACACCACACATTACACCTAATACAGTTAATCTGGGAATGAACTATAGATAACCAGTCCATACCCAAGATGATGTGGTAAGGCCTCAACGCCTCTATTAGAAGATCCCAACCAAAGCTCTCACCTCCTAAAGTAAGCTAACACTATCAGCACCAATGCATAATCGGCGAATCTTCTCCCGTTGGAGTCTCTAGCCATAAGGATCAAGCCAATGACTCCGTCAGAATCTCCGAGCTCCGAACGAGGGCAGTGGCAATGAAAGAGTGACTGGTACCTGTGTCTATAAGAACTGTAGTTAAGGTTGAATAGACACAGATGGTACCACGTATCATCTCCAGAGCTCCGTGATCATAGGCCTCAGCTACCTGGAGTTGATCTCTCCCCTATCCACCTACTCCATGTGGTCATGGTGGACCTCCTGGGGGTGGTGGTGGTAGCACCTCGAATCGTTGTGCACCTCCAGCTGCACGACCGGCACCTCTGCCACATCCGCCTACTCCCTGCAGACTACCTCGATCGAATCTCTGTCTCTTCTAGGGCGGTCCTTCAATCGTCTGCTGATCATCTGAATGGTGGGTCGGATAGTCACAATCCATGTGACCCTGCCCGCCACATGTGAAACATTTCCCACTCCTGGCATGTATGTCTCTACTCTGGGTGCCCCAGACAACCGATCCTGAGTCATACGGTCATCCACCTATATGTATTATTCTCATGGAACTCTGTGACATTTTTCTACTTCCAGCTATAGAAAACTACATTACGTGTCGACTGGTGTTGGATGTCGCTGCTGGAGACTACTCAGCAAGGAAAATCTCCACAAGGAGGGCTCTACACAACACCCCTCCCTGTGTCAGGATACTGAGTGAGATCAGTGAAGCCCTAATCTCCCACCTGTGTCCCTACTTGAAGGTTTGGGACCTATAGAATGGGTCACGTACCATATCGGTGGAGTATCGTGGGAGGTCTGTGAACCTCACTGAGTACTGAGCTACAGTCATGCTGCCCTATTGCAGATGAAGTAGCTCATGTATGAGTAATGCGTAGAGAGTTGCTGGGACAAACTCTGCCTGAAGCAGGCTGTCGAAGTCTTCCTAGAGAAGCGTCATCTCGTCATGAACTTGGATCATCATCTTCCACCATCTGCCCGTTGCTTCATATAGAAGGCTGACAACAAGAATCACTATGAGGTCGGTTGGTGTCCCTATAAGTCGGAAAACTCTCACCACATCCTCCTGGAAATCCTTAGCAGCCTGTGGGTCTATCTCTCCCATGAAACTTGGTGGCCTTTGGAGATGGAACTCGTGCAATATGCTCAAGCTGCATGCATCGTCTACTGCTAGGTTTGGTGGCATCGGTGGCCCAACAAGAAGTGGTATCGCTGGTGCCTCCGTTGGAAAAGGGCCCTGCCCTGAGGCCACGTCGCATGGTGGGATATCTATGTGTACAAATCTCAGGACTCTAGCTGATCATCCATGGGGAGGAATCCTGAAAGAAATAGATGCCACATGGTCAAAATATTATAGCTGGTGAGCTGAACTTGTTGATATAACTTAAATAAAACATTTTAAAACACACACGCAATCAGTATTTTTGTCCACTGAGTCAGATATCAGAAGTTATGGGCCAGGTGTATGGATATGTCGACTGCCGCACCAACACTAGACTCCCTAAACATAGAACCACAGTCACAAAACTTAACACTATTGCTTCATAGAAAAAAAGATCATATTTTTAAGTTCTGTAGTACAACTGACTCCTATGATACCAATTTGTCACGATCCATCCCCCGGGGCCCGTGTCGTGACTACCCCAAGCTTTCCTTCCATAGTCTAGGGTTCGGCATCTAGCACCAAAGGAATAATTCCCTAAAACTGGGAAGGAATTGCCTTTATACCAATAAACACACAAAATAGAGAACAAGTTGGAAACAAAAAACTAAGTAAAACTGTATAACAAAAGTGTGCAGAAAGTAAAAGGGGTTGGAAATACAATCCCAACAGTAATGTTCCAGAAAATGAAAGTACAACTGAAGAAAAGAAAAACTGTCATTGGTTCATTCTCCCTTGTTCCTACTTGAAGGATAGGTATAGATAGAATCCTCACCACTCTAGGTTTGTTTTTATCCTCTGTGTACCGTCACACCGTAAGGTCCACCCCGGGTACCATCCAGTCCTGGTACTCTCAGCCGCGGTCAGTACTATCTGTCATCTGCATCCAACACAACAAGGTGCGGGCATAGCCCGTGTAGGGGTGAGTATAATGATACCCAGTAGGGACCCAGAGACCCTCAAGGTCTCAAAAAACAAAACAAGGATAAACCACAAAGTATGAAATCAAAAGATAACCCCACTTAGGTATATGCCCATACATATACCTATGTTATCAAGTAATCCATCTCAATGATGAGGAAAACCCAAAAGTTACTGACTCATCTCAACCAGGATTATTATTCACATTAACGAAACCATGACTGCTGGAGAACTCCTCCTATGTCGATTATAGTGGGAATAAAATGACACCATGGTGATTCCCACTAACCTTGTACTGCTGAGGTACTCCTCTTATCGAGTATCGTGAGTCTACTGCATCACCAAGGCGCTCCCCACCATGGGTCTGCCGCTATAACCAGGCGCTCCCCCTAACAGCCAGTAGAGGTACTCCTCCTGTCGAGTACCATGTGTCTACCACCACAACTAGGCTCTCCTCCACCGTAGGTCTGCCACCACAACCAGGTGCTCCCCACTGGGCTAGTCGAGTCACTCCGAGTCAATCAGTCAGCAGTCATCAAGCCTCAGCCAGCTACTAGGTCTCCACACTCTATCTGCTTGTCTCAGGAAGGATCTTCTCCATGAGATACTGGTCAATGCTCCAATTGTTGCGAAGTCCCAGGAAGAAGTATCTCAAATGTATTCCATGTCATTGAGGTCTCAATGCAATATATGGCGCGTCAATCGGACGCCCGGTCTGTGAGTTATTACCCTTTTAGTCCCGAGGGCCTGGTTGGATTCGTGCGAGATCCAACCTGACCGTATCTCAACTATACCCCAAACTCTAGTGGGGTATACTCAAAGGGACCGCCATGCACCAATATTTATAGCTCCGTTGATGGTTCATGAAACGGACGTCCGGTGCCAAAGATATGGCTAAAAGAAAGTAAAGGGCCGTAGTGGGCCCGGGTCCAGTCCGACCCGATCAGACTAACCTGGTCTGGGTCAACTCAAACTGACCTGTTGGGTCTGGCCCATCCCGTTAGGCGGGCCAGACCATTTAGGTTCGGCCCATCCTGCTGGGCCCTACCGAGCAGGCCACGAGAGCGCGGACTGGTCGTGAGGGCGCAGAACGACCGTGGGTCGGTGGGAGGGAGGTTCTTCCCAGAGGGTGCCGCATGGGCGTCTCAGCCCGTAGGGTAACGCCAGGGCGCGACTCAACTTAGAGGGTGCCAGGAGGGATCATCCTATCTTGGAGGGTGCAGTGAGGTAGAGGCTCAGCCCGGAGGGCACCATGAGGGCCGTGAGAGGCTGGATCAGCTAGGGCACCACGAGGGGCGTGGGAGGCTGGCTCAGCTAGGGATCCACGAGGGCATGTTTCGGCCGGGGGCTCGGGAGGCTGGCTCAGTTGGGATCTGGTTTGGCCGGGAGGGCGCGAGTGGCCGGGAGTGCGTCGCGGTTCAGCCTAGGGCGGTAGAGCTAGTTCGGTTGGCAGATAGGGTGGCCAAGGCCGGTTCGGTCGGGTCGAGGGCGCGGCCAGGGTGGGACGTCGGGGTGTGGCGCGGCCTAGGCCAGTTAGTCTGGGAGGCAGCACAGCGCGGACCGGTTCAGCCGGTCGATGGCGTGGCCTATGGGCAGCACGGGTTACGGAGGCCGTGGGTAGTGTTATTGTTTCCTTTGTCGCATTCGTCATCTCATCACCTTGTCACCATTCCGAATAACATCACAAAAAAAGAGGCAGAGGGGTCATGCCATGTTGGTTTGGCCCACACCCTACGCATTTAGGGTGGTAGAATGTAGATCAATTTTTTCTTGACTTTCAAAGAATTAACAAGAAAATAAGATAGAAAAAAAATCAATCCAACACCCCACATCATTCCACAAAAATAATTTTCCATCCCAAAAGGAAAAACATCCACAATGATTATTTTCTTTAGAAGAGAAGAATTAAAGGAATAATATCATATTCAAATAAATTCCTTACCTTTATTCAGTGTTTATCGACGTTGGAATGAGAATTTGGATGTCAATTCATTATAGACAATAACGTCCCACGTCGAAGGAGGTTCCGAGGATGAAATTCGAAGTCGTTCTTCGTCGGTGGAAGTTCTTCATTGGAGAGCTTTCTCCCTATATGGTTGGTTCTTATTAAATATTTTCTCTACTCAATAAATTACCACACTAGTAAAGAGAACAAGGTGGTTGATGCTTTCAGTTGAAAGGATTAGGCTATATTATCAACTATAATGATAAAAAAGGTCCAATATTTCCAGATTTTCAAAGGATGGATATGGAAATCCATAAGGAAGTGGAGAAATATTATCTTTATCATTGTTTGGATTGTGAGGTGGGAGCCTCACTCTCTCGGGTCACGCTCTTGGCTCTAGCTTCATCTCTTACCTGCATTATCTTCCAACTAGGGTTTTGAGTTCTCCCCATAATGATGGAACTCTCCTCCTCTATCGACTTCTACATCTTTTGGATTCACAATCATCCTCTTTTGGTTTTTTGGTATCCTTGTTAGCGATGAGTCATTTCTCCATATTTGGCTTCTTCGGGGTTCCTCTTTACTGGGTTTCAATCCTAGTTCCCCCTTCCTCAATCTTGTTTCTTCCTGTTATGGGTTTCAATTTATTTTTCCCTATAGGGTTTAAATCCCAGTGTTTCTCTCTCTTATCCCATGTTTAACCTTGATCATGATAGAATGATAAGGTTCAAGAACCATGTATGTGTTCCATCCACAAAATATTTGAAGGAGTTACTAGAGGTTACTCATATTTATTAATTTTATATTCATCATGGAAGTAAAAAAGATGTATTCATAATTGAACGAGTTATTCTAGTGGGATGGTATGAAGAGAGATATCACAATGTTTTTATAACAATTCATGATATTTCATCAAGTTAAGGATGAGAGATAAAAGTATTAGGGGATGTTATATACATTTCCCTACCAGATTGGAAATGGGAAATCATCACCCTGGATTTTGTCATCCAACTCCCTAAAACATGTACAGAGAATAATGATATATGGTTTGTAGTTGATTACCTTAAAATTTTGGCACACATCATCTCTATTAGTAAAATTTTTCTATTTCAATTATATTTCCATTATATACATTAAAAAAAGTTGTAAAATTATA
Source organism: Viscum album (assembly GCA_963277665.1). Taxonomy (NCBI): domain Eukaryota; kingdom Viridiplantae; phylum Streptophyta; class Magnoliopsida; order Santalales; family Viscaceae; genus Viscum; species Viscum album. Next base: position 337,840,008 of record OY728144.1, read on the forward strand.
TGTATTACCGCATTCTATTACATCTTATCGAGATGTGAGGTTTACGATGATGTTCTTGTGAAGTCTTTATCATTATAAGAATACCGAGATATGTTTAATAATTTCATATCATCCTAAAATAGATGTCCATTCTATGAGAACAATTCAAACCATAGAGGATATGATCTTTTCATGTTCTATGGATTTAAAATGTGGTTGGGATCAATGAATTCCTCTAGTTAAATTTTAATTTGAAAATATATTTCACTCGAGAATTCATATGGTTCCTTTTAAAACCATTTCTGGAATGAAGTGTAGAACTAAAACCTGGTGGAATGATGTTGGAAAAAGAAAGCTATTGAGGTGTTTTAAAGATATAGAATGATATAGAAGGTTGGATATATTCCGCAACAGATCAAGGACTCTCAAAGTTAGTAGAAAATTTATGATAACAATCATTTTTGGGATGTGGGATATGAACTTGGTGATAAGGTATTCCTAGTAATATCTCCATAGAAGAATATTACAAAGTTTGGAACAAAGGAAAAGTAAAGACCTAGATACGTCAATATTTTTTGATATTTTTATTCAAATTAAGATGGTACCTTATTAATCATCACTTCCACCAAACCTCTACCAAGTTAATGATGTGTTCGTTGTATCTATACTAAGGAAGTACATACCTAACCCTTCACAAGTACTGATCTCAGAGGTCATATTGTTGGATCAAGATTGTATTTTGAGGAAAAACCATTCGAGGATATGGATCATATATATAAATTTCTATGAAAAAATACCACTCACCTGGTCAATGTTTTATAGATAAAAAACTATTTTGAGAAAGTTATGTATGAACCTATGGATATAATGATCCAAAATTATCCTTATCTTTTTTTTTGTTAGAGTGAAGAATTTTGAGGGGAAAATAATTTTAATGGGAGTAGAATATATCTCCCAAAGATATTATGAATTATTTTCATCAAAAAATTAAATTTCATTGATGTGATGCATTACACGCAACACCACGTTTAGTTTCCATTGCATGCAACATAGAGTTTTGCATGCATTACACATGAATCTGAGTTTTAACCAAATTAAATATATGATTAGTATTATTATATAAATGTGATGTAGTTAGGGTTTGTCTTAGTGGTAAGCACCCCATAATTCTGTATGAAAAATGTGGTTTCAAACCCCATTGTGCATAGGGACTTTAGCTGTACTGTAGTAACAGAGGCACTGTAATGACAGCAGACACTATAGCGGTGGCGGGTATTGTGTGAGTACTGTAGCAGTCAGGTACTTTAGCAATACTATTCAAAGAATGATCCTTAGTCCAAAAATTAGTGCCTATGGGCCATGTAGTGGGCTACATACCCACTAGGCCTTCGGACTATGTAATGGGTCTCCCTTTACCCAGTCAAAATGTAGTCTTTTTATTACATTAATAATTAAAATTATTATTTAAATGTGAACATCCAAAATTTCTAATTCAATATAGAGATATGAATAGTAATAAATACCATAAATATGTTATGTATAATTTTTTAATATAAATTAATAATATCTATAATACAGTACTTAATTTTTAAAAATGTATTTTTATGTTTGGAAAATACTTTTTTCTCAAAAACGATTTACTACATACTGTGAAAAAATAATAAAATTAACTTCAACTAACATCAACAAATTCATTTCAAAAAAGAAATTTTCTTTTTTAAATCTAAATTTATAAATTATGTTGGAGTAATGTTTTTTAAATTGTATGAAAAGATAAATTTTTTAATGAATATTTAAAAATAATGTTTTTTATTAAGAATTTATTTCATTTACAACATTTAAAACCTCGAAATTATTTTAAAATGGTTATAAAAGTGACATATTTTCAATTATATATTTATTAAACCAATTTAGGCCATTTTAATGAATTTTTTACTGAATTATGATATTAAAACATTCTCTACTAATAAAAATTTTCTTTTTGAAGATCTGCTTTCTCATCTCATATATAGGTTTAATATGAAACTAAACTATTCCACTTCTGTGAGTTGAAATAAAATTGTTTTAATATTTGGAATCTAAAGGAATTTTTATTATCTAATAAGGTAAACTTAATTGTTTACCATAATTAACCATAAAAAAAGTAAAATTTATTTACGACGGTTAAGTTAAAAATGGTTATACCACGGGTTAAACTAAAATGATAATAGTTAAAATGTACCCCAAACTCTTCCAATCTCCATTGGTGGGAAATATTTCTTCCTTATCACCTATAATTTATTATAATGATCCATTATAAATATTTTTTAGATATAAAAAATGTGGTTACAAAATATTATTTTCAAAAATACAATGTGTGTCCTCTCACCCAATTATAAATGGTCACCCTTTATCATCGTCTCTTCACACTTCCAAAACAATTTGGTTCAAAAAATACATGCCAAAATACCATCCCCTATTCCCTAATATCATCTTATCAGCCTTATTTTTATAATAAGAAAAACATTATAATTATTTTGGTTCAAGCATTAGGAGGTTACCTAAATATGAGGCAATGTTCTTCAAAGGGGTTTCATTTAATTTTTTTCACCACCTCCTTAAAATTTTATTAATATATGTAAATATAATATCCTTAGTATATTAAATATAACGAGACATTATTATAATATTATAATTACCTACATCAATCTCCTCTTCTCTCAAATGTGAAATGATAATGTCTCCCTTGTGCACGGAGGACTATTGTCTCGCGAACCGATGTGACACGTTTTCTATAAAAACCTCTCATAGTTGGGAATAATGATGGATATAATATATATTTATTATATTTATAACATAAATATACATATATAAATATATTATCACATATACCATTTAACTTTTCATTCCATGGGGGATATAATAAACAACAATTGTGTGTACATCGAACTATTGTCGCAAGAATCGATGTAATTCATTCTTCACATACATTTTACATGAAAGGTAATAATGGATATATTTAATAAATATTTGTGTTATATATGAAATATATATTATTTTATTAAGTTAATATATTATTTACCATTATTTATCTTCATCTGTTGAGAAAATTGAAATAGTGTTAATGCATACGCACGAACTACAATCACCATGAATGGTGTATTTTATTTTCAGTATATAACATTTATGGATTCATATAAATACATATATACTGAATATATATGAAATTTATATCATTTTTAACATTATGGATATGATTTTACAATGATAAAAGTAATAAGACCATAAATAAAAAATCAAAACATAAGTGAAAAATGAAGCAGATATTACCAAAAACATAAGTTTAGTACGGAATTTTTAATAAATGGGTAATAAATTTTTTAAGTACATCATATATGATATGATATATATTATTATGGTAAATTAATAGATTTATAGAAAATTTATATTTATTATAAAGGGTTTTACAGTTCATTGAGGAAAGAGAACCTCAAGGTAGGGTATTTTATCCTCAATTTTATTTTTTTCAGACACCTGAAAAATTCACCACATGTCTAATGAATGTGTTTAATGATTCATAAAATAAATAATAATCAATTTTAGATATCCATTTTGTGATATCTATTTCTTGGGGGTTATAGTCCAAGAGTTACTTAAGCGGTAATGTATTTCGTCTCAATATTCTATCTTTGAGACATATATCATATTATGCAACTATCTTCTTGTATGAGTATCTAAAACCTCTTTGATTTGTAATATGATGAATTTATTAATTATTCAGATATATTAAGTTTCATTTAATGTAATTCATTCATGGGGATTACGATTTAAGGTGATCAAATTGGAAAGGGTCTTATGATAGTATCTCACTGTTTATTAGGATTGTTTAGGATTATCTTTCTAATGATTAATTATTATAATACATCTCTCTGGAAACTCCTGAATTAAATTACCATCTTGTTATTTCATGGGAATTCTTGTTTTACATTTATTTTCACCTATCAATGTAACCTACTATTCAAAATAATGTTTTTATGAAAAATAATCTTCATTTTTATCTTCGATCGAAAAAAAACATTTCTTCTAAAACCTTGTTAATAAAAATGTTTTAAAAAATGTTATTCACATAATTCAAATGATTTATTCTTGAAATTTTTAACCAGGTATGTATTTTTAAGTAATTTTATTTCTATTTTCCAAAGAAGTCCCATTTTTATTTTTGAGAAAATGTAAAAGGAATCTTTATTTTAACATGTATGGAAAGTAAACAATTTACCTTTATTATGACCACACAATTATTTAAAGCTTACTTTATAGTATTTTTATGATCATTTGGAAATAAAAGGATATAATTTTTTTTATTTCATACTTTTAAAAAGTTATTTTTAATGAAAAGTTATTTTAATCAAGAAATGTTCGAAGTGATCTTTCAAAATCGTTTTCCATCTAAGATGACATCCATTTATGTTACATTGGCTTTGTTGGGGACCTGATCCAAGGATACCATTCTTATTCTTTATTTTTATGTTTTATAAAGAAAAGATATTTTTGAAACCAAATTTTCTTCCATGGGTTGTACATTAATAAAATACTTTTTAAAATCACTTCTTTTTTCCATATGATATTATTTTATTAAATAATGAAATGATCATGAAACTTGTTTATTTTCCACATGTTATGATATGATGAAATATTTATAAACAAGGTTTCTTTTTATGGATTTTGATATGATAAATGTGATGTGAATATTATTTCTTTTCATAGGTTCTAATATGAAGAATTTTTTATGATCTTGTGTCACATGTATGTATGATTCTAATTATGTGATTAGTGTAACCTATATATCCCTTTAATACATTGGTAAAATATAAATATCATATGAGGTAAAAATTCTTAGTATAATGAGTAAACCTAGTTCAATAAGGGACTCTTTACACTATGACATTCTTTGAAGTGAACCATGAATACTATAAAGGTATTGGTAGTGAACACATTCCAGTATGATAATATTGAAATGCCCATGAACTACTAATGTAATGAATTTCTGTACTTATGTGTATTCTAAAAGTATATTCCTTATGAAAATATTATGCTCCTAAGGTTCATGTTCTTTTATTCTATAAAGAATCACGCCTTATGAGAAGTGAATATTTGTGCCATGAATCAATTTTTTGGTCTATGAAATATAGGGTATGGTTTTAAAATTTTATTATCATGTTAGCATACTATTGTGCTCATGATATTTTGATATCTCTATTTTTACCCTTATTGATCATTTGAGATCACCATTTCTTATGTTTTCATTCCCCAAGATGTGATAAAAGTTATTATGTATCATATGTCGAAGAAGGTTTCTAGTAATAAAGAACATATTTGGAGATTATGTAGCTCAGTTATAGACTTGTTGTTTATATTTCCATGTTTCAAAGGGAAATAGACATAAATTATTCTTGTATGGATCATTATGTTATGTAATTATTATTTATCTATGAATATTTAATATTTATGTTTAAGAAGTTTGGTAATTTACAATATATATGTTGATGTATTCTAAGGAAATATAGATAATATTCCTCGCATTCCAACAAATATAAATAACTCGGTTTTGAGATTTATAAATAAATTTATGGTCACAATACAAAGGGTAAAATATCTCCTACCAAAAAACATTCCTAAAATTTTCATATATTTTTTATATTATAATAAGTGAGATATAAAACATTCCCACTAGAATTTTCATGTGATAGGATATTCTGAGGCTAATACTGATGGATTTTGATACTTGATAAAATAGTATATGACAAACAATTAAGTTAAATTATTTTATCTGATATATTTTATAATCATGAAAATGTAATTTCTTATGATTTTATATTATTATAGTAAATTATAATTTTCATTGCCCACATTATCCTTGGGATCAATTCAAGAAAAAAGTCAATCACTTTACTAATAGTAATATGTACGAATTTTATAGGTTCTTGCACATTGTTGTACACAATGAAGAAAAGTTTTATGTGATGGAAACCCAAATTATTGATCTTCCTACCATGTAGGGGAGTGATGAAAATCCCACTTTCTATAACAAAAACTATGATTATAAATGATATATACAGTGTTTGATTCTTTAATTCATGTTTGGTGAACTCATAAAATCCCACGAGATCATGGATGTGTATAAAAATTTGAAACATCTCAATGATATTTACCATTTGAGAGCCATACAAGAGTAGTTTGATATTTCCAAGGAACTATTCATAAGAATAATTTGAGAGAAATAATCATATGGACGTCAAATAGGTAAAATGATTGGATAGATTGATTATCTAGATGTCCTATGGTTTAAAATTCCACATGAATTATGAATCGATCACATTCTTGCCTTACTACCTCAATGATTATCTATTTGTGTTGAAAATTTCAATATAAAAAGAATTTAGAAGTCTCTTCAAGATATCCTCATTCTAATTTTCCATGTTGATAAGGAAATGAAATATAAAAATCCTTCTGTTCTTATGGTGAACAAGAAGATGTAAAATGGAAAATCCCCAAGACTGATAACAAATCTATAGCTTCTTCATCCCACTCTTCCAAGATGAGGATGATTAGGGGGAATCAAAGGACGAAGAATCTATTTTCTTATCACAAGGAAAGAAAAGATATTGGAAATAAACTATAATAAATTGAATTAGAGGCTACTGTGTAAGTTATATTCACCAATATAATTAATATATCTTTCATATTGGGTAAACATATACATATGTGTATTTAAATAAATGAATTTAGAAAGTACAAAGAAATAACAAATATTTTTGGTGTATTCTTAAATAATTTTAAGATAAGTGAATATTGGAATAGTATAAATGTTCATGATTTCAATATTTTCTGATAGATTCATTTTAAACTATTTTTGTTTTATTTATAATTATAAAAAACATTTATCTCAGTTTCTAATTATTCATAATGAGATTCTATTTCATATTCTAAATAGATATTGTTATTATATTTTCATGCACAACTCATAGTTTAGCAATTATTAGATAAAATATTTTTTAAGTTGATAATCAATGATTAATATAAATATAAGACATATAGTGCCTTATTATTGAAAGATAATTCTTTCTCAAGTAAAACTTATAGGAGATGAAAATTTTATATCCAAAAGGGTGTTATGGTCTCCTTTGATCTAATAAACTTAGTATACAGACAAATTCATTTTCAATTTTCTTATAAATAAACCTTTAGAAGGATAGGTAGACTACAAATATACTAGATTAATTTCAGTAACACCACATAAAATATTCAAAAGACATATCTTAATATGATTGTTTTAAATCATTCTTTGAATTATTAGTGAAGAAATGAATAAAATTTATATATAATATCGGATTCTTCATGCTAAAATTTGAAGTGCATCGTAACCAAGGATTCATATATCATTAAAATATAGAGTAAAGGAAGTCCCAAACTCACATTTACACATTAATTTTTTCATAGTGGGAAAATAGGATTAATGAAATGTATTATAGGTATTTAATGTACTTCAAAAAATTTCACCAATAAATGTTTTGAAAATGACGAAACATTCACAAAAAGTGTTCCTACGAAATCAAATATTGAGTATCATATTTACTAAAACGTGATAAATAATCCATTATTTATAGTTACTAGTATGATTTTTTTTAAAATCTATATTTTAATAAAAATTAATAATAACAAAACACTCGGTCTATCTCTATTAATTATCCTATATCCACCAAGTAAATTAAAATCATTTATTAGTCTATACGATCTATATTAATATAAGTGGGGATCCTTTCCCTTTTTGAGATAGTGGGAACCAGTTAGGATTCTTTGAACTATAGACCCATAAGTTTACATATTTTCATAGAAATGTACACTTCCTTGAGATTAGTGGGAGGAGTTCTTTGAAACGACACAGATTGTGTACAAAGATAAAATAAAAATTTGTTTTATATTCAACAATACCAGTGACATATTTTTCAATAATGAATCCAACAATAAAGTATTAAATAGAAATTTGTAAATATATACATGTATATATCAATTTAGTAATGGAATCCATGTACCAAAATTCTGGGGAACCATATTTTGGGTGTTTCAAACAAGATAATACTAGTGATTATTCAAGATAAATTTTATATGGATTACACATTTTGTAATAATAAATTAAAAAATATAATTAAAAATATTAAATAATGTCTAAAACATAGTCTATGAAAAAACAGTACTCCAACCATCCTACCAAAATCTATTTGAATTTAACATTCAATATAATCATTATGAGGCCATTCTATTGGGATTTTTGATTCATATACAGTTCCCTTAATATATTTTTTGGAAAAAAATTATCTTATATGACCAAATGGGTTTTTGACACCAATGAATACAAATAGGAAATTAAAATTTCAAATAACCATTTGTGGATAGAATCTATAATAGTAAGCATAGAATATTTTTTTAGAATATATATGTGTTAGGATTATATAAGAGTTTTGTGGGAGGGGTATAATTTTTAGGATAGATATGTAAATAAAATATTGAAGAAAAATTGTTAGTCTTACCAAAATTCTAAGAAAATAGAGTGAATTTTTCCAAATATAGCATAAAATTACAGCCTAATTACAGGGAGAAATATCTATAATGGTGTATCTATGGGATGATTAATCTAGTTATTTTATATACCTTGATAAGATCTAAAAATGAAAGACCAAGTTTTTATTAATATCACATAGCATAAAATCTCACCACGGTAACATGTGTGGGCCCAATAGGGGGCCATTATGAAACATACACAAGTATAATTGGTGTCAATTGATATAATATTTCATGATATCTATTTTTGTATGTTACATGAAGTGAAAATATCGAACATAAACTAGTGGAAATACATAGAATTTTACCAAGAACAATCTATTTGTATTTCAAAATATAGAACTTGATGAGTTCCTATTATTAAGAGAATTGGGAATATTAGTTATAACACCCCAACCATAGTTTCATAGTGTTAGATTTCTATTTAACACATGATAATCAGATTACATGAGATTACATTCCAAAGTTCATGGTTTATTATTCCTCACGAGACTAGATATATAAACATTCTAATACATTATAACATTTTAAATAATTGGAGTAAAATTATTTATTACATATTATTATCATTAGAACGTATCATAAATAGTAATTCACATAATTACAAGGGGAAATATAAAATAAATGAAAAGGTTTAGCTCAAATTCCTGGTGAGGGAAATCATATAATGGATGTTATCATTTGATAATGAAGACATAACATGAGTAGAAAAAAATGATGGATACATAGATTTAACAAAATCCAAGGGTGATTAATGTTTTAAATAATCCCTTAGATTAAAGGAAATATTCAAATAATGATGTAAATGGTGGAACTATATAATTTTTGGTATCATAGATATACCACCGAGGTCCTGTTCTAAGAGATAATATATAAAGGGTATGGGAACTCACATTACCCAATGTTAGTTTTTCTCTAGAAATATATTGATGCACTAAGAGGATATATACTTCCATGACTCACACATAAAATAATATTCAAATGCATTCCATAAAAAATAAATGATCATAGGTTACACATGGAATGATTTTAAAGTATTAAAAAATTATAAATACATGGAATGGTTTTTTAAAAACATATCATAAAAGAAATTGCAATATAACATAATTTATTATAAATATATTTCCATTATAAAATAATTAATAAGGTTTTTAGGTGAATTCCCTTGATTCATATAGAGTATAATTAGGGATTCAAAATTTCTAAATAAGTATCCATATCAAGTTAAAAAAATATCGATTTTTATTTATTATGTACTTACAAAAATAAGGATTATCAATGTGTTTCAGTAATTTAATGAATATGTTTTATATAAAACATCCTTTTTATTTCATTAACTTTTCATTACATGGTACAACATTTAACAATACAAAGGATCTTTTGAGGTTTAGTGTCTTCAAAATTAGGAATATAATATAGTATAAGCATAAGAAACATAAATATTATCCTAATCAACTTAAAAAGATCTTTTATAGTTTTTTCCTAAGTCACCTTTAATGCATCTCATAGCCTAGAGACATATATCAAAGAAATGTGTGAGCATAAAGCCTAATAATTGAATAAACATGGAGCTAGATCACATAGGACCATGTGGAATATCAGTACGACATGATCATAAGAACATGAGGAATATAATTACATAAATAACATGAATCATAAAATGAAAAAATTTCTACAACATTAAAAAATATATTCTAAATCATAACACTATGGTTTATCAACAAGGTATCATAAATAATAATTACCAAAGTTATTTACTGAGATGTCATAAAAACTTTAAACTCTAATGATTAATTATTTACCAAATTAATTATAGAACTATAAGGGTAAACCATTCATATGTATTAATTAATGTGAACCAAATTGATCATAATAAATCATTTCACCAATAACCTAAGGATAATAATGAATGATTTCATATAAGACCATAGAGTACAAAACTGGTTAAGGACTAGAAAATTACAAAATTTTTAATCCATTAAAAGAAAATTTGGGTTTAATAAGTGTAAATACATAAATAAATATATTATATTTACTTCTAAATTAATTCCCATTGGTATGTAAGATGTTTGGGTATTCACAGTAAAATAATATTTCATAAAAAAGAATAAAACCAGGAAATATTTTGGTAGCATGATAGTATACAGCATGGTTTAAAGAAAATTCTTAAAGGGAGAGAATGAAGGTATCAAATTGAAAAAAAATAATTTTTATATAATGAGAAGATCAAAATTGTATGAAAAGAAGAAATATTTGAAATTATGAAGACTTGTGAAAAGGATGTACTTAAATGAAAAGGAAGAGGGGAGCCATAAATATTTTCTTTCTAAAACATGAAGATGGAACCATGATACCTTGAGGAAACCTTGGAGATATTCTTTCAGAGAAAAAATTACCAAAACTAAATGGATTATGATTATTTAGTGGAGGTAAATGGGGAATGGGTGTAAATTTTACTTTAGGAGAGGTGTTTTTAAAAAAAACTATTATTGGATATATTAGTATATAAGACAAAAAATTGTGAGTGAAAAAGTTCCAAAATATTTTATTAAATAATAATGAGTTTGGGATTGTGGTAAGATTTTTTAGGCCATAAAAAACAAAAAACATACCTTCATACAAACCCAAATTATGCACAAAATCCAAAAAGTGAATTTTATTTCCGAATTATAAATTTTATCAAAAAGTATTGTATAAATTTCTATATTAAAATTAATATTTATAAATTAAATTTTATAAATATTAAGATAAATTATTATTGAATAAAAATTTTCATAATATTTTTAATCATTATTCTATAAAAATTATTTCATAAAATCATAGTGCTCGTTAAGCGATAAATGTTACTTTTTTCACAAAAAATCAACATTGTCATAAAATTCCCAAAAACTTACCCTAAGATAAATTTAGAATACTAATACCAATGAATAAATTTAGATTATAAAAATATTTATTTATGTTTGATAATTTTAAAATTTAAATTAAAATTCTTATTTAATCATTTTTCTAAATTTTATTACAAAATAAACATTTTAACCATTGTAAGAAATTATTTATCATTTGAATAAAAAATATTATCATTTTAAAAAGTGTTTTATAAAATTATTCCATGAAATTAAATTTTATTTAAAGTTTATATATTTATAATAAAACATATTTTTAATATAATATGTCTATAGTCTCCAAAAATAATAAATTTTGATTATAACATTAAATAACTTGGATAATTACATAAATTAATCTACATTTCCCACAATAATATTGACAAAATATTTTATTTAAAAATGGTCATAAATTAAATCAAATGTCCTGGGAAACAAATTAATGGAATAAGATCATATTCCCCAATAAATCATCTATCATTATTACACTTCATCATCCACTTTGATTCTATCAAGGTTCAATATCCATTCCAAAATGAATATTGTATTAGAAACTCTATGTTTCACTATCATAGTGATGTTCATGGGTGTGATGATTCTATTGGATTGTGGAATCCAAAATTATTATATTAAAATTTATTTATACTTTAATAATTTTCCTATTATAATATTTGTTATGACATTGTGTGTTGTTTTCAAATGAATGTGAGTTTATTAAATTTGGTCATAAAGTGTTGTTTGTTTCTTATACTATACTATACCACTCAATACTTCACTTATAAAGGTTCTTATACATATTAGAATAATTTCTATTATTTTCATAGTATTAATTATGGAATCTTGAATTATTTTTATGTGATTCTATTGAAAAACATAATAAAAATTTATTAATATACAAAAGATCCATTATTAAAAGAACAACATTTTTTGTGTCTTTAATTCGTTCAACCTTAATAGAATTTCATCACTACAATTTCAACTCATATTCTCGGGTGAGAATGGATGAGTGTCATTCTATCTCTTTTTTTACCAGTTCCCATGTCACATCGTCGTATATATGGTTTTTACATAGTACATTAACAAGGTGAGTTAACATGTTCCATACATTGTTGTATCTATAATTTATGATCTTCAATGAATTCCACATATAAAATATTTTATTCCCTAGTTTTACCAAATTTTGAATCATTACCTATATGGGATCTAGAATGTACTTCCTTAGGAGTGATTTGTGTAAAACTTCACATACTAGATCCATGTTTAGTTGAAGTTATAGATGATTAGCCACTGCTCCACAACAATCAAGGATCTCAAAGTGGGAAAATTTAACTAGGGATATATTTTACTATATATAAAATGAACATGAATCTATTACATTGTGATATTCAAAGGAAAAAAGGTCTCCAACATAAAATTCCATGTCCCTTTGATATTTTTCATCATAAATCTTATACTGACTATGAGAAACATTTATGTATTGTGAGATGGCATTGAACTTTTCTGTCATATTTTACACTGTATATTTTCCAAGTAGTTTACATTCAAGAAATTTAATCAAAAAATGTATTAGTTTAACATCACATAACATATAGATCTTAATATAGAAAAATTTTAATACTTCACTAGAAGATATTGTTGTATGGGAACTCAACTAATGAGAAATGTTGATCCCATATAGCTTTAAATTCTATTGATAAGGATCTCAATATGTCTTCTAATGTAAGGATGATCCTTTCAGATTGTCCATTATTTTGAGGTTGACAGGTCACACTAAAAGTTATCTAATCATTTAGATCATATTCAAAACATCATCAAAATTTTGAAGTGAGACTTGGAACATGATTTCAAAATATTGAATGTGGTACCCAATGTGGCCTCAAAACATCGATTACGTATATATTGGAATGTTTTTCAAGGGATAAGTATTTCTAAATAGAGATGATTTGAATGATATTGGCGAGTATATCCACCAAAACTGTTATCACATTTCTTCCTTTTGATCTATTCGAGTGGATATCAATGAAGTCCATGATGATATTCTCCCATTTCTATGTGGGTCTGTGCAATTTTTACATCATACCCTTGGACTTTTATCACTATGATTTAACTTTATGACTTACCATGAAATATTGGTTATACTCAAAAATATTTTTATACATATTGTCCCACCCTAAGTTCTATTGAAGATCATGGTGCATCTTGGTAGTTTCAGGATGGATGGAGAAAGATGAGCTAGGTGCATTTTCCAATACATCATTATTTATCTCAAGTGATGAAGGTACACAAATTCTAGAACCAGATTGTAAGACACCATATTAATTTATGGTTAAATCTTGATTATTACCCACATTTACTTAATTTACCTTCTTTTGAGGTCCAAGATCACCCATTAATTTTTCATTGATCCTCTCTTGCATAGATTTCTAGAAAATCATTAGGTCTAGTTGGGATGTATTCACTGTCGTTATGATTTCCAGATCCATCCATTTCATATATATATAGATAGTGTATTTTTTAATCCTCATAACTGATAGAGTAGTATTTTATTTTTTATTAAGAGAATCAACAATATCTATCTCATTTCTAGGATGATAGTGAAAAATGAAATAAAAATCCTTGATTAGCTCTAACAATCCTCATAGATTTATATTGACATCCTTATATGTGAATATATACTTCAAAATTTGGTGGTTTGTATATATATAAAAATATTTCCTTTATATATAGTGACTCTATATATAAAATGAGAAGATAATTTTTGATAAATTCATATCATGAGTAGGATAAATCTACTCATAAGACATTAACTGTCATGATTCAAAAGTGACCAGCTTCTCATTTTTTCATTATTACAAATCAATTCACATTTAATGATTCATCACTATAAATGATAGATCCTTACCCATTATAGGGTAATGTTAGCATATGTTAACTAACAATTATATTCTTTACTTCTTGAAAATTTTATTCATGCAACTTAGTCAAAATAAACATAACTTTCATTTAAGTTAACATGGTGGAGGATTAAAAATATCGAAAAACTTATTCAAAATTTTTATGTAGTATCCCACTATACCACGGAAACTACACATATTAGTTGTAGTTTTAGGACATTTCCACTCTTCCATAACGATTGTATTTGTAAGATCCAATAATATTCCTTCACTGGACATGATGCATCTTAATAATGAGATTTGTTATAACTAGATCTGTCATTTTCAAAATTTACTAAACACATTATCCTTCCTCAGAGTTAAAAATATAACCCTTAGATGATATTCATTCTCCTCAAGACTTTTGGAATATAATATAATTTATTCAATAAATACCAATATAAAATTATCCAGACAGTCCTTAAAGAATCAATTCATAAAATCCATAAAAATAGCAGGATCCTTAGTCATGTCATAGGTCATAAAAGCTCATAATGACTATATTTGGTTCTGGATGAATTTTTTAGCATATCTTCTTTCTTCACCATAAATTTATGATACCCATACCGAATATCAATCTTTGAAAACAATTTATCTCCACAAAAATATTTGAAAAAATCACATGGCCTTAGAATAAGATATTTGTTCTTCACTATGATCCAATTAAGGTCTCTATAATAAATACACAACCACATTTATTCATAATTATTCTTTAAAAATTGAATAGGTTATTGATAAATAGACACATGTTAAAACAATAACCTTCTCTAATAGATCATGAAATGTAATCTTCCATTCCTCTAACTCCATGTATGACATTCACTATGGGGATTTAGATATCAGCCTATATTCAAAAAAGTGTTATATTGAGAACCCTTCCTCTCATTCAGGTGTAATTCTAGGAAACTAATCTGGAAATAAATCAATGTTCTACCAAATAGATGTACCATATCTTATATTTAGATTGTATCATTATTTTTATTATTCACTAATAATGTCCCTAAAGAAGGTAACATGAGGTGGTTCTTAGAAATACTCAAGATGGAAAATATCAACATTGAAGATGATCAGTGGTACTTCATTCAATACTACTGAAATCTCCTTGATTTTATCATTAATCTTGGTATTATCATTTAATAGGCAATACATCCCAAGTATTATTTCAGATTACCCCATCAGGATGATCACCAAGTTTTCAGAGAGGTTGTACTCACCAAAGTTAAAAGGGAATCCCTATATATCATAGTTGATTGAATAGTTACTCCAAGAGTTTTTCCATAAAACACTACCACTATATGTTCAGGTTTTAAATTAATGTTCTAGGTGAACTTGAAATAAATAAAGGAGTGTATAGAAATATAATAAAACAATGTACTTGAAAGATTTGAGTGTGTGATAAGTGTGCCTTCCACAATGTCATTTGGTGCCTTGACTTGAGCGACCACAATTGAAAAAGTACATTCTTGATCCCTTTATATCTAGAGGGCTTGATTATGTTTTCCCTCTATTATCTTATAATTGTGATATTGGTTAGGGAAATTCCAATGTTCCTTGTACGCAAATCAATGCACAGTTGGTTTTTCTTTCATAGTTTTCTCTTTTTCATTATCATTTTGATATTGAGGATTTACATCTTCATGGTCATTTCAGCATTTATGTCCTTATCTTCCAAACATTTATCACTTTCCACTTGATTACAAAATATTCCGTAGTTTTTATTCCCATATTTATTTCTCATGGGAGATTTTAAATTATTCTTATTTGGATTAGTCCCAAAATTGTGTTACATCATTCCCATTATTCCATTATATCAATGAGTCCATTGGTAAATATAAATCTCTATTTAAACCTTGATAGAATATCACAATATCTCTTCATAACTTCAAAATTATAGTATTTCCAAATATTTCAATTTATGGGATCTCATTCCACCAATGAATCAATCTATCTTCTCGTTATAATCGATTTAAAATCATTAAGTGTAACAAGAAATCCTTGCAAAGGGTTTCTCATAATTCCCTTCTGATTTATTTTCTATTTGTTTAAAATAGAGTAATTACCTCTCAATTTTGGATTATAGGGAACAATGAAAATAATTGTTAAAAAGACCTTTTTGAAATCTCCCAATTCCATGGCTTCCACTTCACCCCTTGGATTAGTGTTCTTAATCAGTTTTCACCACTGATTAGCTTCTTCTACTATGTGATAGCCTCCCAACATAAAATAATTTTGATCAAAATAATGGAGTACATAAAATTATGTTTGTATAACATCTATATGTAGTTATATGATTGGTGTTCTGGATGTTCTACAAAAAAAGGTTTTCATTGATGCATGCAGAATTCAACTTCTAGATGTTCCTTAGTGAAGCAGCATACTCCACATGGTTTTGGTGGGTTTTCATGACTTGGGTGAACTAATTAATCATCATGATGAAGTTTTTAACTATAAAACCCACCATATTGGGAATTTCATTATCACATAGTCCATTTCATCCATTTTTTCCACGAGTCCTTATGTTTCCTTCCATTTTTCTAGAAAGAGAAATTCTATGTGAAATATTTTTACTATAGGAAATATTATAGAAGTAATTTTAACGAAAATATGATTCCTAATATTTTATAGCATGATGCTTCTAAGATGATATACTTCAAAATAAATAAATTTTTTACATTATATATATATATATATATATATATCTTTTATAATGTTTTGTACAAGCATGTGATTAACTAAAGCATATCCCCTAAGAGTGTCAAACTAAGTGCGCAGTAAGCTCCCACTCACGATTTATCAAAATTATGGATATACCTGACAAAATATATTCTAGGTTTTATTTCTAAGAACCATATTATCTAATACTACATCGACTTGTTGTATCTTAACATCATTGTTTTTTCTTGGAAATCACATACTAAATACTTTACCAAAAGACAAGGATGGTCTCAAATATTTAGACTTATCCCTTGGGGTTTTTACTAATTATCACTAATCATAATTCCCAAAAATAATTTAACTATAATTTGATACTAACTATAGTGAACTACCTTTTTATTTAATAATCATTTCATTACATTGGACAATATTTAGCAATATAGAGGATGTTTTGGGGTTTAGAGAATTCAAAATTAATAACATAATACATGAAAAACAAAAGAAACATAAAAATTATTACAATATGACTAATGTTTTTTCATAGGATCATCTTACTGTTGGATCGAATAGTAGATATAAAAGTCTATTAGATGGAACAATACAAGAGGGGGGGTGAATTGTAGGTTTAAAAACTTTGAGTTTTAGTAACAAAGAGATTAGTTTAAATGAACTTAAACTAATACAAATACAAACACCCACAATTGTATTGAAAGTAAAAGGGTAAGATGTATTGTAATACTATTGTAAAGTAAAACAATTGTATTCAAGGTGAACACAATAATCAGAGTAATACAAATATGAATGATTCTACCTTAAAGCGTATAGAACCAATCAATACAATATGAAAAAGTATGATTGTAATTGAAACAATTACAATTGAATATGTAAAGGAAGAAAGGAAACAATACAATCCCTTTCTAATACAAACAGCGGAAATGTAAAAGTAATACAATTCTTTTAACCCAAAGAGAAGGGTTATCCTTTCACCTAGGATAAAAGGTCTGTCTCACCAACACCTTGGTGAGCCCTCGATACGATTATCGGCACGTCTGTCTGCCTATCCCTGGCAGCCCTCGATACGATGATCGGCTCGTCTGTCTGCCTATCCCCGGCAGCCCTCGATACGATGATCGGCTCGTCTGTCTGCCTATCCCCGGCAGCCCTCGATTTTGTAGGTAATCGGCACCTCTGTCTTTCAATCACTTGAAAGCCCTCGATACGATGATCGGACGCACAAGGCTGATGAGAGAAGTCACAGCGTCTCTCTCTAGAATCTTCGTAGTTCACATAATCTCTTCGTTCATCAGTTTGCTCATCGTTGTCTTCTCAGCTTCAAATGACCTCCTATTTATAGGCCTCAGGTTCCAACGGTCATATTGCCTCCAACGGTCATCTTGAAACAGAAAGCACGACATCGTTTTGATTAGTATATAACTAACTCAACGACATCGTTTTGTTAGGACAAGAGATATATAGAAAAGTAAAACATGAGTATGATTCATATGCAGAGAGAGTATTTTTGACAAAGTACCAAAACAAATAATGATTATCTGAATAGTAGTCAGTACGATACGATCGACAGAGTCAGTACGATACGTTTGACAGAGTCAGTACGATACGTTTGACAGAGTCAGTACGATACGTTTTGGTCGATACGATCAACATCGTACGATACGATAAACATAAAAGACAATTTGTTATTTTACAAACATATGATATAATACATTCGAGATTTCCAAAACAAGACAGAATATATTTGTGATTTCCAAAACACGATGTAAAAGCCAAAAAAGGACTTTTGACTTAACAATCTCCCCCTTTTTGGAAAGCACAAACACACAAAGTAAATGAAACAAGAAATACTTATCTCCCCCTGAGTTATTGAAAACTCTTCTGAATAAGAATTTGAATACAACTAACTCCCCCTTAGGTATTGACTTTCCTAAGGATTGTATTCATAGATTTTCCTTAAGAGCATTGTATTGCATTCTCCCCCTTTGTAAAAACAAACTTTGTAAATATTCTCCCCCTTTGTGATTTACAAAAAGAAAGGAGTATTCTCGAATTGTCTGAAAGTATTAGTAAAGTAAAACAAGACAATTGGATAAAAAAAATATAATAGTTATTACAACACAAAGTTTCAAAAGAAACAAATACAACAATCATTTTCCTCTTTCCTTCTCCTTCTTTATCAGCTCATGAAGCACAGCTTTCATCTTCTTGATCTCCTTCTTGTCTTCAGAAATTGATTCACCTTGAGTTTTGAGAAGCTCCTGTTGATCCGCAAAAATCTGATCCTGATTTTTGATGGTCTCCTCTTGAACTCTGATTACCTCTTCAAGGGTATCAATTCTGCTTTGCAAAGTTTTGTTGTCCTTAGACAATTCAGAATTTTGTTTCTTCAGAAACACCATTTCATCTTTGAAAGATGAAACCTTCGAAACTTCTGATTGGAAAACATTCATCCTTTCTTGCAAGTCTTTCACAGAAGGAACATCGGCTCTTTGAGAAGATAAAAGATTCAGCCTTTCAACCGTTTCTTTATCAAGCTTATTGAAAGCAATTGCAAGATCATTTGAAAGTCTCCTTATATCTTCAATAGCAACTTCATGGTCATTGATTGAGCTCTCTGTTTTGTACGACCACTTAGTCATCTTATTACATGCCTTCCTGTGAACAACTGAGCTTTCAGAAAGAACTTTCAAATCGGCTTCTACAGACAAGACTTTCTTCCTTAACTCTTTCACGGATCCAAACTTCTTTCTCTGATTTTCAGTAATAAAGTCAATCTTTCCTTCCAGCCTTGGAAAATAAGGAATAGTTTTCTCCATTCTCCTTAAAACATGAACAATGTAATCACTCTTTTTGAGAGAGATTGTGTGCTCTGAATCAGTATCATCATCGTACGATTCTAGTTCATGTGATTTGCTTGATTCAACAACTAGCTGTTTGCCTTTCGCCTTTTCTTTCTGTTTTCCATCATCCACTTTATCACTGATGACAACAACTTTGTCAGAATGAGAAGATTGAGCATCATTCTTTTCTTTCGATGACATCCTGTCCGGTGACCTTTCCTGATCGGCATGAGGAGTTTGTTGAACTCCTTCGCTCAGCTTTTGAAGTGATTCCTCTTTACTCTTCTTTGAACTTTGAAGATATTCTAAAAGAAAATCCTCTTCTTCTTCCACTTCTTCCATCACTTGTTTCCCTTTCTCTTTCTCAGACTGACTTTGTACGATGGGCTCTTGATGTACTTCCATTGTTAATTGAGCACTTGCATCTTCAACAGCTTTCAAGACTTTAGAAATATCAAAGTCCTGAGCCTTTCTTTTCAACATAGTCTTCTTTTTCTTTTCAGCTTGAAGGGTTTCTTCTACCCTTATCCTTTCTGCAAAGGCTTCAGCAGGGTCAAGTCCAAACTTTGGATCACCCTCTTTTCTCTGTTCCTTGTCCTTTCTCCACTTTGCCACAACTTCTTTACTATACTTCGGCTTCTTCTTCGGCTTTGAACTAGTCTGTGGATCAGACTTTCGAGTAACACCGGCCGATTGATTGTCCTTGGCAGGCATAGGTGCCGATTGATTTTCAGGCAAATCAGCTTCTTCATCTCTGACAAAAAGTTTTGAATTCGAATCAAAACAAACATTCAGCTTCTTCATCGTACTCTTATTAATGAAAGACGGCCACAAATCCATAGGTTTTCCTTTCAAAGGAATATTACAGAACTTCATACTCTCAAGAATGAATTTTGTGAGGATGGCCGGATACATTATTATCTGGGATTTAATCCCTCCTTTCTTGACATTCTTGATTGTTTCAAAGATATATCCCATGAGATTTACCTTTCTCATATTCACAAGGTAGTCAAGCATAAAGACATCAGAGACTTTAAGGGTTTCTCTATCCCCTTTCCTTGGAACAAGGAAACCTTTCATCCATAGAGTGACAAACCTATTGTCCGGTGAAAGATGATAAACTTTTCTCTTTCCCTCATTAACAACAAACAAAGACTTTTCAGCATTTTCTCTATTGAAAGTACCAACTTCCTCTGGAAGTTTATGAGATGGACAGAATGCATCACCTTCTATAGAAACATTTAGAAAATGCGCCGCTTGTTTCACAGACATAGATAACTTCCTATCGTACACAGCGAAGTTAATATTCATATCCTTGTCAAAAGAAACAGTTTTGTAGAATTGACACACTTCGTCAAACAGAACTGGATCTTGAGTATCAAGCTTTTCCACACAGAGATGTTCCCATCCTTGAAACAAAATAATCCTCTTGATTGTAGAATCGTACGCATCAAAGAATTCTCGTGATACTAACCTTTCTCTGTGAAAGTCTTTCTCTGTAAAGGTCTTTGAAGACATATCAGCGGGAGTGTTGGCAGAAGACTGAGACATAAAGATGATGCCGATTGAGAAGATCGTACGATTGAATATAGCCGGTTGAGCAGAGCTTCGCCTCAAATCTTGGACAAACGATGTGGGTTTGGGGAGGGGAGGGGGGTATTTATAGGCAAAAAGATATGACGGTTGATCTTCTACGGTCAGGATTAAAGAAAAGCAGATCAACGGTTAGAAATAAAATAAAAACAAAAAAAAAAACTGAAAAAGAATACCTGTCGAAGATCGTAAGGTGATTGCTGGTTTTGGTGACATTACGATGGAAAACAATCTCAAAACTATCATCGGTCGATTCAAAAATTATTGAATGATACGATGGAAAAGAATTTCAATACTATCATCGGTCGATTCAAAAATTATTGAAAGGTACGATGGAAAAGAAATTCAATAGTATCATCGGTCGATTCAAAAATTATTGAAAGGTACGATGGAAAAGAAATTTAATAGTATCATCGGTCGATTCAAAAAAAATTTGAATGGTACGATGGAAAAGAATTTGAATACTATCATCGGTCGATTCAAAAAAAATTTGAATGGTACGATGGAAAAGAATTTGAATACGATAAACAGAAAAATTAAAAAAGGTCAATACGATAAACAGAAATATTGAAATAGTCAATACGATAAACAGAAATATTGAAATAGTCAATACGATAAACAGAAATATTGAAATAGAGTAAATATTTAAGGATCAGAAACATAAAGACATAAAGACATGTCCTCCCCCTTTCTACGAGGAGTTTCTTACTATAAGGAGAGATTTAAAACAAGAAGTAGATATGAATGATTATTTTATTGTAATCATTCCTAGCTTCTGTTTTATAAATTCAAATCTATCGGAAGGTAAAGGTTTTGTAAAAATATCAGCAAGTTGTTCTTGCGTTCCGATGAATTGTAAAACAATATCTCCTTTTTGTGTGTGATCCCTAAGAAAGTGATGCCTAACATCTATGTGTTTAGCACGAGAGTGATGTGCTGGGTTTTTACTAAGAGCTATGGCACTTGTATTATCACAAAGAATTTGAGTTTTGGAGAAACTCAAACCATAGTCAGTGAGTGTGTGCTGCATCCACAAAACTTGAGCACAGCAACTTCCAGCTGCTACATATTCAGCTTCAGCAGTGGAGAGTGCTACCGAGTGTTGTTTCTTGCAAGACCAAGAAACCAAAGAATCTCCTAAGAAATGACATGTTCCAGATGTACTTTTTCTATCCATTCTACAACCACCAAAGTCAGCATCTGAAAAGCTTTTTAAAACAAATTCATTTCCAGAAGAGTAAAATAGTCCTAAATCCATAGTGTCTTTTAAATACCGAAAGATTCTCTTTACGGCTTTTAAGTGAGACTCTTTTGGATTAGATTGATATCTTGCACATAAGCATACAGAAAACATCAAGTCGGGTCGACTAGCTGTCAAGTATAGCAAACTCCCTATCATACCTCTAAAAATCGTTTGATCTACTGGTTTCCCAGTTTCATCAAGATCAAGAGAATTTGAGGTACCAATTGGGGTGCTAATACTTTTAGTTTTGTCAAATCCATACTTTTTGAGTAAGTCTTTAATATACTTATGTTGAGATATATAAGTTCCTTCTGGTTTTTGAGAAATTTGAAAACCTAAAAAGAATGTTAACTCACCCATCATACTCATTTCAAACTCAGATTTCATTAAATTTGCAAAAGAATCAGTTAAAGATTTCTGAGTTGATCCAAATATGATGTCATCAACATAGATTTGGACAATCAAAACATCTTTGTTTTCCATTTTTATAAAAAGAGTTGGATCAGCTGTACCTTTTCTATAATTGTTTTGTAAAAGAAATCCTGTAAGTCTATCATACCATGCTCTAGGAGCTTGTTTAAGACCATATAGAGCCTTGGTAAGTTTAAAAACATGATCAGGATGTTTTGGATCTTGAAAACCAGGAGGTTGTTCAACAAAAACTTCTTCTTGAACAAAACCATTTAAAAAAGCACATTTGACATCCATTTGAAATAGTTTGAAATTGAAATATGCTGCGAAGGCTAATAGAATTCGAATAGATTCAAGTCTAGCTACAGGAGCATATGTTTCCTCATAGTCTATTCCCTCTTGTTGATTATAGCCTTTAGCAACAAGTCTTGCTTTATTCCTTACAATGATTCCATTTTCATCACACTTGTTTCTGAAAACCCATTTTACACCAATTACAGTTGTTTCTTTAGGTCTTTCAACTAAAGTCCAGACTTGATTCCTTTCAAATTCATTTAGTTCATCCTGCATAGCTTTGATCCAATCATCATCACCTAAGGCCTCACTTGGACTTTTAGGTTCAAATTGGGAAAGAAAAGCAAGATGTTCTATTTCATTTCTTAAGGAATTTCTGGTCCTTACAGGTTGATTTATATCACCAATGATGTTATCACTGGGATGATTCCTAAGAAACAATTGATTTGGGTTTTGTAAAACCTGTTCATCAACATATGGTAGAAAATCTTCTGTGGTAAATGTTTCAGAAATACTTTCTTGAACATTTTCCTTATCAGAATGTTCTTCTAATATAGGTTGATAAATATTTTTGGAAAACACATCCGAGGATGTAGGATTGGGTTGGTTGAAAACAAAAGGGTTAGTTTCATCAAATTTTACATGTACTGTTTCTTCAACAGTACAAGTGTTTTTATTGAAAACTCTATAAGCCTTAGAGGTTGTGGAATAGCCTAGAAAGATTCCTTCATCAGATTTTGGTGCAAATTTGTGTAGATTGTCTTTTGTGTTCAGAATGAATACTTTGCATCCAAAAACTTTGAAGTAAGAAACTTTAGGTTTTCGGCCAGTCCATAACTCATAAGGAGTTTTATTAAGAAAAGGTCTAGTTAAAACACGATTTATAGTATAACAGGCAGTACTAACAGCTTCAGCCCAAAAGTGCTTAGCAATTGAGTATTCACTCAACATGGTTCGAGTCATTTCCTGAAGAATACGATTTCTTCTTTCAACAACCCCATTTTGCTGAGGAGTTCTTGGTGCTGAGAAATTGTGAGTAATACCTTTCTTACTACAAAAAGTTTCAAAAACTGAATTTTGAAATTCACCACCATGATCACTATGAATAGTTATCAATGGTAGGTTTTTCTCATTTTTAACTTGGGCTCTAAAAGTTTTGAAATATAAAAAGGCTTCAGATTTCTTTGTGAGAAAATAGACCCATGTAAATCTAGTAAAGTCATCAACTAAAACAAATACATAGTATTTGCCTCCAATGCTTCCAGATTGTGAAGGACCAAACAAATCCATATGCACAAGCTGTAATGCATTAGAAGTTGAAACTTCATTAATTGATTTAAAGCTAGTTTTATGTTGCTTGCCATATTGACAAGAATCACAGACTTTTGAAGAATCATATCTAAGATCCGGTAGCCCTTTTACAAGTCCTTTCTTTGAGAGTTTTCTTAGGTTTCTCAAATTACAGTGTCCTAGTCTCCTATGCCATAGCCATGATTGGTCTTCTATTACACTTAAGCAAGGTAAGTTTTGGTTCCTAAGGTCTTCTAAGTTAATAGTGTAAACATTCTCTTGCCTATGGGCAGATAGAATGAATTCATCCTTGGAATTGTGAACTAGACACTTATCATTTCTAAAATTCACAAGGTAACCTTCATCACATAATTGACTTATGCTGATGAGATTGTGCCTAAGACCTTTTACAAATAAAACATTTGAAATAAGAACTTTTCCAAGAAAAACAATATTACCTATACCAACAATCTTTCCTTGAGCATTATCTCCGAAGGTAACCTTTCCACCTTTTGTTTTGATAACCTTTTCAAAGAAATCTTTGTTTCCAGTCATATGTCGAGAACAACCACTATCCATGTACCAAATGTTCTTATTGGTACACTTCTGATTCTCCTGAAAAAGAAACAATTAGATTTTTGGAATCCAAACTTGTTTGGATCCAGAAGAGTTAGATAAAAGAATTTTAGGAATCCACATTTGTTTTGCAAAATGAGCTTTATGAAATCCTAAGGATTGAGTTTTGTTAAGAGAACAATCTCTTCTCCAATGTCCACCACATTGACACTTGGAACAGAAAATGGTTTTTTGAGGAACAAAATAGTTATTACTAAAAACAGGTTTGGAATAAGTATAACCAAGACCAGAACGATTTCTCAATGGTCTAATTTGAGAATACATCCTATCAAAGTTTTCTTTTCCATGAGTGAAGTTTGACAAACACTTTTTCAAGGATAAAATCTCTGACTTTAGTTTTAAAACCAAATTCTTGTTTTCTAAAACATTTGAATTTGAACTAGAGTTAGACTCTAAAATGTTTTTCTTTGAAATAGCAGTTTCAAGATCCTTAGAAAGTTTATCCTTTTCAGATTTGACTTTCTCAAGGGTTTTCAAAATACTTTCAAAATCAGAAGTTTTCCCATCAAGATCTTTAGAAAGATCTGATACTTCTTTAGTCAAAATAGAAATTCTAGAACTTGCTTTTTCGAATCTCTTTTTGAGTTTAGAATTTTCATTTTCAAGTAACTTAGCAAATCTAGAAACTTCTTCAAAAGAAGGTAATGTATCATCTTCTGATGATGAGGGTTCATCATTTGAAGATTCATAATATCTATTATCAGCATAATTTGCATTTAAAGAGACATTTGTAACAGCTTCAGCATTATGTACCTTAGCCATGAGACAATGATTTTCAATTGGTAGTCTGGCTAGAAGTCCAATATTCCTTTGTCCTGACGTCTCATTATCTGAAGAATCATCTGAGGAATCACTACCACTTGCACTCCATGTATCGTTAGCTTTCAAGACCTTCTTTGTCTTATAAAACTTTTTCTTGTTTCTTTCAGAGTGTTTCTCTTTTCTATCTCTCCTCTTTAGTAAAGGACAATCAGGCCTTATATGTCCTGCTTTCTTGCACTCATAACAAGTTACCTCAGAATCTTTCCTATCTTTCCTGTCTTTCTTTTTGAATCTATATTGAAAATCTTTCTTTCCAACAATCTTGTTCATCCTCCGAGCAAGATTAGCTAACTCATTATCTGAAAGATTACATTCACTTGAATCAGATACAACAACTTTCTTGGATTTAGACCTCGTAACCCTTTCAGGTGTTTTGGCTTTAGATGCAAAAGCTACACTTCCATTCCCATTCTTCTTCTTATTGAAATCAGCATCTCTCTTCATTCTTGTCTCATGCTGTAGAAGAGTTCCAAAGAGTTCATCAAGAGTAATCTGGGAAACTTTTCTATTTTCATCAATAGCTGTTCTTTTTGACTCCCATTCATTTGGCATGATATCTATAATCTTGTCAACAAGAGCTTCATCATCAAGACCCTTTTCTCCCATAGATTGTAAGCTGTTGACAATTGTCATAAACCTCTGTTGCACTTTACATACTGGCTCTCCATAAGGAAAAACAAAACCA
The DNA here is from genome assembly GCA_963277665.1 of Viscum album. Taxonomy (NCBI): domain Eukaryota; kingdom Viridiplantae; phylum Streptophyta; class Magnoliopsida; order Santalales; family Viscaceae; genus Viscum; species Viscum album. The sequence continues at coordinate 337,866,881 of OY728144.1, forward strand.
TGATACTCTGCTCGAAGCATTGCTCTCCTTGTTTCTATAACTTTGGATGTACCAAAATGAGTGACTTCTAATTTCTTCCAAATACAGTTGGCTGCTTCACATGAAGATATCTGACTATATATATTCCTGGTCATAGAGCATAATAAAGTATTGCGTACCTTGTAATTCAGTTGATATTCTTGCTTCTCTTGATTGGTAAAAGTACTAACTTCTTTGTCAGGTATTTTGTAACCTCCAGTAAGCATAATAAAATTGTCTACACCAGTATTGATGACGAAAGTCTTCATACGATCTCTCCAATATTCGTAATCATTCCCATCAAAGATTGGTGGTCTAGAAGGATTCAGATTATCTATTGATCCGATATTCATTCCTGCCATCTAAAACAAAAACAACTTTTCCACTCCACACGTTAGTGTAGTAAATATTTAAGATAAGAAATAGAGCTAGTAATACAAATCAGTGGAAAACCTCCTCTGATACCAATTGTTGGATCGAATAGTAGATATAAAAGTCTATTAGATGGAACAATACAAGAGGGGGGGTGAATTGTAGGTTTAAAAACTTTGAGTTTTAGTAACAAAGAGATTAGTTTAAATGAACTTAAACTAATACAAATACAAACACCCACAATTGTATTGAAAGTAAAAGGGTAAGATGTATTGTAATACTATTGTAAAGTAAAACAATTGTATTCAAGGTGAACACAATAATCAGAGTAATACAAATATGAATGATTCTACCTTAAAGCGTATAGAACCAATCAATACAATATGAAAAAGTATGATTGTAATTGAAACAATTACAATTGAATATGTAAAGGAAGAAAGGAAACAATACAATCCCTTTCTAATACAAACAGCGGAAATGTAAAAGTAATACAATTCTTTTAACCCAAAGAGAAGGGTTATCCTTTCACCTAGGATAAAAGGTCTGTCTCACCAACACCTTGGTGAGCCCTCGATACGATTATCGGCACGTCTGTCTGCCTATCCCTGGCAGCCCTCGATACGATGATCGGCTCGTCTGTCTGCCTATCCCCGGCAGCCCTCGATACGATGATCGGCTCGTCTGTCTGCCTATCCCCGGCAGCCCTCGATTTTGTAGGTAATCGGCACCTCTGTCTTTCAATCACTTGAAAGCCCTCGATACGATGATCGGACGCACAAGGCTGATGAGAGAAGTCACAGCGTCTCTCTCTAGAATCTTCGTAGTTCACATAATCTCTTCGTTCATCAGTTTGCTCATCGTTGTCTTCTCAGCTTCAAATGACCTCCTATTTATAGGCCTCAGGTTCCAACGGTCATATTGCCTCCAACGGTCATCTTGAAACAGAAAGCACGACATCGTTTTGATTAGTATATAACTAACTCAACGACATCGTTTTGTTAGGACAAGAGATATATAGAAAAGTAAAACATGAGTATGATTCATATGCAGAGAGAGTATTTTTGACAAAGTACCAAAACAAATAATGATTATCTGAATAGTAGTCAGTACGATACGATCGACAGAGTCAGTACGATACGTTTGACAGAGTCAGTACGATACGTTTGACAGAGTCAGTACGATACGTTTTGGTCGATACGATCAACATCGTACGATACGATAAACATAAAAGACAATTTGTTATTTTACAAACATATGATATAATACATTCGAGATTTCCAAAACAAGACAGAATATATTTGTGATTTCCAAAACACGATGTAAAAGCCAAAAAAGGACTTTTGACTTAACACTTACGTTACCTATACTATATCACATATCTTGGGGAAATTCATCAATAAAAGGGGTTACCATATATCCTAGTAAGGGTATAAACAATTGAGAGAATTCATATCTGACCGTGAGGTATATCAATATGGCATGATCATAAGAACCCGAGGAATATTATAATAAAAATGACATGAATAATAACATGGAAATTTTTCTACAACAAAAAAATTGATACATTCATAATCATATTACAACGGTTTATTTCCATATTTCCTTAAATCATAATTACTAGGGTTATTAACCAAGGTATAATAAAACATGTCATCTATAGTGATTATTTCATTACAAAATTCATTGAATAATTATAAAGTAACACCCTAAATATTTATTAATTCATGTGAGCCACATTAATCATAATTAATCATTTCATCCATAACCAGAGGAGAATAATGAGAGTTTCATAAAAATCATCAAGTATATATATGTTCTTAATGAATTGAACATTACATCATTTTTAACCTATGAAAATGGAATGTGTGTTTAATACATATAAATCCGCAAATAAATATATTAATTTTATATCTAGGTGATTTCTCATTGGTAAGGAATAGGTTTGGGTATTAGAATAATAACAATATTTCATGAAAAATAGAAATTTTCATTAATGATTTCTGTTGCATTACTGTAAACAACAGGGTTTAAGGAAAATTCATAATGAGAGAGAGTGAGGGTCTACCATTGATAAAAAACATTTTTTAAGTAATGGGAAAACAAATTTTTGTAAAAATAAAGAATCATTGACATTAAAAAGACCCACAAAATAATGGTACATGAATAAAAAAGACGAAATGGATAATTACCTTATATTGAATTTTTTATTACTAAAAAATGAGGATTGAACCTTGAGATCTTCACAAACCCTTATAGGGTCTATTTTATAGTAAAAATGACCAAAATTTTATGAATTATGAATTTATAGTGGATAGAGTTGCGGAATGGGTGGTATTTCTATGTGAGGATGTGTGGTTTTTAAAGGGTTAAAATTGGGTATTTTATTATTTAAGCCAACCACTGTGGATATAATAATTTACAAAAAAATTTATTAAAAATTAATGAGTGATTTAACATGGTTTCACATTCAAGTTTTTAGAAAAACCATAAATTACCTTCCATTCAACCCAATTAATCTGTAGAATCTGATTTTTTTTTCAAAAATCCAATTATTCGTTAAAAAGGAAAAGTATAAATTTATAAATAAAAATTATTTTTTAAAAATTATTATTTTTTATTAAATTAAACTTTTATATAATATTATATTTCCAAAAAACTAATCCTAATGAAATAATATCGATGTCAGAAAATCACATTCTCATAAAGTTGTAATTTTCACTAATTCTCCAAAAAAATGAACTTCATCTAGAAATTACCAAAAAATACCCCTAAGATAAAATTTAAATGCTGATTAAAAAAATTATATTTATTTCAAGAAAGTAATTCTATATTCATGGAAATTATAATTTTTAAATAATAATATTTATGTATTAATATTTTTTAGTTTTATAGAAAAATGAACATTGTAACAGTAATAAATATTATTTAGGGTGTTGTTGAAATATAATATCATTTTAAGAAGTTTTTTATTAAATTATTTTCTGAAAATAACATTAATTTTAAACAAATAAATTTATCAAAATACATATTTTTAAAGAATATGTTTATAGTCTCCAAAAATAATACAATTTTGATTATATCATTATATAATCCCAAAGATCATCAAAATGCATCTACATAACCAACTATAATAATAATCGATTGTTTTACTAATGAATGGTAATAATTTCAATAAGATATATTATATGACAATCATTAATATATAGGATCATATTTTTGAATAAATAGACCATCATCTTTAAATATAATCATTTACTTCAATTCCATCAAGGTTCAATATTATTTCCAAAATGAATATTGTATTACTAACTCTTTATTCCTAAATTATATTGATGTTCATGGTTGAAAATATTCTAGGGGATTTAGGTTACCAAAATTTATATATATATATATATTTATTTATTTATCCTCTGTTTTTTCCATTGTAATATTTAGTATGATATTGGGTATTGTTTTAGGCTGAATGTAAAATTCTTAAATAATATGATAATGTGTTGTTAGTTTCTGGAATTATTCTACATCACTCACTAATTTTCATATGAATGATATTACACATATTTTGATAATTGATATCATTTCATTTGAGTCCTGATGGTGTTTAAATTGATTTTTATGTGATTAAATTATAAAGAATAATAAAAAATTATTGGAAGGAAATAGGTCAATTATTGAAAGAAGAAAATTGCTTCAGTCCATTCAAAATTTGTTACAGTGGGAAATAAAATAAAATATGTATAAATCCTAGTAGAAGTAAAATTAAATCCTTCATTGTAAAAGATAATGTTAATCATCTCTAATATAACCCTCGGGAGTGACTTATCGGGTTTGCAGAAAGGCCCAATTTTTGTGCAGCAAGTGATGATTGAGTTAATACATGAGCTATATTCTCCAAGGTTATTACCCCTAGGTGAATCTATGTAATAAATTCATCCACTTGTTATAATTTCATTTCTATGAAATCCACAAACAATATTTTCATTACCAAAATTCAAGAATTTTTATATCCACATGAATGTTTAAGAATATGAATAGTTTCTCAACGAAGTATACTGTGAGAGAAATGGGTATATACATTCATAATATATCATAAAAATGATACTAATAATGTTATAAATATAATATTTGGATTATAACTTGGAAATTTAAAGGTATGAAACATTTAAATTCCATGTAATAATGGAAATGATAGATAAATAGATCCCTTATGTTGGAATGGTAACAACATATAAAGATGGTAATATGAGAGATATTGGATACTCTCTCATGAAAAATGAAAAATTAGATGATGGTATACTCTAAATAATTGTATATAATAAATTTAAAATTAAATTTAAAATTTTTTATTCGAAAATTATTTCAATAGGAACGAAAAATTGGTGGAATAGAAACCCTTGCCTCTCATGAGATTCTTAGCAACAAAATGATGCTTAGAATTATCTAAGATCTTTAATATTTAGGAGAGATATATAGAATAGGCCCATTGAAATATATATGAATATGGAACATAAAATATATTCAAAGATTAATGATATTTTTGTGGTGGTATTTATAGGAGTGGTGAGTGTCATTTCATAGGATAAAGTGATGAATATCATATTTTCTCATTATCACATGTCCTCCACAGCCCCCCATAGTGCAATATTACCACAATTAGTTTTACACTATAATTTTTAGTACCAAAATTATGAACATAGAACTAACCTTGATGAGTTTGATCATGGATAAATTTATATGATGTCTTATTTATCGTATTTCGCAGTATTTTACTATTTTTTAATACATTTCACTATTTTTTAAAACAAATTACAAAATTTCACCACTTATATAATTTCAAAATATTGATTTCATATTTTAAATAAATGTTAAAAAATTAATATTCTAAATACAATCAATTTATCTTTTAAATAAATACTACTTAATACTGTTTTCAAGTGACAGTCATTACTCAAAACAGCTTTATTACTATTCCAACATCCATTATATTATTTAAATGAATATCATGAGAAAATATGATATAAATCATATAAAAATTATCCAAAAAATATTAAAATATAATTTTAAAATAAAATATAAAAAATTATATTGTAAAATAATTTTAGAGATAGAGAAGTTACATAACCATAAAAAAGAAATGTTTTAGTGTATCAAAACTGGTATATAGAATGTTGAATTGTTTATATATATGATAAAAATCATTTAAATATTTAAGAAACAATTATTTAATTTTATAAAATACTTATTAATATAAAATATTAAAGTATAAATATTGTTTAACCACTTATTTTTTCAGGAAATAGACATGAAATTGAAAATTTATATAATAAAATTAAATTTAATTTATTACATGTATATTACAATGATATTTTAAAAATATTACTATAAATATGAGAATTAAACCAATCATAAAACATATCATGAAAACCCGATGGAAAAAATTGGTTTGTATCATTTCTAAAAGATATTGAATAACATTTAAACATGGGTAAATCAATTGATATCTAAAATTAAATATCCCAATTGAAGTAAAAAATAATTTATAGTATGATCATAAAAAATACTCTATAAGTGGAATATTCTTTATATTTAGAAAGTAAATGTTTGTTATGTCCTAAATATAGTTTTCAAAAAAATTGAAACCTGGTTGTAAAAACAAATTTATAATTCAATTTAAATGATATCTCTTCTAGGAGATGAAAATTTGTCATTGAAAAACATTATTTTTAAATAATTTGAAAAATTGTAAACATGTAAATAATTAAATTTAATGATATTAAATAGGGGCTGGAATATAAAACTATATATAAGTGGAATGCGATCCATTTATTTTTTTATAATATAATCATTTTTAAATGAAAAATTCCCATAAAATTGATATATGATTTTCTTTGAAAACCCATATAATATTTTAAGTAAAGTTTAATAATAAATCATGGTAGTTGTAAAATGTATTCAACAAGATAACTTTAAAAAATCACAATTTAGTCATCAGATTTAAAAATGAACCCACAAAATTCGAATTAAGTTGAAAAAACTGTTATGAATTATGTAATGTATGAATCAAAGGACATGAAAAAGAGAGAGATTATATGAAATTAAATCACCCAAAAATAAAAAAAAATGTCTTATGATATAGGAATTAAACAATTTGTATTTAGAAAACATGATTGTAAATTGGTGTATAACAAGAAGCATGTATCAAATTGTTGAAATTTAGACAAATGACTATTATAACATTATTTTATAATTCAAAAACAAAATTTTTCCAATAACACACACAAACACACACACACATATATATATATATATTATTTCTAGGTATATTTTCCTATCAACCTTTCTTCTTATACATACATTTTTTTGGAGACTATGCATTAAAATATATGATTTACTTACTTTTACTTTTATTATTCATAAAATAATTTATATTAAATGATTTAATGAATATAAAAATATTTAATCTATAGATAGAATATTTCCTCATTGTTATGTAATATCATTGTATTTACATCACTTAGTACTAAAATATATTTTATTGATTTCTTATATTATTCCAAATTGAATATTAGCAAGTTATATTATTTATTTTTATTTTACATTTAATGTATAATGGAATATGTTAATCATATAGTTTTCAATTAATTATTAGTGAAATTATTATATATTTTTTCAACCTTACAAAGAAATTTTAAATGAAAAATAAAAAAAAAATATGTAATAAAAATATATATATGAAATATAGGTTATTACATTATCCCACCTTAAATAAATTACATCTTTGTAATTTTTATGTAATAATTACTATCACTAGATATAACATGTTTAATTCATTTTATGATTCATAATTATAATTTTAACAATTTTTAACAAAAAAAAATTAATAATTAAAATAATAATTTTTAGGTCATAATATGAATTTCAATAAGTAAATTGAAAATGTTAAACCATCATTTTATACTACTTATAGTATCTAGTTTTCTAAATCTAAAGATTTTTCATTATATAATATTTCTTTCTAAAACCCCTAATAATATCTTAGTCCTAAAAAATAATTAAACATGAATTTCTCACAAACTTAAATTTCTAAAATTTTATTATTAATAAAATCCAAAAAAATATATAATCATTAACACAATTCCTTTACATCCAGCATGTTTTGTTGTCTGATAAATTGAATTTCTTTTTTTATTAAGAAACTCTAATAGTAGTAAAAAAATGTAATCTATGGATAGTGAATGATATTAATTTACTTAATATTTAAAATATGGAAAATTATCATTATAAATCCAATGATAAATATTCATCTATATTTTATTAATGTTTCAGTATAAGTTCTATGTTCTCAACACATGTTTATAAAAATATGATTTTTATATTTTCGACAAAAACATTATACGATATGGATTATAATGAACCCAATCCAATTTTACAAGTATTGGTGGGTTATTTATTACTTGGTGATCAGATTACATGAAATTACATTCTGGTGATCAAGTTTTAGTAGTGCTCAAGAGACTATATATATAGACTATACAATACAACAAGGAATTTTACATCATTTTAAAAGAATTATTTATTTCATAATTTTATCCTTAAAGCTGATTATACATAGTATTCAACATCATTTTCTGACTAAACAATAAATGAATTTAAATTGTGAGCTCAATTCTTAGTAAGTGAAAGCATACAATCGAAGCTATCTGGTAATAGTAAAGACATAAGAGGAGAAGGTAAAACAATTATGGATATATAAGTATAACATATTCCATGCATGATAAAAGAGTTAAATAATAACATATACATAAGTAAATTTTAATATAGTGATGTAAATAATTGGGATTCATAATTTTGTATTGCATAAATTTTTCTTCAGTGCCATGTTCTGAGACATCGTACATGAAGGGTAAAGATGCTCTCGTTACCCTATCATAATTTGTATTGTGAGACCTACTAATCCATTAAAGGAATATATAATTATGGGGACCATCCATCAGATTAAATTCTTATTAATTCCATTACAAACTAAATTATAATAATTTATGCATGGAATAATGTTAACCTATTAATATCTTAAAAATACATGTTATAATTTCTATAACAAACATATCATACAAGACATTCCATATAGAATAATGGATTATATGGATTACCAAAATATTTTATCTATAAATGAATTAATAAGTATTTATATGTAAATTATATAGAATCATATAGATAATAATTATGGATTCAAAATATATAAATAAGTACTGTTAACATTTGATGAATATGGATTTATAGTTATTGTGTACTGATATGAATTAAGATGGTCAATTACATTGGGAAGTAGAAAGAATGTATTTACTATAGTGGGAAAAAAAATTAATTTATGGATAAATCACTATAGTAATAAAATTAAATCCTTAATCATGATTTTTATTGATCATATCGATCATCCATAACATATCCCCCATGAGTGTCAAACCAGGTGTGTAGCAAGTCCTGCCTGTTGTGTACCTAAGGAAGAACAAGTTAATACTTCACCAAATTTTTTCAAGGTTATTACCCCCATTTGTTAAAATATTTTAGAGAATAATTCACATTATATTATCCCTAAAAGGATTTAATTGTAATTAAAAAACATACACTCTTTTATATACTAAGATTCTATGTTGTTTTATAGAAACATGAATGTTTATAAATAGTAACAACTTATAAAAGAGACTTAATCTAACTGAAATGGGTACTAACATGGATATAATATCTTTAGGAAATTATTTATAATAATATTAATAAAATATTTTGATAATAAATTTTAAATTTAAATAGACACAACAATATAAATAAAAGAATGAATTGAAAAGAGAGAGAAAGATAACCCTTACGTGGATATGGTAATGAATTATAAAGAATGAAATATTAGAAAGATTGGATAATATCGCCTGAAAAATGAAAAAATGGGATGATATTATACTATAAATAAATAAATATAATTAAATTAAAATTTTTATAAAAGTATTTATAAAAAAATGAGTTAAATTTGAAGGTGAAATGAGAGGAATACAAACAATTACCTCTCCTGACATTTTTAGCCTAAAGATGACCTTTAGAACCATTCAAAGTCCTGGAGAATGATGAGAGAAGTATGAGAGATAATTATTGAGAGTGATATGAAGTGGGAAATTAAAATTTATTGTGAGATAAAAATTAATATGGGAGTGTATTAATAGGTGTCGTGAGTGGAATTTCATTGAATAAAGTAATAAATATCTTATTTTTTTCAATTATGTTATGTTCTCCAAAACACCCCATAGTGCCTCATTATCTCCCATAGTTGCCTAATATAATGGTTACTGACTGAATATAGAATATATAACTATATTTGATTATTTGGGTAATTAATTTATATATATGATTCATGTTTAATATATTTCACCCTATATCACCATTTTTTACAGTATATTACTATTGTTAAAAAAAATACCATATTGCACCCCTTTCCTAATGTTAATGTCAATATTAATGATATTCAATCCATTTTATGAAATTTATATCATAAATATATAAAATATATATTTTAAAAAAATATTTCTTGGGATGGATGTTACTATAACAACCATATTACTATTCCAACAACCACTGTAACACCTTGATATTTTAAAGTAAGAACATTGTATTTAATAAAATATATGACACATAACAAAATGATTAAAAAGGAATATAATGTTCTGATAATATAAGATATATTATATATTTTGAATAAATATATTCTATATCTTGTAATACACACAACACTGAGTTAGTTTTCATTACACACGAGAAAAACTTTGTTTAATAGTTTGTGTTACATTCAAGACCTAGTTTTATCAAACAATAATATGTTATTAATATATTAAATATTTTATATAATAAAATAAAACCTGGACATTAAATTTAGGATCATTAATTGGATTAACCAAATTATGGAAATATATTTTTTAATTCAATGGTTAACAACTAAATAAAATAGTATATCTAAACCAACTGAATATATAGGAAATGTTTTTATACAAAAACTATTTTAATTCTTCCAAAGTAATTTTACAATAATGAATTAAATTAATTAATATTAGGGAATCATAATAATGAATTATATACATTACATGTTCAATAAAAATATTTTTGATATTAATCCATTATATTTGATAGGTATAAGATAATAATAAATCTAGCTTTATGCTTAAAAATTGTATTTTTCTAAAAATGTTATTTTACTTCCTTTTATTGGTGAACGTATTTTAAATTAAATTTTTTGAACTTGTAAAAATATTATGTGCCAAAATAAACTTAATTTTTGAAATATTAATTTAAAAAAATATCTTAGGGTGAATTATTTGTATTTTTCTATGAAGTTTTATTTTTGGATGAATATTGAAAAATACCGAATTTTAATTCAAAAATACTATTTCATCTAAATAATTTACAGGATTATTTATATTTTAATTTTTTAAAAAAATTCTATTATATAAATTTTATATAAATTAATATAATTTAGTTCATTTTAATTAATTTTACAATTAAATTTGATATGAAAACATATAAAACTTTTGAACGCTTTTACTTTTAAAACCTGTATTGTCATCCCATCTATGGGATTGATTTTAAATTAATTTCATCCAATTTTTTTATTAATATTTGATAAAATGGATTAAATAATTGTAATAATAATATATTATAATTTAAAATAATTTCAACCTAATTTTGTTTACCAAAAATATTTGAGAAATACATTAAAATTAATTACAACGATTAAGAGAAAAATTAGCTTAACAAAGGACAAAACCTTAAACTTAATATAAACAATAACCTCAAAACATTTCCAAATACATTTTTATGTCCATATTTCATCCCTAAACTCACTTTTATATAATTATTTCTATTATTTGAGACAGTTGAGATTGGAAAAATGTGGGTGGAATTCCCTTGTCAAAAACTTTCAAGAATGCCACTCCTCTTGCACTATAAAATGACACTTATCCATCCCACTTATTCACACATATAAACCAATTTTTCTCAACCAAAATATAATAAAATAATATCAAAACATATCTCTTGTAATTCTACTATCAAAACCTAGGTCATAAATCTAATCAAGGAATCTCATCGGTGCAAACCAAGAGGAGTAACCCAAAAAAAGGTAATGCCCACCCACAAGCTCCTTTTTTTTATTTTCATTCTCCACCACCTAAAATATTATTATTAAATTATTATATTATAAAATAAATATAATTTGTATACTGATACTTTTTTCTTCTAAGGTTTTGAAATAAAATTTTACACACTTGTATTTAATGGGTAATTAATGTATTGTTTGTGAGTACGGTGAACTACCACCTCATGAAAAGATGACTGTTTGTTTTTCCTTTACCACCTCTCATGATAGGAATTATGATGGACATGATGTTTTCATATAATATATAATATATTTATTTTTTATTAATACTTATTATATTTTTATGTAACATATACCTTTAGGCTTTTTATTTTGTGTAAATTTGTTAACATCGTTTGTGGAAGTGTGGACTACCACATCCTCAAAGTGATGTGATTCATTCACACTATATATATAACATATAAAGGATGGTTTTAATAAAAATATGTGAGATATATAAAATATACAAGGTAATAAAATTATAATATACATATATATAATTTACTTTTCATTATTTTAATACGGAAAATAAATGAAAGTGGCATCTATGCATACGTATGGCCTACTGTGTCCATGAATAGTGGATTTCATTTCCTATCTACAAATTTTATAGATTATTATAAATACATATAAGGAATATATATGATATTTAAATAATGGTTGAAATTATTTTGATAATGAATTATAATCTAAGTAATAGTCACAACAAATAAAAAGTCAAAACACACTCGAGATATTAGGCAGTTAACACATGGAACAGTGAAAATAATGAAAGATTGCTAAAAAATGGGTAATAAGATATTATAAGAAGACAATATATGATATCATAAATATTAGTATGTTTCTATAACAAGTTAGTGACATATTTAAACCACTATACAGGAGGTTAAATACCACACAACAAAAATTAAGCATAACGTAAGGGGTTTTCATCTCACTTTTTATAATTGTGAGATAAATGTCAAATTCACCACAGACTTGTTTTATGTGGTGTATTCACTACCAATTTTAAAATAATATTTCATTAATCCTTCTATATTCTCTTTATTTTGTGTTTTACTTTAAATTATCTCATCTAAGGGGTTTTGACTAGAAAATTACCAAGTTGTAAAAGTTATCTTTTCTATATCACATTATTTTTTGATCATTAACTTTCTCTTGAAACAATAACTTCTTTATGATAATTTTATCTTAAATTCCCATATTCGCATACAATGGATATTATTATTTCCTATATTTTAAACCATTTTTACATATAATGTTCACATTGAAAGTTATTCGATTAATTGGGGAATTATTATAAATTTACATCTTTTATTCAATGTGGATATTTGATAAGGATCAATGTTCATTAGATATATGAGGAATGATTTGAATATGTCTGAAATAGGTGGGGGATAGTTATAATTACCCCTTGATGCATTGTTTGTCTCATAAGATGAATCAATTGATCAAATTAGATGGGTTTTTCTCTGATATGTTATAAACAGTATTTTGAAAGGTCTTGTTGGTAAAGGTACCATGTACCTAAGAAACAAGGAATCCAATAATTAACCATTCCCCCCATTGATATTAATTTATTTTTATACTTGTGATTATTTATTTGAATACTTATATGGATTCATTTCATTCTCTATTCATGGAATAAATGGAATGTGTTTTTGGTTATTTACCTTTCTATATTGTTTAATCACTTCCTTCTCACTTATTGACTACATTTCGTGTGTTCTCTATTATATAACATTCCATATTGATAATTCTCATTGATTGATTATTGATTTTTCTTTAATTTACCCTTAATGAGAATTTTAAATCACTATTATTTTGGTATCATTTCCCTAGGTTATGGGGAATAAATATTTGAATAAGATTTCAAGGATGTAGTTTATCTCATTTTATTATGTTTCATGTTTTATTTTTTATTTCCTAGTGTTATGTGGTTACTTTTGTATATAATCAGGTTTTACAAAATTGATTAATTGTATGGTCCCTTGGGGTTTGAATCTTGTATCTATTAAAATCTAATATATTAGTACACCGACTCTAGGATTTTGAGGTCAGGTTATTACAGTTGGTATTAGATAAATTTTAGTATCAAACATGGAAACTCAATTTTGAAAATATATATTTGTGAACATAACCTTAAGATAAACTTTGAGGATAGGTATAGAAGGACATCCTTGAATTTTGTTAAGGTGGTTATTATGTTGGTATTCTGAGTAATATATACCTATATTGATACTAAAAGTGAACATGGTTTGGGTACAGATGTACTTAGGGGCAACGAATCTAACAAGGTGCATCCGTCTTGACTCGTATGTAACCTGGTACATGACAATGGGACATATGAACACCATGTTTGAAACTTCTGGGGGATACAGTTAAGATAATTCACATTTTCTTTACAAACCATTATGATGGATTTGAAAGTATTGATATCCCCAAATAACCCATGATTATTATTATGAGTTTATTTATAGAAATTTTCTTAAATTTATGATAATTGTTTCACTAGTTTATAGATTATAAATTATGTTAAATATTGTTATGATCAAATCCAGTATATGGAATTGTTTAGAAATGGAACCTAGAAGGGAGAATGGTATCAGCACTCATGGGGAATATAGAGGTTTACCTACTGAGATTTATGATATATATAGTATTCTAAATGAGAAAGTTAGGGATATATTAGGTTATCTTGATAACTTTATGACACATATCCCTTAATGGATGGAGAAACATGTTCCAAAATAAGATTCTTCGATGTTTTATCACTTTATGCAATAGAGGTCCACATCATTTAGTGGGACTACTACCCCAATTTTGATTCAGAAAAGGATTAAGTCTTTGGAGAATATATTTATTTCATTTGGATTTGGTTAAAATGAAAATCTTACACATGATGTGTATTATCTCAATTGTGATTCAGATCAATGGTGGTCATTGATTTAGAATACTAGGTGGAATAAGAAATAGAATTCATGGCATGGATAAATTTTAAGGAGATTTTCTTAGATAAATGATTCCCCAATGAGAAATAAATTGTGATAAAGAGATATTTCCATAGTTTAAAGCAAAAATTGTAATTAAGTGTAAAATATTATGAATATACCTTAACAAGGTTAGCTACATATTTCAGATGTAACATAGAATATAATATTGATCATTTCGTTTAAGTACATAAGCCAAGTATTCAAATGGTGTTGGTGTCTAAAGCATTTTCTTAGTATAATGAAATAGTTTTATGTTATATCAAGATAGAGAAATAATTATTCAAGTATTTTTACTTTTAAGGGAATCAAGTGAAGAATAGAAATAAAGAGAAAATAATCGATAAAGGGATTCATAAAAAAGAAATATTCTCCAACATGTGATAACTGTAGAAATAATCACCCGGGTAAATGATTGAAAGGATTGGGATTTTTTATAAGTGCGAAGAAAAGGGTTACTGGATGATTGAATTAAAAAAGAAGAATAAAAAAGGATATTATCCAGTATTGTAACTACAAGGAGGCAGGGCACTATTCAAACAAATTCCCTAAGTGCCAATGGAATATACCTTAGAAACATATAAGGGATTTGGGTCAAGAATATGTTATTGACACAACTTATGTGGAATGATTAATTTACTTATGTATTTATATCTATTAAATATGTTGTAAAATTATTCTATTGATGATTTTCGGATTATATGATTTATGAAATATATAATTATTGTAATATAATAATTTTTTATTAAATATTTGAGATCATTTGTTCAATAATACCAATAAAATTTATTTGGTTAGAAGTTATGATTTTTGTAAAATACTAGGTTAAGGGAAATATAACACTCAATATGTTCCTGATGATGATTCAATGATGTTTGGATAAATAGATTACTGATATGGATAAATTAAATTGGATATTACTAACATCCTTGGAACTGATTCTATGGTTTTGGATCATAATACTTGGAATGGTCATAAGTTTAACCATTTTTGATATAGTTTAAGCTAAACCCTGTATGAGGTTTTAGATATTATTGTATTACTTCAACTTATGATGAAACACTTGTTAAGAAAATAAGTAAAAATAACTTAAGGCACATTCGAATTATAATATTGAGCTTATAGAAACTTATTAGGTAAGTATAATTAATTATATTCTTATAGAGTGGACTAATTTCTCAACTCTAAGAAAAAAGGGTCTTGAAATAAAAATATTTCCCTATTATCATAATTTTTTAGGATATCGATGACCTTTATTCGCACTTGTGGTTTATGTTTTTTTGGTAAAAATCTTTCATATAATCATATTCTCTATCAATCACCCTCAAAACATTATATTTATATTTTCTTCTATGTCCATTTTTTCAATAATTTTCATCTTTATGAAAGCCTGGTTTTGTGGTTACCAACACATTTCTTTGTTCTTTATTATTAAGAAGATGTGTTATTAACCTTATTTACGATGTGGTTTTTAAAAAAATAATATTTAAAATATCATACCCTTTATTACCAAAATAAAGTTTAAAATTTTAGGATGTAATTAAATTAATATGGGGAGAATTTAACACCCTATAACTCTAAAGTAAGAACATTTTATTTAATAGCATGTATGGAACGAAACACCAAGAATATAAAGTAATAAAAAACCCAATACATTATGATATATTTAATATTTTAAATAAATATTTTCTATAGTTTTTAATTCATATAACACTGAGTTAGTTTATGTTACATAAAAGAATGGTTTTTTTCAGAAGTTTGTGTCACTCTAAAGATAGAGTTTTTCTGAGAAATAATATATTATTAATATACTAATAATTTTATATAATAAGATAAAACCTGGATTTTATTTTTATATTTATTAATATTATTAAATAAAGTTGGGAAATATGTTGTTTAATTAATTATTTAGAAAATGAATTGAAATGAATATCAAAAGCAATTAAATATATTGAAATGCTTTTAAAAACTACTATTTTTATGCTTCTAAAGGTTTTTTATAATAATAAATTAAATAAATTAATATTAGTGAATGATATTGATGAAATATATATATTATATATTAAATAAAGTATTTTTTATATTCATCAATTAGATTTTTTTGGCATAATATATTAAAAAATCCGGTTTTATAGTTAAAATTGTTTATTTATAAAAAGGAAAATTTGCAATATTTTAATACAAAACTTATTTTAAATCCAATTTTTATCACTTTTATAAAATTAATATTTTAAAATAAACATAAATTATTTAAATTGTAACATATAAGTTATATTAGTGTGAATGTTTTTAATTTTTCTATGAAATTTAATTTTTTGATTAATAATTTAAAATAATGAATTGTAATTGAAATCTTCTTTTTCATATAAATAATGTATAGTGATTAATTATATTTGTAATTTTTTATAAAATGTTAATTAGAAAAATTTTACATCCATTAATACAATTTATGTCATTGGAATAAATTTCACATTGAAATTTGATATAAAAAAATAGCAAAATTTAGAATATTTTTACTTTTAAAACATGCATTTTCATCCTCTCTATGGGATTAATTTTAAATTAATTTTTACCAATTAGGTGATTGGAATTTGAAAAAATTGATTTCATATTTTTGATAATAATAATATTTAATTTATAATAAGTTCATCTTATCTTTTGACTAAAACGATTGGTGAATATGATTAAAATTATTTACAGTGATTAACAAAAAAAGATTAATAAAGGACTAAACCATAAACTTAATAACCAAAAAAACCTATAAAATTTAAAAAAAAAATTTACTTCCATATTTCTACACTATCATCTATTTTTTAAAATATTTTCTATTATTGGAGCCACTTGAAATGGTAAAAAAATGGATGGAATACCCTTTTCTAAAATTTACATGAATGCCACTCCTCCCCCACTATAAAAAGGCACTCACCACTCCCACTTATTCAAACGTTTAAATCCATTTAGTTTCCCCAAAAATCTG
This sequence comes from Viscum album, assembly GCA_963277665.1. NCBI lineage: Eukaryota > Viridiplantae > Streptophyta > Magnoliopsida > Santalales > Viscaceae > Viscum > Viscum album. Next base: position 337,884,405 of record OY728144.1, read on the forward strand.
ATAAAATAATATCCTAACATACCTCCTCTAGTATTATTATTCTATCCTTAGTCATAAATCCAACCATGGAATCCCTTTTGTGCCAAACAAGAGGAGTTTCCCAATAAAGAGGTAACGTCCTTCAACAAGATCCTTTATTTTATTTTACTTTTTCACACAATAAAATATTATTATTAAATTATTATTCAATAGCAATAAAATACTAGATACAATAATATTTGTTTATTCTAAGGTTTCAACCTATACTTACACACATTTGTTTCTAATAGGTAACAAACATACCATTTGTGTGTATGGGGGACTACTACCTTGTGAAACAATGATTGTTTGTTTTTCCTTTAACACATCCCATGGTAGGAATGTTGATGAAAATTTTGTTTTTATATGATATCTATGGTATTTATCTTTTCATCATACTTCTATAATTGTTATTTAACACATACATTCATGCTTTACATTTTTTTAAATATTTCATCGTCGTTTGTGGAAGTGTGGAGTACCACACCCTCAAAAAGATGTGATTCATTCACAATATAATGGAACATATAAATATGGATTAAATAAAGAATGTGACATATATGAAAAATATATTATACTCAATTTATAATATACATATATTACATTTATTTTTCATTCTTTTAATAATAAAAATAAATAAAATTAGTGTTCATTCATACGTATGCCCTACCATCTCCATAAATAGTGCATTTAATTTCCTATCTCCAAATTTTATGGATTATTATAAAAATATACATACTGAATATATATATGATATTTTAATCATGGTTTAAATTATAGATATTATTAAATAATGATCTCAGTAATAGGAATAATAAATGAAAAGTCAAAACAGCCACACCTCAACCTTGGAATCCTTTTTATTTTGTTTTTTATTTATATGGGGTCCTTTGGTTGAAGTTCAGGTTGAGTTTAGATTTGAAATTTTGAGTTTTATTTGAAAATTAGAGTTTTTTTATTGTTAGTAGGCAGTTTATGGTTGGTACACTATTAGAAGAAATATTGTGGACTTGTCTAGGTAACTGTATAGCTTGTTTTGGTATATATGGGTAAGGCGCACGGGTTTCACATAGTTTTCGAAACTATTTGATAACCATGAGGTATGGATCTGGAATCAGATAGTATTATTTAGAATAGTTGATGGAAATTTTGGGAAATTGTGTGGCCAGCCTGTGTGTTGTTCCCCTTATTTTTAGTGTGGGGTGAACAATTAGTGAACAGTTTGGAAAACCATGTAGCCACACCGTGTGAGTTCCTAGATCATTAAAAAAATGAAAAATTACCTTTCGTCTCCTCTATTGTTTTAAACCAATCTTAGGATTCTTCTCTCTTTCTCAACCTAGGTTCACAATGGGAGCCTCTAGGCTCCCCCACTGTTTCTCTCATTCCCTTTTGGAAGCCCGTTGAAGGTTATTAAGGTGCGTTTCTATGATTTTTGGTGATTTCACCATCTTTATTCCCCTCTATTTGGGTTTTTTGGTTTTTCCATAATAAGGATTCATTTTGAACAAAACTTAGAGGTTATAGTTGATGTTTGGGGTTTTTTATTGGCGGTTAGGGTGTATGTAGTTTCTCTCGAGCTTGGATATTCTTATTCCCAACATTTGGTTGGGTTCACATATCATTGGGGTAGAGGTTTCTATCCATTTACTTTATAGAACATTCCATTTGATTCTTAAGCTTTACTAAATATTTATAAACATGTTTTATATTCTTATTATGTGATAGTGTGAATTATTTTTTGTGTCATTATGATGGACTATGGGTGAAACTTGTTTTTAAAAAGAGTGTTTTGATTATGCCTGTATTAAGTGCATGAAAGATGTCTGATAAAATTCCAATTGTGTTTTTAAAGTGAAATTTGGTGCTTTGGGTGACGATTTCCCTTGATTATGTTTGGAAGTGTGGTCTGATTTGTAGTTGTATGTTAAATATGGAATTTCATGACCTTTTTTGTGGGACACTTAAGTGAGGATTATTGTATTGGTTTTTAAAAAAGAAATTTTTTGTTAAAGAGATGTTTTCAAAGTGATTCCAAATTAACATGTTTTGAGAGTTTGTTTTCCAACATAAATGGTATTTTTTGTAGGTGAGTTTCTTTTTCAGGATTCTTAAACATTTTACCTAATTTTTATAAATAGTATCAAACATGTTTTAAAATGGATTTGGTGTGTGCATGAATTTGAAAAGGTGATTTCCCCTGGAAAGAGTTTTATTTCATGTGTGTTTTTATTGTGTTTTCAAATACAGTTTATGAGTTGTGAAGATGGTGTGAATTTTTTTCTAAATAACCTTGTTTATTTGAGGTAATTTATGTCTTCTACAATTTTTCTCTTTAAAACATGTCTCGTTTCACACTGAATAAATTTTTCTCTTAATAATTTGCATAAGGTATCATTTGGTATTTTGAATATAAAAATGGTGTTTTGTATTTTTTGGAAATTTTATGGAAAAAGGGTTTTGTAAATTCATTAGGATTGAAAATTTATTTCCTAGTTGACACTTGAGATATTATTATCATTTTTTTAAACTTTCTTGATGTAAAACCTTGGTTGGTACTTTGTGTTATTTGTAAAAGGTGGTTTTGATGTGAATTCCCAATTGGAATGTTGTGATTTTCTATAAATTTCACTTAGAACCCATGTGTTGTATGGGAATGGTGTGAAGGTCGGCATACTTTCGAAAATGTATTAAAAACAAGAGTAGTCTCAGGCCCGATAGGTATTTGTTAATGATTTTGAAAGAAATGAATTTTTATGTGAATTATGATGCATGTATTATATTTTGAGACCACTATAACTCTGTATTGAATCCCCTCTGGTGGATCATGCATGAGAACACTGTTAGACCATTAGAACATTGGATAAGATCCTCTCTAGTGGCTCATTAATGACAACGTTGTTGGTTGTGGTAACTATTCCATGAGTTGCCAAGAATTATTGTTATTATTGTTATCATCATGGGATTTTTGGGCGTCATCTAGAGGGTCAAGTGATAGTTTCTTATCGACCTTGATTAGATGGGTCAGTACCCTCTCTAATTGATAGGTCTAGGTGGGACATGCCACTAGATTGGATAGTTGAGAGTGTCCAATTGATTATTGAATATAGATCCATACCATATGCTAGAAGGTGAGTACAATTCGAGTACATATAGAGATTACTCTATGGATGTTTTGTAAATTCTCATGAGTTTCTATCTATATTATCTATTTATTTATATAACTATGTTGGATTTCATCCCTACTAGTTTATTCTAGTTGGTTTTGTTTATGTCACTTCCTACTTAGCTTCTTTTTATTACCTAGTTGATTTTTACTTGGGATTTTCTTTTTAAATGTGATATGAAAATTAGATCTATTTTAAAGGGAATGTTGTGTTTATGGTTTTAAAAAATATTTATGGAAATATTACTTACGGAAAATGATTTAATGGCCTATTTTTTAAATTTATTTCAAACTAGTATTTATGGATTTTTTTGGAAAAGAAATTAATGAAATATATGATTACTGCCAACTAATATATTTAAGATCACACCCTACTCTTACCATTCGATGTTTGTAGAGCTGATCTGTTTTGTAGGTTGAGGTTTCTAGATCCTATGGTAATCATTAGAGAAGGTTGGTATTATGGTTTGTAGTGACCAATAGGTCACTTGGAGTTCCTGTAGTAGGGTGAGATCTCATTTTTGTATTCAGTTTTTTTTCATTTAGTAGTTGTTGTATTTGGATTAGTTTGTATATTTATTGAAATTCAGTTATTGTTATTTCATCTGCATTTTCTGTATATATATATTTTATTCTGGTTTTTCTGGGAGAAACCATTCACATAGTGATTAATTTGGCGTCAGACACTAGTTGTCAGCCCTTGGGGATTGGGAACGCCCTTTGGACAAAGTCTTAGATCAGGTCGGGTGTCATATTGGGGGTAATCCATACTTGGTTCATGAATAAATGGTATCATATGAGGGTCTTGTTATTTTGGGTGTCTGGTAGAATGTAGACTAGGACTGTCAGAACTGGGGAGGTAGGTATGAGAAGGAAATCATGAACCCTTGCTCGTTTTGATCCCTGAGTTCTGAAGGGTTGTCTGGGGATTGAGTCTTTTTTTGGGTTTTGGATTTAGTGGATGAGTAATGAAAATAGAGGTGAGATATTGTTATGTCATTATATCACATGGAGTATTGAACCATATGGAATCCAAGTACATGGTTCAAGTTCTTCTTAGTTTTTTATTCTTACTTGGGGCACGTACCACTAACCATGTTGTTGAGTTATGCTCGGACACTAGTTCTTCATTCTGGTGGTTTGGTGTGAGTTGGGATTTTTTTAGTTGGTGTGAGTGGGGTTTTAAAATATAAATTATTTATTTATAATTGGTTTTTGATTAGAAAGAGAAATATGTTTTTAAGAGTGAAAGTGATTTATAATTTTGAAAGGTGTGGTAAATTTATAGAAAAAGGGAATTGAAAATTTAGTAAATTCTTTGGTTTGATGATGAATTAGTGTGCGAGTCCATTTATAATCCTTATAAAAATTCGTATATGTATGGGTATGTATGAAAAGTGAAATTTGGATTGTGTACATGGATGATATAAGAGAAAGTGGGATAGAAACATATGTGATGGTTCATAGGATGACATGGGTGAGTATTTTAAATCAGTATCATTGCAGGGGCTTTCCAAAATGATTTTTAAAGGGAAAATGATTCTTGGAATTGGTTTTAATTTAATAATTTTATTCTTGTTTTGTGAAAACTGGAATTCAGTATTTGAAAAGTGTCCTTGGAAGAATGTGGTTTTTAAATTGAAATAAAATGGTGGTTTTTGAAAGATGATTTTGGTTGTGATTTTAGTGTTTAACTTGAAATCCTATTTTGTTGTCATGATATGTTCTTTTCTGAATGATTTTTAGGTTGATGTTGATCATGGTTTGGTTTTTCTTATGTAGATAAAAAAATTCCACCAAAATATTTACACAAAATATCTAGTCTGTCTTTCCCAGTTTCTAGTTCTTCTCTGTTGTTGCCCATTTTTTGTGTTGTTTGAGGTCCTTTAGAGGATATAGAATGGCTAAAGGATGCTAACTGTCTCTTCAGATCATTGGGAACTCCCAAATATGTCATAGGGTGTGTTGTTCTGGGTTTATTTGAGGTTCCATCCTTGGACTAGTGGAAGGTGATTGTTCCATCATCAATGCATGCTGAGATGTTGTGAGAGGTGTTGAAGACCACTTTAATCTAATGGTTCATACCTGAGGAGGTGAAGACCAGGAAGGTGGAATATCTCTTGAGTATTCAGTAAGTCCATGGGCCTGTGAAGGCCAATGATGAACATTTTAAGCAGCTGGTTTCTTTCTCTTTAGAGATAGTGTCACTAGATTTGTAGAAAGATCCTCCTCTCGTTCGAGGTCTTCATCTAGAGATCAAGGTGCAAGTCCTTTAATCTTGTAAAGTTTTATTAGAGATATTGGTGGATGAGGAATTATTAGCTAAGTCAGTTCCTAGAGTCCAATCTGTTGGAAATCTAGTATCTCTTACTAATTGTGAATGTTTTTTATCTAGAAAGGGGTGTATGCCGAAGGAACTTGATCATCAGGGTTATCTTTAATTGGTTGTTGATTCTCATTCCTCAAACCATTTTCTTGTATGTTTCCAATGTGGTCGATTCGAGAACTCAAAGTCATCTTGTTATAATCCTCCAAAGGCTTGTCATTTTTGTAGTTGTTTGGGTCATCTAGATAATTTTTATAAGACAAATTTCTTGAAGAAGATGTTTTGACCAGGGGATTTCAACATCTAGTTGCAAGGAATTATATGGTTTAGATATCAAGGCTCTATCCATAGGCCCTAGAGTGTAGCTCACACGCATTCAAGAATCACAGGGGAGTTGAGAACCTTGGCCCAGTTTTTGTCTCCCGTGATGGGGTATGTATGTTTATAGTTTCTTTGTTTCAGTATAATTGTTGTTTTAATTTCATCCTTTCGTTGTAAATTTGTGATGAACTTGTTATTTGGTGATATGAGTGGTTACGTTTATCAAAATGTGGGTCTTAAATTGGTTGTTGTCTCTTGGGGGTTCTTATTCCTTGTGTGGGATAGTTCTGATTTTAGTTTGTGCTCATTTGAATGATGCTCGGATCTTGTGGAATATATGTTTGTAGTTTGTGTTCAGGTTTTGTTCTTGGTTTAGGATCCTTTCATGGGTTTCTCCAAGTATTGGGTGTTCGGTTGGTGTGTGATTTTTTGGGCCCCATTTTTATTGTTGTGTATCTTATGCGAAGCATTTGGGTCGGTTTGTGTTTAGAGTTCCCACATTAGTCAACCTGGGGTGGTTTCATTAGAATTTCCGAAACCAGTTACCCCTAGATGGTTTTATTGAAAATTCCTATATCGGGACTATCTGAAGCCATGTCGGGATGATAGTTGAGTTATTATGGTGGGAAGAACCCTTTCTTATTCTCTCATTGTTCCTTATGTTTTGGTTTTCCTTGAAACTTTTTGGTTGTGAATTGTAAGCTGAAAAGTCACCCTAAGGTTCGTGGTTTTATTTGGTTTATTCTGAATTCAGAATCATGTTTTGTTTATCTTTTATTTGGTTGACATTAAGGAGGTAGAAATTTTTTTTGTGGTGATAATTGTTACACCCCAACCATGAAATTATTATTTCTTATTATTTTCATAATATTAGATTCTATGGTTGAGGTTAGGGTTGAGTCTTAATTTGAATTTTTCAATCATTTTTGAAAGGTGGATTTTTGGGGCTTGGTAGAAGGTGTAACATGGTTGGCGCATGGTTAGGGTAAACCATGAAGCCTCGCCTAGGTAACTGTGTAGCTTGTTAAGGTGTCTGTAGGTAAGGTTCATGGGTTTTTCATGGTTTGGGAAACCGTGTAGCAACCGTGCGTTATGATTCTAGAATCGAGCAATAGAATTTGGCATGATTGGTGTACATTTTGGGAAACCATGAATCCTACCTGTGTGGGGTTCCCCTCTTCTCCAATGTGGGGTTGTGGTTTTGAATACCATGTGGAAAAACCATGTGAGTTTCCAAGATCATCAAAAAATGTGCAATTACCTCTTTCCTCCTCTAGTATTTTAACACCATTTTGGGATTCTTCTCCCTTTCTCGACCAAGGCATACAATGGAAGATTCCCAGTTCCTCCTCCATTTTTCTCCTTCCATTTTTGAATCACCTTGAAGGTTACTAAGGTGAGTTCTTGTGATTTTTGATTGATTTTTTTATCTTCCTTCCCTTCTCTTTTTCTTTCTTAGTTATTCCTTTGTGGGGATTCATTTTGGCCTAACCCTAGAGGTTAGGGTTGATTTGTGGGTGGTTTTCTAGGTGTTAAGTTGTGTTCATTTTCTCCTGGGTTCAGATATTCATCCTCCTAAAGTATGTTTGTATTCGAACATTGTTGAGGTAGGTATTTATGTCCATTTCTCTTCCATCACATTCCATTGTATTCTTGAGCCTTCAAAAATATTTATAAATGTGTTTTTCATTCTTGTGATGTGCTAGTGTTAATTTTTTTTTTGAGTTTTTATGATAGAATATGGGTGAGAAATTATTCTAAAAAGGTTTTCATTTATTATGACTATGTTAAGCGCATGAGGTGTTTGATAAATTTCCAATTCAGTTTTAAAAGTGAAATTGGGTTCTTTAAATGATGTTTTTAATTGATAAAGTTTGTAAGTGTGGTTGGATTGTGATTTGTTTGTTATATATGAAATTGGGTGACATTTATTGTGTAAAATTTATTTGTGTATTTTTGTATTGGTTTATAAAAAAGAAATTTTTTCTTCAAGAGATATTTTCAAAGTGACTAGAAATCCACATGTGTTTAATGTTAGCTTTCCAAAATAATTGGTATTTTTTGTTAGTGATTTTCCATGTTAATTTTCTTAAATATGTACCCAAATTTGTATAAGTGGTTTGAAGCTTGTTTTAAATGGATTTGGTGTGTGCAAGAATTTGAAAATGTTCTTTTCCCATGAAAATAGTTGGATTTCATGTGTGTTTTTCTTATTGTATTTCCAAATAGAGTTTATGATCTGTGATTGTGGCATGAAATGTATTTATAAATAACCTTGGTTCCTTGACTAAAATTAAGTGTGTTACAAATGTACTCCTTGAAACTTGGACCATTTGGCACTTAACATATGTTTTGGTGAATAATTGGCATAAAATCCCATTTGGCATTATACATGTGAAAGTGATTTTTTGTATTGGATTTGGAAATGTTATGGAAATTGTTTTTGTAAATGCATTGGGATTGGAAATGTGTTTCCAAGTTCGAACTTGAGATATTCTTGGGTTTTTGTTTTAAAACACGGATGATGTGAAAGACCTATTGGAACTTTATTTTTTTAATAAAAAATTGCATTGATGTGAATGACTGATTGGAATGTTGTGATGTTTCTTAAATTTGATTTGGAACTCATGTGATGTATAGGATCAATAGGCATCTTGGAAAATTTTGGAAAATGCATTGAAAACTTGTGTAGTGTGAGGCCCACTTGGTACTTGATAATGATATCTAATGAAATGGATTTTTATGTGAATTAATATTCTTACCTTATATTATAATATTATTATAACATTGGATTTACTCCTCTCTAGTGGATCATGTATGAAAATGTTGTTGGACCACTAGAACATTGGATGAGATCCTCTCTAATGGCTCACACATGATAATACCATTTTTTGTGGTTGTTAAAACAATTTTTTACAAGTATTATTATAATTATTATTATTATTATTATTATTATCATGGGATTATTAGGCATCATAAAGTGGGTTGAGTGAAATTTTATTATAAACTACGATTTGACGGGTTGGTTCCCACTAGACATGATAGGGGTAGGTGGGATGTGCCACTGGATTGGCTAGTTGAGAGTGTCCAGTTGGTTATTGACTATGGAGCTACAACATATTCTAGTTGGTGAGTCCAGTCTAGGTACGTCCATGGATTGATCTAGGGATATTTAGGAAATTCTCATGATTTTCGATCTATAAGCTCTATTTATTTCTACCACTTGATTAGATTCCAGCATTAGTATTTTATGCCAGTTGGTTTTGTTTATCTCACATCATACTTATCTCCTTTTGATAAACTTTTGAGTTTGTAATTGGTATTTTATTTTAAAATGGTTTGTGAAAAGTGGATCTGTTTTTGAAAGGGAAGGAATCGTTTGTGATATTAAAGATTGATTTTTGGAAAGTTGAGTTTACTTGCATAAAATGATTTAAAGGCCTATTTTCTAAATGTATTTTGGACTAGTATTTATATAATTTTTTGGGAAAGGAAATTTATGGAATCTATGGTGATTACCTACTGAGAAATTTAAACTCACACCCTGCTTGTACCATTTGGTGTCAGTAGACCCGAGTTATTGTCAAGGATCAGGTTACAGGTTCATGTTTCTATTTCGTGTGATCACCTTTATAGAATGTGGGTCTTGTGGTTAGCAGTGACCAAGAGGTCACATGGAGATTGTGTATCATGGTTCCGTCTTTGTTTTTTGTTCAGTTTTTACTATTCATCCGTTATTATATTTGGATCAGTTTTTTAGATTTATTGTGATTCAGTTATTATTCATTTTTCCACATGTTCATGTTATTTATTTGAACCATGTTTTTCTCGAAAAATCATTCCCATAGTAATTAATTTGAGGCCAAACATTAGTTTTAAACCCATAAGGATCATAAACATCATTTAGTCCATGTTTCGGATCAGGTCGTGTGTCATATTGGATGACATCATGTCTTGGTTTGTGTCAAAAACATACTAAAATACTTGGAAACAAACAACCTAAATAGTGAAAATGTTGAAGGATTACTAAAAAAAGGTAACAATAAATTATAATAAGGTCATATATGATATAATAAATATGAATATGGTTCTATAATAAATTAAAAACATTTTTAAACCATTGTACATGAGGTTAAATAACTCACTAAAAAAAGGGTAAGGTATGGGGATTTAAAATCCCTTTTTTATATCTATTAGATAAATGGAATATTCACCACTTAATTATTTTTTGTGGTTTATATACTTACCATTATGATATATTACATCATGAATCCTTTAATCTTCTTTGTAATTAATGGTTTACTTTGAATTATCTCATCTAAGGGGTTTTTACTTGAAAATTACCAAGTGGTAAAAGTTGTCTTTACAATATCAATTTCTTTTGTGGTTATTAAATTTATCTTGAAAAAATCACTTCATTATGATCATTTTTCTTAAATATACATATTATCATACAGTATATGTTATTATTTCCTAAACTATAGACCACTTATATGTGGTGTAAAATTTGACAGTTATTCGATTAACTACGGAGTTATTGATAAATACGTATATTTTATTCAATATAGATTTTTAATAAGGAAGATTGTTCATTATATATATGAGGAATTCTCTGGATAGGTGCGATAAGGGTGGGTAATGGTTATATATATCCCCTTAATGCATCAGTAGTTTCACGAGATGAATTAGTTGCCCATATCATATGGGTTTTTACCTGATATGTTATAAACTGTCTTGTGAAAGGTATTGATGGTAAAGGTACAATGTATATAGGAAACATGAATCCAATAATTAAGAATTTTCCTTAATCCAATTCAGTTATTATTTATCCCTGATATCATTTCTTTGGTATTGTATGTGGATACATTTCATTCTCATTTCAATGATTAAATGGAATGTGTTTTCAGTTATTTACCGCGCCATATTATTTACTCACTTCCTTCTCAGTTATTAACCACATTGAATATATTCTCAGTTATATAACTTAATAGATAGATTATTCTTATTAATTCACTATTTCTTCTATTTTCATTAACCAATACTTATCGTTTTATCTCACCCTTAATTTTATCTCATTTCCCCTAGTAATGGAGAAGAAATATTTGAATAAGCTTTCAATGATGCAACTAATTTCATTTTATTATGTGTTATTTTTTATTTTCTATTTCCCCAATGTAATTTTTGGAATTGTATATGTAATATAGTTTTCAAAACTACTAAATTGTTTGGCCCCTTGGGATTTGATGCATATATTTATACCAATTTAATAAATTATTTCAACAGCTCTAGGATTTTGGAGTTGGATCACAACAACCGATTTATTATTCTAGTGAATATAAAAAATAAATATGATATTAATTATATAAAAATAATCCTTATAATATTCAAATTTAATTTAAAAATAAAAACAAAAAAATAATTTATAAAATGATTTTAAAAATAAATAAGTTATATAACCCTATAAATTTGTGTTTTAGTGTATAAAAAAAATCACATAAAATATTTTAATACCTAAAATATATAAAGAATGTTGGTTCGATAGAGAAATTCAATTTTATATTACTCCCAAATCATTTTTCCTTTATTAAAAATTAGTTTTACCTTTTATTTTCACCTTTAAATTAATCTTATAAGTTTTTTTTTACCCATAGGTGACATTGGAAGTAACCTTGAATGTTATTTATAATATTAATTATACCTTTATTTGAAGCTTATATATATATTTACACAAGATTAATAAACCTTTATGAAATTCAATATACCCTTATACATGATTTAAAAGTTTTCCTTAACTTAACGTAATTTCATTTTACCATTATGTATGTATCTATTTTTCCTTAATCAACATATGTAAGGATTTTCTTACTATTAAACAAAATATATAAGTTTTCATACCCTCATATAATGTATAAAATTATATTTTACCCCTATGTAAGAAATGAAATGTTTGTGTTACCCTTAGGCAAGCTTCGAGATGCTACCTCTAGTGTAGCATGCAGCTGCCAATGGACTAGAGATGTTGTTCAAATGATCTTTATAACACTAGTTGATTTATAATATCTCCTAAAGATATTTCATACTACTATTAAACCTATGTGACCACCAGTTTAAGATCTATTATCTCTATTACAAAATTTCTACCACTAGAATAAGTATAATGTCATCAATCAAAGAAATCTACCACTAGGCTTGTTCTACTAACACTACCACTAGTTTAGATCATTAATGGATAGATGAAAATATTATTCCCAGTATATATCTTCTTATTATTGGATAAATCCACCATTTACAGATGCAGGTTCTATATCCAATTTTTTAATTATACTACCTTCGTAGAATTTCTACCTCCAAATGAAGTTTCTCCCCAGCAGTTAAAGTCATGTTACTATAACTACATGGAAGTAAATTCAAATTAATTATTATAATTTATAGTTTATTTAATTTAATTCAAGTTTGATATATGAGAATTCAATTATTATTATTATTAAAATGTCCAATCAGTTTCATTATAGACAAATATAGAGTTTCAACATTTTCATATAGTTTTAGGATTTATGTTATTTAATTATTATCCTATAAATGATAATTGGAGATTCTTAAATATATAAAACTACAGGATACCCTCCTCAAAAAAGTCTAGTCTATCACTTTTTACAGTTGATTGATTGTATAGCTATGATTTTTGAAAAGATAAAGGCTTATTTATTGTTACATGTGACACTCCATTTTTCATTCAATAAATAGAGAAATTGTGAAAAATCAATGTGTCTTCACTAATAGATTTAAAGAAAATGAAAAATATTAATAATATCAGTTATAATAATCTGTTTCATGTTAATAAAAAAATACTACAAAAAACATATAAAACCTTTCTCTATTATTCTTGATTTAATTTATATTTAACTTGTGCATGTTTTATTTTTTCTTCATTAAGAACATTCTCATGTATTTTATCAGAGAGTGCTCTAATTCTCTATTCACATTTATTCTATAAAATCAATCTAAGGAATAAATGAGGAAGAGGATGTTTTTATCCTAGATTTACTTATGTGTAGTTGTTTGTAAAAACATGATCTATGTAATTGATTAAGTTAATTATTTAATAAACTTGTTAAGTAGTGGGTAACTATTAAGCAGAGAGGATTAGTCCTCAACATGAAACTGAACCACATGTTTTTATTTTTACAATGTGTTTTATTATTATTATTATTTTTAAGATTAAAATAGTTTTAGTTTTCAAAAAAATAGAAAAATAATACTTTGACTATTGGATTAAAGTAGTGTTTTATATATTTTGTTTGATATAATTAGATTTTCTTTAAAAGTTAAAAACATTAACTGGGTTGTGATCAAACATCTCAAAACATTTGGAAAATATAATATTATATATTTATACTATTTTAGTTAATTGGGGAATTTTCTATATTGTAGTATTTTTTAAATAGTTTTCCAATAGAATTTTTTTAGATAACAAATTCACCCCCCTCTTGAGTACTCCACTCTAACAAAACTTTTCTTATCAATTGAGTTATTTTAATTAATTATTATTTATCCATAATGGTGATAATGTTTTTACCTTAAAGAAAAAAAATTTATTTTATTCTAAATTTTTATCTATATGGACACTTATAGACTTAAAGAGAATATTATGAAATGAAATCCTTATTTTAATGCTACTAATTATGTTCAAGAGAAGATAAAACTAAAAATACAACTTAAGATATTGGGATTTTGTTATATATAATATAATAGTATATAAATATGATAATTATAAATCTTCTAGGGTGGATTGGAGTGATGGTAATATAGAGTCTTATGATTATAATTGTAGATATATGAATGCCTTATTTTGTGCATTTACCAAAGATGAATTAAATAGTATTTATACATGTGAAATTTCTTTGGAAATTTTGGATATATTTATTTTGTCTCATGAAGGAACATTGAATATTAAATTAATGGACATAAATACCCATACAATTATATATGATACATTTCAAAATATTCATGATGGATACATTTTTGAAATAAATTTTTGGTTTAGTGAAATCATCAATATGATGAATGAATATGGAAAGAAAATAATACACATAGATCAAGTGATGATAAACTCACAATTCTTACCAGATCGATGGAGAGGAATATTTGTTTCCAGTTGAGAATCATGAAACATATGAAACTTTTCATTAACGAAGTTGATTAATAAACTCATGATTTATGAGGAAGAGTTAAAAGTGAATAAAAAGGATGCTGAATGAAAAAGAATAAAAGAGTTTCTTTCAAATATTTTGAGATAAAGATGAAAGAGAATATAAAATAAGATATTGTAACTAAGGATGAGTCAACTACTGAATGTGATGTGGATATCAATCATATATCTAGATTATTTTTGAATTTTTATAGTAAGACGAATTTCTTAAAAATATAAAACTATGGTGAACGGTATGATAAAAGATGATGTAAAAAAATTGAAATTCAACATAGAGAAGTAATTTTTCATTAATGTAAGTGAAAAATAACATATCAAAGATGAATTTCTAAAATTCATGTACAATACAAAATTTAAGACAAAGTGAAACTAGTCCATGATATCCATGAAGGAAACTAAGATATCCTCTGAGGACATTTCCAGTGAATTAGATTCAATATGGGAAGAAAATAATGAAAGAGGTAACCTTTTCATTATGGAAAACACTCATGAGGTAACTTTTCTAAAACACATAGTATGCTTCAAGAATAACAAATTTCTATTAAAGAATTTGAGAAATATTATTCTATTCATGAAGATACAATTAATTAATTTTAATATAAATATAAATATGTAAAAAGGGTATATGTTTTGTGTGGTAGTGGTAAAAGTTCCATGTATACAAAAAAAGAACGAATTTTTGTTAAATGAAATTAATAGTCTTAAAATAAAAATGAGAAACATAAAAAGGATCATAAAGAGTTTAAAAATGGAATAGAAACCTTGAAAAGAATTATCGGTTCATATTCCACAATAATGTACACAACTAGTATTTGGTATCATCCTCATTGAAGGAGATTATAAAAAAAATTATTCATTACAAGATAATGCTCTTCTTGTTCAGTAAAATATGCATATTTTTATGTACCTAACTAGTTTTTTATCTATAAAAACCATAATTATAATTATTTTAAAAAGTATAAATAGCTTTTGATTGCAAAATATATTCATTATAACTTCTCTAATCCTATGAAAGTATGGGTACCAAAATCATTTTTTGTCTAAACGTGTTAAAGAAAACATGTTTGAAGAGTACTGGTAAACATTTATGGCATTTGGACATAAAATATTCTTATTGTATTATTATGGACTAATAAGTCATTAAAAAATATAAATGTGGATGGTGAACATGAAATATTTAGTGACGATTAAAAAGGAAAAATAATTGGACTTGGTCAAATCAGAAAAATTAATTCTATTTTAATATCTAAAGTCTTATTTGTTTATGGTTTAAAGTATAATTTTCTTTTCATCTCACTATTATTTGATGAAATTTATCATGTTATTTTTTGTAATAATTCTTGAAAAATCTATGATTCTTAGAATGTATTAGTTTTGACATTTGTACACAGTGATAAGGTTAATGTAGTTGATTTAGAATTATTATTTGCACAAAAAAATTATTATTTATGTATCTTACAAAATGAATCTTGGATATGGAATAAGAGAATAGGATAGTAAAACCTTCACTCTTATTAAAATTTTATCATGAATGATTTAGTAAAGGATCTTTCTGAACTAGATTTCCCAAAATACAAAGTATCAAACACAGAAAAAAAATATAACATTTATTTCAAACCAAATAATGAAGTTTTAACTTCTTAACCCCTAGAGTTGGTTCATAAACAATTTTTGGACCTTATATAGTTTCTAGATATGGAGGGAATAATTATTCCAAAGTTATAGTATAATAATATTCTAAATTCACTTGATAATTATTTCTAACATGAAAAACATAAGCTTTCTTTCATCATCAAAAATATGAAAAGTCTATAGAAAATATTAGGTGACTTACTATTAAGGCCCTACGGAGTGATCATGTCCATGAGTTTGAAAATTAATATTTTAAGGCATTATGATCATACCATGTCTATAATCATGATTTATTTTCTCATAGTACTTGATATAATGAAGTAACAAAATGAAGAAATACGACCCTTCAAGATATTTCCATTAATATGGACAATGATTATGACTTACCTATCCAGTTTTTAGAAAAATATATTACTGCACACTACTATATGATAAATAGTGATCTTATCATACAAATTTTAAGAATACCTCATATTATTTATGGAATGGAAGAAATCCAAATGTTAATTACTTTTTACTTTTCAATTTCATGGTCTTTATTCTCAACAAAAAAA
This sequence comes from Viscum album, assembly GCA_963277665.1. NCBI lineage: Eukaryota > Viridiplantae > Streptophyta > Magnoliopsida > Santalales > Viscaceae > Viscum > Viscum album. The sequence continues at coordinate 337,900,631 of OY728144.1, forward strand.
GTGGATTTATATAAATTTTCAACAAATATTGATAAAAGAATTTACCATAGTTATTGAACCTCCAACAATTCCTATTGGGTGTTAAATAAAAGAAACAAAGTTGTGGAAAAATCTATACATGTACATTTTGATGAAATAGATTCATATGAGCTGAAAAATCATTAGAAAATATTAAGGATGGTTTTCATAACACTGATATCATTACCTCAACCAAGCCTAGTGATAGTCCTTTCAGACATGCTATAAACAATTACCTAATTCGTGGAATTATTTGAAGTAGGACCTAAAGTAGAAAATTCAATACTAAGTACTTTTCTCCATATATCCATTAAAATGAATAAAGACCATCACTTAGATGCTATTATTGGATATTTAGATAGAGATTCTCATACTAAATATTTTCATTAAAACTGGATTGAACATCAAGCCTTGTTGTCATAGCTTGAACCTAGAAATATCCCTAGGGATGTAAATGTTAAATTTCAATTTATGGATATATAAGAATAGATGAGTCAATTTGAATGAAATAATGATTAGGAACAAGTGTAAAAAACTAATTATTACAAAACCATTGGTACAAAAATGTTATTTTGGAAAAGGCTGATGATTCTGGAAACATGGTAAGAAAAAAGTCTTGATTTGTTGCAAAAATATATATTAAACAATAATGTATTAATAATAAGAATTAATTTTCTCCAGTATAAGGACTTGAGGCTATTAAAACCTTGTTTTCATATACATTACATTTCAATTTAAAACTATATCCAATGGATGTCATGATTTTTTACTTAATGTTTATATTTATGAGGATGTGTTTGTTGAAAAAACCCTTATATTTTAAAATAATTATTATGTAAATAATGATTTCAAACAAATAAAGGTACTTTATGGTTTAAAACAAGCTCCCATTTCTTGGTATGATGGGCCCAACAATTTCTTTATTTGTAAATATATTTCAAAGTGGATAGATAATCCAACCATATTTATGAAAATGATTCAAAAATATATTTTGGGAGTGAAAATATATGTTGACTATATTATTATTAGATCATCCAAAAACACCTTGTGTATAGAAATTTCAAGAATTATGAAAAATGAAATTGAAATGAGTTTGATTAATCCTTCCATAGTTTTTAGATTATTCTAAATAAGGTAGGATTAATTTTAAATAAAATAAAATAAAAAAAGGATACATTGAATTTTTTTGTCATGTATAGCCGAAAAAGAAGTGATACTCTAATGAGAACCACCTATAAATTATATCTTGAGGGAACTGAAAACTAGTTGACCAAACCATTTATAGAGGTGTGTTTGGGAGTTTTCATTAGATAATAGCTAGACAACCAAATCATATGTTTTGTGAGTGTGTGTGCTCTTTTTTAATAAATTCCCAAGGAATATCATTTTGATGTTGTCAAAATGATTTTTAAATACCTCAAGAATCTAAAAAATGAATTTTTTTACTTCAGAGGAAAAAACATTGAATTAGTTAGTTATTCATATACAAATTTTAGTTCACGTAATTTAGAGAGAAACGTACATATGGAACATTTTACATTATGGGAAATTCTATTGTATCATGGTGTTATTAAAATTATAATTTTGTTCAATTATTCACTCATAAATATGAGTACATTGTTACATGTAGCTTTTGTACATAGATTTTTGGATGATACACACATTACTAGACTATGGATATGTGTTTAGATAGGTCCCTATAAACTGTGACAATATAAGTGATACAATCATTTCTTAGAATCATTATTCTCAATCTAGAAAAAAACACATTTATATAATCCATCACTTCATGAGATACCATTTTTAAAAAGGTGATATAACCCTTAAATTCACTCGCACTGAACACCAACTTGTTGTTATTTTTAAAAATCCATTTAATATTCATAGAATAATATATACCAAACATAAAATTGGAATGATTAATTAATATTATCCAATTATTCCTAATTCTCTTATTTCTGGTTGTTTTAACTCTTAATTCTTATTGTACTATTAGTTTACTACTAATGGGTACTACTGTTTCATGCTACCATTTGGGTTATATATTATAATATAACTATTGGAATACAATAATTATCTTGATACATTTAGTTGATATCATCATGTAAAACCATTACCTAACACCATGGGATATTATCGTCTGGTTTTTAGCACTCTCATACTCACAACGTAATATCATCAAGTCATGGCATCACATATTTTTATTATTCTACACTATGATTTTATTCACTTATTACAAACGTTTTATTTACTATCTTTACTAATTTTCAAGGAAAAGTTCATAATTTGTGTGAAATACTCATGTTTTAATATTAAATGTAATTTTTGAGCATTATTTGAATGAATCTAATTGAGTTATTTTACATTTTTAATTATAAATCTCACACTGCTTATCCAAAGGTCATTATTCTTGCTTTTTAGGTTTCCTTATTCAAATTAAAACATTTCATCAGAAGGGACCTTCGGCCAAATAGTCTATTTTGAGGGTTATATGGTCCACACAAGAGATACCAATGAATATGTGAAGAAACTAGACCAGTAATGACGATTGAGTTACGGGTCTAAATCCTAAAGCCCAGATTTTATTAAACTCCCCCATATGTTCATGATTATCGCAAAGAATCATGGATATAAATTTGAAGGTACAACTACAAAAACAAGGTTCCCAAATGATGATTTTAAGTCTATCCCACCATTATGGATGTGAATTAAAATTAGAACACTATTCATGAATGTTATCCGGATCTACTCATCAAATAGAGTTTGGATTTTTCAGTGTGAAATATAGGATATGGGTGGAAAACTAGTTTGAAGAAATTATTTTTATAGGATGAAATATTCCTATACAAAAACCCATTCACATTTCAACATTTGAAAAAGTGTTGATTGAGATGGAGTGATTGTAATTGTTTGTTTAAACCACCATAACTTCGACTCCTTAAGTATAATAGCGTCAAACATTTCTGAGTAGGAATAATACGTTCATATATATTACTTTAAAGAAGATGATATGTCATGATTCAGCAGTCTGGATATCCACATCTTCGATCCAAGTATAGGGATAGTTTGGAATAAAAACAATCCACCTCCTTGGGCTATATAAGGATCCCCCTCTTATCCATTAAAGGGGTTGTAATTTAAGAGAAAAAAAAGGATACATTTGCATGAACAAGGCCTTGAAAAAGGCTTTATAGGATCTTCTAAACTCATGTTTTCACTTGATAAACTCTTCCGCCTCTCTTTGATTTCATGTTCCTTCCATTCATTTTCAATTTTAATTTCATAAGTGTTTGTATTTTTAGTTTTTTTTAATAATTATTTATTTATTCATAATATGTTATTCTCATATAACTTCTGTAGTTTAATATTAATGTCCTTTAAATATTCTAATTCAATTTTAAAATAATTCTCTTCACTCACTATCTCATTCAACAAAATTTGGTTTTTGTTACTTCTCTTTACATTTCATGTGTGTGTTTAGGACACCATTATTTTATTGTCTCGTTCTTTTTATTATATTTTTAACTTATAAATATAAAAATTATTACCAAATTATTAACCACCCATATTGTTGAGTAAATCTATCATTTCTGTGATTCATAATTTGGGGTTATTAAGTGATTAAGAGCCTTCTCTAAATGAATATTTTTTAAATTATTATTGGGTATGTTGAACTTAATATTTCATTGATTAATGACATGCTTTGTTTAGCATGTAGATTCCATGGATTATTGGAACAAAAAATACACTACCATAAATTAGTAATGATAATTATTAGAACCCTAAGTTAATTTAAAGCTTGTATTAAAGCTTTAACACTTGGTAATTCCTATCAAAGTCATCTTGTGAAGTGGGTATTAATTTAAATCAATATATATCAAAGCTCAAGGATGTCATAATCTTAAATCCCCAATAATGATCTCACCCCAATCTTTATAAATTTTTTAAATCAAACATCATCCATTAATCAATTTCATTTAATCTCTACAAAAAACCCTCCCCCTAATCAAAATACAATCAACTAAAAACAACAGACTATTAAAAAGTATCTTCTTCGATGATTCAACCAAAGTGTTGTTATACATATTAGCAGATCATTTGAACCTTGAACGATCGATAAGAAATAATTGACCACACTTTCAAATTGATTTTTTACTGAGGATGGTGCATTAATTAGGCATTATTTTTTGGTTATTGTAAAAAAACCAAAAAAATTTACAATTTTTTTTTGAAAAAAACACAAAGAAAAACCTTCCTTCTCATAAAAATCATAAATGAAATAAAAACAAATAAAAAACCATCTTCCTCATCCTTACATATTTTCATTGAATGCCTTATAGCCTCCCAAACAATTACTTGGATCTTTTTGACCCTAAAATAGAGAGAACTCTTCACTGACTTAGGAGGAACATAAGGGATAATAAAATCATTCGAGAACTAGTCCTTGTACAACCAATTGAATTAGATATGGCCAATCCTAGGGAAAAACACTTAAAGAAATTATTTCCCCAGGTATAAATTACCAAATCCTTGGTATTCAATATCCAAACATAGAGACCAACTTTGAACTAAAATTGGGTTTGATTCATCTTCTACCTCATTTCCACTGGCTAGCTGGTGAGGTTCTAAATTCCCACCATAAAGAGTTCCAAGTGGTGTTATCTACCTTGAATCCTCAAGGGGTTTCTGAGGAACCAATCAAACTTCAAGAATTCCTTTTTTTCTAATCTGAATCAGCAATTTCATGGCTCTACTACCTCACTCCTGGTTCAGTAAACTCATGGATTGACATGAAGTGACTTTTCATTGAGAAATTTTTTCCTGCTTCTCATGATGATTCCATGTGAATGGAAATTATTGGCATATATCAATTCCCCAATGAGTCACTCCTTTATTTTTGGGAGTGGTTAAAAAATAATGTGGAAACCTACCCACACCACCAAATCCCTAACCAACTTTTGATCCAATACTTTTATGAGGGGTTATTGGATATGGAGAGAACTCACGTTGATGTCACATGTGGCGGTGCTCTTGTTGATAAAACTCATGTAGCTGCAAGATTTATGATAAGAAACATTGCTGAAAAAACACAACAATTACATAATCATGAACATTATCAAGTCAATGAAGTCCTATAGAATCAATCCATAGAGCCAAACAAGATGACAGAATGGATGAGTGAACTTATAGGTCTTGTGAGACAACTAGCAGTGGATTCCAAAGCCCCAACCTCATCTTTTTCACAATCTTTACTCCCTAGACCTATCAATTATTGTGGAATCTATATATCACTAGCTCATCAAAATGATACATGTCCAAAACTTCAAGAGGATCCATCTTATTTATCCAGACTAATGGAGCTCAATAAAGCATATTCTCAGTAGAACCCCAACCCTTAACAATCAGGTTAGTTTTTTAGAAACTTCAAACAACACCACTCTGAGCCCTTATCTTCTACCTTCAATCAAGGCTTGAGGTATGGTAATCCCATTTCTAATCCCACTCAATTCCCTGCTCAAAACCCAAACCAATTATAATATGTTCAAGGTGGTGGTAAATTCTATCAACCTTATCCTTTTGTTCCGCAGCCTCAAAAGAATAATCCTCTTCCTGGATTCCACTATCTTAGTGAGCATTACCAATTACCAAACCAATACAATCACTTTCCCAAGAACCAAAATCAAGGAACTCCCAATCTGGGACATGCCACTTATTCCAAGAAACCATGGGAATGTGTAGTGGAATATCTTGCATCATCACCCATTAGAGCCTTAAAAATATTGAAACCAAAATTGGTCAACTTCCATCCCACCTGAGCCAGCAACAACAATAAAATTATTCCCAACTCTAAGATCAAACATTACCCAACCCCAAGGGAAATTTAAGTGCAATTTCACTTAGATCAAAAAAAAAATATCCATACCTCATGATGGATCCTCAAACGAAGAACTAAATTTTGAGTTGGAAAAAGAAAAAAAAATTAGAAAAGGAACCTAAATCCATTCCCTCACCTCCTTCCATTCTTCTGAAGAACCCAATTCATTTTCTTCACGATATATCTACGACAAAGAATTCATTTGAACCTGAACGTTAAATTCTCGACATGTTTATACGTGTTAAGGTCAACATTTCTCTCTTATATTCCATCAAACAAATTCCTAAATATGAAAAGTTTCTTAAGGAATTGTGCATTCATAAGAGACAACTTAAGAGCATTGAGACTGTTTCAACACAACAATACATCCCAATGAAGTAAATATATCCCAAAACCTTTACAATTACATGCCAAATTAGATGTTTCAAATTTGATTATGCACTCATAAACCTAGGAGCCTTGATAAATGTCATGCACAAATCCATAATCTCTAACCTTGGTATAGGTCCATTACACCCAATGGGTTTTTTCATCCAGTTAGACAATCAAAGAACATCCAGTCCTAAGGGAATAATTTAGGGTGTCCTTGTCCGAGTCAATAATCTTATCTTCCTAGGTGACTTCTATGTCCTTGATATAGAAGGTGAGACAACTTGTTTCTAATGTCCTCTGATTTTAGGAAGACCTTTCCACATGATATCTAAAACAAAAAATGATGTCCTTGTTGGAATATTATCCATGTAATTTTGTGACCAAATAGTCAAGGTAAATATTTTTAAATCCATGTGATACCCATCATAGAATCAATCAGTATTATATATACATTCTTTGTAAAGTCTCTCAAAGAGTGTGTTGAATCCTAATCTATCTTGTTCTTCATGTTTGACTAATAGAGGACTTTCTGAAAATTTCATACTCATTAACCAAGTCATAAATTAAGAAGTTGATGTTGACATTAGAAATAAACACTCCATTGATCTAATGGATCTTGAATACTCTTTGTAATCTCATCATACCTCTAACCTCCACTTATCCAACATATATGATAAAGGGGAAAATGAACAAGCATGGTTATTTTTGGATTCAAATATGATTATCCAATATTTAAATTTTCCAATCCATGATTCTAAAAATTCTATTATATGTGTGGTGAACCCCAAACCAATGTCTTTATATTGTCACAATGGTAGGGATGTTTGTGATATTTGTTCCCTAATTAATAAATTGATCACTAGTGATATTGAAATTGACCATTATTTTTTGAAGAACATTGATATAAAATATATTAAAAAATTTATTCAGTCTTATGGCTCCATTGATCCTCATTACTTTATGTCAATAAGTGATGAAATAAATGAGTTAAAAACAACTGGGATCTCATACTATAATTTTATATAATATGGAGCTTACATAAACATACCATCAGAATTGAAGCATATTTATGAACTTCATAACATAGAAAACAGACACTTAAGGGGTTTCATAATACCTCAAGTTGGAGACCAAAGGGAGGTTAGAATATTCTTCTACCACCTCTGTTGAATTGCAAGAAAAAAAATAAGGAAGGGGAGAAATTATCCATTGAAAAATTAGGTATCCCAATGGGATTGTTTTTCAAGAATCACACAAGAGTTGAGAAAATACTATGGCCACTATTGGACTATGGTTATTCCAATACAACTTTCTAGATGTACAGAAATAAATGAAATGATTATTGGGAGGTAACCCTGGTTTTCTTTTACTTTTGTGAAATTTTAATTTCTTTTTAGTTTTTCCTTAGATGAATAATGATTTTTCTTTTTCAGGTAACATCCCACATGAGGCACATCAACTTCCATCGACCCACCACCAGATAGAGATGATTACCCACCAAATCCAAACTAGGGGCACCTCTTTCCCTTTAACTATCTCTCTCTATCTCTTTCTCTCTCTCCATTTTTCTTATTCTTCCTCTCTTTTTCATTTTTTTATCATTTTCATCATCAATGGTTTTTTTATCTCTTTCTCTTTTTTGTGGGGGTTTATTTTAAACACACTAAAAAACTATAAAAACTAAAAAAATGAAAAAAAAACAAAAAAAAAAGAGTCATATTTACTCACCATCCAGTTTTGAAATTTTGTCCAACCATTTTGTGGAGTCAAAAGACATGTTTTCGTCTTAAAATTTTTATATTTTAATCATAATTTTGGATAAATAAACTTGTATGAAAACTAACCAATTTTGAAGGCTCAAATTGTTATATGGAAAATGATTTTCCCCAACCTTGAGGAACAACATTATATTTCATGCCAAGGCCACCTATGGACATCTTTTCTGCATGTGTGTTTTCACCCCCGATTGTGAGTCTTGAGTTTGTGGACCTTTGAGCTTAATTTTATACTTTGGTGTGCATTAATATGATAGAGTCATTTTCTGAACCTCGTGAGAATCACAATATCCAAATAGCCTCTTATAACCCTTATATTAATCCTTCTTTTGAAATCCCTCCTGAACCTATAAAATCCTTTTTTTATAGCCACATTACAAGACCAATACCTCATCCCATCCAACATCTACATGGATTTATATGGAATTATTTATTGAAATTTATTTTTGGGGTAATGTATTTTCTTTTTGGGTTCCCTTTTGAGGATTCACAACATGTTATCATATTCTTGTGGGACAGAATCCATTTTATTATGTGGGGAGATGTTATAATTCAATGGGTTTTGTGGAATTTACTTTCATTTATGTAATTTGGTAAATGTTATTAAAAAATTTTCAAAAAAATTAAAATTACAAAAAAAGAACAAAAAATTGGTTGTATCTTGGGTGGGTCAAAAACCACTCTTCCAAAAATTTTGATCTTGTTATAACTATTAAAATTAGTGTTTTAAAGAGATCAAACATGGATTAAGAGATGATTGTGAGATCTTTTTCAAGTTCAACTTTGGAAAAATGAAAAAAAACACTTATGTAATTTGGAGAAGTTTTGTGTTTTTTAAATATTCCATCATCTCATTCCATTAAAACTTTTTTCCAATTTTTTGTCTTGATTCACACAATTGTTCCATTGTAAATATGTGTTTCTATTTCATTCCATGTTTTACTTCAAAACTATTGTGCACTTTTTTACCCATTCTATTGTTTTACCATTCTTCTCCTCTCTCCTGGACATTAAATTCCAACCACCCCATAGCCATAGAAAACCCATTAAAAATAACTCTTTGTTATTCTTCACTTTAGTCTAGTTAATGGAAGATGATATATCTTTCAAACTCTAATATTTCCACTTTTGGTTGGTGAATGAGTGAACTACCAAAAATAATTTTTTATCATCTTGAGATGAGTGAGTTTTGAGTGCCTACATTTTCCATTTCTAAATTTGATCATGAAAAATGAATTTTTTTTGGAACACTATCTCTATATGAACTTGATGTGGAATTCAATATGGATGAGTGAAGCAGTATAATCCTCCCCTATGTGGGGAAAATAAAATTATAATATTTTTTGGCGAGTGAAAATGATTTTGTAATGTTTTTTAAATTTGTTGCACATGAGTACATGCACAAGACTAAGTGTGGGGGAGTTGATGTTCTTCACATATTCATACCTTTTTATTTACTCTATTTACTTATTTTCAATGAAAGTTTCATAATTGGTGTGAAATACTCATGTTTTAATATTAAATGTAATTTTTTATCATTATTTGAATTAATCAAATCAAGTCATCTTACTCTTTTAGTTATAAATCTCGACATATTTATCAAAATTTAATTAATGTTATTTTTAGGGTTTATTATTTCGAAGGGACCTTTTCCCAAATAGTCTATTTGGAGGGTCATATGGTCCACACAAGAAGACCCAATGAATATGTGAATAAACTGGACCAGCCATGATGATTGAGTTACTGGTCTAAATCCCGAAGCCCATGTTTTAGGAAAATCCAACATATGTTCATGATTCTCCAAACTAATCATGGATAAAAATGTTATGGTCCAACTACAACCACAAGGGTCCCAATGGATTATTTTAATTCCATTCCACCATTATGGATGTGAATTAAAATCATGATAATATTCATGAATATTCTCCTAATATACTCATCAAATCAAGATAGGAGTTTTCATTATGAAATATAAGATATGGCTGTCCAAATTATTAGAATAAATTATTTTTATCTGAGTTCATATTCTTATTCAAAAACCCATTCACATTTCAGCCTTCAGAATAGTAATGATTGAAATAGATATATTACAATTGTTTATTCAAACCACCATAACTTTGGATCCTTAATTCTAATGGCCTAAAAATTTTCTTAGTAGATAGAAGTCATTAATATATACAACTTTGAAGAATATGATATTTTTTATTCATCTTTCTGGATGTCCAAATCATTGATCCATGTGGAGGGGTAGTTTTTGGAATGCAAACAGTACACATCCTTTATCTATATATACATCCCCCTATTCTCTATTCAAGGAGTTGAAATTTTAGAGAAAAGGAGGATAAATGGTCATGACCAAGGCCCTGAAAAGGTCTTGGGATGATTTTCCAAACTCATGTTTTCACTTGATAAACTCTTCCTCCTCTCTTTGATTTCATGTTCTTTCTGTTCATTTTCAATTGTAATTTCATAAGTGTTTGTATTTTTAATTTTGTTTTAATGTATGTTTAATTATTCGTAATATATTATTCTCATATATCTTATTTTGTTTAATATTAATGTTCTTTAAATATTATAAATCAATTTGAAAATCATTCTCTTCATTAACTTTCTCATTCATGAAAAACATTGTTTTTGTTACTTCTCTTTACATTTTGTGTGTGTGTTTGGCACACCATTATTTTCTTGTCTAAGTCTCTTTATTCTATTTTTAATATATCACAAAAAAATTATAACCAGATTATTGACCACCCAAATGGATGAGTAAATCTATCATTTGAGTTATTCATAATTTGAGGATATTAAGTGATTGAGATCCTTCACAAAAAGAATATTCTTTAAATTATTATTGTCCATGTTGAACTTAATGAGTCATGGATTAATGACATGTTTTGTTTAGAATATGGATTTAATGGATTTTTGAAACCAAAACTACAATACCATAAACATGTAAAGATAATGATTAGAAACCTAAGTTAAGTTACGACTTGTATTAAATCTTTAACAATTGGGAATTCTGATCAAAGTCATATTGTGAAGTGGGTATTGATTTAATAAAATATAAAGAAAATCTAAAGGATATCATAAGCTTAAATCCCCAATAATTAATTCACCCCAATATTTATCAATATATTAAATCAATAATCATCCATTATTCAATTTTTTTAAGATCTGCAAACAACCCCCCCCCCCACAATAAAAATACAATCAGCTAAAAATAATTGACAACTAAAAAGTATCATTGTCAAGGATTCGACCTGAGTGTTGATATACACATTAACAGAGCATCAGACACTTGAATGGTTGATAGGCGAAAAGCATCTGTGATTTCATTATTCAATTCCTTATTTAACTTGAATTAAAATATAATAATATTTAAACCTAATTCAAATACCTATGAGATAAATATAACTATTTATATTCTGAATTGAATCATATATCTCATGCACCCCTTTTCACCTATTCTTCCATTCTCTCTCAAACCCCAACCTTTGAACTTCAACCTTTAACCATGATCTTGTGCTATAATGGTGAGTATGAAGCATGATTCTAGTTCTCTATATGATCCATGGCCTTAAAATAAATCAAAAGGCAAGTCATGTCGACCAAAAGAGCCATGAAATCAAATTATTTCATCCTAAATAGTAGTAGCTAAAAATGAAACAAATTCTTCATGGTTTTATTCAATAAAGTCACTATTTTGGAAGGTTATACATGAAAATGGATGGGATGTGTAGTTCTTAGTGAATAAACGACCATTATAACTAATATTGGCTGACAATATTTATCTATATGAAACATTCAAGTTTAGAGATAAGAAATACTTTTTTAGGGCATTGGTAAATGTAAAGGATAATGTTTTCTATTTGAATAATTGGGATAAATTCATTTCAGTTCCTCGCAATAGAATATATAAGTAATATCAAGGTTTTTTCCCCATTTACCATTAAAAATTTATCTTTGAGGATTCCCTTCAAAAGATTACATGGAACGTTACTGTAAGAAGTCAAGATGTAGTAGAACTATATGGGGGAATGAGGAGTTATTTTCAAGTTCATCCAATATATATTGTGTCTGGGGTAGGGGGTATCAGTGTAATGAGGTATCAAGAAATTTTCATCTGGTATCTCATGAAAAGAGGATACATGATAAACCTATGTATATATCACATGGTACATATTGTGTGGTTATGAAAGCATGATTATATGTTAAATTAACTTATTTATCCAAAGTTTATTTATTCAATTCTAGTATCAAGAGGTATTATTGCTGACAGAGAAGAAAAATTGACTCAGTTTGGTGGTTTTTATATCATTTAAAACATTTATAGAATAATTAATGTTAATTGTAACCCTAGGTTAAATGAATGGGTAGTGGATATTGAGAAAAATTATGAGAAATTTAACCCGATGAAGATTACATATAAACTAAGATATTTTGTAGATCCTGGATTAGAACTAGATGAGGTAGTAGTTCACTCTTCTAATGATTAAGTGGTAGATGTTGAAGTTGATGTTGACGAATAAGTTGTGGATAAAAAATAAAACATTGTTTTTTCTCAATTAGGGAGTGAACCTGATACATTTAGGAGATCAAATGTCTCATTTGGCCCCATGGATATCCTCTTTCTTTATCATCTAAGTAATGTTTGTTGGGTGATGATAACATGGATTCAAACACTAAAATTTCAAATAGTGCATAATTTAAGGATGTTACTTCATAGATTCTAGATGATACAACATTGTTATATGATACCTCTTTATATGATGTGGATAGTGAATCTGAGGATAAATAACATAATCTATTGACCACTATTTCTAATTCAAATAGAGCGATTAGTGGATATTGGTATAGTAACTCACAATAGTTTTTAGTTAGTATAGTTACTAGAATTCTATAAGAGATATATAAAGTGGATGGAGGTTATAAGGGTGCACCAGCAAAGGGGATAAGTTTGTAGCTTTAATTGATCTTTGATATCCCTATTCGTATTTAAATGTTGTTGATAATGATGGAAGTAGTCCACTATATCATGGTGGAATTCCCATTTATATTACTCCAAGGTATCCTAAGGGATATTTAGTGTAAATGATAGAAAAATGAGAGATTATAAAGACATTTCCTTCAATAGTTTCTAAAAAAGATGAAGAAGAAGAAGGTTTTTGTTTCCTGCTTAATGAGGAAAATGTTCATTAGGATATCTCAACAGTTAGATTAGATATGTTTTCACCTCCTCATATTTCTCCTCCTCATTCCAGTCTCCTGAACATATATAATTTAGAAGAATTTAAGTGATATATTTTATCTGGAAATTGGTGGTTTTCCAAAGGATTATTCTTTCCTTTATAATATTATCAAAGGATATGATATATCCTTTATTATTTTATTAGGTGTTTAACATATCTAACCTTAATTGTTTTTTTAATATTATATTTGGAAGTGGATAATGAGAAGTCAGTAGAGAAGATTTGTGTTATCAAATATACTTTTGAAGTTGTGAGGATATACCTAACATAGAGATCTTTATTAGTACTTAGAATGATGGAATCACATTCTATTGATAGAGCCTCTTCTTTAAGAGTTCCTCCTCCACATGATCCTTCTAGAATTAATTATAATATGATTAGAAGTATTTTTTGAGAACATATATAGAGTGTTTTGGAATATTCTTCTACATCTCACCATAATGATATTAGATAGATCAAATATCATGGATATAATATCAATAAACTTGTTAGAGAATTCCAAAATTAAGCTCGAAGTGGTAGAGTAACTATAACCAAATATATCAAGTATAATATTTCAAGGTTTTTATGAAATTTTTTTTCTCAATTCACATTTAATGATTTTGGAAGAGAATCAATGGTTTCCTCTTATTACTAGGGTATTTAGGGAAAAAGAGAGTCAGTTTAAGGAGTTATCCCTACTTCTAAAAGTGTTTATGGATGAGAATATTGAATTTATTTAGATGATAGAGAGTGATGGTAGAATCATCACCACATTTGTAGAGATGATGGATTCATCTCTATACTCTTCTGATTCTGTAGTGACTTCTCCTCATATCATTCCTATGGATGGATTAGTCTCTAACCATATTTATGTATCTCTTTAGTCTACATCCATTATAGTTAGTTCTTTTAGATGTACAACTATTGAATCTCTGATACAGATAAGTTCAGTTGCATCCTAAAATGTGTTCAGACATTCCGTATCCCCCTACTCCTGCACCTATTATAGGTTGAAATAGAAAATAACAAGTTGTTTCTAAATCCCTTCATGATGAGGGTAATTTAGACACTATCTTGGATTTGATATAGACATTTTTTGTCATTTTTTTCAACTATTTGTCTTATGTATATGAAAACTCAGTACTCTTTATTCATTTTACTATGCTACATTTTATCTTCTATCTATATTTTTTATAATACAAAATGCAGAGAATATGTATAATGTGGAGGATCACCCTTATCATTCTAGGGATGGATTATATGTTGGAATAGAACGTGCCACATGTTACTTGTGTCTCTCAAGGTTTGGTGTCACCTCCTCTGGAGAGATCTGTGGTAAAGAAGAATCCATTGAAATTCTTGGTTGGTGATGGTCCTCTATCGACATCCTTAGGGTCTAAATAAATTAGGGATCCAATATTTGGGCTTTCTTCTACCTCCATTAGTGATGGACTTACCAGTATTCCAGCCATTCATTTAGAGACTTATTTCTCTGATAGGGTTGATGGATGTCCAATGGTGGTTATGTCTATAGAAGAACTTAATAAAGTTGTGGTATTCCATGATCTCTTTCTAATGGAAATATTTAGTCATGAAAAAACCTCTCAAAATTTTTCAATGATGTTTGTTAACTTTTGGGGTCTCATCCTGCTAGTGGCAGTTTTGATTATTTCAATATCGGATTTAGATGTTTATTTTTTTAATTGGGCATACTTTGTGAAGGAATGTCCCACAGGGAGAATAGGCATTATGGATTTTGGAATTTTCAAATTTCCCATTGGTCTGGGGTAGGTCCTTATGGGAAAGAGTTGAGTTTTTATACAGTGTGGATCTGACTTCCTAGTCTTCCCCTCTCTCCTAAAAATCCCTCTATATTGCAATCGATAGGGAATGATTTGTGATGTTTTCTTTAAATGAATAAGTAAACTAGGATCCTTCAAACTGATTCATGTCCTCGCTATCAAGGAAATATTTTTGGATGGATATTGAAATTTTGAGATTATTACTCATGTTCCTTACACTTGGTTATCCTTTCAAACCATTCAGGTATTTGCGTCACCTGTCACCTCTTCCATGATGACCTTATTTTCCCTAATAAATACTAAATATAATGGCTCTAGAATTATTGATTCCCTGATGTCACTTCTTCTTATGGATTATTTGGTTCTTAATCATTATTTTGACTCCTTGGATCTTCAAAGTTCTTTCATTTCGACAGATGACCCTCTTCTCAATATATGCCGAAGGCAGTGTTGGAAGAGATTTATGAATCTTAGAATTCAACAGAGAGGTTGTTGATAGTCTCTTTATTCCCAAAGGGGGTTCCGCTGAGGTGTCAATCTCTTTTATTCCTCTAGGTTAGTAGGTTTTTTTCCAAGTGGATCAGAGGACAGAGTGGAGATGCCAACTTCCACATGATCAATGTTTCGGAAGATGGCAATCAATGTTTTTTCCTCTAATGGGGTGTATCTGACACCTCAAACTCATTTTTATTGATCCATTATCATGCTATATATGAAAATAGAGTTGAAGGACCTAGTGGAGGAGGGTCTTAAATAGGATCTAAGAAGGGAAAAAGTGTGACATTGTTTCATCCCATAGTGCATAGCAGATGCATCTATCAATCCAAAACAAGAGAGGAAACAACAAAAATTTTGACACATATGTTAAGTACATTAGGGAATAAGTCCATTTCACATGTTATTTAAAAGTTTTTGCTTTTAATATAGAATGATCAGTGTTTAGTAGAACATGTGAAAAGTCCCTTTATTTCCTTGGAGTCTCAACCATAAAATCCTTCCATTACGGTAGTTCTAGAACCTCCAAAAGTTAAGTATCATTTCTCATGCTTAATTAAAATCATAGATTTTGGTTGCTACATGCATGAAGAACCTTGAAATAGTCTTATATGTATTTTCTAGAAACATGGAATGTCAGTGGAGAATTTGGGGTATTTTAGAAATACAATTACTAAAAAAATCAATGTAGGAGGCAATGAGTTTTTCTTATCTTTTGTTTATTACAATTACGAGGTCTCTAGGAAAAGGAATCTTCAACAATTGTTATTTTTGTTTCAAGTATGTAATATCCCATGTTTTATAGGGGTGAAATCAATACGATTATATAGGTTTCCAAAAAAATATGAGGAACATGATCCTCTCTCACAACCACGCAATATTTCTAATAATTTATGGAATCTTAGGGGATTTGGATATGAATTTTTCTAGAAGCAATTTCATGTGGTGCAACAATCATAAAGAGACCAAAAAAATCTATAGTAGGCATCATTTCTTCCTCTCCAACCCACTATGTGTATATTTTTTCACTCTAGCTTCAATCACGCACCTCATCATATTTTTGTATGAGTTTTCCCCCCTTTTAGTGGTTTTAAATAAGAAGGACCAGATATGCCATAAATTATTTTATTCTATTATCTGGATCCATAAAAATTATTTCCTCAAGATGGTTAAAGGGTCATGGTATTAGCCGGAGATGATTTCTACATGGTTTAGTCTTGTGTAACGTTTTTGTTACCTGAGAAGAGACATATAGAAGTGTTCATATAACAAAAATGATAAGGAATTAAGTTTATAAGGGGTACAAGGAGATATCAATAGGCTTGATTAAAACCTACAAAATAATTATAATGAAGAGATGTTTGTATCCTTGAATAAAAAGATGAGTATTTGGAGTGAAAATTTATTGGAGATTGAGAGGGTTTGTAAGAAAAAATCCAGAGTGCTATGGCTAAAAGAGCGGGATAGGAATTGTAAGAACCCGGATCTTCTTTTCATGTTTGTTTTTACCTTTATAGTAATTTTTTAGAAAAAGAGAAAAATCTGGAAATTTCCAAATTGCACGCCGTGTACTTCAATGATGCGCCATGTCGTGTCCCGACCACACACACAGTGTGTAAGGGCGATGTGGAGGCTGTTTAATGCAAAGTATGAAAAGTCCTAGTACACACCGTGTACTCCAAAATTACACGCCGTGTACTCTCTTTTTTTCATTAAAAGGACTGGGGTCACGCCTCATTGACGGAAACATCTCCTTCATCAGGTTCATCGACCGAGAGCACCTTGTACGGCCGCAAACGTCCTCTGAGCCCCCGATCCTCCGTCTGTTTGCCGAATCAACTATCGTTGACTACGTTGGAACCACAACGGTGAGATATTCCTTCTTCTTGAGTTTTATTCCATGATTTTCCCGCTTTCTTAAGATATCTTGGGTTGAAAGTTTTGTGCATTTTCATAAATCTACGTCATTCTAAGGAGAATCAAGCCTCGTGGTTCATGTATAATGATCTCCTAGCACCAAGGTATGTGGTTTGTACCTTACCTTTCGAATTCTTTTAGTTTTATGTAAAAATTCCCACCAATAACCATGAACGGGGTATTGCGTGTTTACCATTTTTTGACCGTAATACTTGTTTTCCATGCCTTGTGACCGTAGGATGGAATGATATTCTTGTCATGCTGATGTTCTGTAGAATGGTTATCCAAGTAGATCATTAGGTGAACTTGGGCCTTATAGCATTATTATGCACTGACTAGCACAAGACCATGAGAACCTGGTGCTATAGACTATAACGGATAGACTGAGTGAGCTTCCCAAAGAGTCTTTAATAGTATAGACCATGGGACGGTAGACCGAGTGAGCTTCCTCAGAGAGTCTTGGTTATTATAGACTACAGGGGATAGATCGAGTGAGCTTCGCAAAGATTCTTGGATATTACAAACTACACGATGGTTGACTGAGTGAGATTCCTCAGAGAGTCTTTACTTTTTTGAATTTCCTTAAAACCATTCTAGGCTAGAAAAGGAATTGACTGAGGGAGATTCCTTAGTGAGTCTATCATAAAGCTAATACTATAGGATTAATTGACCGAGTGAGCTTCCTTATAGAGTTTCTAGACCTCTTGGCTATAAGAGGGTTAGACCGCGTGATCCTCCTCAGAGAGTCCCTGACTACCCTGGACTATAAGGGGAATTGACTGAGCGAGCTTCCCTAGAAAGTCTTATAATTTCTTATGACCAAAACAGAGGGGTTAGGATGAGTTCACTGCCTAGAGGGTTGTTGGTACTTCTTGGATATGACTAGAGGGGTTGGCTGTGAGTACATTCCAAAGGGGTTCCTATTGTGGTTAGCTATTTGCTTCACTACTGCTTGTTGTTCTGTGGATTGATTACTGTTGTATATCATCCTGTTATTGCTTACCAATTACTGCCTTTTGTTTATTGTTCCCGTTTACTGCTTACTGTACTATTACCTTCCATATGATTACTGACTGTTAGTCACAGATCTTCAGGTGTTAGCCTACTAGGATTTAGTCTCACACCCTATTTGGGCCATGCTTTTGGGCCCAAACAGACTATGTTGTTGTAGGTATAGACAAGGTAAAGTGCCCTTCTACTTCTGGAACCTGATTACTTTGGATCAACAGAGAATGGGATGCAGCCTAGGCTTGCGATGCTAAGGATCTGTTTATCATTTCTTTTGTACTTGTTTTGGTACTGTTTGTATTTATAGCATTTTGGCCTTTTTGGCTATTTTCCTAGATATGTATCATGAACCAACTCATATATACATATGTGCTCCAGTGGTTTATTGTTTAGTCTTCCACAGTTTACTTGTGCATTGTTGTGGGATATTACTTCTTCTGCTATTGCATGTTTGTTTACTTCCGTTATGTACTCTGCCAATGGGGGAATTGTTTCCCCACTATCACACACAAGGCCCTCGCTGCTAGTCGGCAGCCTCTGGCATTTAGGGAAATGCACTTAAGGCCATGTGACCAACCGAGTACGGGGAGCCTTTGGGTGGATTCCGGAACCAAGATGTTACAAAGGGGTATCAGAGGAATTCTTTTCTCTTGATTTACAGTTTGGAGCCTTTAGCTAGGGATAGGACAGATTCGGTACTTGTTAATAAGATGTGCCCTGGAATAGCTAACCCGTGTACAGGGAAAATCCAATCTACCTCGTTATTGAAGTTTTCTGGTTTGAGATTTTATGGTTGATATGATTTCACCTAGAGTGATTCACATGCCTTATGTTGTTATTATTGTGCTAGTGCGGTTCTATTTCTGTCGCAACCTGATGATATGAGGGTATTCCATCTCATGCATCATATAGGAACTTGATATAAATCACATGCCATGCATTCCTGCCATTCCATCTAGGGTACATTAGCGATTTCATGTTGTTGTGATAGACGTTGTGTAGATTATGCATGTTTTTGTGATAGATGCTTTGATAGAATCCCTGCATTTTGATATAGAAATTGTTTATATTATTCCATGCTTAAATGAATGCCAAATTTTGGTTCTCGAGGTGTTATGGTCCCTCATAAATCAGAACATGGTGGATCATTGACTTGTTTTCCTTGTATATGATATGTAGAAGATTCCAAGATTTGATTTGCGTGGAGTATGGGCCCTCACGGGTCGGGATTTGGCACCTTCATGCTTGCTTTTCAATGCTTTTTGGGCTTCGGTGCAGTTTCTGAGCTACTGCCTGGAAAAACCCAGAATACACAACATGTACTATATGACTACATGCTGTGTAGTTTTTAAACCGTGTCACTAACTGTGTGAGAAGGAACACGATGTAGTGAAAATATTTTCAGAAACATGTCATGTACAGTCATCACACGCCTTGTAGTAGTGAGCCGTGTACCCAGTCGTGTCACTAACAACATGGGTTAGGGGAGCTCGTGAAAAACACATCGTGTTTTGTATAAACACGTTGTGTAGTCTCGTTCTAGGTACCCGTCCGTGTGACTAACAACATGGGTCAGTTTTATCTCTCTTATACATGCCGTGTTTGTTCGGAACACGTCGTGTAAGGGCCAGCCGTGTAGCCGGCCGTGTAACTAACAACACGGGTCATCAAAACCTCGTCTAGTACACTCCATGTCCTTGGTGAACACACAGTGTAGTCTAGGGTAAAGAGGACCGTGTGAGCTAACCGTGTAAGGAGACTTGGGAAAGGGAATGGAGGTGAAGTACACGTCGTGTGTAGAGGACCACACGCCATGTAGTCTGGTTTGTTACCCGACCAGAGGTGGGAAAGTACAGGCCTGTGTTTCAAGATTAAGAGGATAGGTCAGGTAGTGTTTATACACACCGTATAGTTTTGTTTTTTAGAACATGCTTTTTCTTTTCTCATTATCCCGTTTTGTACTCTTGTGTTCTCTGTCCTTGATAATACTGATCTAAGGTATGCTTTTGATCATTCAGAGCTATGCCTCCGAGACATCCTTTGGTCGTACGTCAAATGCCAAACAGTGATCAGACACTGGATATGGCTGATTAGGGATCTCCTGTAGATCCTCCTGCTGTGACAGCCTTGGAACCAGCAGTTATACCCATTGCTGGCACCGATGCCCAGTTCAGGGATGAATTCCTGAGGATGATGCATACCTTCCAAGGAGCGCCGCCTCCTGCCCCGTCGATGGCAGAGTTGAAACTAGTTTCCCAGCGGTATCATCCTCCTACTTTATCAGGGGATGGAGGACCCCAGGCTTCCAAGTAGTTACTAGAGGCCATGCTAACGATCTTCGAGCATCTAGAGATTCCTCTAGAGAAGATGGTGAATCTTGTACTTACATGCTCAGAGACACCGCCAAGAGGTGGTGGGAGGTGATATCGCAGTCAGAGAGCCAGTAGAGTATGACATGGGATGATTTTTGGTGCATCTTCTACAATTACTTCTATCTAGAGACCTTGAGGGCCGACCGAGCCCGGGAGTTTATGAGTCTTGAGCAGGGTACTATTTCTGTTATGGAGTACTCGTCTCGTTTTACCGAGCTGTAGCACTTCACGCCGATTCTAGAAGGTGATGAGTTGTTCCTTTCTAGGAAGTATGAGGATGGTATTAGGTAGGATATCCGTTCCCATGTGAATATCTTCATATTGACTTTGATATCATCTATCATCAAATAGGCACTGATCACTGCGCACAATCAGAGAGATTCTGGAGTAGTGAGCCAGTGCGGTTCGACATCCAGAGTTAGTGTCCCTTCTACTGATAGCAGGAAGGGCCACATGGAGTCTACTCGAGGTGATCGGGGTAGGCAGAATTTATCTTCAGGCAGCCAAGTTGTATGCTACCAGTGAGGTAGTAGTGGTCATACTAGGCCTTAGTGTCAGATAGACCTAATGGAGTGCCGATATTACGGCAAGATGGGCCATCTTCAGTGTTTTTGTTAGATCTTCTCGCCTACATCTGGTTGTAGGGGTTCTTCTATAACCCCGCGTACACGAGATGTATTGCTAGTGTCTCACCAGTCTCAGAACTTGAGTTCTTCCGGACATTCAGGCCGAGGTGGAGGTCTCGACCATGGTGGTCAGTCACTAGGTTACCAACGACATCAGAGTGGATCATCTCAGAGTGGTCAGCCAGGGGCACAGGGCCGTGGGATAGGCCAGAATTTCACTGTGGAGTAGACCCTTCAGGAGCAGGACCTCGGACCTTCTACAGTTTGAGGTATGATCTTAGTAGCCTCATTTTTATCTTCCGCTCTTTTTGATACTAGTGCTTCACATAGTTTTATCTCTGTTGTTGTTGTGGAGATCCTTGGGCTCTGTATCGTTTCGTCTGGTGACATGTTGACTCTTGATACACTGTTGGGAAGAAGGACGTCTAGTGTATTCCAGTGCAGAGAGTTCCCTCTGGAGGTTGGTGGGTGTCACTTCATATGGGACCTCTATGATCTAGAGATGACATGATATGATTTCGTTCTCAGTATGGACTGGTTAGTTCCCTTTCAAGCAGTGTTGATTGCTATCACTGCAGGGTGAGTTTCATATCACTAGAGGGAAGATATTTTCTTCATAGAGGCGAGTGGGATGTCCAGGCAGTTAGAGCTGGACCAGAGCATCATGGGCTAGGAGGAGTTACAGCCCAGATTTACAGTCATTATCTGGATGACCAGGGGACTTCATAGTTATACTTTATTCATGTGGTGGATCATTTCAGGGATGTCTTTCTAGAGGACATTTCGGGTTTTCCTTCGGAGTGTGAGGTAGACTTTTCAATTGAGCTTGTGCCAGGAGTGGAACCGGTGTCAATTCCTCCTTATAGGATGGCTAAAACTGAGTTTCAGGAGCTAAAGAAGTAGTTGGAGGAGCTTCAGGAAAAGGGTTTCATCCGACCCAGTACTTCTCCATGGGGTTCACCTGTCCTATTTGTGAAGAAGGCAGACAACACCCTTAGGCCTTGCGTGGATTATCATAAGTTTAACCAGATGACGGTCAAGAACTGATATCCCTTGCCGGGGATAGATGACCTCTTCGATCAGATTAGTGGAGCCCGAGTGTTCTCAAAGATTGATTTGGGATCCGATTATCATCAGTTGCACATTAGACCAACATACAAACCTCGTACAACCTTCAAGAGCAGGTACAGTCTATACGAGTATACGGTCATGCATTTCAGTCTCACGAATGCACTAGAAGATTTTATGGAACTGATGAAATGAGTGTTCCATCCATACTTGGATTCATTCATGGTGGTTTTCATGGACGAAATCTTGGTGTACTATCACACTCGACACGACCATTCTACCCATCTTGAGATCATTTTCAGTACACTGAGAGAGAATCAGATTTATGCTAAACTCTCGATGTGCCACATTTGGATGGATCAGATTCACTTCTTGGGCCATGTTATCTCAGAGGAAGGAGTATCAGTGGACCCAGAGAAAGTGAGAGCTATAGTTTCCTGGGAGGAGATGAATAACTTCTTTGAGATGCTGAGTTTTCTAGGGATGGATGGATACTACAGGAGCTTTATTCAGGACTTCTCATTCCTAGTAGCACCATTGACAGGTCTGACAAAGAAAGGGAAAATGTTCTTATGGTCAGATTCTTGTGAGTCAGCCTTTCAGGAGATGAAAGGGAGGTTTAAGCCAGCACCGATAATAGTATTGCCAAATCCAGGCAATAGCTATACCGTTTACTGTGATGCTTCAGTTATTGGACTGGGAGTTGTGATTATGTAGGGAGATGGAGTTGTCGCGTATGGGTCTCAGAAGTTGAGGCCACATGAGATGAACTATCTAATGCACGATCTGGAGTTAGCAGCTTTTGTTTATGCCTTACGCATTTGGAGACATTACCTTCTGGGAGAGCACTTTTTTGTGTTTACCAACCACAAGAGTCTCAAGTATATATTTACTCAGTGTGATATGAATCTAAGATAGTGCAGGTGGGTTGAGTATCTTCAGTCCTTCGACTTTGATCTTGCCTATATGCTTGGAAAGGGAAATGAAATGGTTGATGTGTTGAGGAGAATAACTCATATTGAAGCAGTTCAGGAGGCCAGCAGTGAGTGGTAGCTTATGGCTCTATTCTATGAGATGCATTTGGAGGTCCACGAAAGGTAGGGATAGAATTTTATATCTTTTATAGCTGTTAGCTCTGCCATTCTTGATCGGGTACAGATGAGGCAGCTATCAGACTCAGAAGGCCTAGTCCTGTAGGAGAGTTTGTCAAGAGAGGACCCTCTTCCTGGATGGAAAGTGGGCGAGAATGAGATCTTGCATTTCCAGGGACGCATATGGGTGCTAGCAGACATACATGAGGAGCTTATGTGGGATATTCATTCCTCTGTTTGGGATGTTCATCATGGAATTACCAAGATGTATTAGGATCTTCTTCATCAGTATTGGTGGCCAGGTATAAAGATAGATGTTGTTGGGTTCGTCATGAGATGTTCTACTTGTCAGCAGGTGAAAGCAGAGCATCAGCGACCAACAGGGATTTTATAGTAGTTACCCATTTCTGAGTGGAAATGGAACGATGTCGCGATGGACTTAGTGACTGGGTTACCAATGTCACCTCGAGGGAGTGATGCTGTTTGGGTTGTCATCAACCGACTTATGAAGGTTTCCCACTTCTTGCAGATCAATGAGTCCTTCAGTGTTGATGAGCTAGGTTGGTTGTACATCCGAGAGATTGAATGTCTGCATTGAGTTCCACACTCCATTTTCTCAGACATGGATGCACGTTTTACTTCTCAGTTCTGGTAGGGGCTTTAGAAGGCTTTGGGTACATAGGTACTTTTGAGTATAACATATCATCCGCACACAGATGGCCAGTCCGAGCGTATGATTCAGGTGCTTGAGGATATTCAAAGAGCTTGAATTCTAGACTTTGGAGGTTCTTGGGAGAAGTATATTCCTATTATGTAATTTTTCTATAACAACAGTTTTCAGGAGAATATTTAGATGGAACGTTACGAGGCTTTGTACGGTATTCCATGCTGATCACCTTTGTGCTGGCTGGAGGTAGGATAAGCAGCTTTGATGGGACCTCGTATTGTTCAAGAGACCTCAGAGTAGATAGAGTTGATTCAGAAGAGTATGGCTACAGCACAGTCTCGATTGAAGTCTTATGTTGATCAATGGATATGACCTCTGGAGTTAGAGGTTAGGGATCAGGTTTTCCTGCATGTCTCACCAAGGTTGGGACACAAGAGGATTCAGAGACAGGGTCAGCTTTCACCACCGTACATCGGGCCATTTGAGCTGTTGGAGAGAGTTGGTCTGGTTACCTATCAATTGTAGTTACCTCAGAGGTACTGGGTTATGCATGACATCTTCCACGTTTCTCATCTTCGATGTTACTTTTTCAGACCCATCTCATGTCTTTCAACCTGAGGATGTTGAGCTCGAAGCGGATGCGTCATTTGAGAAGCATACTATCTAAATTGTCGATCGTAGTAAAAAGGTTCTATGTGGCCGGTCTTTTCCTCTAGTATGGGTGTTATGGATGCACGGGCGAGTACAGAACGAGACCTTGGAGAGGGAGGCCGATGTACAATCGTAGTGGTCGGAGCTATTCGAGGTATCCTCTTCTACGCCCCGCTAGGAAAATTCAAGGAAAGATTTCTATAAGGGGGAAGTTTGTAAGAACCCGGATATCCGTTTTATGTATGTTTTTCCTTTTCGACTTGTTTTTTGAGAAAAAGATGAAAATCTGAAAATTTTCAAAGTACACGTCATGTAGTTTATAAGTACACGCCGTGTACTTTGATGATGCGCCAGGCCGCGTAATGGCCATGTCCCACCCACACACATGGTGTGTAGGGGCGATGTGGAGGCCACCTAAAGCAGTGTACAGAAAGGCCTAGTACACTCAGTGTACTCCAAAAGTATAGACTGTGTACTTTGTTTTCATTAAACGGACCAGGGTCATGCCTAATCGATGGAAATGTCTTCTTCTTCAGGTTCTTTGACCGAGAGTGCCCCGTAAGGTCACGAACATCCTCTGAGCCCCCAAGCCTTCGTCTGTTTGCCGAATCGACCACTATTTATTGCAGTGGAACCGCAGCGGTGAGCTCTTCCTTCTTCTTGAGTTTCATTCCATGATTTTCCCTATTTCTTAAGATATCATGGGTTGAATGTTTTGTTTGTTTTCGTAGATCAATGTCGTTCTAAGGAGAATCAAGCCTCGTGGTTCAAGTAAAATTATATCTTAGAACCAAGGTAGGTGGTTTGTGCCTTACATTTTGAAGTCTTTGAGTTTTATGTGCAAATTCCCACCAATACCCATGAACAGGGTATTGTGTGTTTACCTTTTTTCCCATGTTGTGTTCTTGCCTTGCTTGTGTTCTTGTGTAGAGGTAATTTGATCTTGTATGAGGATAATTGTTGTTCTTGGATGTTCTTCCAATTCCTTGTTCTTGTTATGACCATTGGGTCTTGTTAACCTTTGACCGTTATACCTGTTTTCCATGCCTTGTGACCAATGTATGGAATAATATTCTTATCGTGCTGATGTTCTGTAGAATGGTTAGCCAAGTAGCACTTTAGGTGTACATGGGCCTTATAGCATTATTATTCACTGACTGGCATGGGACCGTGAGAACCTGGTGCTATAGACTATAAGGGATAGACCGAGTGAGCTTCCCAGAGAGTCTTGAATATTATAGACTACAGGAGGGTAGACCGAGTGGGCTTCCTTAGAGAGTCTTGGTTATTATAGACTACATAGGATAGACCGAGTGAGCTTCTCGGGGAGTCTTGGATATTATAGACTACAGGAGGGTAGACCGAGTGAGCTTCCTCAGAGAGTCTTTACTTGTTTAAATTTCCTTAAAACCATTCTAGGCTAGAGAAGGAATTGAATAAGTGAGCTTCCATAGAGAGTCTGTGATAAACCTGAGACCATAGGAGGAATTGACCGAGTGATATTCCTTAAAGAGTTTCTAGACCTTTGGGCTATAAGAGGGTTAGACCGCATGATCTTCCTCATAGAGTCCCTGACTACCCTAGACTATAAGGGGAATTGACCGAGTGAGCTTCCCCAAATAGTCTTATAATTTCTTATGACCAAACTAGAGGGGTCAGGCTAAGTGCACTTGTAACATCTCAGGTAAATAAAAAATATCAAATTTTCATATTTATTAATATTTTTGAATAAAATATTAATATTAATTTAAACTGAATGCTATGTTCAATGGTGTACCCAATATGCAACAATGAGTTTCTTTGAAATCTTACGTTGCACACTAATAATTTGAATATATTATTTTAAATGCTAGTGAACGCCTAGCCATTGTAATTAAAGGAATGAACAGAACTAACTACTAAATGATTATATATTCTTGTCAAATATTTTTTCATTTATCTAAATAAATGATAGAGTCGTAAAATGAAAATGAATCCAATTTTAACAATAAATCTTCTAATATTATTTAAAAGGTCGATTAACTTCCTTTTGATGGAGAACCCTTTTTAAATATAATTTTTAAAATTTAATATGTTATATTTGACAAAATAAAATTATTTTTTAGAATCGGGACATCAAAATTTACTTTGTATAAATTTTTGGTATTTTTCCGATAAAGTTCATTTTTTTAACGAATAGTTTAAAATGCTGTATTTTAATTCAAAACCTCATTTTAGTCTAATTTTTTATATGGTCTGATTATCTTTTTAATTGGATTTAAAGTGTAATCAAAATATATTTTCACCATTTAATCCAATTGTATTAATTTGAATTAATTTCTCTTTGAAATTGGACATAAACAAGTATCAATCTTTTAATAGATTTTGTTTCTTAAAAACACGCTATTTGTTTTGACTGCATGAATTGATTATAAAATTAATTAATGCAACTTATATATATGGAATTTGGTAAAATTGATATCATTTTTGAATTTGGAATATCAAATATATCTTAGGGTGAATGTTTGGTATATTTCTGACAAATGTTCATTTTCAATGAATAGTGAAAAATACTGCATTTTAATTCAAAATTGCCTTTTCATGAAAATTATTTATATAGTTATATGGTTATTTTAATTAGTTTTAATATTTAATTTAATTATTTTTTTATCATTTAATAAAATTTTGTTCATTGGATGTAATTTCACTTTTAAATTGGACGTAAAAACAAATCAGTCTTTTGATAGATTTTACTTCTTAAAAACCCATCTTTGGTTTTCACAACGGGAATTATTTTAAATTAATTACTACAATTTCTGTGTTTCGAATTTGATAAAATGGATTCCATATTTGGAATCATAAGTTCCAAATTATGTAATTAAGACTCTTTTGTTTTTGGACATTATGAGTAATAACGACGGTAATTATCTTTAATTATCGTGTTTAATTAGTAACCGGGTAGTTAAGGGTAATAAAACAATATCATAAAAATATAAAATGACCCCAACATGGGTACTAATTATACTGGTGGTATCATGGACGACCATGGGATTCCTTGTTCCAACCTTGAGACCCCATGGAATCACTTTAGTGTGATAGTGACCCGTTTATCATATTTTGTTTAGAAAAGAAAATGTAACCAAAGTATGTAACACCTAAGTAAAACGATTTTAATTTTGTCCACATAAAATATATCTTAGACTATAAATAGTAATTTGAAATTTAAAAATATTTTCTAAATCATAGTATTTTTTTTATAATTTTTTTACATTAAATAAATTAATTTATTTATGACACCATGATGATGCATCAATTACCTCATTAATGAACGATTTAAATAAAATGAAACGATAATGTAAAATATAAGACTTAAACTTGTCAAAAACCAATTGGATGAGTGTATTTCAAACCCATATCACCTAATCCTCAAAATATATCTTTTTGGGACCTTTAAAATCCGAAAATAATTTTAAAATAAAGTGACATTTCATGACTTTCCAAGAGTGCCCCTCCTCTCTCTTTTGAAAGGCCCCCACCTTTACCCCCTTACCCACACCTCTCAAGCCTTTGGATCGACCAAAATCTCCTAATTTTATCTCTCCACATCCCTATATTCATCCTAGAAGCCTTACCTTATGAAGAATTCTCTTCAAGAAACCCTTTTGGTTCAAACCAAATAGAGTTACCCGATTTAAAGGCAATGTCCTCTTTTATGTTATTATGTTTTATTTTGCTTCTACAACCCCCTAAACTATTTTTATAGCTTTATTTTGTAACAAAACCAGTATCTTCAATATACTAGTATGTTCTTATGATAAGTATTCAAGATAAACTTACACACACCTCCCTCTAATGGTTAAGAACATACTGTTTCTGTGGATGGTGAACTGCCTCACGAAACGATGATTGTTTTATCTTCTCCTACCACCTCTCATGGTGGCCATTATGATGGAACTATATTTATTTATGAAATATATTATATTTATTTCCTCTCTATTCTTATGTATTTTACATTTAAAACATACCTTTATTCTGTTCATGTTGTGCAAATGCGATAATTTCATTTGAGGAAGTGCGGACTACCGCCCCCTCAAGTGATGTGACTCGTTCATGCAATACATGGAATGTATAAATAATGAAATTAATGAACTTATGTGACCTATATAACATATATATTATAATTTAATTTTAATATATATATATATATATATTTCTCTTAGTTTTAATTCCATTAAATACGAAATATAAATGAAAGTAGTGCTCATGCGTACATACGACTTACCGTCTCCAGGAATGGTGCATTTCATTTCTTACCTATAAATGTTATGTAATATTATAAATTAAAGTATTTACTAGATATATATTATATATATGATATCTACATCATGAATATAATTCTGGATATAATGGATATTTTACCACATGAACAACTTGTAATTATAAGAAGTTTTTTTTTGACTCAAGTACCAATGATCGACAAAATGACCGTTATTAACATAAATAATTACATAATGTTCATAACATTGTAATAAGTGATATATAATGAATAATTAACTTAAAAAGGGTTCTTAGGAAAGTATAAATTAACTATAGTTTATTATTCAGGAGATTAAAGAACGATCAAGTCAAGTCGGACACGAGGTAAGGGATCCTACCTCTCTCTTTCTTTTTAATTACTCTCTTTTATGTGATTTATTTTAAGCTCATCTTTCTTATGTTTGGGGATGTTATTTTATATTCCTAATACTATGATTTTTATGTTAATATTATGAGATACCATATTTGATCTCATAAACCCATTTTTGGAAGGTTTAAGTGGCGCCATTAGGCTGCCGAGTTTTCGTAAGGGATTTTTTAACTCACTTTTATTCCCGTGAGATTTATTCTACATATTCCACCATTTCCTTTTAGTGGTGTATGTACTGACCATTATTCTACTCTTTGTGTAATATAATTTAGTTTATGGGTATTTTCATAAATGTTGTATAGTCCTTCTTTCATAGGGTGTACGTTTTGAAATTTACCCAAGTCAGTAAGGGAACCTTTCGCCCTACTATTTTTAAAAGACTTATTTTTGTTTTATCTTTTAATTTACATATTCTTATGTTGGGATATGTTCTTATATATCCTTATTTCTTTAAATTTGATGTCCAAGTGATGATATAACCTTTATATCTCTCATCAACACTTTTTCTAAAATTTTATGTGATGTCGTTAGGCTATCTATTTTTTGCAAGGGAACTTCTTAACCCAATTTCAATTCTTTGGGTTTAACTTATACTTCTTGATTATTCCATTCTATGAATATGTGTGGATGACCTTTGATTGTTTTACACTTAATATCCACTTATATTGGGTGTATTTATACTTGTCACACATAATTATGTAATTGATTTATCCCTAATCTATGGATACCAACTTTGAAAGGGACTTCGTCTCAATCTCCATTAATTGAGGAATATTTTGTTTTATACACAACTTACTTTTATATGGTGTATAAACCCATTTTACCTTTACATTTATTCAAAAAGGAATCTTTTTTATAAGAAGTGTTTTACTAAAAGAGAAAAGGGAATGTTTTTTTTCGTATGTATGCGGTGACAATGACTTCTCCACCGCCGTGACCATTATTTGAGTTTCAACTTCCTCTACAAGCCATAATTTTGTTTAAATGAATAATAAATACCATGTTTTAATTTTCTTTTATTTTGGTATTTAAAATGGTTCTTATAATTTTTTTATTATATCAATGTGTTGTATTTATATCTTGTAATTGAAATGTGGAAATGTTATGTTTCCTTTAGGCATGTTTTATATGAAACGATTATGTTATAGTTCTTGGGAATTGTTTCTGAAGACGGGTGGTTCCGTGATAAACTAAGGCCGGGTGAGCCCGATATAGCTCCCCAATGCATTGGGTAACGCAAAGGAGTCAAAATCTAAGGTTTCTCCGAAGAGATTTAGGGAATATACTGTGATGGGTATTCCAAACGTAACCATGAGGGTTGATCCCTATGTAAGAATGTTATGAATGCCACAAGTTACCTTTATGTCTTATGATTTCTATTAGTTATTCATAAATATTATGATTTCATGAGGTATGTTTAAGTGATTATGTTATATGTGTAAAGTATGATTCCATTGATTCTTATGTATACATGGACTAATGTTTTCATTCCGTATTTTTATATCCCTTACTGAGCTTTTTATTCTCATCCCAGGTTTTTTTTGAAATGTTTTCCATACGACATAAAGTGTAATACGGTCACGGATGGGATCAAGGAAATGTCATGATGTCTAAAACGTGGAACTGGACATGAATCTTTTGTTCTAGAGTTTTTATTTTGTGAAAAAAATGGAAACTGAGTAGATGTGTCTACTTTGTAATCTTTGAGATGTAATATTTATGTCCTAATTCTCTAAAACTCTAAACCTGAAAAGATCCTCAATGTGAATTATTCAATTTAATTCATTATTAAGTAATTTTATAAGGTCATGTGTTTATAGTTGGTATTAGAGGTCGGTTTAGATAACTTTAGAGGTTAGGGTATTCTTTAAGAATAAGTGACATGACCATAATGGTTAGGATTTCAGAAAGAGTCATAGTTTTAGAAAAAGTGAATTAGTTTATGATAAAATGAATAATTATATCATAGTATTAAATGATGATTCAAATGATATACTCACACTGACCTTTTTGGTTTTAGTAAATGGCTGGATCTAGCAGGCACCAATGTGACAGTGGATGTGAAGAAAACTGTGATGGTTTTTTGAAAGAACAATTGAATGATATGGGAGCTGCAATGAGAACTCTTGTAATTTTTATTAACCAAATATCAGGAGTCATGATTAACCACTTGAACCTTGGTGAGTTCTCTAATTCATCATGTATTAAGTAACCATCTCGAAGCGGATGTATAGGTAACAATTATAAAGTTAACCATTATGGTTTATATTATCCTTACTTTTAAGGTAATTATGGGTTACTATATGTTATGAGGGAAAATGAAAGGCATGAGATAAACTTGAGGTTAAATTATGTTATGGTTATTTTTTATTATTTCAGCTCTTTTTGGGGAATGTTTTAAGAATTATATTGTTTTGGAAAAAGGACAACATGCATATCGTGTGACAACCTGTCATGTCAGAAAAAGCTGTGGGAATCGAACCCACAACCAAAGTGCGACTGGTATTTATCTCCTACCACTGGACTTTGTGAATTCCCTGGTTAGTATGACAAATTCTTTTTAGTTAGACGATATTATGTATTAGGAATATGTTTATTTTAGGTTATCTATGGAAATTATCAGCCTACCTTGGAGGATATGTGATTAAGTTAGTTACTTTTCAGTATGAGACTTTAAGAGTAACTGATGTTATTTGGAGATAAATGATAATATTTATCTTGGAACACTATGTGATTAAATCCTTCGGAGATTTGGGTTTAATTCTTAGTTTTGATTACTTTGATGAATTTTATGGATAGCTGTTTATTGAATGGTCTTTGATGAAATTTGGGTTTTTTTAGAAAAATTTTGGAGATTAAGAGTAGTATTTCTTTTTATAAAGGATTATCCTTTTTGAGTATTATATGATCTTCTAATAACTATGTTTTGGTTTTTTTAAGGTTTAAATACATAGGAAATATATAGTTCATTTTTTGTGGGTTATGTGATTATCTAGAAGTTGATTATAGCACTCTTAATGTGAACAAGTCATCCTAAATACTCGTCTTTCGGAGAAAAAAATGAGTTTTGTTGGACGGAGAAAGAAAGGAGTGATGGTAAGAGGGGGGTGAATTTCCTTTTAAAAAAAAGACCAATTTAAAACAAATTGAAATCAAAGTTGAAAGTGCAGCGGAAAATAAAAGAGGCAATCACACAAGAAATTGTTAACGGAGTTCAGCCAAAACCCGGCCTACGTCTCCGCTCCCAACTCAACCGTTGAGAGATTCCTACCGCTTGCTTTTCAATGGTTTTAGCAAGAAACCCACTAGGCTTTGAGGTAGCACTAGGACCTATTACAGCTTGCTTTTGAATTGGTTTAGCAAGAACCCACTTGCTTTTAATGGTTGAGCAAGAACCCACTAGCCTTCTTACAGGTGAAGGCTAGCTCACCTATGACACAAGCCTTTTAAAAGGAAAGGCTTGAAGAAACCTCTTCACACCTTAATGGTGATGTGAAAC
Source organism: Viscum album (assembly GCA_963277665.1). NCBI lineage: Eukaryota > Viridiplantae > Streptophyta > Magnoliopsida > Santalales > Viscaceae > Viscum > Viscum album. The sequence goes on from OY728144.1 coordinate 337,933,761, forward strand.
CCAAAAGAAAGAGGGGATGAGAAAAGTTTGGGGTTTGTAGGCACAAACCCAATTTTATGCTCAAAAAGATAAATACAATAAAACCCGTAATTGGAGAAGCCTTGGGCGCCTTTGATTGATAGGAGAGTTTGAAGGCCACTTCCAAGCTTCTTTGGTGGAGCTCCTTGGATGTGGAAGTTGTTGGAGCACTTGAGGTTCCTTTGAAGGAAGTCGCCGGAGGTTGGCCAATTGATACAAAATATGTCCGTTGGCTTCGTATATGTTCCGGTTGATGTCCGGGGCTTCCTTGGACTTTATTTATAGGCAAGGAACCCTTTTGGAGTCTTCAGAGCCATTGGAGAGGCTTAAAGAGCCGTTGGGAGCCAAGTGGGCCAGCCTGGTCAAACTGCAACGGCTAGTTTGACTGGCTCCACCGGCTGGTCGGTGCAGGGCCACCGGCTGGCCGGTGCCTTGGATGTTGAGAAGGCCTTCTGCCCAGGCAGCACCGGCTGATCGGTGACAGAGCCACCAACTGGCCGGTGGTGAGGCAGTAGCCATCACTGTTGTATCAGGTTGCCACCGGCTGGCTGGTGACAGAGCCACCGGCTGACCGGTGGAACCTGGCAGTGGGCAATGCCTCTGCCAGGTCCACCGGCCGGCCGGTGCTATCACACCGGTTGGCCGGTGAACTGAATTTCATTCCACTTCTTGTACATTCTTGGGACAACTTCTTGGCAACCTTGTGCCTATCATTCAAAAACACTTTAAACAAAATTAGACAAAAAATAAGGTGATTGTGATCATGAAAATCAAAAAACGAGGGGAACGAGAGGTACAACAATCTCCCCCTATTTTGATGATCACAATCACCAAAAAAATTAAAGTAAAAACATAAATTGAAGGCATGCTTTTAATGAAAAAATTGAAAATAAATGCTAAGCATGATCAAAAGGTTTCTCCCCTAATCAATCAAGAAACTTCTCCCCCTTTGTGATTATCAAAATAGCACTGGGCATAAAACTTGATTGAGGGAAAGGGTTTGAAAAACTAGATATGAGAATTGAAAAATCAATTGAGATTTTTGAAATTGAAATGAAAATTTGAAATTTGAAACCAAATGAAATTTTTGAAATTGAGAATTTTGAAACAAAGTTTGAATTGAAAATTTAAATTGAAAAAAGAATCGAAAGAGATTTTTGAGTTTAAGAAAATTTCTCCCCCTAAATAAAACAAAAGATCATCGGGGAAACGAAACTATTTTTGGCCCGGAGAGACTCGCTAGAAGGGATTTTTCAATCCATACTTGTCTCATGGCGGGTCTTCTCCTATAAAATTTGTCCGAAAAGTAAATAGATTTAGGCATACCATAACGGGCATTTTTGCAATCGCATTCATAAATTAGGTGCCCGGGTTTTTTACAATAATTGGAAAATTTAAAACAAGAGCTCCCCCTTACAAAAACAGTGGGTGCATGGGAGAAGGAAGCTATATTGGTGTAGCCAAGTCCATTGGTGGTTCTAGATACTCGTTGAGAACCTAAGAGTTTGGAAAAATTTTGTTCACCTTGGTTGAACTTGGCTAGGGATTCTCTAAGGTCCTTGATGGTTGATTCCAAAGAATCAACATTTGGGAAATTTTGGATTTTTAGGGAGAGTTCCTCCTTCTCTTTGAGAAGTTGGTCTTTTTCGGAGGAAAGTTTTTTGAAATTCTTTTTCAAAGAAACAAATTTTGAAGAAAGCTCATGAAAACCATTTTCTAATTGATCTCTAACGTGTTGGAGTTCTTCATATGACAAAAGATTGAAAGAATTTGAAGAACTAGAAGACGAGGAAGAAGAGTCGGAAGATGATACCTCATGATTTTCCATTAGGCATGTTTTACCTTGGTCGCTCGAGGAGAAGGAGGAGAATGAAGAGGTGGAGCTATCACTCCATGTTGCCTTTGAATCCTTCTTCTTCTCCTTTTTCTTGGCCCTTTTCTTGTGAAGTGGGCAAGCGGGTACGGATTTTCCATCGGGTTCTTGCTTTTGAGCGGGTTCTAGCTTTTGAGCGGGTTCTTGCTTTTGAGCCATGCTAGTACCTTCATGGGTTAGCTCTAAATATTTCCAAATATCATGTGAAGTAGAGCAAGTAGAAATGCAATTAAAAACATTACGGTCAAGACCACAATGAAGAGCGTTCATGGCTTTGCCATCAAGCTCAAAATAAGCAATGTCATTGGGGGTCCATTTAGACTCATCGGGAGAGGAGAGGGAAAATCCTTGCATAACAATTTTATAAATTGGATAGCCAATACTTTTAAGAAATGTGGTCATGCGGGTTTTCCAAAAAGTATAATCGGTTCCATCAATGAATGGAGCACGATCCAAAGAAAAGCCTTCGGGGGCGTAAGAGGTTGAAGCGGTAGAAGCCATCAAAAAGGATCTTTAATTTGAAACCGGTTAGGGAATTATTCAAACTTTCCTCTGATACCAATTATTGGACGGAGAAAGAAAGGAGTGATGGCAAGAGGGGGGGGGGGTGAATTGCCTTTTTAAAAAAAAGACCAATTTAAATCAAATTGAAATCAAAGTTGAAAGTGCAGCGGAAAATAAAAGAGGAAATCACACAAGAAATTGTTAACGGAGTTCGGCCAAAACCCGGCCTACGTCTCCGCTCCCAACTCAACCGTTGAGAGATTCCTACCGCTTGCTTTTCAATGGTTTTAGCAAGAAACCCACTAGGCTTTGAGGTAGCACTAGGACCTATTACAGCTTGCTTTTGAATTGGTTTAGCAAGAACCCACTTGCTTTTAATGGTTGAGAAAGAACCCACTAGCCTTCTTACAGGTGAAGGCTAGCTCACCTATGACACAAGCCTTTTAAAAGGAAAGGCTTGAAGAAACCTCTTCACACCTTAATGGTGATGTGAAACCCAAAAGAATGAGGGGATGAGAAAAGTTTGGGGTTTGTAGGCACAAACCCAATTTTATGCTCAAAAAGATAAATACAATAAAACCCGTAATTGGAGAAGCCTTGGGCGCCTTTGATTGATAGGAGAGTTTGAAGGCTGCTTCCAAGCTTCTTTGGTGGAGCTCCTTGGATGTGGAAGTTGTTGGAGCACTTGAGGTTCCTTTGAAGGAAGTCGCCGGAGGTTGGCCAATTGATACAAAATATGTCCGTTGGCTTCGTATATGTTCCGGTTGATGTCTGGGGATTCCTTGGCCTTTATTTATAGGCAAGGAACCCTTTTGGAGTCTTCGGAGCCGTTGGAGAGGCTTAAAGAGCCGTTGGGAGCCAAGTGGGCCAGCCTGGTCAAACTGCAACGACTAGTTTGACTGGCTCCACCGGCTGGCCGGTGCAGGGCCACCGGCTGGCCGGTGCCTTGGATGTTGAGAAGGCCTTCTGCCCAGGCAGCACCGGCTGACCGGTGACAGAGCCACCGGCTGGCCGGTGGTGAGGCAGTAGCCATCACTGTTGTATCAGGTTGCCACCGGCTGGCCGGTGACAGAGCCACCGGCTGACCGGTGGAACCTGGCAGTGGGCAATGCCTCTGCCAGGTCCACCGGCTGGCCGGTGCTATCAAATCGGTTGGCCGGTGGACTGAATTTCAGTCCACTTCTTGTCCATTCTTGGGCCAACTTCTTGTCAACCTTGTGCCTATCATTCAAAAACACTTTAAACAAAATTAGACAAAAAATAAGGTGATTGTGATCATGAAAATCAAACAACGAGGGGAACGAGAGGTACAACAAGTTTGTGTAAGAAATATAGTAAGAGATGAAAGTCTACATGAGAAGTAAGTATGTTTCATTATGATTTAGTTAAGCTCATAAATAGATTCCTCAATTAAAAGTAACTTAAAACTAAAATTTTGTCTGTTAACGTTTCCTACTGGGGAATCAAATACTGTATAACCCATCATAAGTTTGTGATTTTATTAGGGTTAACTTTATCCTAATCAGGTTTTCTATCACTCTCTATCAGAACATGACCCTTTATTTTCTCCTCCATATCCATGTTTTCATGGAATCCTAGTATGGGTTAACTCGGGTGACCATTTTACTTCTCTTTCTTTATTTTAATGTTATAGTTTTATTGACTCATGTTTCATTGTGGAACTTTCAATGAAGATTCTGAGCCCAATTTTAAAATTGTGAAGACACAATTCCTAAAAGGGGGGAAGGATGTAACATCTCAGGTAAATAAAGAATATGAAATTTTCATATTTATTAATATTTTTGAATAAAATATTAATATTACTTTAAAGGGAATGCTATGTTCAATGGCGTACCCAATACGCAACAATGAGTTTCTTTGAAATCTTACATTGCACACTAATAATATAAAAATATTATTTTAAATGGTAGTTAATTCCTAGCCATTTTAATTAAAGGAATGAATAAAACTAACTACCAAATGATTATATATTCTTGTCAAATATTTTTTCATTTATCCAAATAAATGTTAGAGGCTTAAAATGCAAATGAATCCAATTTTAAGCATAAATCTTCTAATATTATTTAAAAGGTCGATTAACCACCTTTTGATGGAGAACCCTTTTGAAATATACTTTTGAAAATTTTATATGTTATATTTGACAAAATAAATTTCTTTTTTTGAATAAGGACATCAAAATTTATTTTGTATAAATTTTTTGATATTTTTCCGATAAAGTTCATTTTTTAATGAATAGTGTAAAATGTTGTATTTTAATTCAAAACCTCCTTTTAGTCTAACTTATTTATATGGTCTGATTAACTTTTAAATTGTTTTAATGTGTAATCAAAATATATTTTTACCATCTAGTCCAATTTTGGTCATTTTAATTAATTTCACTTTGAAATTGGACAGAAACAAGTGTCAATCTTTTAATAGATATTGTTTCTTAAAAACATGCTATTTGTTTTGACAGTGGGAATTGATTATAAAATTAATTAATAAAACTCTTATGTTTTGAATTTGGTATAATTTATATAATTTTTTAATTTGTAATATCAAAGATAGCTTAGGGTGAATTTTTGGTATATTTCTGACAAATGTTCATTTTTAATGAATAGTGAAAAATACTGAATTTTAATTCAAAACTGCCTTTTCATCCAAATTAGTTATATATTTATATGGTCATTTTAATTGGTTTTAAGGTGTAATTTAATTATGTTTTTATCATTTAATACAAATTTGGTAATTGGATGTAATTTTACTTTTAAATTGGATGTAAAACAAATCAATCTATTGATAGATTTTACTTCTTAAAAACTCATCTATGGTTTTGAAAACGGGAATTATTTTAAATTAATTGATACAATTTCTGTGTTTGGAATTTGATAAAATGGATTCCATATTTTTAATAAAAATGTTCAAATTATTTAATTAAGACTCTTTTGTTTTTTGACATTATGAATAGTAACGACGGTAATTATCTTTAATTATCGTGTTTAATTTGTAACTTGGTAGTTAAGGGTAATAAAATAATATCATAAAAATAAAAAATGACCACAAAATGTTTAATACTGATACTGGTGGTATTATGGCCGACAATGTGATGCCTTGTGCCAACCTTGGGACCCCATGGAATCACATTACTGTGATAGTGACCCTTTTATCATATATTTTTTAGAAAAGAAAATGTAACCAAACTATGTAACAACTAAGTAAAATGATTTTAATTTTGTCTAAATAAATTATCTCTTAGACTATAAATAGTAATTGTAAATCTAAAAATATTTCCTACATCATAGTATTTTTTAATAATTTTTATAAATTAAATAAATTAATTTATTTATGACAGCATAATGATGCAACGAATCCTCATTAATGAATGATTTAAATAAAATGAAAAGTTAATGTAAAATATAAGACATAAATTCGTCAAAAACCTATTGTATGGGTAGATTTAGAACCCTTATCACATTATCCTCAAAATTTATCTTTTTCGGACCTTTAAAATCCGAAAAAAATTTTAAAATAAAGTGACATTTCATGAGTTTCCAAGAGTGCCCCTCCTCCCTCTTATAAAATGCCCCCACCTCTAACCCCTTACCCACACCTCTGAAGCCTTTGGCTCGAACAAACTCTGCTCATTTTATATCTACAAATCCCTATATTCATCCTATAATCCTTTCCTTAGGCAGAAAGCTCTTTAAGAAACCCTTTTGGTTCAAACCAAAGGGAGTTACCCGATTTAAAGGTAATGTCCTCTATTATGTTCTTTTTTTTATTTTGCATCTATAACCCCCTAAACTCTTTCTATTACTTTATTTTGTAACAAAAACAGTAGAATTAATATACTAGGATGTTTTTATGAGAATTATTCGAGCTACACTTACACGCATCTCCATCTAATGGTTAAAGAACATACTATTTCCGTGGATGGAGAATTACTGCCTCACGAAACGATGATTGTTCTATTTATCCTACCACCTCTCATGGAGGCCATTATGATGGAACTATATTTATTTATTATATATATTATATTTATTTCCTCTCTATACTTATGTATTTTACATTTAAAACATACCTTTATTCTTTGCTTGTTGTGCAAATGCGATAATTTCATTTGAGAAAGTGTGGACTACCGCCCCCTCAAGTGATGTGACTCGTTCATGCAATACATGGAATGTATAAAGAATGAAATTAATGAACTTATGTGACCTGTATAACATATATATTATACTGGAATTATAAAATATATATATCTCTCTCATTTAGTTTTAATTCCATTAAATATGAAATAGAAATGAAAGTAGCGTTAATGCGTACGTACAGCTTACCATCTCCATGAACGGTGCATTTCATTTCTTACCTCTAAATGTTATGTAATATTATAAATGAAAGTATATACCGGATATATATGATTTATATGATATCTAAATCATGAGTATAATTCTGTATAATATGGATATTTTAGCACATGAACAACTTGTAATTATAAGAAGTTTATTTTTGACTCAAGTACCAATGATTGAAAAACGATCGTTATTTACTTAAATAATTACATAATGTTCATAACATGGTAATAAGTGATATAAAAGGAATAATGAACTTATAAAAGGTTCTTAAGAAAGTATAAATTAACACTAGTTTATTATTCAGGAGATTAAAGAATGATCGAGTCAAGTCGGACACGAGGTAAGGGATCTTACCTCTCTCTTTCTTTTTTAGTACTCTCTATTATGTCATTTATTTTATGATCATCTTTCTTATGTTTGGGGATGTTATTTTATATTCCTCATACTGTTATTTTTATGTTCATATTATGAGGGACCCTATTTGATCTCATAAATCCATTTTTGGAAGTTCTAAGTGGTGTCGTTAGGCTACCGAGTTTTCGTAATGGATTTTTCATCTCACTTTTCTTCCCGTGAGATTTATGATACATTTTCAACCATTTCCTTTGAGTGGTGTATGTAATGCCCATTATTATAATCGTTGTGTAATATAATTTTGTTTATGGTTATTTACATCAATGTTGTATAGTCTTTCTTTCATGGGGTGTACGTTTCGAAATTTACCCAAGTCGGTAGGCAACCTTTCACCCTCCTATTTTTATGAGACTTATTTTTGTTTTGTCTTTTAATTTACATATTATTAAGTTGGGATATGTTCTTATATATCATTATTGTTTTAAATTTTATGTCCAAGTGATGAGATACCCTTTATCCCTCTCATCAACTCATTTTCTATAATTTTATGTGACGATGTTAGGCTATCAAGTTTTTGCAAGGGAACTTCTTAACCCAATTTTTATTTTTTGGGTTAAACATCTACTTCTTGATTATGTCATTCTATGAATATGTTTGGATGACCTTTGATTGTTTAACACTTAATATCCACTTATATTTGGTGTATTTAGATTTTTCACCTATAATTATGTAATTGATTTATGCTTAATCTAAGGATACCGACTTTGTAAGGGACTTCATCTCAATCTCCTTTCATTGAGGTATATTTTGTTTTATACACAACTTTATTTTATACGGTGTATAAAACCATTTGAATTTTACGTTTATTCAAAAAGTAATCTTTTTTATATGTAGCGTTTTACTAAACGATAAAAGGGAATGTTTTTTTGGTCGTATGTATGCGGTGAAAACGACTTCTCTACCACTGTGACCATTATTTGAGTTTTGGCTTCCTCTACAAGAAATAAATATTTTTTAAATGACAAATAAATACCATGTTTTACTTTTCTTTGATTTTGGTATTGAAAATGGTTTTGATAATGTTTTTATTATATCACTGTGTTGTATTGATATCTTGTGATTGAAATATGGAAATGTTATGTTTCCTTTATCCATTTTTTATGTGATACAATTATGTTATAGTTCTTGGGAACTGTTTATGAAGATGGGTGGTTCCATGATAAACTAAGGGTGTGTTAGCCTGATATAGCTCCCCAATGCATTGGGTAATGCAAATGAGTTAAACTCTATGGTTTCTCCAAAGCGATTTTGGAAATATTCTGTGATGGGTATTCCAAACGTAACCATGAGGGTTGCTCCCTACGTTAGAATGTTATGAATGATGCAAGTTACCTTTATGTCTTGTTATTTCTATGAGTTATTCATAAATCTTTTTATTTCATGAGGTATGTTGAAGTGCTTATGTTTTATGTGTAAAGTATGATTTCATTTATTATTATGTATACATGGACTAATGTTTTCATTCTGTATTTTTAAATCCCTTACTGAGATATTTATGCTCATCCCAAGTTTTTTTGAAATGTTTTCCACATGACATAAAGTGGAATATGGTCATGGATGGGATCAAGGAAATGACATGATGTATAAAACATGGAACTATACATGACTCTTTTGTTCTAGAGTTTTTATTTTGCGAAAAAAATGGAAACTGAGTAGATGTGTCTACTTTGTAATCTTTGAGATGTAATAGTTGTGTCCTAATTCTCTAAAACTCTAAACCTGAAAAGATACATAATGTTAATTATTTAATTTAATTCAATATTAAGTAATGTTATAAGGCTGGGTCCTTAAAGAACTACACATAGGATTGTTGGTACTTCTTGGATAGGACTAGAGGGGTTGGCTGCGAGTACTTTCCCGAGGGGTTCCTTTTGTGGTTAGTTGTTTGCTTCACTACTTCTTGTTGTTATGTGGATTGATTAATATTGTATATCATCCTATTACTACTTACTGTTTTCTGACTACTGTTTACTGTTACTGTTTACTACTTACTGTACTATTACCTTCCATATTCTCACTAACTGTTAGGCGCCGATCTTCGGGTGGTTGCCTACTGGGATTTAGTCTCGCACCCTGTTTGGGCCATGATTTTGGGCCAAAATAGACTATGTTGTTGTAGGTATAGACAAGGGAAAGAACCCTTTGACTTCTGGAACTTTATTAATTTAGAGGAGGAGAGGATCAGACCAAGCTTATGCTTGCGATGCTGAGCAGCTGTTTATCTTTTCTTTTGTACATGTTTTGGTACTGTTTGTATTTCCAGTATTGTGACCTGTTTAGCTGTTTTCCTAGATTTGTACCATGCATCATCTCATATATAAATATGTGCTCTAGTGGTTTATTGTTTATTATTCCACTATTTACATGTTCATTTTTGTTGGATATTACTACTTCGTCTGTTGCATGTTTGTTTACTTCCGCTGTGTACTCTACCAATGAGGGTTTAGTTTCCCCACTATCACACCCAAGTCCCTCACTACTAGTCGGCAGCCTATGGAATTTGGGGAAATGCGCTTGAGGCCATGTGACCAACCGGGTACGTGGCACCTCTGTGTGGCTTCCGGAACCGGGACGTTACAGGAATACTGCATATTTTTAGGAATTCCTTAGAGATAAAAGTTAAAAAAAGGGTCAAATTTATACTTTATGATGGATCTTTTATGATGGATTTGTAATTGGAAAGAATAATGGAACTAATGAACTTTGAGAATATTCTCTATCATCTATATAATGTCAATAGAAGAAGACCAAAAGGGATAGTGACATATATTTGTTCTTGAGATATGTACTTGTAATGGTATAGGATAGGGAAAATTTTATTCTAGTAGACATTCTAAAGGAAAATTATATTAAGAAAACTATGTCCAACATTAAGTGGGAGAGTGCTCCAGGTCTAGATTGGTTTCTAGAAGCCTTTTACAATGGTTCTTGATAAAATGCTAAGGATCAAGTGTGTGAATTGGTCAAGGAATTATTTAGATGTGGGGTGATGATTAGGGTTATATGTGCCTCCAAGGATGTCCTTCGTTCCAATGGGAATGACCTTATAGTTCTCAATCACTATAGAATAATTTTCCTACGCAATTTTTCATAAATAATGGTATCCAGTATCATCATCAGGACACCTAGCTACCTGATTTCAAGAATAGTTTTAGTGGAGAAACATGGTTTTGTATCGGGAAGTTGTATCTAGGGATAGTAGGTAATGAAAAAGAAATGGTTGAGGACATTAAGAAAAATTTATATGGATCGTATCTAATGATAAAGTTGGATAGGAAAGATGATTATGATCAGCTAGAATTGAGTTTCAATATAGGGGTTATGATGAAATTTGGTTTACATGAATGGTTCTATGACTTATTCGTTAGATGCTATGCTTCTCCTTGGATCAAAGTCTCTTCAATGGGAAAGGGTTTTTTATTCATTAAATTGGTTTGAAGTGTTATATAAAGAGATCCCTTTTCCCCCAGCCTGTTCAAATTGTCTTAGGAGGCACTTTCAAGGAACTTCATTAAAATGCATGAGGAATGAAGGCTAATGCCTTTCAAAAATAAGTCTCGGAACGAATTAGTGACTCATATCATGTATAATGATGATATTTTATTCTTTATTAATGGAAGGATTCAATCTATCAACTAGTTCATGTAAATTGGGAAATATTTTGGTAATTTTCATAGGAAAAGTATCGATAAAATCAAGAGCTAAGTGTATATATCTAGTAAATGTTCAAGAAGCCACAATTGTTTTATCCACGATAGATTAGTCATTTAGAGTCGTCATATTCTAATTGTGTGTGTATCTTAGAGCTCCTATATATAACGGAAGTGTTAAAAATTTCTTTTTGAGGGAGTCATCAATCAATTCATTGGGTGTATTTGTGATTTTAATAATAAGTATCATCATTCGGATGGCGGATTACATAGATAAATGTTTCTCTTACCTTTACTCCAATTCATGTTCTTTTCATCATCAAACCAAAAAAACGAGAAATCATAAAGCTGGAGAATATAATGATATCATTCTTTTGGGATGATAAAAAAACTGGATGATCTCATTATCCATCATGGAAGTGAGTGGAAAGTCCAATTTTTTATGGTGGAATTGGACTTCTTAGTGTGTTAGAAACCATGCATGCCATGCTTGTGAGATTTTCTTGGGATTTTATTGAAGGTAATTAACTATGGGAGAAATGCACGCATGATAGGTATGGGGAAGATTGTATTGAATATTCATGGTGGGATAAGATCATGTCTAGTTTAGCAAGATGCATGATTGATGAATGGAAAAAATGGAAAGAAATTTCGGGTGGGTTGTGTGCTGTGGGGATATTAATTTTTAGAAAATCACCTGGGTAGGTGAAGTGCTACGTATTGTAGGGTGTCCAATACCAAACATATCATTCAAAGAGGCACATTTTTTCTGAATTAATAAATTATATTCTAAATCAAGATCATAGAGATCTCTTTACAAATACCAAACTGATTAATGAACCATGCAGATGTATATTCATGGTCTCAAATTCAGGTAAATTAAGTGGTCGGGACTTCAAGAACATGTATCAAGTAAGAAGAGGAATGGATGAATGGGAACCAAAAAATTATTACAAAGAGCTTCCAGATAAGATGAATTTTATAGTTTGGTGAATGTGGAAGCAATAAATTCTTATTAATAAGAACATGAATAATAATGGGGCGGTATTTTTTGGGACCACTTTGTGTATGAAGATAGTATTTGTTGTCAACAGTTTTCAATACCTGTCAAAATGAATAAAGAGATGAAGAAGGACTCAAATGTTAATGGATATTTTATGAAGTGAGGATACCCGGATAATTGTTATGAAATCATATCGTTGAATTTCATACTTGGGAAATTCACTATAAAGAAAATTCAGATGATTGTTGAATTTATCCTAAGTTCAATGAACTTCTGTCAAAGGTGACACATTGTTTACAAAAATTAAGAATAGAAAAGTTTCATCCATTTGAGGATGATTGGAGAAGAATGGTGAAGTATTATCTATCTAAGGATGGTTGAATTAGAATTATGATTTGATAATTTGATGTGAGGATAAAAGATGTACTTTGGAATTCAAATTCCAAAAAGAATGGACTTCAACTATGACTATGCATTGCTGATTTGTATTTCAAAAATATAATAAGTTTGTATAAATTGTGATGCAAGCCTTATGAAGGAGAGGGGGAGTAAATAAGTGTTTTTGGAAATGAAAGAAAGTGGCGCACAAGTCAATATTGGCGCACAAGTATTGGAACATAGGTATATGTGGTGCACAAGTCATAATTCAGGATCATCACGTCAGAATTTGAAAAAGGAACTAAAATAGCGCACAAGTTAAAGATTGGAACGCAATTCAAAAAGTGGCATGCATGTATAAGTGGCGAGCAAGTGAGGTGCGCAAATATAAGTGGTGTGCAAGTTTATGTTTTACGCAAGTCAGATTCCAACTTCATCATATCAAAAATGACAAAGGAAAAAAAGTAGTGCGCTAGTGATGGAAGGGTGTGCAAGTGATGGAGTTGCGCGCAAGTGATGGAGTGGTGTGCAAGTATTGGTGCGCAATTCTATATGATGCACAAGTCACCAAAATGCCTATAAATAGACGAATTTCCTCCTCATTTTGATATTCTCAACACTTAAGAGAAAATTTGAGCTCTGAGCGTGCAATTAGTAGAGAGTGTTCCCGCGCAAGTTCTTCCGCGCAAGTGCTTCTGCGCGAGTGTTGTCGTGCAAGCATTGTTTCCACACAAGTGCTACCGTACAAGTGCTGCCGCACTATTTTTTCCGTGGAAGTGTTTCCACACAAGTGTTTCCGCGTAAGTGTTTCCGCGCAAGTGTTTTTGTGCAAGTGTTTCGGCGCAAATATTGTCGTGCAAGTTTTCCCACGCAAGTATTGTCGTGCAGGTTTTGGCACACATGTTGTTAGAGATGTGGAATTGAAGAGTGTGTTTAATCCAAAGGTGGCTCACATGTTTTGAGTTGGGAACAATTGTGGCGCGCAAGTATTTGGTGGCACTCATGTAGGGAGGCACGCAAGCAAGGTAGCGCGCAAGTAAGAATTGGCGTGAAAGGTGTGAGTAGTTCTAGAAGTTCTTATCAGCTTCTGATCAACTGAGTTGTGGTTCTAGAAAGAAGAAGAAGAACATAAGATAAGAAGATTTAATGTAGTTTGTTATTTCACTAACAAGAATAGAAGAAGAATAAGAAGGAAAAGAGCTCAACTACATGCCATATGCATGATCACATGTATTTATGAACAAGATAAAGACTCACTCAGATGATGCCAAGTGAACTGATCTTTACTTCTGGAATAATCATATTCGTATATGTGATTATTTCCAAGAAGAAAGATTATGTGTTAGTGCATTCTGTTATTGCACTAAAGAAAAAGGAGAAGTCCTAGTGCAGCCGGTTTTGCACTAGTGAATATGAAAGGAAGAAGACAAGAATAATTGCTTTCCTACTGCTTTGCAAGTAATCAAGTGAAGAAAATTGAATGAGATCAAGAGTAGAACCTACCATTTGAAGAAGGAATAATACTGTCTCCTTAGGAAGTACAAAGAACCATCTAGAGGTTGCAAGTTGGACTATGCTATCACCAGTCCAGGGACGATGATTGTTTCCCACCCCCTTTAATGTGTAGGGACTCACACTGGAATGAGGATTGTTTTCCTAGCCACTCCATGGTAAAAGAATATCACACTATAATGGAGAATCCATGCACTAGTAACACCCATGCATGGAAAGGACGTAGCTACTCTTAGTTAGTGGTGAACCTTGTAAAAATATTTTGTGCATATTTTCACTGCTTTCTATTATTTCATGCGACATGGAAAAGAGAATAAGAGAATCAAGATCCTAATAGGTCAAGAGGTACAAGGATAAAAGTTGGTATTGGTTTAAAAAGTACCCAACCCTGATTCACCCCCCTCTTAGTGTTAGGTATATCCCAATCTGGTCCACTCAATTGGTATCAGAGGGATAGGTTCACCTCTGTTGGATTCTATACAGTGAAGTCATTCTATTTTGAATACTTGAGTTCCTTTCCTGAGTCAACAATAAAGAGAAGTGTTTGTAAAGATTCATCTGTCTCTAAGAAGAAAGATATATCTATCAAGACCATAATGAATAGGAAAAAAAGAGAAGAGAAAATTGAAGAAGAATTCCCTCTCATATAAAGAAGATGAAGCATCTGGGTCACCATATCTGGCTGACATTGAAGACACACCAGACATGGAAAGCAATGAAAAGGTGGCTTAAGTCCCCACCAAAGAAGATGGAAAACCTTTCTACATAAAATGTTAAGGTTGTTTTTGTTAGTACATTTGAAAATTATTATCATGATGAAAATGTTGGCACAAGTGGTGATGATCAATCTACAACATCTCAAGAAATATCAGTTGACAGATTAAAAATGATTCTGCATGGTATTCCTGAAGAAAGTGCATATCTTGTTTGTAGATTATTTCAATGCATGCAGGAAAATATAACTCAACTGGAAAAAGGAACTAATGTGTTAGAGAAAGGATTACAATAAAAAATTGTTGAATGTTTAAAGCTCTCCAGACAGGTTGGATCCTTTGAAGCAACAAAGGGGGGATTTTAATTAAGATCTTCAAAGTTTCTAAAAGGTGTTGAAGAAAAGGAGGGAGTCAATAAGACTCTAGAAGATAAGATCCATGCACTTGAATATGATCTTAAAAAGGCAATGATTTCAAGGAGTTATATTTGGAAAAATATTCCAAGAAGATCAATGATCTTCACTCTTTGTTACAAAACAAAGTAAAGATGCATGAGGATGAAGTTAAAATATTAATAAATTCTTGTGAAGAGAAGATGAATATGATTGGAGACGAGAAATTAGTCCTCAATATGAGATGTCTAGAATTGTAATTCCTGTTGACCAATATTGAGAAAACACATATTGAGTCTCCACAAAAGAAGGAAACAGTAGTTACTGTCACTCAATGTTTACTGGAGGATTCTACTGTCAAAATAAATCCAACATGTGATAAGAATATCATGACATCACTCAGTGATCTATCACAAATAGCTGAGAAGAAGGTACCATCCATACCAACTTGTACTAATACTTCTAAAATTGCTTCTACAAAAAGTGTAGGTTGTAAGAAAAATTCTAAACAAGTATGGATGAGGAAAGGTGATGATATTCCTACCAGCATGACTATGGTGGATAGAAAGAGGAATGTGGAAGATAAATCCCCATAGAAAGCTGAAAAATTAAAGAAGAATATTCAGAAACCATATAAGGAATATGGGAAGAAGTCAAGATTTTTTGGTCAATGTTGGTGCTGCAATAGGTTTGGGTATTGTGCACTAGATTGTTGGTACAATCCCATAAATGTAAAAGCACAGAGAAAACCCATCTCAAGAGGGAGAAATCCAGAGAAGAAGTATCAACATCCACAGATCCAGAAACATCTGTATACTGCAAATAGATGTGGATTTTTAGATAACATCTATGATGTATGCAATAAGAGTGGTCATATGGATGGTGCATGTTCATATAAGAAAAGAAGACCACAAAAGCTTGGAAAGAATGAATAAGCATCCTTGGGATGAAATCGGACGAAGAATGTGAAAACAAATTCTCCTAAGAAGATTTCAGGAAGGGAAGATGAGCAGTATTTGGATTCTAAATCAAAAAATGTGAAGGTTGGTGCATCCAAAATAACTACTAAGAAAGAATCCACTCAGAAGAATCCATGTAGAAGATCCAATCTTAATGCCTTAATCCCTTGTGATATATTGGTGGTTTGGCCAAAAGATTTGGACGGAATGAGGAAAATGGATGATGCACAAGCTAAGGCTAGTGCTAAATACAAATAGAAGATTCTACATGAAGAAAATTAAGTTCTATGTGTGAGGTGAAACAAGGCTGGTCATACTGTGAGAAAGTGCTTTGAATTTATTCTAGCACAACAAGAATTATTCAAAAAGATGAAAGTTCCATCGGGAGATTCTAGTGCATTGAAATCCCTTGATGAAAGAATATTCACACATAAATAGATGGAATAAATAGTGAGGTCAACACAATCAAAGTCAGCATTGAAGATCAAATATGAGAGTGTGAGGATTGGAGAAAATGGGGCATCTTGGTTGAGAAAATCATCTCAGCCTGACTACTCACATTGAAGAAGCATAGAGGATCCAACTTATTCCCTTAAATATTTGTGTATTGTATTTGTTATGATAATATAGGGAATTGAAGGTGAATAAATATCTTAGGGGGAGAACCTGAGATTCAATGATGAGAAGTGTTCCTTTAAGGGGGATACATGTGAATAAGTTGCCAAAGTCATTATCTCAATAAGTATCAACTTCAGTTGGTACTAAATTCCACTACTCTGAAGATTTTCTGAAGATCATGTCATTGTAAATGGTATGTTATTTCTAAATCTCTCATCCTTGGCTACTAAAAATAAAGATCATTCTATAAAGGGTGAGTAAAAAAGATAATCAATGACATAAGAAGAGTGAAAGTGCCCCAAGGCCACTTATCCTAGAAATTTCACTTGAATTTTTTTGATCGGTTTGTTGAAGTGAGTACAGGAATTTCAGATTGATTATTTCTTATCACATTCAATATCTTCGGCTAGGAATGAAAGTGGAAATCCCATGAAGAAACGTGTATGAGTTCTCATCTCATGTGGTGTTATATTCATTGGGTAATGGAAAACTTTGTTGTCTAAATCAAATCCTCTTGTTTTCTACATCGATCATGGCTCAAGTAGACTTAGAGTGAAATGATTGATGTCACATTTCTTAAGTATAGAATGATACCCCTTCTACGATGAACTTTTAATTTCTTGTCAATAAGGGGGAGAGAAATGAAATGAATGTCTATGGGATAGAAAGAAGGGGGGAGATCAGATTCTCATTTTGACATTGACAAATTCGTCTGAGGAGACTTTAAGGTATTGACAACAAAATACAAAGGGGGAGTTTGTTGGGACTACTTTGTGTATGAAGATTGTATTTGTTGTCAACAGTTGTCAATACTTGTCAAAATGAAGAAGGGGGTGAATAAGGACTCCAAAGTTAATGGAGATTCTATGAAGTGAGGATACCTAGAGAATTGTTATGAAATCATATCATTGAATGTCATACTTGTGAAATTCGCTATGAAGAAAATTAATATGATTGTTGAACTGATCCTATGTTCAAAGAACTTGTGTTAAAGGTGACACATTGTTTACAAAAATGAAGAATAGAGAAGTATCATCCATCTGAGGATGATTGGACCAGAATGGTAAAGTATCATCTATCTAAGGATGGTGGAAGAAGAATTAGGATTTGAGAATTTTAGGTGAGGATAATAGATGTACTTTGGAATTCAAATTCCAAAAAATGGACTTAAACTATGAAGATGCTTTTCTGATTTGTATTTCACAAATTTTATAGGTTTGAAGAACTTGTGATGAAAGACGTATGATGGATAGGGGGAGTAAAGAAGTGTTTTTGGAAAAGGAAAGAAAGTGGCACACAAGTCAAGATTAGCGTGCAAGTATTGGCGCACAGGTATATGTGGCGTGTAAGACTTAATTCAGGATCATCACATCATAATTTGAAAAAGGAAATAAAATGGTGCGCAAGTTAAAGATTGGTGTGCAAGTCAAAAAGTGGTGCACAAGTATAAGTGCCGCACAAGTGAGGCACGCAAGTATATGTGGTGCGCCAGTGTATGTATCACGCAAGTCAGATTCCAACTTCCTCATATCAGAAATGACAATGGAGAGAAAGTGGTGCGCTAGTGATGGAAGGACGCGCAAGTGATGGAGTGGCGTGCAAGTGATGGAGTAGTGCGCAAGTATTGGCGTGCAAGTCTATGTGACACACAAGTCACCAAAATTCCTATAAATAGACAACTTGCCTCCTTATTTTGATATGCTCAACACTTAAGAGAAAATTTGAGCTCTGAGCACGCAAGTAGTAGAGAGTGTTTTCGTGCAAGTGCTTCCCCGCAAGTTCTTCCACGTGAGTGTTGCCGTGCAAGTTTTGTCGCGCAAGTGTTTCCGTGCAAGTGCTACCGCGCATGTGTTGTCGCGCAAGTATTACCACACAAGTTTTGCCACATAAGGGTTGTCGCGTAAGTGTTGTCGTGAAAGTGTTTTCGTGCAAGTGTTTCCACGCAAGTATTGACGTGAATGTTTTGCCGCGCAAGTATTGTCATGAAAGTATTGCCACGCATGTTTTGGTGCACAAGTTTTTAGAGGTGTACAAGATATGAGTGTGTTTAAGACAAAGGTGGTGCACAAGTTTTGAGTTGGGAACAATTGTGGCACACAAGTATTTGGTGGCGCGCGTGTAGGGAGTCGCGCAAGCAGGGTCGCGCGCAAGTAATAATTGTCGCGCAAGCTGTGAGTGGTTCTAGAAGTTCTTATCATCTTCTTATCAACTAAGTTGTGATTATAGAAAGAAGAAGAAGAACATAAGATAAGAATATTTAGTGCAGTTGGTTATTGTACTAACAAGAAGAGAAGAATAATAAGAAGGAAAAGAGATCAACTGCATGACATATGCATGATCACATGAATTTTTGAATAAGAGAAGGACTCACTCAGATGATGTCAAGTGAACTGATCTTCACTGCCTGAATAATCACATTCATATATGTGATTATTGCCAAGAAGAAATAAGAAGTGTTAGTGAGTTCTGTTATTGCACTAAAGAAAAAGGAGAAGTCCTAGTGCAGTTGGTTATGTACTTGTGAAGAAGAAAAGAAGAAGACAAGATGAATTTATTGCCTACTGCTTTGCAAGTAATCAAGTGAAGACAACTAAAGGAGATAAAGAGCCAAACCTACATTTTGAAGAAGGAAGAACACTGTCTCCTTAGGCAGTATAAACAACCAGCTTGAGGCGGCAAGTTGGACTAGGATATCACCAGTCCAGGGAAGAGGATTGATTCCCACCCCCCTTTAAAGTGTAGGGACTCACACTGGCTAGAGGATTGTTTTCCTAACCACTCCATTGTAAAATCATATCACAATATAATGGAGATTCCATGCATGGAAAGGACGTAGCTACTCTTATTGAGTGGTAAACCTTGAAAAAATACCGTGTTCATATTTTAACTGCTTTCTATTATTGCATGCAACAAGGAAAAGAGAATAAGAGAATCAAGATCCTAACAGGTGGAGAGGTATAGGGAAAAAAGTTGGAATTGGTTTAAAAAGTCCCCAACACTGATTCACCCCCCCCTCTCAGTGTTAAGTATATCCCAATCTGGTCTTCTCAGTATTGGCTTCACGATTTCACTATTGTGAAACACCGCATCAGGATTCTTCATGCAACCTATTTTCTGAAATTGATTGAGTGAAAAGGATATGTGAGGTTATGGTATGGGGAATGAGTTTATTTGGAAGTGGAGAGTCACTATGAGGATTTTTTATGCTTGGTATCCAAGATCCATCCACCAGGTGAAATATGGGAAGGTATGCTTGATGGAATTCATGGTCGGGGATTGGATCATATGGGATGCATAGAATAGGGTAAAAAAGTTCAATGGTGCTCACCCATTTTGTTCTAAGTTTGGGTAAAGGTTCTTATTGTGTATATTTATTCTCATTTAAAGGATGTGATGTCATCGGTTACACTTTGAAGGATATTTCCTAGGTGCCGCATGAGTATGGATGGTTTATATGGGGTATGGGTTAAATGGAATACTTCTTTGACGGTGCTTAAAATTAACATGGACAGCTCAATAATTTCGTGAGAAATGATAGGTGGTGGGTTGGTGCATGATGATAGGGGATAAATTCTTATGGGATTTAACACTTTTTATATGCCAGGAAATTTCATTGAAGCAGAGGAAAGATCATTAATCACAAGTCTTATTCTATATAGGGTATATAATATTCATGTTACAAAAGATGAATTGGATTTCGTAGTTTTGGAGCACTTCTAGTAAGGGTAGGGTAATACTCCATGGGAGTTGGTCTAATCGTTTAGGAAACACAAAATATTTATCAACTGGGGTATTTGTGTGGATCATTTCTAAAAATAATGAATTTTTTTTACTGATGTTCTTGGAAAAAAAGTGTGGCTATGTGACAGTTTGATTTTATACACCATTTTGGGGTCCTTCCCTAAATATTGTAAGTTTATAATTAGGGTGATTCCCCTGGGCATCCCCATTTTCTCTCCCTGTGAGTTAGTGTAGTTTTATATCTATTTTGTTTGTTTTCTTCTTTATTTTTTATCTTAATTATTGATAAAAAAATTAATTAATAGTTAGTGTATAATGTGGGGAATCTGTGTTGAGAATATCTATAACAATTATTCTTATGTAATTTTTATGGATCTATTTTATTCTCTAGGTTGATAAGTTGTGATATTTATTTCAGGATCTATACATTCTTGAAAACCATTTTTTTAATTTCATTGTCAGCCATGATTTGTGATCATTAAAATGAGGAATATTGTTGCATAATTTCATCATTTCCATATTTTATTAAAATTTAGTTTTACATTTATGTAAGTATTATAAGTTTGAGTTTACCCATACGTGAGATTAGATGTAACCTTATGTGAGATTTGTAATCATTTTTCTACCTTTACAGAAAGCTTCTATTCACCTTTATGAATTTTATATCTACCATTACACAAGTCCTATCTACCCTTACACAATATATTTAATTTTGTTCCTTAAATTTACATAGTTTAAGTTTACCCTTATGTATGTATCTTCTTACCCATGCACGGTGAATATAAAGTTTTCCTCACTCTTATAATGTTTTTAAATTTTTTCATTATGCAAGGTATGAAAACATTATTTTACCCTTAAAAAAATATGAATTTTTTCTTACCCTTGTGCAAGTTCGTAAGATGCTACCATTGGCACTATATGAAAATACTAGTGGACTTGAACTACTATTAGAAGGATATTTCTACTAAAAGTTGATGTATATTACCACCATGAGAGATATTCTACAACCAATACACATATTTCACATTTAGTTAAATATCTTATACTGCCAATACATAGTTTCTTCTACCAAAACAAGTGTGTTTCCATTAGTTGAAACATGTGACCCCCGGGCTTTTCCTCCTACTGTTATCTCTTGTTCAGATCTTCCACCGCATGATGAAACTTTTACCACTAGTAGATATCTTTTAGTTAATGTATTAGGATTCCACCACCAGATGCATGTGTTACCACCAATTCTTCCACATTACCATCTGTCTAGACATACAACCACTAGATAAAGTTTATACTTTCAGTTAAAGTCCTTCCATCATTTTTGTCTGGAATTAAATAAAAAATAATTATTCCAATGGAATGTTTATAGAATTTACTACATGTTTGAGTTATGAGTATTTAAGAATTATTATTCTTAAAATGGATACCCATCTAAATTAAAAGAAAAGTCAAAATTTCTATGTTTTATTTTAGTAAAAGGATCTATATTATTTTATTATTATCCTATAATAGATAATTTGATATTCTGAAATTCTATAAAATCATATTATCACCTAATATGCCAAGGCAGTTTGATCACATTCTACTGTGAACTAACTGTTTAGTTATGATTTCTAAAAATATAAAGGATTTTCCAGTACTTCATATGAAAAAAATCATGAAAAAAGTTAAACCCTGTCCTGAATGTTAAAAGTGTCTTCAAGGACATATTTATATATAATATAGAATAATAAAAGATCATTCCTGATCATCTCTTTCTTGATCAAAGAAAGAAGAACGATACAAACACTTTTAAAATCTATTTTAATTCTTCTCTATTTTATTTATATTTGATTTGGTATTTTTTAAAATTTGATTCCTTAAGAATAATCCATTTTATTTTATTAGACTATAGTTTGATATGCTATTCACATTTCATCTATAATTTTTCTTCCAACTTATAACTATGGAATAGTTTGTGTGTAACATGGACCACCTTATGTACAATTTTATGTTAAAACATGATCCAGGTTTTGGGTCATGATAATATTAAAATAAACATTCTTGGAAGTATGGGTTTATTAATTTTAGATGATAAGTTCTCATCTTGAGAAAGGACCTGTTGTTTTTATTTACTCTATGTATTTCCTTTTTTTTATTTTTTTGAAATAAAAAATCTAGGTTTTTTCAATCTAATTTAGAAAAATAATTCTTTGATATTTGGCCTTAAATAATGTTTTATATGTTCTATTAGATATGATTAAATTTGATTCAAAAGTTAAAGAAATAATTTAAAAACAAATTACTAGTATTTGATTGAGAATACAAGAAACATTTTTCAAATATAAAATTGTATATTTAAACTCTATGAAATGAATTGTATGTTTTCTAATTTTGTAGTTGTTTATATAGTTGTTAAATAAAAGATATTACTGGATACTAAATTATGCCCATCTTGAGTACTCCACTATAAGAATCAATAAAAACATTTAAATATTTAAAAAATATGTCATTTAATATTATAAATTAATTATAAAAATATAATACTATAGGAGAACTATAATTTACCCCATTATTTTGTCCTTAGATTTCACATGAAATTAAAATTTTATATAATAACGTTTTCATTATTTTAAATGTTTACATGTTAAAATTATATTACAAATATAACTTGTATAATTTAATTAAATTCCATTGAGTACATATCTATTAAATAGATAATAGGAAAATATAACTATAAATATGGTAATGAAATCAATCATATAACATATCATGAAAAACTAATGGAATGAAAATGTGTTTTATATCACTTCCAAATCATAACATATAAAACATCATAAATTGTATATTTGTGGATACCCAACATTAAATCATTGAAAGGGAGTTTAAACTTATTTAGAGGATGAGGAAAAAAATTACTCCACAAGAGGAAGATCCTTTGGAGGTGTGGTGTAAATATAAGATATTTTTTTAGAAGGTGATTCCATGGCCCAAAACAACCAAAGCATAAATATTATTAAAATCAGGTTTACAAGAGTCAAAAATATAGGATCATATTAAAATCTTTTTCATGAAAGGAAATAAGATTAGTGGGGAGTTCTTCAAAGCTGGTAATGTCTTGATCTACTCCCATGTTGGCCCGACTATCTGCAACTGTGATTTATTCTCGATAAGCATGTTTGATTATATAGTTAATATACATAAGTGAATGATTTCATTCCATCCAACATGTAGTAATCAGCCATGCAAGATGAGTTCTGCCATTCCAAATCGCTTGTATGATGGTCATCAAGTATCTTTCAATACAGAGGTTGTTCTAACCAAAGAGATTGGAAAAGCCAGTGGAATGTATCAAACTCAGCATCTCAGATTCAAGGGCAGTGCCAATACCAAAATTACCCATGAAACATCCACAAATTTGACCGAGGGTATTCCTAAAGATCGAACCACACCCTATAGTTCCCAAGATTCCCTTGGAGGCACCATCAATATTGAGTTTGATCCATCTAGGGAGAGGGGATCTCTAGAACACCTCCAGAGTGTGAAGTGGTTGAATGAAATTGTCATTAATCCATAGACGCTTCAGGATTCAAATGTTGTGTATGGTGTTGTGGTAATGTCCCTTTTGCAACAAAGCAACTTCATGTATGGAAATAAGGATCCATATCTGACCTACATTTATATTGAGTGATTAATTTTTAGGAATAAAATCATTCCGATCAGACCAGATCACATGGTGGAGCTAAGAAACTACAGCAAGAAAAAGGTTCTTAATTTTTGAGAGCCTTATATTTTTCTACATTTCATTAGTTGAGTTATGATAGCATCAATAATGAACTATCTGCAATAAAAAATTTCAATAATATATTTCCAAATAGAAAAATAAATATCATAAGAAATGAAGAGGTGGTTAGAATGTTCTCTATGTTGATTACAGATTTTCCACTTAGAGAAAAGATGGATTCCAAAATATTGGAGGAAATTTTTAGTGGGGACTATATTGTTAATGAAATTCCAGTTGATATTGAATCATGAAGGTTTAATCCAAGGTTTTTTAAAATGTTTTATCCAACTATAATCATTCTAAAAGTTATAGAAATAATGATTGTATAAATTTTTCAGAGTTAGGAATACCCTAGTGAGATTTTTCCCAAATTTATAAATCATCAGTGTAATTGAAAGAGTAATTTTCAATGACATTGAGAATAGTATCATGGAGGTGATCATGTTGAGAGTCTAAAATATCTCTGATAGTGCTTTTGATATTTTCAGGAGTTTGATCAGAAGATGTCATAGAAATTAAAGGTGTTCCAGTCTAGTTATCCAACCAGAATTTCATGGAGAAGTCTCTAGAGACCATCCATCTGGAATTATTCATAATATTGGTGAAGGAGTGTTTTATGGAAGACCATATTTAATAAATAAGGAAATTATAAGTTCCCACCATGAGTTTGTCAATGAATCTATTTTTGAGAAAGGTAATACCATCAAAAGTATTATGAAGAAGGTTCCAAGTGATTATATCTTAATAGGATTCATTAAATAATTTTAAATTTTATATACCAATACCACCATTCTCTTTGGCCTTACAACAAGTTGATCAGGGAATAATCATAAGTTTTCTTTCTAGAGTACTACCAGTCGAGATGAAATTATTAATATTGATGTTCATCTTTTTAATAACACTAACATTCATTTTGTAGACCACTATGGAGTAAACCATCTTGGAGACAATAGTAGATTTAACAAGGAAAATCATAACTTCCATGGAGATAGCTTTACCTTTACAAAAATAAAGCTGGTATAGAATTTAGTCAATAATATTATCAAAGTGACAAGACTTGGATGTGCCCCAAAAGATAGGAACACCAAGATGAGTGAAGGGAGAATTACATCCTTTAGACCGAGGTCACTGATAATGTTACAATTTCTATTGGGAGGAAAGTAATTCCCAAAGAAGATGCATGATTTGTCCCAACTAATGTTTTGTCCATAAACCTCTTCATAGTGTGATAGCATAGTTTTGAGGTTTAGAATGTTTGTTTTATCACATTTAAGTAAAAGAATAATGTAATCTGCATAAAAAATGTGAGTAGGATCATTCACATTTATAGAGACATGGATGGGTTTCAACTTATTCTGGACCACTAGATGGTTGATCAGACAACTAAGATAGTCTTCCACTATTGAGAAGAGGATGGAAGAAAAGGGAGCACCTTGTATGACACCTTTGAGCATTTAAAGTATCCCTTGGTAGATCCATTGATCAAAATGGAGATATAATCTGAGTTCAATATAGTTCTGATTGTAGTGATGAAAGAGGCACTAAAACCAAAACCTTCCAGATCTTTAAAGATAAAGCCCCAGTCCATAGTGTCAAAGGATTTTTTGAGGTTAATTTTAATATCAATGTTTCCTCTATTATTTTTATTCAAGTTATTTACACACTCATAGGCAAGATAGATACAGTCTTGAATGGATATACCCTTTATAAAACCAAATTGCGTCTAGGAGGAAATTTTTTCCATGATAATTGAAAGTCTATTATCAATTATTTTTTGAGGATTTTATAAAGAGTATTGATAAGATCATTGGGTCTAAAAAGGTGAATCTCAAATTCATTATCCACTTTAAGGATTAAGGTGAGAAATTGGGCATTGATATCACAAGAAAGATCCCCATTAGAAAAAAATGATTTACTAGTTTACAAACAATGATATGGATCAAATCCCAATAATGTTGAAAGCGACCATTATTGAAGCCATCAAGACCCATAGCACTGTTAGGATTTTGACTAATGATAGTGTCTTTGATTTCATGCTCCATTAGAGTGTTGAGGTGTAAGGTGTTGTCCTGATCAGTGATTACTAAAGGAATGAACATAGGAAGGGGGCTTTGTTAATATCAGGATCATTGAATATGGATTCATAGTAGGAGATGATATGATGAGCGATTTCCTCTTCATTATTAAGAAGGTTGTCCCCATCCTTTTCAATGGTTAATGGCCTGCAAGCCTTCATAATTATTTTAAGTGATTTATTGAATTTGGTATTTCTGTCACTATCCGTTTACCATTTAACTTTAAATGATTGTTTTCTATTATTTTATTTAAATGTTACAAGGGTTTTAGTTTGACTACGATGTTTAGTTCATGAGTAGAATATGTGTTGAGTTTAGAGGTGGTGTTATTATTTTTAATATCATTGAGTTCTTTCTCAAGAATCATGATGTCATTGTTAACTTGTTTGGATTTATAGTAGAACCAATATTTTAGAGTCTTTTTGAGATGTTTTAATTTGATGTTATAGGAAAAGGAATCATTGTTACGAGACATTGAAGACCAAAAGTATTGAATGATATGTGTGAAATCGTCATTAGAGAACCACAAATTATTAAATATGAAAGAAACCAAGGTTTCATGTATTTGGAGGATACATTGACCAGGATGGGGTTATGATCAAAGTTTAGCCTATGGAGAGTAGTTTTGGAGATAATGTCCCATTTATCTAAAGTAGGGACATTTGTGGAGGCTCTTTCCAATTTGGAGGCAACCACTTTGTTATAATGTCTATTATACCAAGTGTATTTTGCACAGGTGAGATTAATTTCAATGAGATTGTTGTCCTTAATCAAGGATTTAAATTCTCTTGTGGATATTGAAGCATGATATGGTCCAATTTTCTTTCTTGATTTAATAATGTCATTAAAGTCACCAATAAGAAACCACGGGGCATTAATGCTAGTACTTATATATGAGAGATCATTCAAAATAGTTCTTATTTCTTGATATCTATTTTTATCATAAACAAAGGAGTAGAAAGTATGTGTGCCATCAACATTAAAGGTGCAAGTACGAATCTGGTAAGAGATATTGAAAACACTAATATTCTGTAATGAAGAGTGTGTAAAATTCACATGAAATCAACATTGAGAGTATTATTTATAGCACCAATAAACACATAGTAATATTGAAATAAATATGAGTGTTTAGAGGAAAAAGTATTTTTAGGTTCAGCAATAGCAAATAACATAGGATGATCGGTTTTAACCCTTCTTTTTAAAACAATGAATGTGTGAGAGCTAGCGATACCATGAAAATTCCAATAGAGTATCATCATTTAAACAAAAATTTGGATTTAAAACTCCCAATTTTCTTTTTTTTAGAACCTTTATCTCTAGTAGACCTTCTAACCTCTTGAGTTCTAGTAGTTTGTTCTTGTTCATTACTAGATGTGATAGGGTTCTTCATTATAGGTTCTATTATTGAATCATTCATAGTTGAGTCTATATAATTCTTAGAACACAACAACAAAGGATTGATATATTTTTTAGAAATCAAGTTTTAATACTTCATAGAGAATTCATAACAAACTATAAGTGGATAAGTAGGAGAACCTGGAGCCTTTGAAGGATTTGTGGAAAGTTGTTTGAAAATGTCTAGATCTGAAGGATAATACTGCATCTATACTAAAGTGTCATTATTTTCCTGTATAATATTAGGTTCATGTACTGAGGTTTTATTACCTTATTTAATAGAATAATTTTATTTACGGTCATATTCCTAGGGTCGACAGGACTGCTAAGATATTTAATGTGTGCATTGGGAGAAGAAACATATTCATTCTCTTTAGTTATGGTTTCACTCTTTGTTTCTAGGGTAGTATAATTGTTATCTATAAAAGTGGTGTTGTTCTTATCAGAAATAAATCTCTTAGCAGGTTGAATTGTTGAATCATTAGGGATTGGGTCTGGCTTCTCAAACCTATAATCCTCCATTGGTTGGAGCTACTTAGTGAATCCTTTATGATCCTTCATTTTAGGATCATGTACCAATAGTGTACTTTATTTCAATGATTTGACAGTTTCCATTCCTTGGAAATAGTTGCAGTCACCTTAGAATTAATAGATTGTGTGATGTCCTACAAAGTCTTCATGTTTGACAGTATATTCCTAGATTTTATAGTATGGCTAGTTGAATAAAAAGTTTTAGAATAATATAAAAAAGTATTGTTAATATAGGTAAGAGAGTTTAAGAAATTTTGTTTGTTGATTTGATTCTTCTACCCTAAAGTATTATTATAATTTAAGAGGGAGGGGTCATGGGACTATCTAATACCCCAATTTTGTGTGTGAACATCCACAGTTTTAGTAGAATTTTCCTCAAGAAAATCTAAAATATGAGGGGATGTAGTGCATGAATTTCATGAAATTCACTTCAAACGTTTAGGTGTTTTATCCCCACTACCCAAGATATGTTCAGCATTTTGTATGAGAATATAACTTGATATCTGATCCGTTGGACATGTATTAGGTTATTCTTTCTCAATGGACAACCTAATAGTGTATAAGATGAGAATTTAAATTTCTTCTAATAGGCCTTGATCTTTAAAAGAGCTTCCATTTTATTTAGCAATATCATCCCTGTTAGTACCCGATTTTTCCCCAATGTGTGCGAAACTTGTTGATTCTTTAACCCAGGTTTCAAATTTCTTTTTGGGGGGGTTCAGTTACATCCATCAAGGGGGATTTATGTTTTCTATTTCTCCTTATTTCCTTCCAATCTTTTTCAGTTGGTTGAATTACATGTTTTATAATCACCCTATAGTTGTAGATTGTATGAACAATGATCCTATAATGGTCACAAAAAGAAGGTTTCCCCTAATATTCAATTATAATTTTGGTTTTTTAGTGAGTATCATTGAAGATAATAGTATTAGAAAACTTTGAATTGTGGTAAATTTACACCATGTATCAATAAATGAGTCTTAAGGAAGCATTTAATGTTAGGTGATCTATTTTGAGGGGAGATACTATGCAGGAAAGAAAATATTTCATAATTTGTTTGTGCCAAACGAACAAATTATGTTTATGCAGTTTGATACAGATGTGTTCCATTGTGTCCGAATAAGTATACGGATTGAAAGTAGAAACCCAGTTAGAGATTTAAGAAAACACAGTTTTAGATTAATATTTTCTATCTTCAAAACATTGTCTAGATCCTCTTGAATTACCAACAGAATGTGAAATATCCATTTCATATTGGGATTAGTTTCCAGTTCGAAGAATTCCAGTAGTGTGCAATATGGTTATGTAATTCTGATAAAGGTCAATGTTAATTACCTTTGAGGTAGGAGATGCTGCCCTTGAAAGGAAATTTTCACATTTGGCTACATTATTGAAGATCATCTGGGTCCACTTCTACCAAGAACCCTCTGTCTTTAAGCCTCTTGAGAAGGGGAGGTTTTATCATGATTTATTTACTTAGATATGTACTATTCAAAGCATCCAGTAATGAGATCCCATGGGATCTACCGGGAAAGAATCGATTGCAAATATTTTTTTCACAGGCATCTTTGTTATTTTTTTTACATGACAATTACATGAAAATGGGGCACATGCTTCATCTAAGGAGTCACGAAGTGGTGGTAATAAAATATCTCAGGTGTAAAGTAACCAATCATGTTCATACAGATCAAAATAATTGGGCGAGTATTCCCTAATGGCTCGCGGGTTTATGGAGAGATGGCCACCCATCTCTCTAGAAGCATGATCCCAACAATTTTTCTTCATAAATATAATAGATATTGAGTAAATAGTTTCATAAAACTTTTTTAACATGGTAATAATAAAACACATAAGTCACTTCTAAAAATACATTCAGGGGGTGAAAAGAGTGCATTAAAAGCCATGATTTTAAAATAATTTTTAAAATTGAATCCTTGAAAGGATTTAATGTTGATGATATAAAATATGGAGAGGAAGATAAAAATATATATAAGTAGAATAAAATATCATTATTTTTCTCCTAAAATATTATCCATTATTTTTTTAAAAATAAATAATAATGGGGATAATATTTTCTTTGAAAAAACATAGATATTTGGAAAGAAAGGTTAATTATGAATAACAGTCCAGATGGTGGGAAAAATAATTCATGTGAAAGATATAAAAAATAATCTTTTCACACTTTAGTAAAGAAAGTCAATAATGTCTCAATGAAATGGGAATTGAGTTGAAAAAATAATTTTGAATTATATATTGTATGAATTAAAGGACACGGAAAAGAGAGGTCTTAAATAAAAGTTAATCTCCCAATAATGAAAAATTATTCATGATATAATAATTTAATAATGTATTATTTACTCCATATAAAAGTAAATTGGTGCATAATAATAAGCACGTCTCATAGAGTTTAAATTTAGAGAAATAACCCTTAAACAATGATATTATAATTGTTAAATATTTTTTTCTAAGAAACACATATATTTTATTTCTTGGTATATTTTTCTTATCAACCATGCTTCTTATATGTACAATGTTTGTTGGATACTATGCATTAAGATATATAATTTTTCCTACTTCACATTTATTAGTAATAAAAAAATATATTTATTTCATGATTTTATGAATATAAAAATATATTCTATAGGTAATATATTACTTCATTATTTTGTAGAAGAGCATCATATTTACATCTATTATTCATGAAATTTAAATTTAGTAATTTATTATATTATTGAAAATAAAACATTATTATATTATATTATTTATTTTAAATTTAATATTAATTTATATTGAAAATATGTTAATCTTATCCTTTTAAATTATTTATTAGTTACATTAGTATTTATGTTTGTTACTTCAAAAGGAAGTGTAAAATAAAAATATTCATGACATAAATAAATGAGCATATTTGTGTGTTTGTGTGTGTGTGAAAACCAGGATATTACACTAGTGATTAAAGGGATACAACATTAGTTTTCCATCATATAATTGTAATCTAAAATCAGTGTAGGGGTAAGTTAATATGTACGTAAACATTATCACATTCTATATGTGTGATATCTAAAAAAAATGTATTTTGAAACTTTTGATATATCTTAAGAAGTGGTTTAGAAATCAATTATTTAATTTTCTGTTAGAAAAAAAATATTAAGATTATTTTCATTATGATGATAATATTTTACAATTTTTTTATCTATGATGACAGATTTATGACAAGGGAACAATTAGTGGATTCTTAGGGATATTACTACTTGAAAGATTTCTTATGGGTAGTCTGGTCGTAGTAAAAAGATTCTTTATGTTGAAACGTGGTTATACCAACCAAAAAAAATTGTAGGATTAAAATTCATAAAAATACTCATTAAAAGCATGTTTAACATGTTAGAACTGACCAAATGATTAGTATTTGGGCCTAGTGAATTTGTGAGTCTACTATATTTGGTTGCCTATATCAAAAAACTTTTCAATTTAGATTTCCTAAATATTCAAGGATTTGAATATTAATAAATACCATATCTTATATTGAGATTTATTCTTTAGGTCATTAATTTGATAATGTTCTAAGTACTTGTGAAAATGAAACATCATAATTGTTCCCCACTATGATTAGAAAATTGAAATTATATGATGGTATTCTTAAAATATACATCCTTTGGTCGTATGATTTCTTTTTAGGGAGATACAAATAATGCAGACTATCTGGTGTAAGATGTTCATAATAGGATGAAAATTTATCTTTGGATTTTTTCACTTGGTAATATTGAAGATAGTAGATTATGAAAACATACCCACCATTAGTAATTGAACATTTTTATGTGTCATTGGATATTTCTATATACGAGTGTGTGTTATGATCCTCAGACATTATGATTATTATTAATACACATCGGGATTTAGGTACTTACAATTGTGATGTCGTATGATCACACAAAAGTTGGGTATTTTGGGTGAGTCATGAGTGATATGTTATTAATGAATAAATTTAAGGGATATTTTTTCCTTCTATATTATGGATGTTGATATAGTAATATCTTTAATTTTTAATGATAATCACATATACTCTTTGATAATAATTTATGAATATTTTTAAGAAAAAAATGTGAATTTTTAATAAAAATTACTTCAATAAATATTTAAAGGCTTTGTATAAGGTTAAAAAGTCTATTAACACGTTAGAATATTTTATGTAATATTTTAAGAGATATGCACTCTTTTATAATTGGATTTCGAGGCCTGAGGAACTGATATGTTGAATGAAAAAAATTATTTAAAATATTATATCATGTGTATGTGATTTTTGGGAAATAATGGAATATCTTCCAAATAGTACCTCATAGGTGAAATTGAATACCACCATTAGGTCCAAGATGTGGTGTTTATGCTATGTGAGACATAATATTTGTATGCATCGGGTATTTGGAAAAAAATTACATAATGGTAACTATTTAATATTTTTATTATAATTTTTATGATAAAAATTAAATATCTCTCGAATGGTGTATGATATGAAAAATTCAACACCACTACTAGGACCATAATATGAGTTTTACCCTATATGCGATATAACCTTTGTGTGCGTCAGTTTTTTGGTTAGATCTCACGGTAGGTTATTTATTTTTATCACTTTTTGGTTTAATAATTTTTATTAAAATGTGATAATGTATGTTTACGATGAATTTTATCAAATTATTTTCATTTTTTTGAATTTATAAAATTAATCTGCATTTGAATATTTGTTGTACAGTTAGAAATAATAATAATAACAATTGTATTATTACTATTTGGGACAATGAAAAGGAATGAGATTATGTGTGTACTTAATAATTGAGATAAATAAATCGTTAATTGTGATTAATAAAATTCACTTACTAATAATGGGTTATAATGAATGTTAATGGTGTAAATGATGTGAGATATATAATAATATTAATAAAATATTGTTGTTGTTATTATTTTTATTAATTTTGGAAAATAATATTGGTGTGTATATATAATTTTTATACATATGGAATAAGTATATATGTATATATATATACATATGCAGGTATGTATATATATATACATATGTGTATATATATAATGTATATGTATTTATGGATTAAATATATGTGTAAATTTATAGACATGTACAGGAGTATATATGAATATATAGATGTGTATATATATATAACATATATATATATTCGTAAAATATATATTTACGTATATGTGTGTCGGTGTAAATATATATATTTATGTGTGTGTGTGTGTCTATATATGTGTGTGTCTGTATCTGTGTGTGAAAAACTCTTAATATATATATTTGATGAACGTTTTAATGTGCTCAAATGAGGTTTTTTAATTAAAAACACATGATGTGTAAAAAAAATAAAAGAAAGTGGTGCATGGGTGTAAGAGGAAAGAGAAGGAAAAATAAATTAAATTATATAATAAGTAAAATAATTATATAATTAAGGTAATAAAATGGGTAAAATTATATAATTTATGGAAATAGGAGGGGCCTTAGGAAGGGAATCATAGTATTAAAACCCAATCCTACTCTCACATCTCTACCTCTCTCCCTCTCTCCATTATTCTTTTTATTTTATTTTTTAAAATTTTCTAAACTTCCTCATTCATTATATCATTCTATATTGATCATATTAAACTAAAATATGTTCCATCAGGTTCATTTCATCGAGTATAATTTTAAACCTAATTTTTTTTAAGGAAGCATGATCTCGATGGTGCAATAAAATTTAGACATCAAACCTTGTCATCAATATGCATTTTAACTATGATAGCAAGTTCTGGACTTTCATGCATGTATTATACGAGTTATTGATATGATTGTTTGAATGTGTGTGTCATCTTTACAAGTACATTACTTTTTTTCAGGCATTATATGGGTTATTGGCATGATTACATGGTGTGAATATATAGCTTGTGAGACCTATGTTTGATTCTTGATCACTAGAGGTGTGTGTGTATTTTCTTTGAAATTTTCTTAGGATATTGGGTTGGGATGGCTATGATTATGTTTAATACTTGACTTTACATGATATTGGTCTATCATTTTCATTATGTATCTTATACGTTGTATTTCTATATATTATAGTAGAGCATATAGGTTTGGCCTATTTGGTTGGTAAGTGAGATGTGAAACATGTATTGGTGGACATTGGATGACATGTGATATATTCACATGATTGAAGACATGAAATATTTGATGCATCTTCATGAATATCCTCTAAGATGGATGTTCTAGGCTTGGGTGGTAATGTACTTAGTCTATTCTAGCTAGAGGGATGTGTCACGTGATTTTGGGATATCCCTTATAAGAGGGATCTGATAATACATTGGTTGGAATGTGAGACTTGATCCATGTTTTGTATATCCACTTTGACATTGATGTGATAAGAAAATAGTGGTCAACATATACATGGACTATCTATACTGACATAATTTGTCACAAACTAAGGGATATCCACTCGAGGAGGATGTTCCAAGCTGGTTACCGATGTTCCATTTGGTATTGTGCAGAATTATGTATGTTTCTCTTCAGATGGTTCCAAATTAGGTAGATCTGATCCCCAAGGACCCAGCATGTGTGAGGTACTTGATTAATATATTGTTATTATATACGTACCCTTTTTATCTTCATGGAAGAAACTTGTATATTTTATGCGCTAATTCTCAAGGTCATTGGTGGTTTCCTGCTATGTATTATATTCACACCCTACTAGATAATTATAATGGTCTTGCAGACTTCATGAATAGTGACACGATGAAGGGAAAGGGATCAATGGTAGACAGTTGAGCAATTAGAGATGGAGGATGTGGTCATTGATGGATAGATTTCAAGCAGTACATCAGTTTCTACATTTATTTATTAGATTTACCTTATACAATGGATCCTTATTTTGTTTGTTTTTAATAACACATACATAACATATTTTGTTTCCTTATGTGTTACACTAATTTTTATTTATATATTGATTTTTTTTATTTATCGATACCATGACATGATATTGAGCGTATAGTCTCCCCACTAACATATGTAGACCATCATTTTTAGTCAGTATCTTCTTGCGTATAGGGAGGTGCGCATGAGATCATGTGACACTCGTGCTTGGACCTAGTGGTTTGGATCAGGATTTTAATAAATGGTATGAGAGGATGAATATTCACCAACTTGTCTTTTATCATTGTCTTCATTTGGGAAAGGATATACAAGAGTTAGGACGGTTGAAACATGGGAATGAGAACTATGACAGTGTCTGATCATCACAGTATAATGGACCTCCATGTTTCCATAAAGTGGGGAAATTATTATTTTTGTTACCATTGATTAAATTCCCCTTGTGTGACCCACATTATGTTAATATGTGATTTATGGGATTTTGGGAGTGTTTATGGATCAT
Organism: Viscum album; assembly: GCA_963277665.1. Classification (NCBI taxonomy): domain Eukaryota; kingdom Viridiplantae; phylum Streptophyta; class Magnoliopsida; order Santalales; family Viscaceae; genus Viscum; species Viscum album. The sequence goes on from OY728144.1 coordinate 337,969,049, forward strand.
GACTAGGCAAGTAGGTTTCCATTCCATGTTCATATACCTCTTTTTATGTTTCATGTTATCCCTTTAGTCAAATTCATTTTATTTAATAATCTATTAAGGATATATTTTTTGATCATATGATATATATGTGTTGACATGTTGTTTGAATATATCAAAATTGGTATTAATTAGTGGAAATAAGCCTGTTTTTGCGTCATTATGTATGATGACTATGAATAACTTGCAGCGATGAAGACCAAAGTTATTGAAAATATGGGTTTACCTTGGGTTATGGGTAGACTCCTAGGTGAACCTTATTCGATCCCATAAACTGGATAAGAGTTTTATGTCAAAGTTTAGTTTCCTAAATTGATCGATAAATACTTCTAGAGTACTTATCAGGGATGAGAATTCATTAATGGGGGACATTTATAATACCCTTAGTTTTTAATGATAATAAAAAAACCACTTTGATAATAATTTATGAGTATTTTATGATGTGTAATCTTCCAATAAAATTGACATAAATAATTTTTTAAAGTTTTTTTGTAATCGTAAAAGTCCCATTAACACCTTGGAATATTTTATAGAATATTTTCAGAGCTAGGAGTTGTGTTTTCATGGTATTTCTAGGCCCATTGTGCTTCAAAATTGAAATAATAATAATATTTAAATTATTATATCATGTAAAAGGGATTTTTTTAGAAATAATGGAATATATCAAAAATGGTGTCTCGGATGGGAAATATTAGGCCACCATTTTTTGAGATGTGTGGTTTACCTTAGGATGGACATAACATTTTTTTGCGTCAAGTGTTTGGAAAAAACACAAGTGAGAATAGATTATTTAAATTTTTAAATATATATTTTTTAAAATAAATTTCATAATCTCCCAAATGGTGTATCATATGATAAATCCGAGACTTCTATTATGTCAGGAATACAGGATTTACCCTAGGTGTGACATAACCATTGTGTGTGTCAAGTGTTTGGTTAGAGTGCACTTAAAGTTAATTCTTTTTACCTTTTCCAGTTTAAGAAATTTATTTAAAATTATAAAATATATATATTTGTGAATATTTTTATCAAATTATATTCATTTATTTAACTGATAACATTAATTAGAATTCTAATATTTGTTGGGTAGTTAAAAATAAAAATAATAATTGTATTATTATTATTATTATTATTTCTATAAAAGAAAAAGAATGAAATTATGTGGGAAATTTATAATTGTTCGAAATATATGGTTAAGTGTGATTGATAAAATGAATATATTATTATTATGTTTTAATGAAAATCAATAGTGGTAGTGATGTGGAGTGTTTAATAATAATAATAGGAAAATATTATTGTTGTTATTATTATTATTATATTGGGGAAATAATATTGGTGTATATATATATATAATGTATATAAATAAGGAATAAATATATATGTGTATATATACATGCATGGTTGTATATATATATATAAACATATTTATATGTTACATTTAAATATTTATGGGCTAGATATATATATGTACATATATATACATGGGAAAGAGTATATATGTATATACAGATTTGTTTATATATATAATGTGTATACATATGGGTTAAATATATATATGTATATATATGTGTGGGTGTATATATATGTGTGTGTCTGGGTGAATATATATATATATATATATATATATCTCTGTGTGTGTGTGTGTGTCTATAATTGTGGATGAAATTTACTCTATATTTTTAATGAATGTTTTAATGTTTTCAAATGGGGGATTTTAATAAAGAACGCTTGATGTGTAAGTGAATAAAAGAAAATGATTCATGGGTGTAGGAGGAAGGACAATGAAAAATAAATAAAATGAAAGAATGAATAAATTAGATAGTTAATGAAAAAAATGGAGAAAAATATCAAATTGATAGAAATGGAAAGTGCTTCAGGAAGGGACACATAGGAGGATAACTTAGTCCCACTCTCATTTTTCTATCTATGTCCATCTCTCCCTCTCTCCATTACTCTGTTTTACTTATTTTTTTTAAATTTTCCAAACATTTTTCTTCATTATCTCATGAGATATTGATTACATTGACATTCTGTCAGTGTCATTTGGATCATAATAAAGAGAAGGATTTTAGTCCTAATTTTTTTCTGAAGGAAGAAAGGTTTTAGTTGTTTAATTAAACTCAGACATCAAACCTTTTCCTCAATTTTCTTGGTACCTAAGGTAGTATGTTATTAAATTTTGTTCTTGTCTTATATATCTTATTGACATGATTTCTAGATGTGTTTGTCATCCTAAGAAGTCTTTATCTTTTTTTAATGTCTTATATAGGATATTAGCATGATTACCCGGCAAACATGTATAGCCTGTGAGACCTATGATTTAAGATTGATCATAAAAGGTGAGTTTGTGTATCCTTTGACTTGTTCTTTTGTTGTCTACATATGGATTATTATGAATATGATTATGTTTAATGCTTTACTTTATGTGATGTTGATTAGTCAATTACATTGTGTATCGTATATATTTCATTTCTATATACTATAGTTGAGAATGTGTGGTTAGCCTATTTGGTTGGAATTCAAGGTGTGACACATGTATTCATTTACATTGGATGACATGTGATACATGACACATGATTGATGACATGAAATATTTGACACATTTTTGAAGATATCCTTCAATAGGGATGTACAACGCCTGGGTCCACATGTACATAGACTATTCTAGTAGGAAGGATTATTCACATGCTTTTGGATATCATCATAGGATGGATGTGATAATACATTTGTCGATATGTAATACTTGATTCATGTTTTGTTTATCCACTCTAGATGGATATGATAAGACTATAGTGTTCTAATTTTACTATGACTATCCTAGTCTATGGAATGTGTCACATTCTTGGTTTTATGCACTTGAGGAGTATGTGTCAAGATAGTTACTGATGTACCATATGGAATTGTTCTAGAGTAGGTATGTTTCTCCCATCAAGGATATGAAGATGGTAGAGTTGGTCCCTGTGGACCTGAAATGTGTGAGGTACTTGTGTGATATTTTCTTAATATATTTTTACCCTCTTTATGTTCATGGAATACACTTGTATATTTGATGCACAGATTTTAAGGGTCATTGGTGGTGTCCAAGAGAGTCTTGTAATCACTCCATACTCAATAAATTTAGTTCACTTGTATACTTCATTATTAGAAAACCGAAAATGGGTAAGGAAACTATGGTTGATGGTTGAGTAGTTAGAGATAGAGGATGCATACATTGATGGATAGAGTACAAGCAGGGGGTAAGTTGATGCTTTAATTTATTGGCTTTACCCCATACCTTGTATCCTTGTTTAGTTTTTTTCTATAATACATGTAATCCATATTTTTTTTCTCCATGTTCTACTCTGTTTTTTTTCTTTTTTTTATTATTTATTGGTCCCATGAAATGATATAGAGGGTATAATACCTATAATGGGGAATTTAGACCCTCGTTGATAGTCGATAGTATCTTACATATGGGGAGGTAGGCATGAGGTCATGAAGCACTCTGGATCAGACACGATTGTTCAGGTAGGTATGTTACAGATATCTCATCCCTTTGAATTAAATGGAACTATTTTATTAAATTCCATGTCGACGATATATGGATGGGTTAATTTCAAGAAGTCAAAGAATGATGTATAAAACATATTGGTTGATGACATAAGTATTAAACTTACCTGATAAAATGTCAAGAAAAAGGGATTATGTTACACAGTGAGAATTCGTATGTGGTTTTCATCATTTCAATATTAACTCTTTCATAATGAGTGCCTTTATGTGTTGAAAGATGATGATATTGGACTTTTGGTGAACCCAAATAGTTACACGAAAGAAAAATCTGTAATGGTAACAAACATTGTATTTATATTAATCTCATTTAAATTAAATTTGAATTTAAATATTAGAAAAAACATTATTCTCTAGAATTAAGAATAATATTTATTAGGTATTTATTAATAACATATATTAAGTCACTATTTTAGGTGAGTTGAATATAAATTAATATTTACTATCATGTCCATTAATATTATATTTATTTATTGTATGAAAAATATTTTTTATGCATGGTTTAGTAAATACAAAGGTGGAAATATATAATGGTTTAACGGGTCTGATATGAGCAAAATATTAAATATCATTTAAATAAATATTAATTTATTTATTTATGGAATGATATTTATTTTCTTCATGAGACAAGAGTCTGTCAAGGAAATATTATTATTATTGTTATTGTTATTATTACTATTATTATTAATATTATTATGACTTTTATTATTACTAATATTAATAAAAATAATAATAATAATAATAATATTATTATTATTATTATTAGATACGGGGTTTTATAAGGATTATGCTGACTTCCAATTATTTTTTCCTCTACCAAGCTTAATAAATACTCATCTATATCATTTCATAGGATTGAATGAAAGTGATGAGAATAATTTATGCCTATGTCAAAAAAATTATCTTCTCCAGAGAATCCTCTCCTCAAAGTACTTATATAGGGTTCACTTTGAAACCCAACAAAATATATTCCAACTTCTTCATCCTTTCATGAATGATAGAACAAGAATCAATACTTCCACTTAATGGTTTTTGTCGTAATTAAAGGTGAGTGATGCATGAAGATCAATACCACAATTCATTCACATAGAGTACCATTAGTGATTCATTGTGATCAAATGAGTATGTGACCTGAATAAACCGGACTAGGCTCCACCTATGACAAAAGTACACCTAAGAGTGTCACCCCAAGCTTGTCTCTAATATTCGTGGGGCTGGTAACTAGCATTAAGTAGGCATATCTCACAACATGGGATTCCTTAGAGTATAACAACCTACAATAGGAAAACCTTGAATATAAATGATAATACAATATTATGGTATATATATATATATATATTAAATTTTACATTACATAACGAATATATGAGGCAACAAATAAAAAAACATCCCACGAAGGTAACACAAATAAAACCTGATATCTAATAACTCTCTGAAACAAAATGTACTAAGAATCTCATATAAACCAATTGTACAACTAGATCACTCTCCAACCATATGTCCTTCCACCTCCATCACAAATCACTAAGATATATATAAATCACCAAACATCAATGAGATTTAACTCAAAACATGTAAACCCAGCTCTATGTCTACCTAACTCATCTTTAAACTTATATACCATTTATATAGAGGCCAAAAGTGTGGGAATAATGCCTATACACGGGTGATTATAAACAAACCTAGGGAGACACCTCAAGACCATAAGGTTAACAAAAATCCCCAATTTAGATCAACTAACTGTATGTGAGGTGAACAACATGAATATGAAAAAGAAAAACAACCACACCAAGTCATATCAATATCCCCATACTAATGAGTTACCATATTAATGTTAATAAATAATAATGATTATTTTATCAAGTATTAAAAGTCTAAATAATATTGAGAAGGATCAGTATTCTCAATCCTAACTCTTGAAAATTAATAGCACCTAATAAAATAAAATGATAATATAACTAGAGACTCTAAAAAACCTAAACTTGATGGCCATATGCATGTAACATTTCAAATGAAACCACTAGTATTTTATGAATCACAAGTCCCATGGATGTATAAACTGCATAGAATCCCAATATTTATAATTCCACTAAAATCTATAAAGGGTATCCCACTGACCACTAAATCATTCCTGTTAGAAAATGAAGTACTACTCCCACTTTTCCACCCATATCAGACCACCAATCAAATATCTATATTCTCGTGATGAACACCCCATGTACAAATAATTCAAAAAAACTATATCCTATAATCCATATTGGAATCATGAATTATAAAAGATGATATCAATTCCAAGTGTATATGTGTAAGAAATATTGACTTTGGTTATGGAAACCAATCCCATGTGAGCTCATTAAATAAGTCAAAATGTCTAATTCTTTGATAGAGGATCCTAGTCTAGAGTGGGTGGGTAGAAATTGAAGGTTTTGGTATAATAGAAGCACCTATTTGGTCATGGGAAACTAAACATTTGTCATGTTTTAGTTAATAATACATATTTTATAGAACTATTTTCACCATGATCATTGAATAAAATCATATGAATATCAATAAAAAATCCCTGAACCAATATAGGGAATCTTTTCTAGATTAAATTTGTAATTGATTTATTGATGGATCACGAATTACATTATCATGTCATTATTTCTTTATTGATTATGTGATTGACCATTCTCATCATACTGCTATTTTATGGTAGGGTAAAAGGGTAAAATCCATAATTTGGTGATTCTAATGTGCCTCAAAACCTCATAACATTTTCATAGATTCATCGTGTGATAGCACAATCGATACTGTTCACTTGTGGCATCCTATGTAGATTACCTCAAGAATATATTCCTGGAAAAAGGATTATTTAGGCTCTCTTAAAGTATTGAGAGGATGGGTGGAGGATCAGTTCCCTTATTCTTGTGAATATTCATGGGTGATTTAACTCTTAGGGTTGGAGATAATGGTCTCTTGTGTTTCTTATACAGAATTAACATCTAACATTGGAAAGTTATATAACCTGGCATTTATAAAGATGGGTCGGGGATGGTAATTCTTTTAAATCTCATATCCAATCTTGTATTCCATAGATAACTCCATGTCTAATAATATTACAAATATTATTATTATTTACATGACATTAACAAAACTTGTAGATTAATAAAAATAATTTTTTAAATAAATATATTATCATATTTTTAAATGATATTTAATATGTCATTTCCAATTGGAATATTAATATTTTTCACACTATCCTTCTTAATATATACCTAATCATGATTAATTACTATTATTTTAATTAATAAATATCATATTATTACTCACCAATATATAGATAAATATTATATTCAACAAAATATAAATTTATTATTTCTTAAATATTCCAAAAAACAAAAAAAAATTGTGTGTTTCTATGTGAATAAACCAAAATAAATATTATATATTTTCATAATTGATAATTACCTTGTGAAAATAATATGTATTATTCTTCAAAGTTAATATTCTCTCGAATAAATTGTGACTAAATATATGTGGTCAACCAAACATTTATGATTATTAAACCCTGAATAAGAATTATATTTATTCAACATATTAAATTTATATAGAATTTTACTGATATTTTGGATACACTTGTGTGTTTTCTTATAGGCTTATTTCCCACTGATATTAGAATGAATAGGTCTTATGTCTAATCTTGGTGTCTAAAAACATTCCAATTCACCCATAGAGAAAATATTTAAACGTCAAAATGGAATAACCTCCTACGAACACTCAATGTGTAATATAAATCCTTTTTGATGATATCTCATCAAGTATGTTTCACACATGTGTAATCAACCTATATTCTCAATATGTCATTCTTTGTTTTTTCTGAAATGACCTTATTGATATATATTTCAGGTCCATGGTCTTAATATAATGATTCTAATTCTAATAAAGGGATAATATATCAAATTCCCTCAAATAGGATAGGACAAATCCTTTATTGACTATATTTAGTAATCCATAAGATTATTGACACACATAATATATCTCATTTCCTAGTGAATATAGGCATGATGGTTTTTTAAAATTCATTAAATTACATTAATCATGTTATAGATTAATAATAATATCCATTCTTTGGATCATTATACGTGTATATAAATAAGAATTTCCAATGGATCCTAACATGTAGAATTCTAATAGGCATGACTATTGTCATAACGTTCTTGAGATTAGCATGGTAATACACAATGAGAAAGCATCTCAAACTCCAATGATTCTCCTCCCAAATAGCATGTATCATTTACATATAGTTAAATGGTATCATTTGGATATAGAACCCATATTCAAGAATATTTTCATGACACTTTTAGGTTCTAATCATAATCGGGAACCAATATGATCATTTAGTGTTACAATATCATAATAAAAATACCACATAGATATCATAAAGAATAATGATAATAATGTGATAAGTAATTAATTAATATTCTAAACTATAAATATTCTGGTAATCTGATGTTCAAAGTAGTTGGTTTTGGACCACCAACTCTAACAGACCCACACTAATACTAGACTCAACTATATACACTTTATTCATCAGTATAACATATTAAACATGTTTATACTGATATATAGTTATATAATTTGATCCCACCACACTACCCATCATTAAACTACTTACTGAGACTTCATCTTATTGTGAAAATTCCTCAAAATATGATATTAATTTTGATAATGGGCCAATGTCCATGGTTTTTTATTTTATTTATGGATAATACTCTTTTCTACCTAGGTTAATAGGAAACCATTGTATATCCCAAAATCCCAATGGCATAGGTCCATTGCATGGCCCGAAGTCCCAATCCTACGAACTTAAATCGAATAATCCTCTTTTACAAAACTTCTATTTAATCATTCCAACTTATAAAGATAAATTCACATCTATGGTAGTCATCACTTTATCCCCTTCCTCGGGTATTTAACTATAGAATTATAGCCACACTATGATAGAAACTCTGTGTCTAAATGACCATATATACCCACCATTTCCCTTCTACTTGTCCACAATTTTTGGAATGATCCCAAAAAAAAATATCCACCATTTTTGGGCCTGGAGGACCATATATCCTAGATGTCCTTGTCCCTTGAGGCCTATAATGACCTAAAGGCCTAGTGTCTTGAAGACCATTTGTGGAAAAAATCCCAAATATATGGATCCCTGTCCCAAATTAGGTAAATTGTTTTGTTACTATTTTAAAAACTATAGTAACTGCAATAATAATTCAAGCCCACCCAATGCTCAAATATATACCTAGGTCTTTTTCATTAAATGTAGGATCCCATACCACTCGGTTATAGGCTCATTGGAAAGTGATAATATTAATGAATATATAAATTTTTTCTTCTTTCATCCCTAATATATATGATAATATCATTGTTAAGGTTCATCACAATGTGATTTAACATTACTATTTAGGTATTATTCAAAATATCTAAAATAAATCATTCCAAAACCCTTTTCCTTATTGTATAAGAAACTACAACATACCTGGCCTATTATAGATATGAAATATACTGATTGTAATAATATTTACCCTTATTTATACAATGATTCTAGAAGAAACTAATCTAATTAAGACATGTTTTATATGCCCTAAAAATTAATATTCTCATTTATCAAATTTCCAATCACCCATCCTAGTTTTCTTTCATAATCACTACCATATATTTATTATTACCAGTATGTGTAGTTCTCGAGTATCATTTTATATTTTTATTCAATACTATAAGCATACGAAATATCAATCTTGAGTACATATAATAACAAATGAGATATATTTTCAAAGTAATTATAGGTATATGTAGTTCATACATAATAAGAATTCTATTTGACCTTGGACTTAATTGGGTATATTATTCAATATCATATTTTTCAATATGAGGTAAACTATATAATATAACTTGTATTATTTACCCACCCCTTCCTATATACTATTACATATTGTTCCCAATATCATGCACTATAACTTAATCCATCATTGGATGAATCATTTGGTCTTATGTAACCATAAAACTAATCACCCATTTTCCATATTTATTCAAACATAACTATCATGGAAAACTGTATTACTTTCACAAACCTCTTGTAGAAACCTAAAAAAATATCATTTCAAATAAACAGAATATAATTATTAAACTTGTTTTGAACCATAAATGGATCCATGAAAATTTCATTCCATATTATCTTTCTTTGATGTCATCATCCTTTCAGGTCATGTCATATAAACATATTTCAGAAAGGTTACCTGTAAGGGGGGTGACATTCATATATAATGCCTAATGCAGTGATCAAAGTATCTATGAAAAGTAAAAATCCAATGGTTTTAATATTTATGGCATGATATAACCACATAATCATTATTGGTACATGGATTTTACCATCCATTTATAGTTTCTTTTGAATACCCACCAACAAGCTTATGTCAACCACTGAAATATAGAATGAAATTTTTTATGTGGAAGCCTTTTTTGAAATCATAAGAATAGTCCAATCATAATTAGTAATTACATACACATATCTATAAAATTTATTATTCATATCAAATAATATATCACCCACCACAGTGAATATAATACTACCAAAATGGTGTAAACCTTCCTCGGCAGTATATGTCTAAGGAACAAACCCTCCCACTAATACTTGTAGAGTTTAATGTTTTCATGTCATCTTGTGAATCCAAGTCCATGATGTTACTAAAGTATTACTTTCTCGAAATATCTCAAAATATAATTACTTTCCTTATAGAATTTTTTTTGGTTTTATTATTACCTTCTCTATCTTCAGGTTGTTAATATTTTTAGTAATAATTGGATAATTAACCATGATAGACCTTGTTTGTTTCTTGATGAGCATTTAACAGTTTCACCGCACTTATAAATAGGTCCCATAAAATAATTTGAGGATATGTAATAATGGACTTATTTTTAATATTACAAATTATATGAAATCCATTACTCTATATAGTTAGAATCAGGTTAGTTATTATGATAATACATAAAAACATATTGAGAAAGGAATCAAGAAATACTACAATACATATATAGAAACTTTATCAATATATCTTTCATAATCACCACCTTTATGATGCGAATAAGGTATATTGAATTTAGAAAACTATCTTTCACCCTAAAATTAATCATAAATAAATACTTTGTCAAATCATACTAAGATATGCCATCCAAGAGGATCTTGTATCTTTTACCAAGTACATTAATTAATTGTATCTATAATTCTTAAAAATTATTGAATGTATAAAATAAATTTAATGATCTTAAACTTGTTTTACCTTAGAATTTTTAATTCTATATAGCCAAATTAATTTTCTAATAATTATGTAATACCTTTATTTATAAAGGTTTCTTTGTCTAAAAAACAATAAATATTTTCCATAATAGCTAAAGTGTTTTTAGGTTTCAAAGATACTAAATACTCTTTGATATATCTTCAACAAAAACATTAGATTTAATTGAAAATGAAAAATATTTCCATAACAGGGTATGAATCTTATATTTTATGTTCATTTTATTTTCTCATAATTTCATATTAATGATTCCATTAATACAAAACTTTTAATTATGTGTAGAATACCATAAAAAAATTAATTTTAAAAGAAATTATATCTCATTATACGAAATAGAACACTAAGATAAATGGATGGGTAATTATTTAAAGCAACCCTACTCTTTTAAAGAAATTTTTAAATTATTTTTGACATAAATATCCATTAAATACAACTAATGTATCAAAAGTCCTTATATATTAGGAAGAATAGGTACAAAATACAACACAAAAATAAAATAAATCTTATTTCTTTAAATATCCATAACTAGTTCCAAAATCCATTTGAGATCCTAAAACTACATAGGGTAACATGGGGGAATACATAAAATAAAGGCGATAGCTATAAATCCATGTAAATGAATAAATATGATAATGAAACATAACTTGTGTTTCAAACGACATTTGATGATATTATAAAAGAGAAGGTTCGTGAATAATTATATAGGAGCATAACACTAATAAAATGGTATTATAAGATCATGAAAACATATGAATGTGGAAAAACATATAACATGATATAAACATAAGTTAATTCTGACCATCTAGAATACATTACTCGGTGGACAAAGTTCTATCATGGATTAAGTTCACTCCCCAATCCCATACATAACGTCTCATGAGGAAAAAACATTTCCTAATGTTGTAGAATGCTATATGGGAACACCCATTATAACATGTACTTGATTATGTATTCCAAAATAGTAAATTAATCATAATGAATAAATATATGAATTTCCCAAGTAAATAATTGAGTTGAATAATATTTCCTCTTGTCATAATAAAAGGATATTTCATGAAAAAAGGAATTTTAGAAATGAACTTAAGGAATGTATTACCCCATCAAAGGAAGGGAGAAAATATTGGTATATAATTAAGGGAAATATATATAGAATTTTGAATCATTTCATAACATTAAATAGATAGTGTAAGTTAGTTAAATATAGAATGTAAAACCCAAATAAAAAAGGATGATTTTGAAAGACCCCTTACCTTAATTTCCAGAATCGCTTTTCACTTGCACTTAAAAACCTGGATAATAAAATTGGATTCATTGATTACATAATTTAGAAACATTTACCTATATAAATTATTTAATATAATTTTATTATGTTCATTTATAACCATTTCAATGAGATATAAATTTTATTTTTGTTGTTAAGGTGGTGTTATTTTCATGATTCCATGACCAAATTAGTTATCTATAATTATTGAAGTAATTTTCAAATGTGAATACAATTTAAAAATTGAAATTAAATTTTATTTATTAAAATTTTGATATTTAAATGGTCCCATATATTCATATTTATTCCTATATAATTATGATTCATTTAGTAAAATTGTTAACAATGCGTGGTGAGTTTATTTAGGTTGTTTTACAAACCTTCAGAAACTAGATTCATTTAATTTAATCAGATGATTATTAAATAATTAAATTACTTTGAATAAGGTATAAAATACTGATTATAATTGTATTTACCCATAATTATATTTATATAACCATCATATAAAGTGGTGTAGAAAAACAAATTGTGTTTTCCCTAGAGGCGGTAAACCAACAATATTGTGAAAAATGTATTCATTTATGATTGTGAATAGTTCTGGTTAGAAATATTTTAAGATAAATTTATTTTGTGGTTTGAGAAGAAGGATTGTTGAGTGGTGGTATTTATAAGGGGAGGAGAGGTGTGTTTTGAATATTATTATCATTACATTACGATTTTGGATCAAGTAAATCAATAGTATTAATTTCCATCATTATATAGAGTAAATGGTTTATATGAATTCTAAATATTGTAGTCATACCTCATCAATGAATATGAAATTCTCATATTGATCTTGTAATGTTAAACATCATATTTTATCGTATTCCACTATTTATATAAAATTCAACAGTTTCAGAATAATAACTAAAATTCACTCTTACCGTTTTTTAAAATGTAGATTAAAAAATTATTTTAATTTTATGAAAATAATTTTATAAATATGAGAAAATTAATTTTGAAATAAAATCCTCATTTATTTGAAAATTTTCATTTGTAATATTACAATCAATTTTCCAATGCTTGGAAAAAGTACATATGGTCTCATAAAATTATCATATCCTTATAATAAAACCTAATGTAAATTTATAACACTATTTAATAAGAATAAACATTATTTTAAATCAACATGTTTATTACAAAGGTATAATAAAATCATTTATGTTTTACAAAAATTAAAACACATAATTTATTATTTTTAAACCATTTATATTGTTTTTTCATGGTATAAATATGTCATATTTTGATTTTATAATATAACTAAATAATTGTTTTCACTTTTATAGTTGAGGATACTATTCTAATAGTTTGGTTACTATTCCTAATGGTTAGGTTATCATTCCAACCATCTTCTAACCATTCAAACTACAATATGAATATTCAAACCCTCTTCTTATTATTTCAAAAGTCATATTTGTAACGGTCCTAAGAATTGACTACTTTCGATACATACCTAATATTTTATTTATTAATTATTCAATAATATTTTCTATCAAGGTTAAATATAATTTAGTTTTCAATATTAATATTTCATTACTACTATTGAGATTTATTTCTACAACATTTATATCTGTACGGTTATTGTGCTGGATCAATTGGATCCTATTTTTCATATTTGATTCATCTTGTTTTAAAGTTGTATCTCATTGTAATATTTTCAAATACAATGACCAATTTAATTCTATAAATATAATATTAAATTTAATATAATAAAATATAGATAGTTTTATAAAATGTTGTGTGTATTATATAATATTATATTAGTTAATATGATACAAAATTATAATCAGAGGATAAAATCTATTGATAAAATTATGGGTCACGAAATTATTCCCACCTTTTGAAATTTCACACTCAAATTTTTTTTTAGGATAATATGAAAAATTATGTGGGTACTTATGCTTTATGGAATCCTACATTTCCCATGTCACCTACTCAAACATAAGGTTTATCCATAATACTTTTTCTAGTTGAGTTTTCTTATTACATTAAACTTATTATCTATTGTCCAAGCTCTCCTCTATCTATTCCTCATAAGAGACATCATTTTCCATTTTTTACACCTATAAATTATATACATGTAAGAGATCATGTATTTATTTACTCATTATGGATATTTCAAATATGTTATGTACTTTAGAAAGGGTTGGTGGGAGTTATGGTCGACAATTCACGACTCTAATGTGATAAAAAAATCATATATAGGTTATTGTACCTTTGACTTAGATTACCATTCATCCCAAATATCATGAAACTCTTTCATGGAGACATTAATATGAATACATTAAATCTAAACTCAAACTATAGGTCCTTCTAAGATTTTCATCATAACACATTCATAATATTTGATCATCCTTGATGTGGTGTTTGATGGTCTTGAAATTTTCTACAATTTTCTCTGCCATTTTTGACCCTAGAAGCTTTCATTCACCGACTTCATCTGTAACTCCTGGATATTTTTATGAAATATTTTCATTAAATAATTTTTATCCTTTAATATATTTCTTTTCAAGAAATTGTGAGTTTAGAAAAACCAAGAGACACTCATAATATAGAATTACCATTATAGCCTAGATGTTAGGTTAGTGGGAATAATTATACCTAACTTATGAAAATGTATTATGAATTCATTAACGATTAATTATTTGTGAAAAATATAAATCAATTATATATTTTTATTTTTTGAGTGAATTACTTTTGGTAATGAAATTAATGAGATATATGTGTTATATAGAAAGTAATATATTTTTTTATTCCTCCAATTGATATTTTAGTCATAGGGTATGAATAAAACCCTATTTTATGTATAAGATTCTATTTTTAAAGGTTAATTTTACAACATTGAATGGAGAACACATTTTAAATTAAGATTTTGGAATATTAATAATTTCAACATGAAAACATATACTTGTTCTTTTAATGCAGGATATAAAAATTTACTTTGGAAAAGATTCATATTTTGTTCTGATAACATTCATGTTTTGATGAGTAGTTAAAATACACTATATTTTAGTTAAAAAAACTTTCTTCATCGAGATAATTTATATGGTTAAATGATAATATTGAATGGTTTGAAAGTATAAATAGAAAATATTTTACCATTTAATATAATTCATGTCATTTTCATTAATTTTACATTGAATTCATAGGCAAAAACATTTCAATATATTTGCAATGTTTTATCTTTTAAAAACTTGTTTTCTCATTTCAATAATGGGAATAATTTTAAATAAATTTATGAAATTTTGTGTTTTGAATTTGGAAAAAATGGATTCCATATTTTTAATCATAAAGTCCAAATTTTTTGAATATGTACCTTTTATTTTTGGACATTATGAATAGTAACTTTAGTAATTATTTTATATACCGTGGTTAAAGAGTAAATCTATTAAATAAAGATAAAAGAATAAAAATTTAAAAATCTAATACTACACTAAAACATGTCCTATTCCTATTGAATGAAATACTCTCGACCATGGGAATCCTTGGTTCGATTTTGGGACCCCATGGATTCACATGGATGTGAAAATGACATTTTATTAGAAAAAATTTAATGTAATGATATTTATAACACAAACATGTATCTTTTAAAAAATAGATTTTAATATAGGGTTATATAACTTATATATATGCTTATAAATATTCATTATAAATATAAAACTATTTCTTACATCATGGTATTTTATTTATAATTTTTAGAGATTATATAAATAATTTTATTTATGAACCAAATATGATGTAGTGATTACTTCATTAATGAAAGATTCAAATAAATGAAATTATAAATATTAAAAAAATTGGGTTATTTTGATGTCCTCCAAGAAATGTTTAGATGAAATTAACATATTATATTTGAGTTAATACTTTATTTTCTAAAGAATAATGTTTTTCTAAAATTTTAAAAATTCAACTATGAATAGTGTCCAAAATTGAAACAATTCATAACCTGAAACATAAAATAGTTTATTAAATGATATTAAGTTCCCAAAAATAAAATTTTAGAAAAATGGTTAATATAAGTCCAAATATGTCATAAATAAATTTTTTGGATTGTTTTTCATGATATGGTAATTAAAATAACCCACAAGGTGTAAATAACCTAATATCATAGTAAGATTAAAAAGGGTAAAATAATGGTTAAACGAAAAGGATAAGAAAATATTCAAAACATGTCTAAAAATTATTGGATGATGGGTATTATACCTGAAATCATCTTCGATTCTAATTAAAGAATGGTTGGACAATTTTTAGTCAAAATTGAATTTATAAGAAATTAATATTTTGATGAGATTCCTAAAGTGCCCCTCTCCTCTATTATTAAATGGAAATTCCCCCCTCTCTTATCCATTCCATTTTGAGCCTTCATGTTCGGCCACCCTTCCCATTTCTCATCTAAACATTCCTATTTAAATTTTATAGGTTCTAGTATTCTCAAAATACCAACTCTAGTTCCTTAAGAGGTGATTTAAATGAGGCATGTTGAGGAAGAGGCAATTTATTCTACTGATTTTTTAAAATTTCATTGTTCTTCTACTTACTCTTATTTAATTGTTTCATTATAAAAAAATAACATAAGTATCTCCAATATACTTATATGTTATTATATATATTAGATAATCTTATTTCACCTTTTATACATCCTACGAAAAATGAAATCACCGCGCATTCGTACGTATGGCTTTTCGTCTCCACGTTGTGGTGTAATCTATTTTTCACTATCACCTTACATGGATGGGTATAATGGTAGAAATAATAACTATATATTATTAATATAACATTATACTTATTCTGAGATACTATAAACTATCTAATTCAATACCACTCCAAAATTATTGGAACGATATTGTCGCTCGTGTGTACGTATGGCTTACTATCCCCACGGTGTGATGTGATTCGTTCTACATAATCTTCAATAATCGTGATTATATAAATTAATTGAATTAATAAATATGATATATATTATACTAATTCCATTATTTAAATGATATAACTAAAACTAAAAATTTAATTATAAATTATCTGATAAAACATACATATGAGTGTAAATTAGTAAAATCTCGAAAAACGAGTATCAATGAAATGTTACTAACAAATAGATGAAAATATAAACATAAATGTTATCATAAAAATCAATATGATTTTGGAATAAATCAGTAACATTATTTAAATAATTATACATGAGGTTCGTATACATATGAATCATATCGGACCTAAGGTAAGGGATAACTTTTCCAATCTCGTTTTATCCGAGATTGTTTATTCGTAAGTATCTACTTGGTATATATTTATCATCCATGTCCATGTTTTATAAAAATATTCTCATAAAATTTGTACTATTCTTATATGTATGTTTAATGTCATTTTTAAACATTTTTACTTTTACTACATGGTTTCTAAGGAATCATTCTTCAGTTTACCATACGAGGTACTTTTTGACTTTTTTGTAAAATGTATAATCAGAATGTTTTTTTTTAAATTATATGGCATGAACTGGTATTTACATCTTTATAAAACCTTATTTCCATGAATATTCCTCTACACAATTACAAGTGCATTTTCAACTAAATTATTTTCATTTAAAATTTCATGACATTATGGGAAAAATCAATTTTGAAGATGAAAAGATATTTTCCTCAAGAACTAAGTTCAAGTGTTTTATCAAAATTATTTTTCATCTGATATGACACTCTTTAAATAGGGTTATGTTTCTATCCCAATATTCACTATGATTTTATTATATTAATGATGTAATTATATTTTTTATGTATTATGTTATGATTTAATGTTGTTTAAAGAACCCATTTTATTACATGGGCTATGCTATGATGAATGATTTATGTTTTTGAGGCACACATAAGAATTGTTTTTTTATGATACGGGTGGGACCTATATCTAACTCTAATTAATTGGGTAAAGATTTATATCTCATGATATATAAATGCCTGGAATGGAAAGTTAATCTAGTTCAGTGATACATGGATGGAACAAAGAAATAACTCGGTTCAGTAATGGACTTTGTCTTCTATGACGGTCCTGGGAAAGGGCCTTCACTAATATGAAATGATTTTTTACGCTTGTGTGTGTATGCCACAAAACATTCCTATTTTATGTTATGACTATTGGGATTAAATTTCACTTT
This sequence comes from Viscum album, assembly GCA_963277665.1. Lineage (NCBI taxonomy): Eukaryota > Viridiplantae > Streptophyta > Magnoliopsida > Santalales > Viscaceae > Viscum > Viscum album. Next base: position 337,987,407 of record OY728144.1, read on the forward strand.
TATGATTTATCCCATGATATAATATTGTGATCTTTTATATGTAGGATAATATTTTCAAATGTTATGTTCATATGAATATGATATGATTATTATTTCATTGGTTCACCCTTACTGAGCATTTGGGCTCACCACTTTATATGTTTCTTTTTCCTAGTACATGAAGAAGGGTATTAAGTATGATATTCCAAAAATGATTCTAGATATAATGAAATAAATGGGGGATAATGTAGATTTTTTATAAACTAGTTGTTTATGTTTCCCAGTTTATAAAGACACTATACCTATACGATCCTCTGATGGTTTTGTTATATATTGTAATAAATATACTTCAATTCTGATGTGGTGTCAATGTATGTAAATTATGGTTCTTTATAGTTGGTATCAGAGCAAAGGTATAGTTAACCATTGGAAACAAGGATGAGAAATCCTTAGTAAGAACCATATGGATATGTCTAAGTATATGATACAATCCTAGTGATTTAGAAACTTCCATGAATAACTTATGATAAAACCTAAAGTGCTCTAAATTGAGATTTTATTCTTGATTATGTTGTTTTACTATTTTGATATTTGTTTCTCACACTATGATTCTTGGTTTTAGTTGATGGTGGGAAACCAAAGGAACAACGTTATTGCTAAATGTGACGGGCAATGTAATGATCCCCCCTAGTAGCCAATTGTTATGGGAGATGGAATGAAAAATCTTATACCCATGTTCATACAACATTCTCAAGATATGAATCATGTAGGACTTCAAAAAAGAGAAAAGTAAGGAGAAAAATTCTATTGAATCCTTCCTGAGGATTCATCCACCTTCATTCAGTAGGACTTCTGATCCATTAGTGTCTGAATAATGGATCAGTACCACTAAAAAGATATTTTTTGTTCTACATTGTTCAGAAAATGATAATGTCATCTTAGAAATATATCGTTTGGAAGGTGAATTTGATCAATGGTGGATTCTTATCAATAATACAAGGCAAAGAGATGATATTGAGTCCATGGAATGGGACGTGTTCCAGAAAATATTTTTCATTAACTACTTTCCATGTATTCTTTGTACAAAGATGAAGGAGTTCCTTGAACATAAGAAAATGTATGAAGAATTCATTGGTACCAAACAAGCAAAGTTTTCAAGACATGCAAGGTACGCTTCTGGAATTATTATCCAACCTGAGAGTAAGATTGACTGATTCTTTCGTGGATTAAAACCAAGTCTCTAAAGGGAATTATACATAAGGTAATTCAATATCTATGAGGAAATTATTCGATGTGCTCTCAAGGTTGAGATGGATATTGGAGTAACCCTTCAGTCATATGGGTTTGATAAGAAAGAGAAAATGGAATTCAAAGGAAAATCTAAAGACCGCACTGAAAAAAAGATGAGTTTCCCCTTATGCTCAAAGTGTTGAATGAAAAATGGAGTGAATTGTCTTAACGTAACTAGTAAATGTTTTAAGTGTGGAAAAGAAGGTCACCAGGAAATTGAATGTTGATGTGATGGGAAAAATATGTATAATGATGTGAATAAATAAAAGGCTACATAGAATGAACCTCCTACACTTCAATGTTACAATTTTAAGGAAATAAGGAATTATATGAATTAATTCCCTAATCCAAGGGTTATTGATGATGATCAACATCAACAAACTCTTAAGGCCAAAGATAAAGGAAATTCACATGCAATTACTATCAATGACATGGAGTACGATAATGAAGTGGTAAAAGTTACACTTACCATCCACTCTAAAGTAGAAAATCTTTTATTTGATTCTAAGTCCTCCCACACTTTTATTTATAAAGACTATTATAAGGGTATCATCTTATTAACTCAACAATTAGTTGTTGAGTTAGCTGTGAAAAATCATAATTGCACAATGGTCCCATAAAAAGTTTACAATTCTTCTCTAATTGAAGTTTGTGGGAAATTAATTCCTTCAAGTCTTATGATCCTTCCTATAGTAGAATTTGATGTGATTATTGGCATGGATTGTATTTCCTTATATAGATCTCATATCAATTTCAAAATAAGGGATGTCACATTTCATATTCTAGATCAATATATGATCATATATCAGTGTAAGGATGAATATAACCTTCCGGTGGAAATTTCTTCAATATTTTTGTTCTTGATTCCAATAAATGAAGGTTATTTATCTCAAATGGTTGGGGAGAAACTCACAGTTAAGAATACACCCATTGTACAGGAGTTTGATGATGTTTTTCCCGGGGAATTTCTAGGTCTTCTACCAAATCATGAAGTTGAGTTTTTAATAGAACTCATACCGGGTGCTATGCCTTTTTCAAATACACCTTATATAATGGCCACAATTGAGTTGTAGGAATTGAATATGCAAATACAAGATAATCTTCATATAGGATTCATACACCCTAGTGGGTCACCTTAGAAAGAACCTATTCTATTTGTTAAGAAGAAATATGGATCAATGAGATTCTACATTGATTATAGAGAACATAACAAGATCACTATCAAGAAAAAATATCCTCTTCCCTACATTGATGACTTATTTGACCAACTATGCAGAGCTCAATACTTTTCCAAGATTGATCTTCATTCAGGATATCATCAATTAAGGGTAAAAAGTGAGGATATACCAAAGATGAAATTCCATACAAGGTATAGATGCTATGAATTTATAGTGATTCCTTTTGGTCTTACTAGTCCCCCGATAATCTTGATGGATATAATGAATATATTGTTTAAGGACTATATTGATCAGTTTTTGGTAGTATTTATAAATGATATTCTTGTTTATTAAAATTTCAAAGAAGTATATAAAGATCACTTGATAATTGTATTGAAGACCTTGAGAAAAGAGACTTGTTATTCCAAAATTACCATGTATGGATTTTGGCTTCAAAAAGTTTCCTTTTTGTGTCATGTAATCTCAAGAGAGGGGATATATATGGATCTAGAAAAAACATAGTTTATTAAAATATGGCCGAGACCAACAACAGTAACTAAGATCCAAGGTTTTCTTGTTTTCACTGGATATTATCGATGTTTTGTAAATTCTTTTTCACGATTATCAAATACACTCACCTATTTTACTCGGAATGGAGTTAAGTTTGTTTGGATAAGGGATTGTGAAGATAATTTCAAAGATCTAAAAAGAAGGCTAGTCAGTGCACTTGTGCTCACACTACCTTGTAGTGGGGAATGTTTTGTGATCTATAGTGATGCATCTGAGAAGGGGTTGGGGTGTGTTCTCATGAAAAATGATATGGTGATAGCTTATTCCTCATGAAAATTGAAAATCCATGACCAAAATTTCCCAACTCAGGATTTGTATTTAGCATCAGTAATCTTTGCATTAAATATATGGAGGCATTATATTTATGGAGAAAGGTGTGATATTTATACTGATCATTAAAGTTTAAAGTATATTTTTTCACACAAAAGTATCTAAATATGCGCCAAAAGAGATTGTTGGTGTTGATGAAAGATTACGACTACTCAATACATTACCACGCTGGGAAAGAAAACAAAGTGGAAGATGCATTAAATCGACAAGACCATGCCAATTTATCCATGATGAGGATCACTAAAGATCCAATATTTTTTGGATTTGAAAATGATGGATCGTGATATTATAATGGAAGGGGAGAAATCTTATCATTCTCAAATAAAAGTTCAACCACATATATAATTGAATATTAAAGAGGTGCATAAGGAAGATGTATAGTTATAAAATAAGGTGAGAAATGTTACAAAATTCAACCTTCATTGTGATGAGATAATAAGGTTCAGGAATCGGGTTTGTGTTCCTCCCATACCAGAATAAAAGAAAGGTATATTGGATGAGGCTAATAGTTCTTCATTCTCAATTCACCTTGGAAGTAAAATGATGTATAGGGACCTGAAAGAGTACTTCTGGTGGGATGGAATGAAAAGATATTTTTTTGAATATGTATCTCGATACTTGGTTTGTCAGTAAGTTAAGGCAGAGAGACAAAATTCTAAGGGGTTGTTACAACCATTACCCATACCAGAATGGAAATAGGAAAACATCACTATAGACTTTTTCATCGGACATCCCAAAACATCCAAAGGCAATAATGCTATCTGGGTTATATTTTATCACCTTATAAATTCGGCACACTTCATCGCTATTAGAGAGGATATCTCTCTTGATCATCTTTCTCAGATATATGTAAAGGAAGTGGAAAGATTTCATGAAGTACCACTTTCAATTATATTTGGTCAGGTTCCGAGGTTTACCTTGAAGTTTTGGCAAAGTCTTTAGCATACTCTAGATACAGAGTTAAGTTTCATCACAGCTTATCATCCTCAAACAGATGGTCTGTCTGAGGGACAATTCAAACTCTGGAATACATGTTGAGACATTTCTCTACGGATTTCAACGGAGGTTGGGATCAACACCTATCATTGCTAGAATTTTCTTATAATAATAGCTTTCAATCCAATATCTATATGGATCTTTATTAATCCCTCTATATAATGAAGTGTATAACTCCATCAAGTTGGGATGAATTTGGGTAAAGAAAGCTATTAGGACCTAATCTTGTTGATGAAATGGCAGAAACGGTCAGATCTATTCAACAAAGCAAAAGAGCAGCTCTGAGTTGACAAAAATGTTAAGATGATAACCAAAGAAAATATCTATATTTTTAAGTGTGTGATAAAGTGTTCTTACAAATATCTCCCTCGATGGGAGTAATGTGATTTGGAAATAAGGTCAAGTTGATCCCTAGCTATATCGACCATTGTAAAATATTAGATCGTGTTGGGAAGGTAGCTTACTAATTGGATCTTCCACAAAATCTCTCTCAAGCTCATGATGTGTTCCATGTACCTCTCTTGACAAAGTACATACCCAATCCTTCACATGTTCTAAGAATATAAGTCATACCATCATAGCAAGATCTTTCTTATAAAGAACAACCGATAGAGATTCTGGATCGTAGTGAAAAAGTTCTACAAAACAAGACCACATTCTTGATTAATGATTTATAGAGGAACCACAAATTAGAATAAGCTACATGGGAACTTTAGGATATGATGAGGGAGAGTTATCCTCTTCTACGTATTTCCAAGTGTTGAATTTTGAGGGAGAAATTCAGTTTAAGGGGGGTAGAATGTAACGCCCAGATATTTTTATGAAATATTTTCAATAAATATTTTTTTTCCTTCAGTAGCTTGGTTTGCATGAAATCATGAGTTTAAATGAACCACGAGATGATCTTAATATAAAATTGCCATCATATCCTAGCTGGTAGGTTAGTGGGAATAATTATAACTAAATTATGAAAATGCATTATTAATTCATTGAATATTAATTATTTTTGAAAAATATAAATCAATTAAATATTTTTATTTTTTTGAGTGAACTACTTTTGTTAATGATTTTAATGATATATATGTGTTATAGACTTAATAAAATATTATTTTAATATTCATCCAATTGACATTTCAGTCATATGGTATTAATAAAACCCTATGTTATGTATAAGAACCTATTTTTTAAGGTTAGTTTTACACCTTTGAATGGAGAACCCATTTTAAAATAATATTTTTCCAAATTAAAAATTATTATATGAAGAAATAAACATTTTATTTTGATGAAATATTTAAAAATTTACATTGGAAAAATTTCTAACATTTTTCTAATAACTTTCATGTTTTGATGAATATTAAAAATAAACTACATTTTGATTAAAAACAAATTTTTCCATCGAGATAATTTATATGGTTAAATTATAATATTTAATGGTGTGAAAATATAAATATAATAAATATTTCCCATTTAATATAATTTATTTAATTATCCTTAATTTTAAATTTAATTCATAGGTAAAAACATTTCAATCTTTTGCAAAGTTATAAATTTGAAAAACATGTTTTCTCATTCCAACAATGGGAAAAATTTTAAATTAATTGCTGCAAATTCTGTGTTTTTAATTTGTAAAAAAAGGATTCCATGTTTTGAATAAGAAGTTCCAAATTATGTGAATAAGTACATTTTATTTTTGTACATTATGAATAGTAACTTTATTAATTATTTTATTTACCATGGTTAAAAGATAAATCTGGTAAATAAGGGTAAAATAATAAAAATATAATATTATAATATTACACTAAAACGTGTCTTAATCCTATTGGGTGAAATATTTCTGAACATGGGAATCCATGGGTCGATTATGGGACTCCATGGATTCACATGGATGTGAAAATGACATTTTATAAGAATTAATTTAAAGTAAAGATCATTATAAACTAAACATATATCTTTTACTAAATTGATCTTAATATAGGGTTATATAACTGATATATATGCTTATAAATATTAATTTGAAATATAAAAATATTTCATACATCATGGTATTTTATATATAATTTTTATAGATTATATAAATAGTTTTATTAATGAGTCAAATATGATGCAGTGATTACCTCATTAGTGAAAGATTCAAATAAATGGATTTATAAATATTAAAAATAAGAGAATTTGAGTATTTTTAGGTCATCCCCGAATTTTTTGGATTCCATTGACGTATTATATTTGATTTTATTTCTAATTTTAGAAGGAATAATGTTTTTATGAATTTTTAAAAATTAAGTATGAATAGTATCTATAATTGAAAAAATTCATAACTTAAAACTTAAAATAGTTTATTATATGATATTAAAATACTAAAAATATAATATTCTTCAAAAGGGTTATATAAGTCCTAATATTTCATAAATAAATTTTTTGGGTTGTTTGACATGATATGGTAATTACACTAACCCACAAGGTGTAAATAACATGATATCACAGTAAGATTAAAAAGGGTAAAATACGGGTTAAACCAAAAGGATATGGATACCAAAATATACAAAACTTTTCTAAAAATTATTGGATGAAGGGTTTTAATCCAAAAGAATATTATATTCTAATCAAATATGTTTTGGACATTTTTTAATCGACAGTTAATTTATAATAATTGTTTTAAAAAAAAGGTGAAATGAATTGGTAACCCAATTCATGCCCCAATGGAATTTATTAATATCAAAGGATAACAATAAAATCAAGAGATATAAATAACTTACACCTATAGGGGATTGTGGGGAAAATGAGATTTTCAAGAAAAACAAACAGAAACACTGAAAATAACAAACATTGCATGTTATTGATCTTTCAAATACTTCTTCCAAGAAAGTCAGTGGAAGCTATCCAGAACCTGCAATCTCTGGAAAAAAGTCATAAAAAGAAGACAGACTGAAGCCAAATGTATTTACCATCATAAACTGCATCATCTCACCCCAAGTAGAAGGCACGTGTCAATACATGAAATGCACTCATCATAACAAAATCATCAAGCCAGCCAAGATCTTCCAGAAAGAAAAATGAAGTCTGGTGAAGTTCAGCCTTAGGTGGAGTCCAGTAGTTACACATCTTGTCTACTTCAATAGAAGGGAGCCCTAAATCCCATAGGCCATAAAATAAATAAGCAGTAGGTAGATATACAACAACACCATAAATGAATTCAGCATCATAAACCCCTCATTGCATATGTCCCATAAGTGAGGCAACGACCAATGATCCTCACTGAAAAAAAAATCTCTAAAAACCCTTCTCTAAAAAGGCAAGTTGCTGTTTCAGAAAGAACAGAGCTATAGATTCAAGCACCAAACCAAGTTTTCCATAGGAAAAAGAATTCATTTCCATGGAATGTCCTTGAATTTAAAATCTGGATGTTGCTTGTATTTTTCCACCATCTTCATTAACAGTTTCTTTCTAATTTATTGGTAAGTGTTTGCAGAGATTTCACCAGCCCTGTATCTTATAAAAACAATTTCATCTTGATCTTTCATCCAAGAATCCAATTCATCACTCACATCATCATAATACTGATATTAAACCCGCACCGTAGGGTCTTACTCATCAATATATTTAGTGTCGTTTATTTTTCTCCCATCAAGGTGTGATTTTGGATGCCCAGTAACCATTGGCTTTGGTGGAATCATTGTTTTTTCTTTCTGAGAGGCCTCTAAGTTTCTAGTGACAATTTTTATCTTGAGGTTAGAGTAATATCTATGTCTTTGAGTCTTTTTGTAGCTTGGAGTGATGTAGCCATCCGAATCCATCATTTGTTTTTTACCTTTCCTTGCACTCGACATTAAATGGTCTTCCTCAATCCTACAGGCTTTCTTGTAATCATTATGCATGGATTCACTAGAAGTAGAGTGGGCATTCCTATCATCCTTATGCAAGGATTGTGAGAAATCTATGATAGCGGATTTATCAAACTTGTTGGGGGACACCTTATCCTCGTCAAGAGGCTGAGCATTCCGATCAGCATCCACCACTTTAGATAATTCATTGGTAGAGGGTGATAGTAAGAAGGTCCAGTAAGGATATGATCATCTTCATTCTTAACAGTGTTTTTAGAATGTCCAGCAGAATTGGTCATCCCCCTGTGATCTCCTTTTTCAACCCAAATTGAGTTAAATCTTGTGAGGGGGATTGCATCATTAGATTTTTTTCTGCAAAGCTTTGCAGAATGTCCCATTTTAAGACATTTAGTGCAGTAATCTGGAAGATGTTCAAAGACATCATCTTGGAGGAATCCAGCATCACCATTCTATAACCAGATGTGGGTTGGAAGGGACTATGAAATATTGATTTCTGTATAGATTCTATCAACAGAGGGTCGAGAGAGGCTTCTAGTAGTAGAATCTAACTTGAGGGGTGTAACGCCCTGACCCCAGTTACCCAGAGTCGGTGCATTATTGCATAACATTGGCATGATCACAAAAGATCATGTCTCGAATGACCGATTCATTTAATAGCCTTGGAAACCCTAGATACATTCATAAGTCTTACATTACATCATAAAGTTAAACAAAACTACAACAAAATCATGTCTTCATATCCCCTCATACTATCCCTGCAGGTCATTCATAATATACTTCTTCACATCCTAGAAAAATTAAAACATTGGAATAGGTGAGCTCAGATGCTCAGTAAGGATAACAATACAGCGGAAGCTTTCATAAATAAACATTAACATTTAAGGCAATGTATAACTAAAACCAAAGCCTTTTAAACTTGAACTTCAGCATAATATGGAAAAAATAAAATGAAATAATGCCATTTACTAATTCACATGGATATTCTACTAGTTGAATAATCACATACAATATCAATAACCACTTTCATAATGATTGAATGCATAATTGCAGACTATCATAACCACGTAGCCAAGGCCTCGTGCCAAGACTAAAAATAATATTTTGTCAAGGCCTCGTGCCAAGACAGTAGTTTGTCTCATGAGACCTACCGATACATCCAGGAGCTATAGCGGGCTCCACCTGTCACTTATTAAGTCCAATGCATTCCTCATATGAAAAGGTTTAAACATATCATAAATCATAACATAATCGTATCACATAAAACATGAATAAAGGAATCATAAAATTTCATCATTTCAATCACAAGATATCAATAAAACACATTGATATAATAAAAAAATTATCAAAACCATTTTCAATACAAAAATAAAAGAAAATTAAATCTTCGTATTTATTTTTCATTTAAAAAAAGTTATGGCTTGTAGAGGAAGCTGAAACTCAAATAATGGTCACAATAGCGGAGAAGTCATTGTCACTTCATACATACGACAAAAAAAACATTCCTTTTTTTCGTTTAGTAAAACGCTTGGTATAAAAAGATTTCTTTTGAATAAACATAAAAGTCAAAGGGGTTTATACAACGTATAAAAGAAACTTGTGTATAAAACAAAATATACCTTAATGAATGGAGATTGAGACGAAGTCCCTTACAAATATCATTTTGTAAATAAAATAGATCGCTCATGTGTATTCACTATAAGCTCATATAAAGACAGTATAAATACATGATAAGATATAAAAATTCATTTCTCACATAATCAATGAACAACATAAATAAGAACAATAGGTTAAACCCAAATAATGGGAATTGGGTTAAGATGTTCCATTACCTTGTGTCCAACTTGACTCGATCGTTCTTTAACCTCATGAATAATAAACTAGAGTTAATTTATACTTTCTTAAGATACTTTTTCAAGTTCATTATTCCTTTTATATCACTTATTCCCATGTTATGAACATTATGTAATTATTTAAGTTAATAACGGTCGTTTTGTCGATCCTTGGTGCTTGAGTCAAAAATAAATTTCTTATAATTACAAGTTTTTGATGTGGTAAAATATACATTATAACCAGAATTATATTCATTCTTAAGATATCATATATATAATATATATCCAGTATTTCCATTCATTCGTAATATTACGTTACATTTAGAGGTAAGAAATGAAATGCACCGTTCATGGAGACCGTAATCCGTACGTACATATGAACAATACTTTCATTTATATTTCATATTTAATGGAATGAAATCATAATGATATAAAAGTTTATTACAATTCTAGTATAATATCATATATAATATCATTTACTCTATCCTTTATATGTCCCACATACGGCATTAACGATTCAAATCACTTTGAGGGGCGGTAGTCCGCACTTCCTAAAATGAAATTATCGCGTTTACCCATAATGGAAATCAAAAAGGTATGACATAAATGAAAAATAAAGAAACATAAGTAAAACATAAAAATAATATATATATCATATATGAAAATATTTTCATCATAATGGCCACTATTATAGGTGTTAAAAGAATATTGAACAATCATCGTTTCATGAGGCAGTATTTCGCCACCCATAGAAACAGTATGTTCTTTAACCATTAGACGGAGGTGTGTGTAAGTGTAAATCAAATCCTCATCATAACAACATACTAGTATATTGTAGATACTATTTTTGTTACAAAAGAAAGTAATAAAAAGATTTTAGGGGGTTGGAGAAGCAAAATAAAACAAAAGAACACAAGAGAAGACATTACCTTAAAATATAGTAACTCTTTTTGATTTGAGCCAAAGGCTTCCGTGGGAAGACTTCTTGTCACAACCCGACCCTACCTGGGCTCGAGCCGCAACTACCCAAAGCCCGCCTCCATAGGCCAGGGGCTGGAGACCAGCACCGAAGGCACAATAACTCGGGGAGGCGTTTTCCTAAGTACCTGTACACACACACGCAGCACACTCAATGAAAAAGTGCAGAGAAAAAAAGGAAAGTAAAAGGGAAACTGCTATAAATAAACCACCAGAGTGCATCGACCTCTAAACAGTACAGGGTACAAACTGAAACGAAAAGAGAAAAAACATGCGCCCAACCAAAAAGTGCCACAACCCGGCAACAGGTAAACAAAAAGAAACATCTGACGGGTCTCCCACCTGGAACCCGACCACGACCACCACACGCGGTCCAAGCTCCCAAGCTCCTATGCTCCACTGAAATCATGCTCCACCTGTCCGTCTTCTTCAAGGGCACACCAAGTGTGGGCAAAGCCCAAGCAGGGGTGAGTATAAAAATACTCAGTGGGATACCCCAAAGGCTCGAGGGAGAAACAAAGGAGGTACCGAAGGGTGAGCAGTAGAGCGAACAGGGAGTAGAACAGAAGTACAACAGAGTGCAGTAAACAGTCCAGCTCAACACAACAAGAGAAAGGAAGTAGACTCATCCAGACATAAGGATCTGGAAACGGTGAGAAGATGAACTTCTCGTCGAGTCTTCGCTACCTATAGTAGGAGAGTAGTCTCTTCCAACCCTGAGAAGCTAGACACGAAAAGCATGTGACATACCCCATGCGTCTCCGCCTCTCTTGGAAGGAGAGTAACCAAACCCAAGAAGTGGGTGCTAGAACAAGGTATATACAAGTCCATATGCTCAACAAGAAGCCCTAGAAACGTCGTAAGGGGATCTCTGTCCCGTAGATCAGCCCAAGAAAGAGTATCCAACAATCCCAGAAGTAACCTCCATCGATTCCCATCATCCCACACGTCTGCCACGAACCGCAAGCCAAGGGGCTCAATCACCGCACCTCGACACTATCCACTTTGGGCGTCATTGACTCACCCGCACGGTTTTGGATCGCGTCACAAGAACATGTCTCTGTGGGGAATGTGCCCCTAGAACTGGAGAGTTCTTGGGAAAGTCGAACCACACATCGTCACTGCCCTGCAGTCGAGAGGTCTCCTCAAAGTCAAGACGTCACAACACTGACCCGTATAACCAAGGGTCTCGCTCCGGTAATCATGGAGGTAAGCCACAGACTAGCCTAGTCGAGGGGACTGAGTCTGGAATACTAACCGGTGTCCCCACTACCCAGCCCTGCTGGAGGGTAATTCATAACTGGATATCGGGCGACCCACTGCCCAGCCCTACTGGAGGGTAAACCCCAATAAGATATTGGGTGACCCACTACCCATCCCTATTGGAGGTTAAACCCCAATAAGATACTGGGTGACCCACTGCCCAGCCCTGCTAGAAGGGTAAACCATAACACATCATCCGGCGACCCACTGCCCAACCCCGCTGGAGGGTAGACCTGGAATAAGTCGACAGGAAACCCACTGCCCAGCCTTGCTGGAGGGTAGACCTGGAACTAGACGACGGGTGACCCACTGCCCAGCCCTGCTAGAGGGTAGACCCTAAGAGGTCGTCGGGTGACCCACTGCCCAGTCTCTGCTAAAGGGTAAACCCTAAGAGGTCGTCGGGTGACCCACTGCCTAGTCTCTGCTAGAGGGTAAACCCTAGAAGTCAGTGAAGAACCCACTGCCCAGCCCTGCTGGAGGGTAAGCCCGAGGAATTTGATGAGTAACCCACTGCCCAGCCCCGCTGGAGGGTAAAACCCAGAACTTCACTGGCCATCTCTACAGGAGGGTACAACACTAGCCAACCGAAAATGGAGTGGGTGTCGCGGAACCACCCAACTCCAGAACAACTCTTCCAAAAGAGGTGCAGTGTCTGCTCCAGCACTGGGTGTCACTAGCACCGCTACCGGCCAATCCATCGAGAACAAAACCAGGCGGAGACCACTCAACCCTGCTGGTCAAACAAACGAGCACAAAGGGACCCTCTACACCATGATAGGTCCAAGTACACAAAGAAGAACCCAACACTCACGTGGGGCCCACACCATGTGTGGACCCAAGTCAACCCCAAATGAGCGTACAAACATACTCAAGTACAAACAACCACACGTACCTCCAAGTGCTCCCGTATACTCCCAGAGTATACGTCATTCCAGCCCAAAGGCTATCGTGCACACGGCACCCAGCTTCAATGCGAAGGCGTGACGTAAAAAATCCACCTCAAATGCCCAGGCACGGCCAGCCACATCTCGTGAACCATTTGCATTACTCTCCCAAGAGTTTGCGATCACATTCCAAGGGTCCACTACAAACAAGGTAGGGTGAACCACCACTGGAGCACCTTCCATGCTTCCACATTTCCCAAGATCTCGCAGGAGGTTCCGCACCACCAAACGGATCGCACCGTTGTAATCCTCGCGAAAAAACATGCAAGATCGACTAATTACTCACCTCCAACGGATATCCGACGGAAAAGTCACCAACACCACCTCACGCCTGAACGACGTCCTGTGATCCCGAGCCTCAGCCCCGAAAACAGTCAGGCGCATCGCACCATCGCGGTCCCCTCGGGAAAACACGTCAAAATCACTACTCACTTGAGTGCAAAGGATATCTGGAGGAAAAGGTGCTTCCCGGCGCACCACACACGAGCGATGCCACGTGGGACCGGCATCCCGGTCCCGAAACTGAATGAACGGATCGCGCCGTTACGATCCTCTCGAAAAAGTACACGAAATGGACTATTCACTTGTCCAAAACGGTCTCCCGGTGATAAAGATGAAAAATCAACGTCGACGCCCAAACGGCCTTCCTGGGCCCCACACCATCGTGCCGAATTACAGCGGGTAGACTTCGCCAATGCGATGCCCTCGGAAAAACACCCAACATCGACTGCTCGCATGCCCCGAACGGATGTCCAAGGAAAAAGGCGCTAAAAGTTGTACGTAGCTCAAAAGAAGGGTCATGGGGCCCACGCCTCAACTTCGGCCTCAACGCCTGAAACCGCACTGGAAACCTTCGCTTTGGTGCCAGGGTAACAATGCCACTGACGGCGCTCAAAACGGACGTCGGATGCGTCCGCGCCGCCCAAAACAAGGATCTCGGAAAAAACGCTCGTCCACTTAAAGACGTGTCCCGCCTCCAAGGCCTATCGTTTCGGAAATGAAAAATTCCCAAAACCATCTCAAAAAGTCTTCCTTTCTGTTAGGTCCGCACCACCGTAGACGGCACGCAAAATTGACGCCCGTAGCTAATGATATGGGCATCCGAAGTTATTAGGGGAGAACCCTTCGGGCCAGACCGGCCCGGTCTGGCCGATCCACCCTGCTCCGGCCGGCCCGCTCTGGCCGCCCCGTTGGGACCGCGGGCCGCTGCATGCCTCGCCCGCGCATCGCGCGGGCGCCTCCTTCGACCGGCCGACATGCCCGGTCGCGTCCACGCGGAGACCTGCCTATAGCGGGTCTCGGTCTCCCCAGCGGGGTCGCAGGCCGCGACCCCGGACGTCCCCTCGTCGGTGCCCTCTCATCGGCTCCTCGATCCACCTCAACACCGCGGGCCGCCAGCCGCCCCGCTCGGCCACCTGCGCCGACGCCCAGACGAACCCACCGCCGTCTGGAAGACCGTCGGACCGCCGCTGGGAAGCCACCGCCGCGGCTGGTAAGCGCCGGAAAACCAGATTTCAGGCCGGAACTTCCCGGGACTGCCCCGGGAACCCCGGCACCCGGATTTTCAATCCGAGAAGAGCGTCGGAAACCTTAGAACTTATACTACACATTTGCGGGATTCTATCGATGATCGGATAGAAATTATACAATATAAATTGGGTTCAAATATTTCGGGAATTTGAAAACGAAAATGAAATAACTCCTACCTCTTGGGCAATGCCCGTCGCTTCACCGTCAACCCGTCGGGGGGCGGGGCCGCACCACGCCGGAGCTCGCCTTTCCGGAGTTGCCTCACTGGAGGTGAAGGAAGGGGGAAGGGTTTGAGGAAGAGGAAGAAGAAGAATAAGGGGGGGTGTTTAAGTACAAATCACTTAAACGCTCGCCCGACGGCCCCGAACCCGAACTCCCGACAGGGTCGGGATTTAGCCTCCCTTAGGCTAAAAACCATGCTCTAGGGGAAACGGCGGTCTCGGAATTTTATTCTGAGACCCCGTTCAAAAGTTACTAAACTTAGCGCCAGAGACTGCCAAATTATGAAAATGCCCCTCGGGCCATTTTTCACAAACGGCCCGCCCCTAAAAAAATTATACACCTCATAGGGTAAACGGCACGCTTAAAACTCAATGATTCCCTTGTCTATCCAATTCGAGCCACCGTTTAAGGGATACTAGTGTTTCACCATTAGACGAATAAATTAATTAATTAATTTATCCGTTTAACATTCCAGAAGCGGGCAGGGGGTCCAAATGTCCCACACCGACAAGTTTTATGTCGTTCCTAGGGTAAACACCCCATTCCTGACCCATCCGTACACTCGGATCTCTGATCTGAAGCCCCATTTACGAGTTATCCCATTTTTTTGGCGTTTCCAGTGTGAACGCACTGAAAATTTAATTCTGGCCACTCCGGGGCTCAGAATCGCGCGTCGTTTGAAGGCACTCCTCTGGAATATTATCAAGAATATTCCAAAGTCTTTCTCGGCAAAAACCAGGTTATTAAATAATTACCTCCTTCAATATTTTAGGCCCCGAAAAGAAAAACTAGGGAGCAACACATGGTACTAATCCAGCACCTGGCTTTCCCATACCCCGAAGAACCCACACACAGCTCTGCGTCACCGCACACAGACCAAAGGATTGATCCGTTCACGCGAGGTCGGCCCTTTCCGATGTCTTGCACCCACTCTAGACTTTGGGGTTAGGTCAAGGCGTTAGGGCACCTCACCATCCCTTTGCACGGTCTCAAACGGCCTGAAGGCCCTCGGGGGTAGCTCACCTCCCCGGTCAAATTTCTACGTCGCATGCCACGACTGGAATCACCGCCCGCACCTGAAACAAGGCCCGGTGATTCCCTCCTTCAGAATATCCATATGGTGAAACACCCAAGGATATTTGGTCATGAAATTTTCCCCAGTCGATGCTCTCCTACACGCTCAAAAGGCGAAGGAGGCAACACCATCAACTAAAGGAAAAGGTCTCACGCCTTTTACCTTACCAACACAGGGTTACACCCAACGCCCCGCGTCACCCTGGTAACACATCAAACAAGGATCAGGGAGGAAAGCAGTTCAAACATAGAGTCTAACAATTCTACTGAAAAAAGTAGAAGAGTCGTAAGGGGTACCTCTCACCATCCCATGCTCTGCAGGATCGTAGACATCCAAAGCTCGCGGCTACCCGTGGTCCCAACTGTCAACTCTCGGAGCCTAACGTGGACCGCCTAGTGGTGATTGGGAGATCTCGTAACGTCGTCCCCCACCTCCAAATCCTCCCGCTCCTCTGCTAGCACCACCTCTCTGGCCAGTTCTCCGATCACGGCGCTGCCTCTACTGTGGTGGTGCGCCTGCTGCCTGCCTGAAGCTCTCAGCAACTTGGGTCAAGCAGTCTAGTGCCAAGTGGCCTCGCCTGTCACAAGCATAGAACCGGTGCTCTCTGGGAAACCCTGGTGCCCTCCGGCACCACTATGGTGTACAACCACGGCTCGAGATCCACTCACGGAAGGGCATCCTCGGCTGAGGCCCTGCGCCTTTTCACCACAGTGGTATACAACCACGTCTTCGAAACCAGCAGTGGAAAGCCCACCTGCATCGAGGTCCTCTCCTCCAGCGCCTGCTAGCTATGGCAGACGTCCCGGCTCTGTCGCGCCCACTGCCACTGCCATCCGCAAAACATGACAGGAAGCCCTCTGTCACCAGCGCCTACTCTAGAACCCCGGCATACGTGGAAATTCCCAAGGGTACTATAACAACATGAATCTGTCAGCGGACACCCTGCTCAAACTTCCATGCTCAAATGTCATTGTCACGGACTAAGTCCGGGTAAAAGAGTGCATGGTCTGCAAAACTAGCCGCATACTCGTCCACCGTCATCCCTCCCTGATGAAACTGCAGGAGCTCCTGAATCCGAACAAAGCACAAGCAGGAGGGGAAAAACTCCTCACAGAGCAACAATTGAAAGTCTTCCAACGAAAGTGACGACTCGTCAAGAAATTGAGTCACTAGACTCCACCAACACCAAGCTGCTCCATGAAAAAGGTTGGCTGCCGAAGCCACTCTCTGATCTATCGGCATCTGCACAAGCCTGAAAAGGCGAACCACTGCCTCGAGCCAAACCTCTACTGCATGAAGGTCTGGCTCACCACTGAACCTCAGCGGTCCCTGCCGCTGGAACTCACGGAGTGCGCTCAACCTGCGGTCAAGCTCTGTCTGCTCTACTAAAGCTGTCTGCTGCCCAATAGGTGGGGGTGCTGCTACCGGCCCACCCGGAGAAAAGGGCTTGCACGATGGGTCCTGGACTGTGGCCTCGTAGCTCACAGGGTCGTCGTCATGAACCAAAGATGGTATCCTGACTGGCTATCCTCATGGATACATCCTGAATATTATCAAGGAGTGTCGTGGTCAGATGAGCATATATGTATATACCAACAACAACAATGATGGGAAGCTGACTCAAGAAGGATAGTCATGAATCTGTCCTATGTGATGCACAAACAAATTTCGCTGCAACAAGTGTGTCAACATGCCGAGTCGACAAGCGGGTTATCAAGGTTTTGGTGAATGGATACGTCGGCTGCCGCACCATCACTGGAATCCCTGGCCTGAGAGCCTCTCTCGAGACACATTAACACTGTTGCCCTATATCCCAACCAATTCCCCTTTTAGGGACGGCTGCACAATGTCCCAAGGAACGAACTACCTTTGATACCACTTTGTCACGACCCGACCCTACCCGGGATCGAGCCGTAACTACCCCAAGCCCGCCTCCATAGGCCTGGGGCTGGCGACTAGCGCCGAAGGCACAAAAACTTGGGGAGGCCTTTGCCTAAGTACATATACACACACACTAAGCACACTCAATGAAAAAGTGCAGAGTAAAAAGGAAAGTAAAAGGGAAACTGCTATAAATAAACCACCAGAGTGCATCGACCTATAAACAGTACAGTGTAAAAACTGAAAAGAAAAGGGAAAAAACACGGACCCAACCAAAAAGTTTCACAACCCGGCAACAGGTAAACAAAAAGAAATAGCTAAAGGGTATCCCACCTGGAACCCGGCCACGACCACCGCACGCGGTCCAAGCTCCCAAGCTCCTACGCTCCACTGAAGTCATGCTCGACCTGTCTGTCGTCTGCAAGGTCACACCAAGTGCGGGCAATGCCCAAGTAGGGGTGAGTATAAAAATACTCAGTAGGATACCCCGAAGGCTCCAGGGACCAACAAAGGAGGTACCAAAGGGTGAGCAGTAGAGCGAACAGGGAGTAGAACAGAAGTACAACAGAGTGCAGTAAAGAGTCCAGCTTAACCCAACAAGAGAAAGGAAGTAGACTCATCCAGACACAAGGAGTTGGAAATGGTGAGAAGATGAACCTCCCGTCAAGTCTTCGCTACCTATAGTAGGAGAGTAGTCTCGTCCAACCCTGAGAAGCTAGACATGGAAAGAACGTGGCATACCCCGCACGTCTCTACCTCTCCTGGAAGGAGAGTAACCAAACCCAAGAAGTGGGTTCTAGAACAAGGTATATACAAGTCCATATTCTCAACAAGAAGCCCGAGCAACGTTGTAAGGGGATCTCTGTCCCATAGCTCAGCCCAAGAAAGAGTAGCCAACAGTCCCAAAAGTAACCTCCATCGATGCCCAGCATCCCGCAGATCTTCCCCGAACCGCAAGACAAGGGGCTCAATCACCGCACCTCGACACTATCCGCTTTGGGCGGCACTGACTCGACCGTACGGTTTTAGGTCGGATCACAAGAACGCGTCTCAGTGGGGAAAGTGCCCCACGAACTTGAGAGTTCTAGGGAAAGTCAAACCACACCTCGTCACTGCCCTGCAGTCGAGAGGTCTCCTCAAAGTCAAGTCGTCACAACACTGACCCATATAACCAAGGGTCCTGATCCGGTAATCACGGAGGTAAGCCACAGACTAGCATAGTCGAGAGGACTGAGTCTGGATTTCCAACCGGTGTCCCCACTGCCCAGCCCTACTGGAGGGTAATTCATAACCAGATATCGGGTGACCCACTGCCCGACACTACTGGAGGTTAAATCCCAATAAGATACTGGGTGACCCACTACCCAGCCCTGCTGGAGGGTATACCCCAATAAGATACTGTGTGACCCACTGCCCAGCCCTGCTGGAGGGTAAACCATAACACATCATCCGACGACCCACTACCCAGCCCCGCTGGAGGGTAGACCTGGAATAAGTCGACAGGCGACCCACTGCCCAGCCTTGCTGGAGGGTAGACCTAGAACTAGATGACGGGTGACCCACTGCCCAGCCCTGTTGGAGGGTAGACCCTAAGAGGTCATCGGGTGACCCACTGCCCAGTCTCCGCTGGAGGGTACACCCTAAGAGGTCATCGGGTGACCCACTACCCAGTCTCTGCTGGATGGTAAACCCTAATAGCGTCGGGTGACCCACTTCCCAGTCTCTGCTGGAGGGTAAACCCTAGAAGTCAGTAATCAACCCACTGTGCAGCCCTGCTAGAGGGTAAGCCCGAGGAAGTCGATGAGTAACCCACTGCCCACCCCCGCTGGAGGGTAAAACTCAGAACTGCTCTGGCCATCTCTACAGTAGGGTACAACACTGGCCAACCGAACACGGAGTGGGTGTCGCGGAACCACCCAACTCCAGAACAACTCTCCCAAAAGAGGTGCAGCGTCTGCTCCAGCACTGGGTGTCACTAGCACCGCTACGGGCCAATCCATCGAGAACGAAACCAGGGGGAGACCACTCAACCCTTCTTGTCAATCAAACAAGCACAATGGGACCCTCTACGCCGCGAGAGGTCCAAGTACACAAAGCAGAACCCGACACGCACGTGGGGCCCACACCATGTGTGGCCCCAAGTCAACCCCAACTGAGCGCACAAACATCCTCAGGTACAAACAACCACACATACCTCCAAGCGCTCCCGTATACTCCCAGAGTATACCTCATTCCAGCCCAAAGTCTATCGTGCACACGGCACCCAGCGTCAACGCGAAGGCGTGACATAACAACTCCACCTCAAAGGCCCAGGCACGGCCAGCCACATCTCGTGAACCATTTGCATTACTCTCACAAGAGTGCACGGTCACACGCCAAGGGTCCTCTACAAACAAGGTATGGGGAACCACCACTGGAGCACCTTCCATGCTTCCACATTTCCCAAGATCACGCAAGAGGTTCCTCAACACTAAACGGATCGCACTATTGTAATACTCGTGGAAAAACATGTGAGATCGACTACTTACTCGCCACCAACGGATATCCGACGGAAAAGTCACCAACACCGCCTCACGCCCGAACAACGTCCCGTGATCCCGAGCCTCGGCCCCAAAAACAGTCGGGCGCATCGCACCATTGCGATCCCCTCGGGAAAACACGTCAAAAGCACTACTTACTTGAGTGCAACGGATATCCGGAGGAAAAGGTGCATCCCGGCGCACCGCACATGAGCGATGCCACGTGGTACCCGCATCATGGTCCCAAAACTCAATGAACGGATTTCACCGTTGCGATCCTCTCGAAAAAGTACACGAAATGGACTATTCACTTGTCCAAAACGGCCGCCTGGTGATAAAGATGAAAAATCACTGTCGACACCCAAACAGCCTTCGTGGGCCCCGAACCATCATGCCGAATTACAGTGGGTAGACTACGCCAACGCGATTCCATCGGAAAAACACCCAACGTCGACTGCTTGCATGCCCCGAATAGATGTCCGAGGAAAAAGGGGCTAAAAGCTGTACATAGCTCAAAGGACGGGTCGTGGGGCCCATGCCTCAACTTTGACCTCAATGCCTGAAACTGCACTTGAAACCTCCGATTCGGTTCTAGGGTCGCAACGCCACTGACGGCGCTCAAGACGGACATCGGATGCGTCCGCACCGCCCAAAACAAGGATCTCGGAAAAAAATGCTCGTCCACTTAAAGATGCGTCGTGCCTCCGAGGCCTATCGTTTCGGAAATTAAAAATTCCCGAAACCATCTCAAAAAGTCCGAATTTCTGTTAGGTCCGCACCGCCGCAAACGGCACGCAAAACGGACCCCCGTAGCTAATGATACGGACGTCTGAAGGTATTAGGGGAGAACCCTTTGGGCCGTACCGGCCCGGTCTGGCCGGTCCGCCCTGCTCGGGCCTGCCCACTCTGGATGGCCCGCTGGGACTACGGCCCAGCCGCCTAGGTCCGGCCCAGCTGAACCCGCGGGCCGCCGCACCGCGGCCCACTGCCTGCCTCGCCCGCGCGTCGCACTGGCGCCTCCACCGACCGGCCGATAAGGCCAGTCGCGTCCACGCGGAGACCCGCCTATGGCGGGTCTCAGTCTCCCCAGCGGGGTCGCGAGCCGCGACCCCAGACGTCCCCTCGTCGGCGCGCTCTCGCCGGCTCCCCACTCCACCGCGACTCCGCGGGCTGCCAGCCGCCCCACTCGGCCACCTGCGCCGATGCCCAGACGAACCCGCCGCCGCTTGGAAGACCAACGGACCGCCACTGGGAAGTCGCCGCCGCTGCTGGTAACCGCCGGAAAACCAGATTTCCGGCCGGAACTTCCCGGGACTGCCCCGGGTACCCCGGCACACGGATTTTTGATCCGAGAAGTGCATCGGAAACCGTAGAACTTATACTACACATATGCGGGCTTCGATCGATGATCGGACAGCAATTAGACAATATAAATTGGGCTCAAATGTTGCGGGAATTTGAAAATGAAATCGAAATAACTCCTACATCTTGGGTGATGCCCGTCGCTTCACCGTCAACCCACCGGGGGGGGCCGCGCCTCACCGGAGCTCACCTCGCCGGAGTTGCCTCGCCGGAGGTGAAGGAGGGGTGAAGGGTTTGAGGAAGAGGAAGAAGAAGAAGAAGGAGGTGGGGGTGTTTAAGTACAAATCACTTAAACGCCCGCCCGACAGCCCCGAACCCGAACTCCTGATAGGGTCGGGATTTAGCCTCCCCTAGGATAAAAACCACGCTCTGAGCGCAACGGCGGTCTCGGAATTTTATTCTGAGACCCCGTTCAAAAGTTACTAAACATAGCGCCCGAGGCCGCCAAATTACGAAAACGCCCCTGGGGCCATTTTTCACAAACGGCCCGCGCCCGCAAAACTTATACACCTCCTAGGGTAAACGACATGCTCCGAACTCAACGGTGCCCTCGGTTTTCCAATATGAGAAATCTTTTAAGAGATACTAGATTTTCACAATTAGACGAATAAAGTAATTAATTAATTTATCCGTTTAACATTCCAGAAGCGGGCGAGGGGTCCAAATGTCCTTTGCTGACAATTTTTATGTCGTTCCTAGGGTAAACACCCCATTATGGACCCATCCATACACTCAGATCTCTGATATTAAGCTCCTTTTAGGAATTATCCCATTTATTTGGAATTTCAGTGTGAACGCACTGAAAATTTAATTCCGGCCACTCCGGGGCTCGGAATCGCACGCCGTCTAAAGGAACTGCTCTAGAATATTATCAAAAATATTCCAAATTCTTTCTCAGAAAAAACTGGGTTCTTACACTTATTCCCAATGTGAGGCTTCTAGGAGTAAGATATGGAAGTTTAGAGAGTATTTGGACAGTTTTTTGCCAAGCCAAATGGCTCTGATGGTGTGAATAAGGTGGTGGAGGTGGGGGCCTTTTATAAGAGTTGAGGAGGGGCACTCTTGGAAAGTCATGAAATGTAACATTATTATGAAATGATTTTCGGATTTTAAAGGTCCCAAAATGATATATTTCGAGGATAAGGTGATAAGGGTTTGAAATAAACTCATCTAATAGGTTTTTGACAAGTTTATGTCTTAGAGTATACATTAACGTTTCATTTTATTTAAATCATTAATTAATGAGGTAATCGATGGATCATCACTGTGTCATAAAAAAATTAATTTATTTAATGTATAAAAATTATAAAAAAATTACCATGATGTATGAAATCTCTTTATCTTTCTAATTAATATTTATAGTTAAAAAAGATAACTTATATAACCCCATGTAATAATTGTTTTAGTAAAACAACACATGTTTGTGACAATTTTATTTTTACTTTAAATAAAAAGTTATTAATGTCATGTTCATACCCAAGTGGCTCCATGGGGTCCCCAAGTTGACCCATGGATTGTCTTGGTCGGCCATGACTCATCCAATAAGTGTAGTACAAGTGTCATGATTTTTTTATATTTTTATAATATCATTTTTACCTTAAATTTCACTAATTACCTTTAATCGCGATTAATAAAACATAAAAGTTACTATACACCAAAAAATTATTTTAATCCCATTGAACCAAATTTTTCTTCCTAATGAAAACCATTTATGTCATATTTTTAAAAATCAAATCACAGAAGTTGTAATGTTTCATTTAGACAAAAAAGTAGTTTTTAAACTACCACTTAGTGGTTTCACTATTCATCAAAAATTTATGTTTTTCAGAAAAATACCAAAAATTTACCCTAAGCTATAATTGATATTCTGAATTCAAAAATAGTTTCTATTTTACAAAATTACAAAAATATAAGTTGGATTAATTAATTTTATAATTAATTCCAGTTATCAAAATAAATAGCGTGTTTTTGAGAAACAATATCAATGAAAAGATTGACAATTTTTTATGTACAATTTCGAAGTGAAGTTATTTATAATGACCACCATTGGATAAAATGGTAAAATTATATTCGAATTATACTTTAAAACCACTCAATATAATAATTTATCACTATTAATTATTTTGATTAAAAAAGTTGTTTTTAATTAAAATTTATTAATTTTCACTATTCATCAAAATATAAAAGTTGTCTGAAGTGTTCCAAAATTTCACCCTAGGCAAAATTCAATATTCCAAATCCAAAAATGAAGTCCATTTTGGAAGATAAAATTTATAAAATTTTAAAAATTAGGTATTACTATTCATAACGGCTACTTTGATTGGTTGTGGTGTATGTTAGAACTCGAAGTTGCGTACAACACACGTTACTGTATTATTCAAAGAGAAGCATACCGTTGAAGCTTTGGGTGTTACATTCTCCCCTCCTTCAAATAATTTCATCCTTAAAATTTCATATAATATCACTGTATAAAAAGACTCTGGTGATTCTTCATCACAAGTTTCTCGGGATCCCACGTTGCCTCCTCCATCTTATGGTTTCTCCATAGAACTTTAACCAGAGGAGTTATCCAGTTTCTCAGCACTTGTTCTTTTATATCAAGAATCCTGACGGGCACTTCGCAATAAGACAGATCGGGTTCCAGTTCAAATTCCTCATAGGTGAGTACATGCATTGGGTCAGGCATGTATTTTCTCAACAAGGATACATGTAATACATCGTGAACTCTGGAGAGACTTGGTGGCATTGCCAAACGGTAACCTACAACCCCAATTCGTTCTTGAATTTCGAAGGGTCCGATGTACTTGGATCTCAATTTACCCTTATTACCGAAATGTATAACTCCCTTCCATGGAGATACCTTCAAGAAAACATGATCTCCTACCTGAAATTCCATATCCTTCCTTCGGTTGTCAGCATAGCTCTTCTGCCTTCTTTGACCTGCTTTGATGTGGTTTTGGATTACCCTCTCCTTTTCCATCGTTTCCACCACCGGTTCTCGGCCTACAAGTTTTCTTTCACCAACGTCATCCCAACAGGTTGGTGGGCGACATCTCTTTCAATATAACGCTTCATATGGTGCCATCCGAATACATGAGTGGAAGCTATTGTAATAGGAAAATTCTACCAGAGGTAAATATTGATCCCACATACCCTGAAAGTCAAGTGAGAATGATATCAACATGTCTTCTAAGGTTTGAATAGTTCATTCTGATTGTCCATCTGTTTGAGGGTGGTAAGCAGTGCTCAAACAAAGTTTAGTATCCAAGACCTTCTAAAGACTTTTCCAGAATCTTGATGTAAAATGGGGATCACGATCCGAAAAAATCGACATGGGAACTCTATGAAGTCTCACAACTTCATTAATATATAATCTTTCTCGACGTTCAAGAGGTATCTCTTCTCTTATAGCAATAAAATGTGCTGACATCGTGAGATGATCAACAATGACCCATATTGCGTAATTCCTTCTAGGAGACATTGGTAGTCCCATGACAAAGTCCATCGTAATATTATCCCATCTCCACTCAGGTATGGGAAGAGGTTGCAATACTCCACCAGTCAGTTGACTTCCAACTTTCACATGTTGACAAACCATACATCTTGACACAATATCAGCAATCTCCCACTTCATGTTGTCCCACCAAAAATGTCCCTTTAAATCACTATACATTTTGGTGCTCCCAGGGTGTATAGAGAAATTAGAACTATGATAATCATCTAACAATTACTTCTTTAAATCAGGTATATCGGGAACAAAAAGTCTCCTCCAAAATTTCAAAATTTCATCCTCATACACAAATTCACTCAATCGCCCATCATTCACAGCTTTAATATTCTTTTTCAACTCATCATCGGCCTGAGAACACTTTATCCTTTCTAGTAAAGATGGTTTGGAAACCATTTGAATGTTTTTGATGTTTCACCCACCATGTTGATTCCCATATCCATCTTTACTAGATCCATGAAAATAGGATCCCTTTCCACTCTCATCATGTTCAAAACTCCATGATCTTTTTTACTGAAAGCATCTGCAACCTTATTTTCCTTCCCCGGGTGGTAGTGTATCGTGCAATCATAGTCCTTGAGTAGTTCAAGCCATCACATTTGACTCATGTTGAGTTCTTTTTGTGAGAAAATATATTTCAAAATCTTTTGATAGGTATATATATCACATTTTTCACCAAAGAGATAATGTCTCCATATCTTCAAGGCAAAGATTACAACAGCTAACTCGAGATCATGAGTAGGATAGTTCTGCATATGAATTTTTAACTGTCATGATGCATATGAAATAACCCTATCATTCTGTAGAAGAACACAACCAAGTCCTTTCATTGATGCATCACTATAAATAACGAACCCATCATTCCCTGATGGTAGAGTAAATATAAGAGTATTGACCAATCTTCTCTTCAGTTCTTCAAAACCTTCTTCACACTCTTTTGTCCAGACAAATTTAACCCCTTTACGTGTGAGCTTTGTTAATGGGTAAGCCAATCGGGCATAATTCTGGAAAAAAACATCGATAATAACCTGCCAAACCAAAAAAGATTTGTACCTCAGTTATACTCGTCGGTGCTGGCCATTCTTGGATTGCCTTTGTTTTAGAAGGATCAACAGAAATTCCATCCTTAGAGACAATATGGCCAAGAAAAGAAATCTCCTAAAGCCAGAATTCACACTTGCTAAACATCCCATATAATTCATTCCTTCTAATAGTCTTCACGATAATGAGCAAGTGATTTTCATGATCCTCGTAGCTTTTGGAGTATACCAAGATATAATCAATAAATACCACCAAAAATTCATCAAGATATTACTTGAAAACTATATTCATTAGATTCATTAATACAGAGGGTGCATTAGTCAATCCAAAAGGCATTATTGTAAACTCGTAATGCTTGAACCTTGTTCGAAAAGCTATCTTCGGAATATCTTCCTTCTTCACACACAACTGATGGTATCCAGATCGAAGGTCAATCTTTGAAAAGTATTGAGTTCCATGCAGTTGGTCAAATAAATCATCAATGCGAGGTAGGGGATACTGGTTCTTTATTGTTATAGCATTGATCTCCCTGTAGTCAACGCACAACCTCATAGATCCATCATTCTAATTAACAAAAAGCACATGGGATCTCCATGGAGAAACACTAGGGTGAATAAATCCCTTATTACTCAATTCCTCTGGTTGTTTCATTAGTTCAACTAATTCCACGGTGGCCATTCTATAAGGGTCTTCGATATAGGCCTTGATCCAGGAATTAAATCAATGGAAAACTCAACATCTCGTTCTGGAGGATGTCCAGGTAAATCTTCCGGAAACACATCTACATATTTTTTCACAATAGGTACATACCCTATTTCAACATTCCTTTCCTCTCCCTCAGTCATTTCATTCTCTTCCTCCCTAATAATTGAATTTAGCTGAGCTACTGGGGTGGATCTAAATAAGAATTAGGTGGTGACGATTCTGCTCTAAAAACAAGGTGTTCATTATCATCATCATCAAAAATCGTAACCTCCTTCTTCTTATAATAAATCATTGCATCATAGTCTGAAAACCAATTCATACCGAGGATTTTATCAAACTCAATCATAGGTATGACAATGAGATCAGCGGATAAAGAACATTTAGGTGCTCTAATGGGGACTGATTCACAAAACTTTGTTGCAATGATACTTCCCTTAGGATTTTTGACTGAAAATTCTCTTGTTAAATCAAATTGGAAATATCTAATTTTCATAGTAAATTGGGAAGATATGAAACAATGCGATGATCTAGAATCAAATAATTCATTTTCTAAACTTGAGGAAACCATTAAATTACCTGCCACCATGACTTTCGGAGCTTCAACCTTAGCAGTAGTGATATCATAAGCTTGGCCTTGATCCCTTGGCCTGTTTTTAGGTAAGTTTCCCTGAGATTAGGACATTCATTTGCATAATGTCCCATCTCTCTACAATTATAGCATTCCACATTGACAGCAACTCTCTTTCCCTTGCAATCATGAGCTTGGTGGCCTTTTTCACCACACTTGTAACAGACTCCCATTCCCTTCAAGCAAGTACCGGGGTGTTTCTTCCCACCTTTACTATAGGAATAATATTTAAATTTTCCCTTCATCCACTTATTTCCATTTCCAGATTGATCAAAAGATCTCTTCTTTTCTTGATTTTCTTTAAAGTCATAAGACATAGAGAATTCCTTTTCCGTCTTGATAGCACACAAGAAAATAACATCATACGACAAGATGGTTTGTGAGACTAATGCTCAACGGAGAAATGGTTTTAACCCGTCAAAGAAATGATCAATCTTACTTCTTGGGTTACGTATATAATTTGGAGCATGCCTCGCTAATCTTGTAAAGTTAGCCTCATACTTTGCGACATTCTCATCCTCCTTCTGCCTCAGACTCAGAAATTGCCCTTCCATATCTACTCGATGGTCATGTGGAAATTATTTTTCTAATAAAATTTCCTTAAACTTTCTCCATTCCATTCTTGATACTTGTTCATCTTACTTTGTGTTTTGAATCAGCGACCACCACTGATCGACATCTCTAGTGAGGCTGTAAACTGCCATGACAACCTTCTCTCTTTCAATACTCCCCAAGGCGTGGAATATTTTTTCTAAGGAGTTTATCCATTTCTCAGCTACTAATGGATTTGTACCCCCATTAAATGTTGGTGGTTTTTTCCTCATGAAACTGTCTAACATTGATCCTCCATGTTGCGGATCAGGGTGCTCCATACGAGTAAGGTTATTATTCATAACCTGAGTGAGTTGTCCCAGTATGGTGATAAGTTGATCAGCAGCAGTTGTATCTTCAGCTCCACCATAATTATTTTGAGCAGGAGGGAAATCCCTACACGGAGTGTGTGCATTGATACGGTTTCCATTCCTCCTACTAGGCACCATTTCTAAACAATGGCATAAAATATATTAGTTTATGAATCAAAATTCATAATTCCATACTTGTAAAACACTTAACATAAATTTAACTAAAATCATAAAAATGTTTTATTTGAGAAGTATATACTCATAAACCCTTCATAATGATTTGTAAAGAAAATGAGAATTATCCGAAGCATAGCCCCCAGGAGTGTCGTAACCAAGAGTGAAACATGGCCCGTTGTCGTGCACCAGTTCCTGTTCGAGTCTAGCTGAAAGCTGTGTTTTTGGGTTTTACCCCTAGGTACATCTATGCCAGAGCCGTCTCTACCTGCTCGTATCCAGCTATGGATGTACTGCTCGAAAAACTCACAAAATCTCTATAATACCAAAATTCTAGGAATTTCTTCTATACTAATCCTCAAAGTATATATTTGGTCTATGTGCTCTAATCAGAGTTTATCTAAATCTAGCTTCCAAGGTTAGTCCTAAACTGCCTCTGATACAAACTGTAATGCCCCGACCCCAGTTACCCAAAGTCAGTGCATTATTGCGTAACATTGGCTTGATCACAAAAGATCAAGTCTCGAAAGAACGATTAGTTTAGTAGCCTTGTAACACTAGATACATTCATAAGTATTACATTACATCATAAAGTAAAACAAAACTACATCAACATATTTCCTTTATATCCCCTCATACTATCCTTGCAGGTCATTCATAATATACTTATTCACATCCTGGAAAAATTAAAACATTGGAAGGGGTGAGCTCAGATGATCAGTAAGGATAACAATATAGCGGAGGCTTTCATAAATAAACATTAACATTTAAGGCAATGTATAACTAAACCAAAATCCTTTTAAACTTGAACATCATCATTATATGGATATAAAATAAAATGAAATAATTCCATTTACTAATTCACATGGATATTTTACTAGTCGAATAATATCATGCAATATCAATAACCACATTCATAATGATGGAATGCATAATGCCAGACTATCATAACCACATAGCCAAGGCCTCGTGCCAAGACTAAAAATAAGATTTTGTCAAGGCCTCATTCCAAGACACTAGTTTGTCTCATTAGACGTACCAATGCATCGAGGACCTATAGTGGGCTCCACCCATCACTTATTAAGTCCAATTCATTCCTCATATGAACAGGTTTAAACATATCAAAAACCATATCATAATCGTATCACATAAAACATGCATAATGGAAACATAAAATTTCATCATTTCAATCACAAGATATCAGTACAACACATTGATATAATAAAAACATTATCAAAACGATTTTCAATACCAAAATAAAAGAAAATTAAATCTTGGTGTTTATTTTTCATTTAAAAAATGTTATGGCTTGTAGAGGAAGCCAAAATTCAAATAATGGTCACGACGGCGGAGAAGTCGTTGTCGCCGCATACGTACAAAAAAAAATTCCTTTTTTTCATTTAGTAAAACACTTCATATAAAAAGAATCATTTTAAATAAATGTAAAAGTTAATGGGTTTTACACACCGTATAAAATAAATTTGTGTATAAAACAAAATATGCCTCAATGAATGGAGATTAAGACGAAGTCCCTTACAAAGATCATTTTTTAAATAAAATAGATCGCTCATGTGTATTCACTATAATCTCAAATAAATAAAGTATAAATAAATTATAAGTTATAAAAATTCATTTCTCACATAATCAAAGAATAGCATATATAAGAACGATTGGTTCAACCCAAAGAATGGGAATTGGGTTAAGAAGTTCCCTTACCTCGTGTCCGACTTGACTCGATAGTTCTTTAACCTCATGAATAACAAACTATAGTTAATTTATAATTTCTTAAGATACTTTTTCAAGTTCATTATTCCATTTATATCACTTATTACCATGTTATGAACATTCTGTAATTATTTAAGTTAATAACGGTCGTTTTGTCGATCCTTGGTGCTTGAGTAAAAAATAAATTTCTTATAATTACAAGTTGTTCATGTGGTAAAATATACATTATATATAGAATTATATTCATGATTTAGATATCAAATATATAATATATATCCAGTATATACATTCATTCATAATATTACGTTACATTTAGAGGTAGGAAATGAAATGCACCGTTCATGGAGATGGTAATCCGTACGTACACATGAACACAACTTTCATTTCTATTTTGTATTTAATGGAATGAAATAATAATTATATAAAGGTGTATTATAATTCCAGTATAATATAATATATAATATCATTTACTCCATCCTTTATACATCCCACATATGGCATTAACGATTCATATCACTTTGAGGGGGCGGTAGTCCGCACTTCCTAAAATGAAATTATCGTGTTTACCCATAATGGAAATCATAAAGGTATGACATAAATGAGAAATAAATAAGAATAGGGAAAACATAAAAATAATATATATATCATATATGAAAATATTTTCTTCATAGTGGCCACCATTAGAGGTGTTAAAAGAATATTGAACAATCATCGTTTCGTGAGGCAATATTTCTCCACCCACCGAAACAGTATGTTCTTTAACCATTGGACAAAGGTGTGTGTATGTTTAAATCAAATACTTATCATAAAAACATCCTATTATATTATAGATACTTCTTTTGTTACAAAAGAAAGTAATAAATAGATTTTAGGGGGTTGGAGAAGCAAAATAAAACAAAAGAACACAAGAGAATACATTACCTTAAAATCAGGTAAATCTTTTTGATTTGAGAAAACGGCTTCCTTGGGAAGACTTCTGCCCAAAGTGAGGATTATAGGAGTAAGAGAGGGAAGTTTAGAGAGTATTTGGGAAGAATTTGTCCGATCCAAGTGGCTTTTATGGTGTGAATAAGGTGGTGGAGCTGGGGGCCTTTTATATGAGGAGAGGAGGGGCACTCTTGGAAAGTCCTGAAATGTTACATTATTATGAAATTATTTTCATATTTTAAAGGTCCCACAATGATATATTTCGAGGATAAGATGATAATGGTTCGAAATATACTCATCCAATAGGTTTTTTACAAGTGTATGTCTTAGGTGTTACATTATCTTTTCATTTTATTTAAATCGTTAATTAATGAGGTAATCGTTGTATCATCATTGTGTCGTAAAAAATTAATTTATTTAATGTCTAAATATTATATAAAAATTACCATGATGTAGGAAGTCTTTTTAGATTTCCAATTAATATTTATAGTAAAAAAGATAACTTATATAACACCATTTAATAATTTTTTTAGTAAAACAACACATGTTTATGATAATTTTATTTTTACTTTAAATAAAAGGTTATTAATGTCATTTTCTTACCCAAGTTGCTCCATGGGGTCCCCAAGTTGACCCATGTATTGTCTTGGTCGGCCATGACTCATCCAATAAGTTTAGGACAAGTTTAAGGATATTTTTATATTTTTATAATATCATTTTTACCTTAAATTTCACTAATTAACTTTAATCGCGATTAATAAAACTTATAAGTTACTATTCACCAAAAAATTATTTTAATCCCATTGAACCAAATTTGTCTTTCTAATGACAAACATGTATGTAAGATTTTTTAAAATCAAATCTCAGAAGTGGTAAAGTTTCATTTACACAAAAAATTAGTTTTTAAACTACCACTTAGTGGTTTCATAATTCATCAAAAATTGATGTTTTTCGGAAAAATACCAAAAATTCACCCTACGATATATTTGATATTCTGAATTCAAAAATGGTGTATATTTTACAAAATTAAAAACATATAAGTTTCATTAATTAATTTTATAATTAATTCCCATTGTCAAAACAAATAGTGTGTTTTTAAGAAACAATATCAATCAAAAGATTGACAATTTTTTATGTCCAATTTCAAAGTGAAGTTAATTCTAATGACCACCATTGGATAAAATGGTAAAATTATATTATAATTAAACTTTAAAACCACTAAATATAATAATTTATCACTATTAATTATTTTGATTAAAAAATTTGCTTTTCATTAATATTTAGTAATTTTCACTATTCATCAAAATATAAAAGTTATCTAAAATGTTCCAAAATTTCACCCTAGGCTAATTTCAATATTCCGAATCCAAAAATGAAGTCCATTTTGAAAGATAAAATTTATAAAAGTTCAAAAAGTAGGTATTTATATTCATAACGGCTACTTTGATTGGTTGTGTTGTATGTTAGAACTCGAAGTTGCGTAGAACACACGCTACTGTATTATTCAAAGAGAAGCATACTGTAGAATCTTGGGGTGTTACATGGGGTTTTTTAATAAGGCTAGAAATTTATAAAATAGCTTCTTGCTTAAATAAGTGTAGCGGCAGACCAGGAAACCATCACCGACTAGGGGCAGTTGGAGGCTCAAGATCAATGTGGAAATCATGGGACCATTTCAAAACCTTCATGGAACAACCACCGAAGGACCATGAACCTCACATCCATAGCTGATAATAGCCATTTTTAGACAGGAAACAAACCACAACAAGGGATGAATTTAAAAGACCAACCTGAAAGTTCGCAAAATCACGATCTTCCAAGGTTTTTCTTAGGAAGATTAAAGAAGGTCTACACTTGATAAACATTCCAACAAGAACGAAGCATAAATTGGAAGCCAAGATCCTAACCTCTTACTTCAAGAACGATATCGCAGAAAGGCCCTTGTGTTGAAATTTATTTAGTTCGATGTGTGTCGATGGATTTGAGTCTCCGTGAAACGATTGCGTGCACCCCACAACTATGTCCGCGTAGGATCTATGATCCAAGTAAAGGATTTTTCTTTGTACTCCTAGAGGCATGCCCTCTTACGGCTCTATCCTGATCTAATTTATAATAAATTATTATTTTGAAGAGTTTCATAAAGTTCCCCTCTCATCTCTTATAAGATGGAACATACCCCCTCTCCTCTTCACTCTATTTTGAGCCTTCACACTCATCGAAACCCATCCCATTTATCTTATAAACATCCCTAGTTTCATTCTAGTGGTGATTTTATTCTCAAATGACCAACTCTAGTGCCTTAAGAGGATATTTAAATGAGGCATGTCGAGGAAGAGGTAACATATTCTACCAATTTTTTCAATTTTTTTTCTTATTCTACATCATCTTCCTTATTTTTTTCATTATAAAGTATTAACATAAGTATCATTCATATAATTATTTGTTATTATAAACATTAAACAACCCTGTTTCACCTTTTATTCATCCTACGAAAAATGAAATCACCGTGCATGCGTACGTACGGCTTACCGTCTCCATGCCATGGTGTAATTTGTTTTTTCACCATCACCTTACGCAGATGGGTATAATGGAGGAAATAATAAATATATAAGATTAATATAACATGATACCTATTCGTAGATACAATAAACCATCCAATTAAACAACAATCAACAATTATAAGAACAATATCTTTTCTCGTGCGTATGTACGACTTACCATCTCCACAGTGCGATGTGATTTGTTCTACATAATATTAATTAAATCATGATTATATAAATGAATTGAATGAATAAATGAAAGATATATTATACTAATACAATGCAGAAAATTATATAACTATACAAAAAATGAATAATAACTTATACAGAAAAACAAAAATAACAATGTAAAGAAGTTGATGCCCGAATAACGAGTAACAATGAAATGTTACTAACAAATGGATGAAAATATATTTAGAAATTTTATCATAAAAATGATTATGATTTTTTAATAAATCATTAACATTATTTAAATAATTATACAAGTGGATCAGATACATATGAAGCACAATAGATCTAAGGTAAGGGATAACTTTTCCAATATCATTTTATCTGAGATTTGTTATTCGTAAGTATCTAATGGGTATATATTTATCATCCATGTCCATGTTTTATAAAAATATTATAACAAACTATATAATATTCTTCTATGTATTTTTAAATTCATTTTTACCCATTTTGACTCTTACTACCTAGTTTGGAAGAAATCTTTCTTTTATTTCCAAACAAGTTTCTTTTTGACTTGTCTGAAAAAAGTACGAGGATAATGTTTTTTTATCTTTTACAACATGAATCGGTTATTACATATTTACAAAAAATTATTTCCAGGAAGATTTCTTTACACATTTACAAGTTTATTTTCAACTAAATTCTTTTCTTTTAAAATTGCATGACATTTTGAGAAAGGAAATCATTTATGAAGAAGAAATGATATTTTCTTTAAGAACTATGCTCAAGTGTTTTATCAAAATTATTTTCCATCTAAGATGATGCTCTTTGAATAGGGTTATGTTTCTATCCCTATTATCACTATGATTTGATTAAGTTAATTATGGAATGATATTTTTTTATAGATTATGTAGCGATGGAATGAGGTTTAAGAAAAGAATTTTATTACATGGGTTATGTTATGATGAATGACATATGTTTTTATGGCACACATAAGAATGGTTTCATTATGAGATGGGTGGGACCTATATCTACCTATAATTCATTGGGTAAAGATTTGTATCTCATGAGATACATGTGGCTGGAATGTAAAGTTAATCCGGTTCAGTGATACATGGATAGAACGAGGAGAGAACTCAGTTCAATAATGGACGTTTTCCTCTATGATGGTCTTGGAAAAGGTCCTTGACTAATATTAAATTATTTTCTATGATTTTATTTCTATGAAACCTAAATTTTACGTCATATGTTATGACTATTTGTATTACTTTGCACTTTTATGATTTATCCTATGATATGATATTGTTTTCTTTTATATGCAGGATAATATTTTCAAATGTTATGCTCTTATGAATATGATTTGATAGTTATTTCATTTGTTTAACCTTAATCAGCATTTGATATCACCCTTTTATAATATTATTTTCCCTAGGACATAAATAATGGTACTAAGTATTATATTCAAAAAAGAGTCTAGATATGATGAAATAAACGATAGACAATGTAGATGTTTTAAGAACCAGTTTATTGTGTTTCTATGTCTCTAAAGACACTATACCTATTCAGTCCTATAATGGTTTTTTATATGTTTTAATAAATATACTTCAATTCTGAAGTGATATCAATGTATGTAAATTATGGGTCGTTATATCATCCTAGCATGTGCGTGTTCACTTCTTAAATGAAATTATGAAGATCCATTTGGATTCCTGAGTGGAAACTATTAATGTATGATATCTTGTATGGATGAAGATGTTGATACCATCCACCTTTGATATCTAAAAAAACATAATATTAACATGTCTTCCAATGTATAGATATTCTACTCAGATTTTCCATCAGTTTGGGGGTGATAATTTGTGATAAAGATCAATTTATTGTTTATACAATGTTGGAGACTTTTCCAAAACATAGATGTAAATATAATATTTTTTTAAGATACAATTAATGTTGGTGATCCATATAGACTCATCACTTCTCTAATGCATATACACATAAGTTGATCAAGTGATAAGTCCTCTCTAATCATAATGAATTGGGTTGTATTTGAATGACAATCCAAAAAAACCTAAATAGAATCATTCCCCCTGGACATATTCATATTGTATTTAAAAAATTCCTTTTTGAGGATCTTCCATTTCTATGTAGGTATGTATA
Organism: Viscum album; assembly: GCA_963277665.1. NCBI lineage: Eukaryota > Viridiplantae > Streptophyta > Magnoliopsida > Santalales > Viscaceae > Viscum > Viscum album. Next base: position 338,023,646 of record OY728144.1, read on the forward strand.
CTAGTTACATCATCCACTAAGATTTTTTCCTTTCATTATTCACCTACTTATATATGAGGCATTTTGATGTAACTTATATGATCTCATTCATCATATTATCCCAACAATAGTGATCATAGAGATCCTGATACATCTTTTTGATCCCTTGTTCGATGGAGAAGGTTGAGATATTTTCATTATTAAATAACTCCTTCATTATCTAAGGATTTTATGGTACACATAATCATGACCCTAATATTACGACTCCTACATAAATTTTGAACTCTAAGGATCTACCATTTCTTATAACACCCACATTCTAATTTATTTCCACATCATATTTTTTATCACCCTTTATCTTCTCTAGAAGGGATAATTGTGTGATAATTTGGGAAGGAATGATTATGTTAATTCCTTCACTATTGAAATGTCTATCCTTTTCATGTTGAAGAATATTGGATCCTCATCAATTAGTATCGGTGGAATGTTTATTCAATCCTCTATACTTAAAAAATATTCCACTTTATATTATTTCTCATAATTATAGTTTATTGAGTAGTCGTAGTCCCTAATCAGCTCTAACTATATTCACTGGTGTATACTAATATCCTACTATGAGAATACATATCTAAGGATATTATGATATGCATATATTTTAAAATTCTCTAAATATAGATAATTTCACCATATTTTAAATGTTAAGATCACTATATAAAACTCTTAATCATTAATTTGGTAGTTCTTATAATTAAATTTCAAATTCCTTGAGGTATAGTCTATCACCATTTAATTTTATATCAATACACAACCTAACCCATTCTGTTACGAATCATTGTATACCATAAACAATTCCTAACTTTATTGAAGTGTGAGGACTAGTTAAATTATATTCCTCTCCTTCAATTATTTTAATCTCCTTCTTCATTCACCAATCTAGAAAATATTTACTACCTTCAGAGTCAGTTTGGTTAGTGGGATTGAAAATGATGAGATCATTCTCAAAATCATCAGTATTGCCCAACTAGTATACTAAAACTACTCATATCTATTATATATGTTTGTATCGACCACTCCTAAATTACATAGGTCTTAGAAGGGTCAACAAATATCCATTTCCTAGTGATTATATGCCCCAATAATGAACTTCCCCTATCCAAAACACACATTTACTATAAATTTCATATATATTCTAGTTTCACAAATTATTTAGGATAATATTAAAATGATCTTACTTCTACACCTTAATTTTAGAGTATCTCATAATATCATCTATAAAGACTAAAACAAAATTTTCAAGGTAATCTTTAAATAATTTTTTTCATTAATTCCATGAATATTATTTGAACATTAGTGAGTCTGAAGGGAATCACTATGAACATATAGTGTCTATACCTTGCTCAAAAGGAATTCATGGTAATATCATTCTCCTAAACATTTAATTGGTTATATCTCAACCAAAGGTACACCATAGATAAATATTGGGACCTATGTTGTTTATCAAACAATTCACATATTCACAGAAGGAGATACCTGTACTTTATAATGATTTTTTTAGGTTCATGATAATCAATAAAATTGCGCATTGACCCAACATTCAAACTGATGAATAAAGTTTCCACACCCCATGGTGAGTCACTCATTTATAGAATTTCTTGTAATTTATTCTTCATTTATTCTAACTCAATTTGATTCATTCTATTAGGACTCCTTTATATGGTTAGATATCCTATAATAAGTTCAATTAAGAACTAGGATTCTATTTTAGGTTGAATACTGGTGACAGAGATAATATTTTAATTATTTTTCATCTGTGCTTTAATTATTTAATCCCTTCTAATTAAAAAATAAGTGTTGATTTGCATTATTTTTTTATTTTTTTTGAATTCTCGGATTAATTGTTTAAATTGATTAATTAAAAAAATATGAAGTTTTAGGGATCATTTTAATTTCATTCATATATTCTATAATTTTTATAAAACAATCTTTTCTTTTTTTAGGATTTAATTGATCATGGGATTCAAGTTTTTTATCTAGAATGAGACCCAATTCGACAAACAACGGGCCACAAAAATAAATCAAGTGGAAAAAGTTTGATAGATGATGTAATCAACCCCACTTCAGTTATTGAAGTATATCTTTGCCTACCTAACAAAATATTATGTTGTTATAGCTTTAATAGAAATATAACTCAATGAAAAATCTTCGCATTAAATTTAATAAAGAAATTTGGTCATTAGGGAATCCATTGAATGCACAAAACTGGAGGGAGTTGAGTAATCTCCTCATGAGGAAACAATATTGATCATTAATTCAAGCATAACATTTTGGAAACTTGTCCCATTCTGATGAGATTTTATGGAATCATGTACAAGAGAGAGGGGAATAGTTTTTATGAATACATTGTCCCATGATTCAGCCATTTATTATGTGAAATGGACTCCATTATTTAAAGGATTGATTATGGAGGAAAAAATTTCCACCACTGAAGCCTATAAATATGAGTGTTGACCTGACTCGACCTAAAAATTAATTTTTTTTTTCAGAAGAACTTTTAAGGAAAATTGGGAAACCGCACATGTTCAACATCTAAAATCAATGAGCGCAGTAAGAAATCACAAAATCATTGAAAACAAGGATAATATTATTGGATTTACTTACCTGATATAGCTCCCACTGAAGTGTCTTAACCTTCATATGCATATCCTTCTTGTTTAGATCTTAATAATTGTTAATTAGTTTGTCCAAAGTTTGGATGTACTCCTCTATATCTAACCTCTCTCCAATGAAGCCACATGCCAAAATTTGATCTTATTGATCAACCCAAAACTTTTGTTCCTTGTTGATATCTTTCTGGACCTCTCTTTCTAAAATTCTGATCAAATCGTCTTCGAAAGCATTGATCTGAAAAACCCCTTCTGACACTTCTATCTTTGAATAGAGAATAAGTTCAAGTTATTTCTTTTTACCCCCATCATCTTTTCCCACCATATCACCCATACCTTGTTCCTTATAGGATTCACACCTTACCTTACCCATGCCATTATTTAGGAATAATCCATTCTTTTGATTATGTTCTTGAATTGTAGATACACTTTCCATATCCTTATCCCTTTTTGCAGATCTTATTTTCATCATCCTAAGAAGCTAGGAATAGTCTTTATAAACTTTGGACTTATTCCCTTTAATCTCATTGAAACCCCCTGCATCACAGATCCCCTTTTATCCTTTCTTCTTCCTTGGAATGTGAATTCCTCTAACTCACATTACATCTACATTGTCCATAGATAATTGACAAGAAAGATTGACATCATCCTCTTGTAATGGTGTCTATTAGCCCAGTTCATTAGATTCCAAATCCAGGAATGAAGCCTCTAACTCTCTAAAGTAGTTGTACAAGGTAATAGGTGTTGGATTAGAGTCTTGAATTTATGTATATTTCTCTTTTCTTTTTCCTTAGTTTCATTTTTCTCTCTTCTTCCACTTTCAACTCTCTTACACTTCACATGGAGGGGTAAAATCATTGAGTGATAGGGGAAGGGGTAGTTTCACTTTTTTAGTGTCGGAGTCTTTCAATTTAAGGTAAAAATATATTTTTATTTTGAATGATTTTTATTTTTAGTGGATCTCAATTTTCTTAATGTGAATTTGTTTTGGATTTTTGGTGTATTCATTATTAATATATTTGGTTGAAGAACATTAAACTCCCTCCGCCTAGTATAATTTGTCTCGATTGAGCATATTATGTTAAGTGGTGAGTGTCTAGAGATCGTTGTAATGTGTGTGGAACTAGTGAATCATTTCTAAATTTATAAGGATAAACAATTTTTATTTGGAATTTCCATAGTTGTTTTGTAATGGTTTATGAACATTCATTCACATAGGAGTGGTTTTCATTTCTCCTTTAACCCAGGGTGATTGATAAATCGATTGAGGATTTTTTCATTTATAATTAAATAGTAAGAGAGGGGGAAAGATCTTTCATGACCATTATGACATTAAAAAAGATTAACATATCCTAACACTGTCACCGTCTTCATCCATCAGTGTTAAAACATTAAATTAATTCCTTGCTTTCTTTTCAAAAAAAATTAATACAATCTCGCTTATTTATCAAATTTTAAGGTGAAACTTGATTGTTGTGCATCCCTCCCTAGATTCAGTCTTGTTCAACCACTTTAATGAATTTCAATTTAGGAAAAATCTATTTTTGTAACACCCCATGATAGGCACATTTCAAAACTTGTTCTCATTGTCGGGTAGGTAGTGCCAACATTTTCCTTCTTTTTCTTTTATCTTCTATTATTTTCTCTTAAAAATTACATAAATAGAACATCAAACATATCCCCCTTCACCAAAGATCTATAAATTCAAATAACCTTGTTTAATAGACATAGAAAATTAATTTTAAATATGTATTTGATGACATTTATCATGCAGACTTGAGAGAATCTTTAAGTGTTCACTCTAAGCCTTCCATCATGGATGAAATCAAAAATCAGCCTTTAGAGAACTATGTACACCATAATTCATTAATAAAAATAGTCAAATTTCCATTCAAGTGTTAAAAAATGATTTTGATATGAAACCAAACATGATTCCATTGCTTACAAAGTTTCATGGCTTGGAAGGCGAGGATAAAATAAACATATTAAAGTGTTCACACATATATGCTCTACTTTTATACCCCATGGAGTAGATAAGAAGCAATTAAAGTGGAATACATTCCCATTTTAATTGGAAGGAGCTCCGAAAAAATGGTTTTATGGTCTAGAACAAGGATATGTGGATGATTGGAATGACTTGGTGAGATGCTTCATGCAAATATTCTTCCCTGACTTTAGAATCACAACCATCATAAAGGATATATATGTCATATGACAATTAAATTGAGATACACTTTATGAGTACCAGGAAATATTTGAAAATCTAGGTTCTAGCTACCCATATCAAGGAATTTATGATCATCACTTTCTTGTCTTATTTTATCAAGGTTTACTAGAAAAGTACATAAACCTTCTGGATGCATCATCTGGAGGCACATTGCATAAAAAGTCACCAGAAGAATCTAATGGATTGATTGTAAAGATCTATCAGAACTCATAATAGTTTGGTAAAAGTGGTTTTGTTACAAGATGAATTCAGGAGGTATGAAATTATTGTCCATCACTTCTATGGGAATGCAATATTTATGAGCTAACTACTATAGTGAAACAGATGGAACTGAAGAAAGTGAGTGACCAACAAGCACCAACTATGGTATGTGGTTTATTCTCATCACCTGATCATTTCACTAACCAATGTGATAAAATACATGTAATAGAAAATTGTTTGATATCATTTCATCAAAAGTAGTTCCAAAAAATCTAGGATGGAGAGATCCTAACCAGGTTCAATGTGGATTTTTAAATAAACATAATAAAGATAAACCCCCATACCAAAACCAACTCCAAAACCCACCACCATTTCAACAAAAGAAATCCTATAACCATCCTTATTACCTCAAACCACCCACCTTCCAAATACCCTATCTGAACATCTACCAGTGCACAACCCCCAATTCAGAACTAACAATATATATATCAGATTGAGGGGATGAAAGACACCATAAAATATTTTTCCAATAAGTTTGAATGTTTCTTGGAATTCCTAACAAAATATCTTTTGAAAATCTATTCCCAAACAATCCCAAACCGAAAAGAGAATGTCAACATGACATCAATAATAAGTGGAAAATAACTCTCACCACTAGAAACCATTGAGCCTGAAATAAGACCACATGTTCTAAGGGATAATGAAGTTGGTAATTCAAAAAAATCACCATGAAAAGGATACAAAAGAGGAGGATTATGAGAAGTATAGGGTGACGAGGAAGTGAAAAGAAACACAATTATAAAGGATACAAAAGGAGAAAAAATAATTACCCCCACCATTTCTATCAAGGATAATTGAATCAAATAGATCTTAGGATGAAGCGCTTCAAAAATAAATTATGGACACCTTCTAGAAAGAGGGAATTCATATACCCCTTCTTGAAAGACTAAAAAAATCTAGAGTATGCTAAATGATGGAATGATATTTTCACCAATAAGATGAGAATTTAAGGGAATGAAATGATCAAATTAGGAAGAAGTTTCCCTTCCCTTATCACACCATAATTTTCAACCATGTTTTAAAATCCTGGGATGTTTCCATTCCATGAACCATTTGTTATTTAAATTTATATAACTCTTTGTAAGATTTAGGTGCTCGACTTAATGTATTTTCTCAATAAGTATACACTTGTTTTCATATGGGATACTTGAAGACCACAAGAGTGGTGTTCAATCATGGAGACAGATGAAAAATTTTTTAGTAAGAGTTCTAGAGGATGTCCTAGTGAAACTCCAAGATCACTTATTCCCAGTTGACTTCTACATGTTGAATATATGAGAAGATAGGATCCCATCACATTCACCAATCATTTTTGGGATACCTTACTTGAAGATGACCAAACCCATCATTAATTCCCATGAAGGGACACTCATTATATAATTTGGAGATAACATAGTCCACTTTAATATTTTTCAATCCATGAGGCACCCATTGGATGATCACTCACTATTTGCACTCTTCAAAAGAAGTTGGTACCAATCAAATAGAAAAATCAGGTATGTTCTATGAATTTCTATCTTTATGAAATAATTATTCCATTGAAAACACCCTTGAACATTTAGATGTCCAAAATGTTATGGATTATGATTTCATGTGGGAGGAAGAGATAAAATATGATTTATTGGATGGTTTATTAAATGATGTGGAAGATAATACTGTTTCTTGTGTGTAGGAGGTCCATCCTTTGGAAGTTTTGAATGTCAGTTTAGTTTTATCTCTTGAGAATTCCCTAATCTGGAATTAAATCTACTCCCTCCTGATTTAAAATATGTATACCATAAATAGGGAGATAAATTTATAGTTATAATTTATAATAATCTCTATAAAACCTAGGAAAAATAATTGATGTATATTTTTAGAGATAATGTACAAGAAATTGGGTAGATCTTAGGTGATATACTAGGAATAAACCTAAAAATATAATCACATATAATTTTTCTTTAGGGGGATTAGAAACCTATCAAACTTCACAAAATGAGATTGAATCCCACTATGATATAGGTTGTGAAGAAAGAGATTAAGAAGACCATTGATGCTGGGATCATCTATCCCATCTCATATATATAATGGTTTAACCCAATTCATGTTGTTCCAAATAAAACTATCCTAACCACTATGAGGAATAAAAATGATCATTTAATCCCTTTGAGAATTCATAATAGATAGAGAGTGTGCATTTATTTTATGAAGTTGAATCAGGTCACTTGGAAATATCATTTCTACATACCCTTTATTGACCATATGTTAGAGATATTATAAGGGAGAAGTCATTATTTCCTTTTGGATATATTTTCAGGTACCCATTTCTCCCTATGATCCTGAGAAGACAACCTTAACATGCCCCTCTGGTACGTTTAATATAAAAGGATTCCATTTAGATTATGTAATTCTCAAGTTAAATTTCAATGGTTCATGGTTTGTATATTTTATGATCACATTAAATATTTTTTAGAGGTGTTCTTATATGATTTCATAGTTTTTCAAAAAAATTATGACCATTAGTAGAAAAATATAGAAAAAGTTATGAAAACGTGCATTGAAAATAATCTTGTTTTCAGTTTTTAAATGTTTCATTTCATTGTTGAGAGAGGAATTTTCTTTAGTCATGTCATTTTAAAAAAAAGTCATTAAGGTTGATAAATCAAAAATTGAAGTGATAAATGAATTTCCTTACCCAACTTGTATGAAGCATGTCAGATAAGTTTTAGGACATGCATGATTCTATAAGAGGTTTATCAAATATTTCAGTAATATTTCGATCCCTATCTGTAGAAATTTTTGAAATTTGATGATTTTGATTTCAATGGTGCATATAGGGAATCCTTTTATAGGTGAAGAGGAGATTGATTACACCACTGATGATACAGCACCAAATTGGGAAGAACTATTTGAGCTACTTTGTGATGCTTCCAACCATTCAGCTGGAGTATTAATTTCTGAATGAATTGATGGAAGGACACAAGTCATTTTATATTTCTCAAGAACCATGGATGCAACTTAATACAATTTTATAACCCTATAATATGATTTTTAACAGTTGTTTTTTCTTTAGAAATATTTATATCATATTTTATTGATACAAAAGTCACTATGTTTTCTGATCATGCAATTATTTGGTACTTGCTGAAGAAATATAAAGCTAAACAAAGTCTAGTGAGACAAATTTTACTGTTATAACAGTTCTTCCTAGAAATCAAGGATGATAAGGGATTTAATAACCAAGTGGGTAATCATTTAAAAAGACTACCTAACATGGCTAAAGCTAAAATTCCAAAAAATGAACAATTGAATGATCACCTTCTAGGAGATAAGTTATACTTGGTTGAAGGAGAAGTTCCATGGTATAATGAAATTGTTAATTATTTGGTAACATCTCATGTCCCAACTCATTTTAATTCTCACAAAATTCACAAATTGAAATCTGGATCTAGATATTATATTTGGGATGATATATTTATTTGGAAGATTTTTAATGACCAACTGATAAGAAGATGTTTTCTTGAGAGTTAAATTGGTTTCATCATTGAGTTTTGTCACACTTTATCTTGTGGAGTCCACTTTGGACCTCAAAGGATAGTAAGGATGGTTTTATAATCTGGAATTTATTGGTCAACCCTTTTTAAATATGTTCATAAATGTTTAAAAAGGTATAAAAATTATAATTTTCTGGAAACATTTAAAATAGACTAAAAATGCCCCAACATCCACTTAATTTGTGTGATATTATTTATATTCGGGGGATAGATTTTATGGGACCTTTCCTAATGTCATTTCAAAATTATTATATTTTTCTTGTGGTTGATTATGTTTCCAAATGGGTGGAATCAAAAGACAATAGTACTGAAGATGCTAACGATGTTTGTGATTTTGTTAGGGATAACATATTTTATAGTTTTAGAGTAACTAGAGAAATAATTAGTGATTAGGGGACTCACTTTTTCAATATGATAATGGCGGCTTTTCTAAAGATGTATGGGATGCACCATAAAACATCAAATCCCTATCACCTACAAAAAAATGGTCATGTTGAAGTCTCCAATAGAAAAATCAATGGAATTTTGGAGAAGACTATTAAACCAAATAGGAAGGATTGGAGGCAATGGTTGGAAGAGACATGATGGGCTTATAAGATAGAATACAATAGCTTGATTGGAATGATTCCATATAGGTTAATTTATAAGAAACTTTTCCAGCTACCTATAGAATTGGAGTATAAGGCATATTGCATTGTGGGGAAAATAAATTTGAATCATGGAAGCACTGGGAAAGAGAGAAGATTTCAATTGCATGAGTTAGAGAAAATTAAAAGGGAATGTTTTAAAAATTCCAGGATTTACAAAGAGAGAATAAGAGTGGCTCATGACAAGCTAATACAACTAAAATACTTCTATCCTGGAGAAAATTACTATTATTAAACTCAAGACTCAAGCTGATTCCAGGTAAACTTCATTCTATATGGGAATGTACATTTATTGTTACTCATGTATATACTTTCAGTGTTGTAGTGATTTTGAAGGATGGAGTGTAGGAGCCATTCATTGTTAATGGACATAGGTTGAAAAACTTCCATAGGACTATTCCATCAGATCTAGTGGAGAAGATCACACTCCTCCAACCTATCTATCACTAAAATCTATCATGTAATGCCTCTCCTTTATACATTCTTACATTCTGTGATTTAATTTAAAATCTTCTTACATGTCATATATAATTGATTTCATTGAGGAAACTACATCATTTAAGTGTGGAGGATCAAACCTTTTTAGTTTTGTATTTTCATTTTTTGTTTGTTTAAAAAAAGGTGGGTTTTTAAGAAATTTATGTGTTTCTTTTTAAATTTTTAAGTGTCTTTTAACCTTTTGAGATGAAATGATTATCATTTCAATTTTCCAATCCCATTTAAATGAGTGAACCAATTTATTACATTCATATAGGCTTAAATGAATATTAATAATGACTTTCTTTTGAGTTCAAATCATAAGGAATTTCATGAAAATTACTTTGATTTTTGAATCTCATGCCACATCTCACTATATTTATATTTGAAATCACAATATTTTGAGGCTACTGAACCATTTTTTCCTTATTATTTAAATTCTCCTCACTTCTTAATAGAACAATACCATTTTTTATTTAACTGGAATCAGATCTATTTCCTATAAAACATGAAGGTTGATGTTGGGTGAGGTAGGTCTTTTATTTGTTTGGATGTTTTCTATTTTGGCCTTTGTTGTATGCTGGACTTCGTTGTTCTCACCTTCCCCTTAATGTGTCTTGATAATAAAAAATTAATTTTTAGTCAAAGACCACATTTACATATAGTTATTTTCATTCTGGTCTTCCTTGTACATTTAATCCTTGTATCCCTTATAAGCAATGAAAATCTTATTATTATATCCACATTACAAGATAATTTTCCCTATCTAACCTACTCTTGAAGTGAAATTTCATGATCTAGTTGAAATTAAGTGTGGGGTTAGCTATCTTGTGTTATTAAACCTCAATTGATTAAACATTGGGTGGAAAATAAATTTTTTAAGAGATGTTTTTGCTACTAAAAAATCATTTTGTTGAAATCTATTTCTTTTTTGAATATTTCATGATTAAAAAAGTTTTTTCATTTTTTGAGCTTCGAATAGAGGGATAAAGTTGTGCTTTTTATAGAGATTTCACAAAATATTATGTTTGATAAGGTTGAAATTTTTTCAATTAAATTATAAAATGTGTAAACATTTCTTTAGTTTTCATGATGATGGATCTAATTTTCTACTAAGGGTAGTCATTATGATCCTATACTTGAGCGAAAATTAGAATCTTTCAATTTTTCTTCAAAAAGATCCAAGACTTCTTTATTCAACCACAAAAGTTTTAACATATAACTATTACCAATGAAAATCAAAAAACAAAAACATAAAATTAATCATGACAAACACATGCCCTTGACTCACTTATGGTGGAGAAGTAGGAATTTATCAAGCCTCTGCTGACCCTTTCATGTGTTTGGAGGAGAAAATCCTTTTTAAAAATTGACATTTCTGAGATGAGAGAAAATTCATGTGAGGTGTGTATCTTATGTGCATGGGAGTATAAATGAAGAGTAAATATATTTAATGACATGTCTTGAGAAATTATAATAATTATTATTTATGAGGTATTATATCTTTTGTTTATTGGTATGAAATTTGTGGATCTCTTGAACTTGTGTTTTGAATTTTATTTGATTTGATTTTGATACTTACTTGTCCAGGAGTCCAAGTGCTAAGTCTGGGGGAATTTATAGAGTTAATATTATTATTTTTTCCATATGATTTTCAATTATTTATACCCTTAGAATTAATCAATATGATATTATTTGCATCATTTTAGTATTTTTTGTGAATTTTTGGTTTAATTGTGAAAATTGTTTAATTCTGTAAATTTAGTAGTTTTATAGATATTCTTTATTTCGGGTATATATTTTAACATTTTGATTAAAATTGAGTAATATATTTTTTAGGATTTATTTTTTAATGGGATTCACGTTTGTATTCTGGACCTAGACCCAATTTCACCCATAGTGGCTCAAAAAAATAAATCAAGTAGAAAACATTTGTTATAGGATGGAATTGACCCAACAATCATTATTGAATATTATATCATTCTACAAAACTCTAATTTATGTGATTATAGATGGATTGGAAATATATCTTAGATATTAATTTTCACAGTAAATTTAATAGAGACATTTGGTCATTAAGGCATCTATTTCATGTGCCAAAGTGGAGGGATTTTATCAGTCTCCTCGGGTAGAAAAATTATTCATCATTAATTCGAGCATAACACTCTAGAAACTTGTCAGAATCCACTGAAATTTTTTGGGTGCATTAAAAAAAATATGGAAACATGTTTTTATAAAGAAACCTTCCTGATATTTCTCCATTTGTTATGCGAAATTTACTCATGATTTCAGATGATTGAATCTAGAGGGAAAATTTTCCACCCCTCAAACCTATTAATATGAGTGTTCTCTTCCATTCAAAGGTGTTGAATAAGGTGGAAGATAGACTATGATGGAGGATTTGAGTCCTTAATTTCAATTTTTTTCTATTTTCATTTTTTACTTAGTATCATTATTATCTCTTCTTCCCCTTTAAACTCTCTTACCCTTCACATAGAGGGGTAAGCCTTTTAGTGATCGGGGAAGGGGGGGTTCACTTTTATAATGTCAGAGTCCTTAAATTTAATGTAAAATTATATTTTTTATATAATATGATTTATATAATTAGTTCATACAAATTTTCTTAATGTGAAAATGTTTCTGTTTTTGGGTGTATTCGTTGCTAATATCTTTTGTTGAAGAACTTTAAAATTATTCCGCATAACGCAATTTATATTGATCAAGAAGATTATGTTTTGTGGTTAGTGTATACAAATGGTTGACAAATTTGTGGAAATAGTGAATCACTTCTATATTTCTATGTATTAATAATACCTAATCGTGACACTCCTTAGTTGTTTTGGAATGGTTCATGAACATTCATACATATAGTAGTGGTTTTCATTGCTTCCTTCCACTAAGGGTTATTGACAACTTGATCAAGGATTCATTCATTTATCATTCAATTGGAAGATAGGGGGAATTATTTTCATGACCATGCTGACATTGAAAAAGTTGAAACTATTATAACCCTTTTACTCTCTTCATATATTAGTGTTCAAACATTATTTTAATTGCTTTATTTCTTTTAAAAAACAAACAATTTCGAAAACAATCCCCCCTTATTTCTCAAATTTTAAGGTGAAAACATGATTATTTTGTGGACCTTTATGGAGACACCCTAGTTCAACCACCTTAATGCATTTAACTTAGGGAATATCTATTTTTTCACACCCCACAATAGTCACATATCAACCAAGTTACTATTTATAGAAAACATCAGTGTAATCCCTTACAATGGGCATGTATTCAAGAATGATTCTTTCATTATTCTCAATAATTTGAGAAATATATGTTTTCTAATAGAAACATAATATCCAAAATTTTGATGAATATTCCAATGGGGATTCATCCTCCTCCTTTCACTTTTTAATATTTAAAGGATGACTTGGGATGTGAAGAGAGATCTTCCACTCCCAACAGTTGTTGTTGTGTTTATATAATGGATAGAAGTCTATGTCCAATATAACATCAAACTCTATTAAATAATATAGTAAATGATTAATTTTGAGGTTCTATCTAAATATATTTATAGTCTAGGAGTTTTATACTTGGGATGTATTAATTTCTTAATTTTCTATTATCATAGATAGATCAGCCCCATGTTTTGATCTGGTGTTTGGATGGTTATACTAAACATGCATGATATGAAAGAATTTAACGAACCATGATGAAAACATAAATTTTATTTTATTTTAATGAATAACTACTATATCTATCATGATATTGTTATTTTGATCCACCTCAATAGTACTGATATAATATTCCCCTCCTTGATCTCAAGGCCTTAGTGGTTGTTATCATTTATTATATATGAAAACCCTTGTCATAGGTAATTGGTTCTAATTATGATTATGTTTCTTGAAGATGGAACACTATACTAAAAATAAGTATTTATTTGAACCTTCTTTTATTTTATCACATTAGTGGAATTATTTATCTCTCTTAAACACTTATTATCCCAATATCCCTTATTTAAAAATTTGAAAAATCATATGATTCCCTTTAGAAAGTTCTCATGATGATTCTTTCAACATTTTTTTACACATGGAATGTTCAAGTTTCTTTCCCCTATAAGGTTTATCCGTTGACCCTCCCAAATAAAACTCCATTTTTTATTTTTGACTCCATCCCTAGAATACCGTTGAAAGTCTCCAATATCCATATAATCTTTATGGGGATAATGGAAACTATATTTATATCTTTCAATGTATCCAATCAATAAATATTTTCATAGGATTTAATTTATCTCATTAAAGAATCATTACACCTTGCATTGCGTTTTCATGGTAAATATGGAGGCATACCTTTCAGGACTTGTGAAGTCTTCCTAATATGCTCTGATGGGATCATCGTCCTTTTACATTAGTCCAAGGAACTCCCTCCCCATTTTAATATGATGTGTTCAGGAAAAACATTTATTGAAAATATTTTCTTGAATTCTTCCCATTCCATGGAATCAATTTCCTCTTTTTACTTTGTGTTCTTGATCAGTGTCGACTACTGATCAACTTCCCCTTTAAGATGATAGAAAACCAGTATGACTTTCTCTTGTTCTGTCCATTAAAGGACAATGAATATTTTCTCTATGGAGTTAATCTATTATACAATTATGAGGATATTAGCAGATATACTGATGGTAGGAGGTATTGTTCAAATAAAACAATTAACTACAACCTAGTATTTATTAGGAGAAGGAGGGTGTTATACCTGATTCAAGTTATTATTCATCATATAAAGAAACTAAGGCAATAATTCCATGATGTTACCATATTCTAGTACTATATGGTTACGAATATCATTGGGAAAATAATCACATTTCTTATCATGTCAGTGTTTGGAATAATTTTGTATACTGCCCACTATAATTAAAAAATAGGAAAATGGAATGATAATACTTTAACTAATAAACATATAAAATGGGAATTTATGTACATGGAAGGAATAATATAAAAATGAATTGTAAATATTAACTAAAGATTATCTATGTTATAAATCAAGGTTATCCACAGTAAATTACCTATTTGTTTTTGTGAGCTAATGATTTGTCCAAGTCCTTCATAATGGTTTATAAATATTTTGTGAATTTCAAAATCATATCCCTTAGGAGTGTCAAACCAAGTGTGAAATATTTCATATCTGAACTATAGTAGGTGATGATTGATTCAATTTCCAATTCACGATTTTTTAGATTATTACCCTTGTTATATCTATTCCATATCCACATCCATTTATAGTATCCATACATGGATATAATTCCATTGAAACCAATTTCTATATACTTCACCAAAATTCTGTGATATTTTCCTATTTATAGATGTATCCCAAATGTTATAACTAATTTATTCTAGTCCTAGTTCTTCAAAATAATTATACTATAATCAGATACAGACTATATCATCTCATACCTCTTACACATATTATTACATGTTTTTTAAAATAAATACCAATTAAATATAGAAAATTTATTAAATGTCCAAGTGTATTTAGAAGGCTAGGAAGATAAAATAGCAACATTAAACTAAAACAATAAATCTTTATTTTAATATTGATAATGATCATATAAAACCTTTTGTGATCCAAAAACATCATAGCATAACCAAGGTGAAAAATTTTAAAAAATGGGTTATCCATAAATTCTAGTAAGAGAATAAATATGATAATGACACATAAAATGTGAGTCAAACTGCATAACATGATAGAAAAAATGAGAAGGCTCATTAATAATCACATGGGAGAATGATATAAAAATAATGGTATGATAATATCATAGAATCATAGGAAATTGGAAACAAGATATAACATGAAAGATACAAAAGTTAAGGTTAACATCTAAGAAAACATCACATAGTTGACAAAGTCACATCATGGATTAGGTTCAACCCTAATCCCTTAGATTGTCTCATTAGACCAAAAAATTACCTAGTGGATTAGATTTATATCTAGGAGAACCCGTATAAAATTTATATGATTTTTGTTTCTACTAATGGAAATTAGTCATAAGTCATAAACCTTATAATTACCCATAGAAAGAAATGGTTTTCATATTATTTCCTCATATCACAATCCATGAAGATTTCAAAAAAAATGAATTTTCTAAATGAACTTAAGGATATATTTCCTTATCAAAGGAAGGGAGATTAATCTATTTTTATATGTTATATAAATATTTAATTAATTTAAAATCATTAAATAATATTAAATATAGAGATAAATTAGTTATAGAGTGAATGGTCATAACCCAGAGAAAAAGGGTGGTTTAGAGGGATCCCTTACATTAGGTTTCAGAATCACTCTGAAAATTTAATTAACATCCTAGATAATCAAATTATATTCATTAATTACTAAATTAAGAACCATTTATTTATATTTTTAATGTAATATAATTTTATTTTGGTCATTTATGTCCAATTTAGTGGGATCTAATGTTCGATCTCATTGTTATAGGGGAGTTAATTTCAAGCTTCTATTATTAGAAAACTTGTTTATAGTTATTAAAGTTCTTATCAAATGGGAATAAAAAACCATAAGTAAAATTAAATGGTATTAATTAACTTATATAAATTTTAATGGTCCCAAATATCTATATGAGTTTTGATATAATTCTGAATCATTTAGAAAAAAATGATAATGTTATGTGGTTGGTTCATTTATGTCATTTTACCGACCATCCCAAATTCAATTAATTTAATTTACATAAATGATTATTTAAATATTATAAATTTTGAATATATTATAACATACTTACTATAATAATATTTTATAATAATAAACTTTTATAATCATTGTTTAAGTAAGTGGATAAAAAAGAATTGAGTTGTTCATGGAGGCGGTGAACCAACCATATTGGGAACAATATATTCATTCAGGAATCAAATAAATGGAGGGTAGAGGGTAGAAGGTAGATATTAAATTAGCACAATAAAATTATATATTTTTTATGATATTGGAGTCATTATTTCATTCTATATGATTGAGTAAAGGATAAGGTAGAAGAAGAAAATAATTTAAAAGAGGTAAATTGTGATTATTACCTCTCAAATATAACCTCCTTGAAATATTACTTAAGGAAATTGAAACTGATATTTTGGTGAGAATAGTAGAACTATAACCCAGGGTAGAGGTTTAAAAAGAGTGTTTAATATATATTTAATTAACTACAACGATGATAAGGTGTGAGGAGAAGGAGTTGTGAGTAATGATATTTATAAGGGGATGAGTTTTTTTAATATTATAATAGTTACATTATTATTACAGCTCAAGACTATTTATAAATTTATTATTGTGACCATATAAAGTAAATATTGAACTTTATTTCAAAGTAATAGGTAATTACATTATCCATGACTCAAAAATTCATATATTTATCTTATAATGTTAAATATTGTATTTCACTATTCACACAAATTCAAATATTTTAGAAAAATACATAAAATTATACATAATCATTTACCAACATGTAGATTTCAAAAATTAAAGCCATTTTATGAAAATTATTTTCTTAATATAGGAAATATATGTTTTTAATAAAATCCTCATTTATTTGAAAATTTATAATTTTAATATTATGATCCATTTTTTGACCCTTTGGAAAATTACTTATGATCTCATAAAATTATATTCTTATTACAATAAAACTTAATTTTAATTTATAAATCCATTTTTTCGGAAAAAAATATTTTAAATCATTTTTTATTATAATGGTTCAATTAAAAAATTTATGTTCTTCAAAAATAAAAACACTTAATTTATCAATTTTAAATCATTTATTTACTTGAACTATCCTATAAATATATCATATTTTCATTTTATAATATACCTAAATATTATTTTACACTTCCATTGGTGATGATACTATTAATAAATTCATATTAAAATTCTTTATGGTCAGATTACTATTCCAATGGTCACGTTACTATTCCAACAGTCATATTACTATTTTAAAAGTCAAATTACTATTTCAATGGGTAGATTTATAGAATCCATAAGGGTTTTCTGGCTCCTATAAAAACCTCATATTTTATTCATTCATTATTAAAAAAATTTCTATCAAGGTTATATATATTATCATTTTCATGCTGCATATTTCATTACTCATATTCTTCATTAATTCTACAACATTGTTCACGAGTATGGTTATTCTAGTGGATCAATTAGGACCAATTTTTCATATTTCAGTTGTATTATTTTCAACTTGTTATCCCATTTTAATATTTTAAATTCTTATAAACCTTTTTATTCTTTTAATGTACTATTGAAATTAATATAATAAAATTTCATTGGTGTTATCGTGTGGTGCATTTGTATTATATAATATTATAGTACTTAATATGTGACACCAATATAATTAGAATAAAAATTATATTGATAAATTCTATATAATTACACACTTAATTTAAACTATAATTTTACTAGAATCTTTATGATAAGAAATAAAAAGTTCGGAAATTATCACTATTTATATAAGAATCACCCTTTTTATTCTCTGGAATAATTTTATTTTACTAATTTATGATGTGTGATTCTCATGAATGGCATAGGAATCACTCTTCTTTATTCCTATGAGAATACATCGTACTTCTTGTAATGTTTAATTTTTGGCTTCAGATTTTAAATAAAATATATTATTTAACACATAATAAGTAAAATATAAATATTGTAATCCATGATGAATATATTTTAAATAGATGCAACTGCTTATTTATTCTTCAATTTACTTAAATTCACATTAAAATGACCCTTTCTTTACTCATGAGAAGAAAATAACATCATGTTTTCAACACTACGTCTAAATATTTTTTTTCTAGTTGAAATATTTGGTAAAGGTACTATTTACTATAATATACTCATGGTATTTTCAACCATTCAATTAATGTTTTTCACTCTAAGGGTTTTGTTATTGAGTTTCCCTAAAATATTATTTACCAGATGAAGCAAAGATAAAATATTCTTGAACCCTTTATTAAATAATTCATAGATAATCAGGGAGATCTTGGATGGAATTGATGGTAATATGAGATTAATGTATATTTTTTTATCCACATGTAAGTCCAATCATCTATATTTTTCACTATATTGAAGACAAGATCAATATAAAAGTGCATTAATATAGTTTAAACTAATATAACGTAGTGATGAAGTAGTCCTAAAACCTATTTTTCTCTTTATAAAGGGATAAAATATCATATTCCATGGTATACACATCCATATCCTTAGGTTTCGTTGTTCATTATTTATTCATATCTTATTTCATGAAGAAAAATACAATTATATCATCCTCATGTAACTATTGTAGGTATCTTTTTCTAATTCACTAACTCGGTGAGGTGTCTAAAAATATCTAGTGTTGGAGTAAGTAGTTCCCTAAAATAAACTACCCTTGCACTTTAGATGAAATTTTATATACATAGAAATTTAATATACAAAAATATAACTTATTTTCACATCATAATTGTTCGTATGTGTGATAGTGTATGTGACAATGTGATAAGGATACACATTATATGGAAATTAGATAGTTGTTCCCCAATATGATGAGATTCATTGATGTTATAATATTATTTAATAAACCTTTTTCCCTAGCCAGAATATATTGTATGATGGGACATAGATGATATGGGCTATTAGAGTTAGACATCTCATAAGACATTGAGCCATCATTTCATGGTGTTTACCCTTGGTAATCTTCAAGGAGAGTGTTTATGAGAATAGACCCACTGATAGGAATTTCACATGTTTCATGTGTTATTGAATAATTCTATCTATTAACTCATGTAATAATCCTTATAATATATGATTATTATTAATATGTTTCATGAATCACATGATTACATTTATTTTTTAAAGCATGACAGTGATCATTCATGGTGAAGTTTCATACATTGGGTGCATCATAATTGAAATTGCATTGATTAATAATCCAATAAGGGATTTCTCTCTTCCATTGTAACTTAATATATAAATTCTATTGATGGAATATAATAGATATATTAAGCAAATGACTACATGGTTTATTAGCATGATCATTTCCAAAAAGTCAAATAATTACAGTAGAGTATATAGGTGGATGACACAAGTTATGAAACCTATTTAACAAGTGATATTAAGAAAAATGGATTATATTACATATTAGGAATTCATATAAAGTTGAATTTAATTGAAAGATTAAATCTTTTATCAATGGGTTCCTTGTCATGTTTCTAGATTCTAACCTTGCACTTTAGGTAGTTTAACCGAATGCCTCTTGGAAAGGGGCATTGAGGTTCACACAATAAGTGTATCAAAGAACCTCAATTAAATTATATATGAGTTTAATAGGTAGATTTGAATATTATTATTAGGTTTGTTGAATAATATATAATTCAATTTATTAGTTAATTGAAATTATTTATTTATAAGCGTATAATGTAACGTCCTGGATCCGGGTGCCACTCAATGGGTTCCCCAAACCCTGTTGGTCACATGACCTCAAGCGCATTTCCACAAATGCCAAAGGCTGCCAACTAGTAGTGAGCGCCTAGGTCTGATAGTGGGGAAACTATGCCCTCATTTTTTTCAAAGAGTATCACAGCGGAAATAGATATAAACATATAAAAAACAAAATTAGTAAACAATACCAAACTGAAATGGATAACAATACAGAAGTAAAATGTAACAACAATAATATATATATATATGATGATGTATTGTGTCTCTACGTCTTGGAAAGCATCCAAAATAGGGTACACTACAATCTAGAATAATCCAATACAAAGTACAAGTAAATAAAAGGAAAAAAACAAAACAGTACAGCAGGAACTCAGCCGCATCGCGAGCCTATGGTTGGTCCCAAGCTCTCCCACTTAAATGTAAATAACTTCCCATTGGGATATAATTGTTAAGAACAGCTCAAGGAAAAGTAATTTCATACCTGCATGGTTAAAACAAGATTGACGGAAGAAGAAACGGATTCCTGACATGCGATTGGGAGATCCTCCAAGCTTCAACCTCTCCTCCTGAGCTCCAAACGCGTGAAATGCCTCTTTTGTCGAATGAAGAGGCTACTGCCCGTTTTAAGTGAAAAAAACTATATGGAAGGTACTCCCAAGTACATGTTGTGTAATTTTCATCATTTAACTGTTCCTCTGTCGGCTACTTTTCACCGCCACACTGTTCATCTGTCGACATGAGTACATGGTGTGTATTTCGGAATACAAGGCGTGTACTGTCACTCAGCTGGTGGCTACTCCCACTGACTTACTGTTTACCTGCAAACTGATTACACGACGTGTAGTTAGTTTTTACACCCTTCATCTTCGACAAGACAACACGCCTTATGTACTTTTCCCACACAACCAAAATACACGGCGTGTGGAAAAGTACATGGCGTGTACCCACAAAATTTGGGATTTTTCCCCATTTTTCTTTATTTTCTCTAAATCAGTTAAGGAAAAAGGAAAATAAGAAATATGTACCTCAAGAATAAGAACGGGTTTCTTACATATAACACTATCACATTTATCTATTTTAGAAGGTAATCATTATACATGATCCATTAAATAAAAAGGAGGATGTACATCCTATGTTATGGTTCAATGAGAATGGATATGTTATTTGAATATATATTAATTTATTTTATTTAGAGAAATAATATTTAATTATTTTGATTGTTATTTTAATATCAAATAAATATTATCATTATTATTATTATTTATATATGGCCTACACAAGGTATTAAGATAATATTAAATGGAATTTGTGAAAACAATATTTTAACCCTAGCAGTATAAATACTTTACTATATAGTTTTCTAAAGAAAATTTCATATGCACAACATTTATCTCACTAGAAAATTATCTCAACCCAGAGATATTATCATGAATTATCTATGTTCATTGGGTATTGTTGATCCTTATCCACTCTCTCTAGCTATGATAAAATAAATAGAATCCCAAAATAAATATTGGGATTCTAAAGGTGTGATCCACGATGAATTAAATAAGGAATAGGGACATCAACACTAGCATCCATATTATTCTACCATGAAATCCAGAGTTACTTTTTACATCTATAGATCACCATTAGTTGGAATCTTCTATTGATTCCTCACATCAGTAGTTCAACAAGAAGATTCAGCTGCATTTGACAAAAAAACAAAGAGTTACAAGGTGAGATAATTCTAGACCTATCTAAATTAATTATAAATTACATGTGAAATCCTTAAATTATAAATTTCATAAATTCATTTCTCTATTGTTATTAGGAGAAATAAAAATAATATAAAGAAACTTTTCTGGGGAATAATTCATCTGTCTTCCATTGCACCTTGGAACCTGTAAAGGTTATTAAAGGGGAGACATGTTTAATTTATAATTATTTATGATTTCATTTTCTATACGAATTTGATTATTAGTTTCATTCCATGTTTACTAATTAATAGTATGAATCTATATATTTTTATCATCACCTTAATGTAACCAAGAATAGTTTAATGATCAGGGAGAATGAGTCAAAGTAATACATCGGGAGGTGCTGGAGTTTTGGCCAGTTGACATTGATTACACATCATTTATCCACGTTCATTGAATATTGATGGGATGGGGGGTACACATTTTTTCAAATGTAGTTAACCAGTAGTGTATTTATTATATTTCATATGTTTACCATCCAAAATAGCTCATGACTTGTCAAATTACATTCTATGTAGCTGGTGAACACACTATATAGTATATACATTTTTTACATCTTAAATCATATAATAGACCTAGCCAAAGATGCATCATCTATTTATCACACGACATGTGGTTCTAAAAGTCAAGAAACATAGTTATTAATATATTCCTAGTGTATTTAATACAAATGATTTGGTATTCATTTAATTAATTCATATATAATGTAATACACCCAGTGTGAAAATAATTCATACATGATATAAAAATTAATTAACACACGGTGAACTAAAATCATAGGTGTTATAATTAATTATTTCTAACACGGTGAGATTTATTCACACAAGGCATAATTAATTACATATGGTGCATTTGTAATATGAATTTTTTTTAACACATATAATGTAATTAATTAATTTACACCAAAATAAAAATAATTGCAGCATTGAACAATCTACATATTTTGTGGGAATGGTTTAATGAAAATTAAATTCTCCATTAATTTTGTGATAAATTAATAACTAAATTATATGTTTCCTCTATTTACACATAATGTACTTATAAAATACACCAATAATTCCATGATAGTTCAGATATATTATTAAGATAAAATAAATAAATATTTCATAAGTTAACTGATTAAATTAATTATGGAAATTTTATCTTAATAAATATTAATTAATTGAAATGATTACAATATAGTACTCAAATGTATATGTGTGGAATGTTATTGATGAAAATGATCCTAGACCGACCTATTTATGATTGGTTTATTTTAATTTAATTTATTTGACATTTTTTGGAATTATTATTATTAGATTAAAATAATGGCATGTGAGTCATCCCCTCTTCTTTGTTATGTATAGACCTGTGTTTCCACGGTTTGTTTAATGTACCCCCTTAACCTATACATGAGATACCCTCACCTACATGTTACTAAATAAATATATAATCAATGAGGTCCTAGAAGAGTAGAGGTGGTTTATGATTGGAACCATCATGAAACTATTCAAGTAGATACATAGGAGGATATGTGGAATATTTTATATCAGGCCTAGAATTGTATAGAAAATTATATATTGTACTATGACAAGTCAAAAAGTTGTTGTGCAAGAATTCAAAATTCTTGAGCCACTTTGTATTGTGGCTAGTGAGGAGGGATTTTATCTCTATGAAAAACACCCAGAAGAAGTGATAAATGTACAACATTTAATGCTCCTAGATATATATATGAAGATTCATAATCTTCATAAAAGCATGGTTGTGTTTTTCATATTATCTCATCAGTTATATCTTTACCATGTTAAATCCATACAATAGAGTTTTGAGATCTCCAAGTCATTAATCAAATGAAATATTAGAGATTTGGCACCATCTAAGACTCATGTGTTTAATATGGTTGAATATATAGAGTTCTTGGTTATCCTATGCTTTAAGATATCGGATGAGTGTCACACATATATCATTTTGGCCTCTCTATCTTAGAGATTCTCCAGTTTCATTGTTTATTAAGATATGAGAAATTATGAGAAGTTTCTTATAGAAGATTTATTCTTATTCTCTAATTCAATAAGGATATGGGGAATAATAAACATGTGGTCCTTATCATGAATAAAGGGAATCACAAGCGAAATTTCCTAAAGAATCATTCCAATTTCACACCTTCTGAGAAGTGAAATTATAATAAGTGGATTATTCAAACTAAATTAAATGAAAAAAACACAATTTTATTCATATAGAAACATCATACACTATAGGATGAGTTTTACAATGAATAATCATACAGAAGCTTTAGTTAAATTCATTATCAAGTGAATCTTATCCTTATCTACTAGTTGGGTATTAGATATTGGTTGTGATTCTCACATATACATATAACAATAGTAACCATATTGATTCAGGATGGTTTCTAGTGGGGACGTGGATCTTCAAGGGGAAAATGTAGATCAGTAGGCTACCTAGATGTTAGAGAATACCACCTCACACTTTCAATATGACTTACATTCGTTTTAAATTTTTTTTATAATGTTTATAGGGTTACTAATAACATCATATCAATTCATTGTCATAAAATGAATAGTTTTGTTTTAAATTTTGGAAACAATTAATGTTTGTTTTATAAATAAAACTTTTTTATAGTATGACATGACTTAATAATAGTATTTATTTATTAGATTCAAAAAACAAAGTATTAGGAGTTGATAATGAATTATGTTTACATAACTCATATAACACCCAATTGTTGCATAATTATCAATGTCCTATAAGCTATAATCATAAGAAAAATAAATATTATAAAGGGTACTGAGAATATTATAAGATAAAACCACTTGACAAATATCTCACTTTTTTATAAGGAAAGATGATCAAACCACCTTTTGGTGGTACACGTGGAAGGGTTATAAAACTTCTAGAATTATCAAAAACTATATTGTATGAACCATTTATAGTATAACCAAGAGGTGGATTATTATACTACCTTAAATTCATCCTTATGTTGAGTATATTTAGATTTGTTTAGTTAATTATGTACAAGTTAGAATAATTTGTGAAATTTAAGATATTGAATAATGATGTTGAGAATCATCTTAGAAAAAATATTAAAAAAATTTCTATAATATAATGGTAGTGAATATCGTCATCAATAGTTCATTTATCTTTTAAGAGAGTGTGTGATTATATCCCAACTCACTCCTCTATATTCAATATAGTAGAATGATGTTCATGAAAGGATATAACTCACATTATTGTACATTGTGAGGTTAATGATTAATTACACTAATATTAAATTATTATTTTTGGGATATTAATCACAGACTATGGTGTACACACTAAACCCAATTCTAACTAAATCAATAGAAAACGTACCATATTAATTAATATATAGAATTATGTATGTGTTTTTAAACTTATTTGTATGGGTGTGTGATGCATTTGTTAAGTACACTTTAGGAAAATAAACATCACCCCATAACATAAAGTGTATTGTTATATTTTACCCTAAGGATACAAAAGGAAATTACCTATATGACCCCTATAAAATCATAGTGTCTTGAAAGGTAATATTCCTTGATAGGGAGAACATCCCCAAGAAGGATAGTCGGATAAATGAATATTTTGATGAATTTGAGGCTCACAATACACATGAGTTGGAAGAGGAATATCTTCAAACATTCTATATGGACAAAGATTTCCCTGAGTCACAAGTACAATGTAGAAGAACCTGAGAGTTTCAAGATCCAGTTTGTTATAGTTTTCTTGTCATTAAAGATATTGAATCATTAATATTTAAAAATAATTATCCTGTATACTTTAAGAAATTATCCAAGAATTCAAATACTACTAAGTGTAATAACCTATAAATTATGAGATGGATTCCATATATCAAATCCAAGTATAGGTTTTGGATGATCTTCTATTTGAAGTAAATCCTATTGGGTATAAATGAGTATTCAAGAGAAAACCAGGCATGGAAGGTAAAGCTAGTACCTATAAATCATGGTTAGTGGCTAAAGAGTTTAATAAATACCATGGAATTGACTATTATAAAACCTTTTCTATAGCCATCAAGTTTAAATCCTTAAAATTTATACTTTCAATAGTTTAATTTAATTACTACGAGAGTTGGATGTTATATATCAAGATATATTTAATTAATGAGAACCTTCAAGTGGATATCGATATGACCCAACCAGAAGGTTCTGTGACTCTAGGTAATGCCACAATGTATGAAATTTAAAGAAACCCATTTGTGTATTAAAGTAAGTTTCTGGGTCATTTAATATTCATTTCGATAAATACATACATGATTTTGGTATACTAAAGAATGAATTTGAGATGTCTATTTATTTAAGGTTTAGTGGGATTGTAGTCATTTTATTATTAATATATATTGTTGATATATTTTATTTTATAAATGAGGTACTAGCCTTGTAGTCTTTTAAGGACTGGATAAACAATTGTTTCTTTGTGAAGGATTTAGGTGAAGCATCATACATTCTAGAGATCAAGATTACTCCACATAGATCCAAAAGGTTAATTTCACTATGTCTGGATACATATATTAACCGTATATTAAATAGATTTAATAAGGAACAATCCATGAGGGTATTAGATCCAATGTCATATGGAATTCATCTATCTAATAAAATCTTTCATTAGAAACAATGGGGGGAAGAGATAGAGAGGATGAGTGGGATGAATTATGAATATATGATAGAATCAATTATCGATTTGATTTTATGTATCTATCTTAATTCTGGTCATTCTCTAAGTAAGAAAATAAGAAATCATGAAAATAAAATAGGATTATATTTGGTTTTTGTTATGACTATCCTTATGTATTTTAGGTGTACTAATGATATGTTCTTGGTGAATTGAAGAGATAAGGAGTTATTCATCCATGAATACGCAATTTCTAGTTCCAGATTATTTGGGATGACATGATTTTATAAAAAGGATATATCTTCACATTCAATGGAGATGTTTTGATCCAAAATACCTCAAAAAAAACTGGTTGTGGCTATTTATGTAGTGGAGTCTGAGTGTATTTCTTCTTCCAATAAAACTGATTAAGAAGTTTGGATTCACAACATCATCCATGTTCTTAGTGGTATTCCTAAAATTTTAGACCCTATCACAGTGTGTTGTCACAATAATATGGTGATGCCTCTTGAAACAAATCCAATTTCTCACCAAAGGATGAAGCACATACTCTAGAATATTCATCTCTTGGGGTTTTTTCTAAATGTGGTTATGTTGCAGTGAGTATAGTATCCAAAGAGGAGAACATGGAATACCATTTCAATGAATAAATATATGAGAAAAATAATTAATACATATTGAGAGATAGCATGCTTTAAATTGTTAGTACTTGGATTTGGTTCATTTGTGGGTCTGTTGGACTTGGTGGTTCCATAAAACTAACTGTCCTTGTACTTTTCAATATATTTTATATTAATTCCATTTGATTATAATATAATATTGTCTATTATCACATCCTAATTGTTCTTCTATATGATAGTTTATGTGATAATGTCCTAAGAATACTTTCCATGTTGAATGTATAGAGTGTTTCCCTACTATGATGAGATACTTTAGATGCTATGATAATATTCCTTAAAAATAAGTTCTATGATCGGGTGATATTATCTGATGAGATATAAGAAATACATGAAATCGTTGGTAGGATGTTCAAAGTTCATATAGAAAACATCACTTGGTTTTTACCCATGGTAATCTTTAAGAATGGAGGTTATGAAAACATACCCACTAATAGGAATTCCAAATTTATCATATGTCATTGTATACTCCTATCCATGGAAATGTGTAATTTTCCATTAAATATAAAATTATTATTAATTTATGTCCTGAATTTTATTTTTATATGTATTTAATAAATTAGGAAAATGAATATTCATGGAAAATTGGGATAATCCGGGTGTGTCACAAGGGAAATTTCATTAATGATTAATGAGAGAGATGATTTGTCCCTTTTATTGGTAGTGAATATATTAGTCCATTTATGGAATAAAGTAGAATTATTATGTCTATGTTCATGGTGTTTTATCGACATATATAGTTCCATAAAGTCATAAAAAGAAATTTGAGCATATATTTTGATGACTTAAGCTATGAAACCTATTTGATGAGAGATATCAAGAAAAATGGATTATATTTCACACTAATCATTCATAAGAGGTTGAATATCATTGTGACATTAACTCTTTTCTCTATAGGTTTACTTATAGGTTTCTAGATGAAAACCATATACATTATGTGGTAAATCCTAATTCTAAGGATAAAGGAGACTATAGGGCTACAGACACATTGTATCCAAGAAACTTAGTTAAATTCTATGAGTTTAACATGCAGATTAGAATATTATTCTGAAGTCCAATGACTAATTCTTAATTAGTTTTATTTTATGATCATATGTTATTATGTATCAATGTATAACATAGTGAAATTTATTCATTTAAATAAATAGTAAGGAGACATGGTTTAGTAAATAATTAGGAGGATGTGTAGACTGAGTTATAGTTCGATGAGAGTTAAAATATTATTTTATTAATTACTATTTTATTCAAGTGGGAGAAGTAATATTTAATTAGTCCGCCTGTTATGCACATTTCAATTAAATTATAATAATAATATTATTATAATTTATGAATGGGATATTATAAGGATTAATATAACAATAAATGTTCTTTTTTAATATAATATTAACATTTATTTTTTTAAAATAACATTATAACCCCAGCTCTACAAATATGTGACTATAACATTCTATAAAGAACAATGGTTGTGTACAACATTTAACTCACCAAATAATTTTATCCACCTAGGGATATTCTAAATAATGTTTCATGTCATGTGAGTGTTGGTGATCCTTCTCCACACACTCTTTTTGTGAGATATTCAATATTGTATAACAATAAATGTTGGTATTCTAAAGTCATGATCAATAATGAATGGCATAAGGCATAGGGAAATAGCCATTAGTATCTGGTTAGGCCTTCCATGACTGTTTCAACTAGATAAACCCTCGGGGTGAATCATATTAATGGTGAAATTAAAATTTTACATTAATCCATTTAATTGAATTTTATGATCTTTTCTTCACACTGGAAAGAACTATGATCAACTTGTATTATTTGATTAAACAATTAGAAAAAAAACATAGATATACGGTAAAGTAAATCATACACAGAACACCTAAATTTTACATGGTTCACCATAATATTCTATATCCAAGGATTATAGAACGATGATGTGTTGGTCATACTAGAATCCCTTAATATACACTAGTTTTATAGATACAATTTTTTGGTCATGGTTACTCTTTACCCGACACAATGCCTTTATAATGTTTAGGGTCCATTCACTCCTCATCAATAGCCCATATGGATTCATTAGTTTCCTAAGGGGATAACCAAATTTAATTATTTATATTAAAATTAAATAGTGTAACTATTTAATAAAATATTTTGTGTAGAGTTTTTAAGCTCAAACCCATGAGAAAATTTAGATATTTTATTTGGAATTTAGAAAATTGATTTCATTGGTTTAAGGAAAGGGAAATAAAGAATCATTCGTGGTTTTGAAAATAAATTTCGAAAAAATTCCAGGTTTTTATAGATTTAGGATTTATGTGATGGGTAATTTATAAATTAAATTGGTTGACCATGATTGATTTGGATTCGAGACAAGGGAAAACCTTGGTATTTTTATCCAATCCTTTGCTCAGAAATATTCTTTTTCCCATGGTCATGTACTTTATGTCATTAATGAATAAAGTTTATCATGATTAAAATTGTAGACATAAATAGCCTAAAACATCCAATGGTAATAAATAATTTAGAGAAATTATTTACTTAATTCAATGATTACTCTCTAGATACATTAATCAATGATCACGAGTTAAGATAATAAAAGGGATTGGAATGGAATATGGGTATTATAGAAACCCAATAGAAGTAAAATAAAGGAAATAAAATTCAAAATCACATTCCCCCCATTATCTATATCACCTAAAAAAGTGATAGTTACCCCTTCATGCTCTCCATGAGGGAGTAATATGAAATGAGGAAAACATTAAAGATAAACAAAAGTGAAGAAAAATATATAGTAGATGGCGCAATATCAATTTGACATCCCAGAACCAGATTCCACTTAATGGGTTCCCTGAGCCCAATGGGCCACATGGCCTAAAGAGAATCTCCACAAACACCATAGGCTACTGACTAGTAGCGATGGCCTAGGGTGTGTGTATGGGGAGACTATGCCCTCATTACCAAAGTGTAGTACATTATATGATTATAAACATAGGGTAAATAGTGGAATAATTATAATTAAATATAAGGCACAACAGAAGATAGATACAACAATAACAATAACTAATACTACTGGAATAGAATTCGATAACGGATGATATGTTATGTCACTAGAAGACTAGAAAATTGTATACAAGACATCAGGTATAACACGTTCCAAAAAAGTATACAGTAAATAAAAAGGATATCCCAAGAATCATGAGATCCAAATCAATCCTCTTCTATCATAAACCAACCTAAACAACAAGAAATCGTGTGTTTGAAGTTGTATGCTTACCTTTGTCAACATCCGCAATCATGTAATCTACTCCGGGTACCAAACGGCTCCTAGAGAGTGTGTGACGTAAATCGTAGTGGTCCACCACCAACAGTGTCTATAACATCCAGCCCATATAATGGAATATAACAATGTGCAAGAATTCATATATAATGTAAAGCAGTACAATATAACTAAATACCCAAGTACATACTTCATCCCTCAGCTACTATCTGAACATGTAACCAATTCATCATCTGATTTTTACCAGTTTCTAATATGTCACATGTTAATAATATTAAAGGTTCTTGGATGTAACAAGTCAACCTATAATGATATTTAATAATGAATTCACAAGTTAATAACCAAGCCAACGTAGAACTCAAGGGTTTATAACTCACTAATAGCTATAGCTTGGCATGGGGTAAGAGTGCAATCCAAGGATCATAGTCCAAGTTATTCCACAATGAGATTCCAATCGAGTCTAAGGAGTTACTACAAGGTAAAATGGGGCTATGAAGAGATTTTACCCAATGGGATTAAACCATGGAACCTACTTGTCAATGATGGATCAATGGAGTGTATCCAAGTCATCCTATAATGATATTGAAAGGATCCTACGGTGTCATACCAAACATCCAAGAATTAAAATGTATCAAGATCTAGGTGGGTTTCAACCTAAATAAGATGTATCCTTGAATCAAAATGATGTTATTGAGTTCTCATGGTATTCTCTGATTAGAATCCAATGAGAGATCAAGTACGTTCGTTCCTATTAAATTATGAATTCATTTAATATCTCTTTTAATTTAATCCTTGCCTTTCATTATTTTGATAGGGTCAATGAGCCTAAAACATTTTTATCAAGTCATTTGGTTCAATAATTTTCTTTTCATTGGTGTTCCAATGAAAATTATAATACAAAAATTTACTCCATTTAAGGCATATTCCATATTCAATGTTCATTCTACTACCTTCTATTAATGTGGTAAGGGGTACTACAGATATGAAACCAATTAATCATTCACATATAATTATCAATTTGAAGCACTTAACTTAGGCAGGTAAAGTGGTGAGCAAACAAGGTTATTTCTGTTATTATTTTCTCATTACAAACAACCCATTTAATATAGAAAATCTTACCCTTAGGAAAATCAATCCAAGTCACAACAGAACAGTCGCTCAAACATGTCAAAATATTATAACGACAATTATGGAAAAACATCCTACAAGGTATGAATGGAGTTATGGGAATAACCTTTAAAATTTAATCACATATATGGAAATATAATAACAATATGGTTCTAATGATTATAAGTATAACTTTTAAATTCAAATAATGGAATCTAATTAAATCGGTGGACCCACATGAAAAATCCAAATTCAAGGAACATGAGGGATGAGTTATAGAACACCCACCTTAGCCTTGTACAAATATCCTCCTCTGGTATCGACCCTTAATGTGGTTAGTATTGGAGTATATCTATGAAAAAGAGAAAAATTATCACACCATGATATCTATGTCAAGAGAAATAGAGAAGGAAAAAAAAAGGCTTAAACGGGCTCAAGTACTTTCTGTTGCACATCCAAGGTGACAAATGAAAGCACGAACAGATCATGAATGAAGGAGATCATCAAATACTGAGATTTGGCATTAAAAAATATGAAAAATTGGAGTCCTGGAGGTAAATACCATGTATTAGTGATGAAGTAGGGAGGTTAATCTTGTCATTAAGGGAAAAAAATAACAATTTACCCTTAAAATAGCTTGTACACAGTTTGTCTGCACGGTTTGAAAAACTGTGCGCAAACCATGAATGGGTAACTGGGAAGGAGGGGCGCTCACATGGTTAGGCGGAATGGTTGTTCACAAACCATGTGAAGTGATTTTTTCTGGAAATTTCAATCTGCACGGTTGGACAAACCATCCGCCAATTGTGCGCTAACTGTGTGACATGGCTAGTTTCCCCAAAAAGATGAGTTCTGGGCTCTAAACATTCCCCAGACATGCCTAAAACCTTTTCTAACTCATTTTTCATCCATATTAGGTAAAATTTAAATATTAGAATAAAATTTAATGAATCCATCACTGGGTGAAAAACCGGGTTCTTCTAATCAGTGTAATATATCACCCAAATCATTGATTTTCGAATTGATTCCACTATTAGTGAAACCATGGTATTCATTTTTTAGACATTTGGGGTTCTCTATTTTTCTTTATTTTACCCATTAATGACATAATAATTGAGTCTCAAGAAAATATCAATGTAAAATGGTGGTTCCGGGTCAAAAAGAACATGTCTCCATTGAAATTTATGTCAAAGAATTTGTTTTTGGGTCTTTCCAGAAATATTCACTACATGGAATATGTGTCACTCCATGAATTTTCATCCTATGATCAAAAAAATCATTTTCTTCACATGTCGAGTCCACGTCATGAATTTGTTCAATTTTATTATAATTAATTGGACATTTATGACGTGAATACCTAATTCCATATATTTATAGCTATGTTTCATCATGATTCTTTAGTTATATGCTTAGAAATTCTCATATAGTCATCCCACATTGAGGGTAGTCTTCCCATGATGCAAATATCAATCCCCTACACTATTTTTTATTATTTTGTAAAAATATTTCTATCCTACCATGTATGAACAAATTGTTAGACATCCAAGGAAAAATTAACAATTTAAAATATAAATGTAATGTATTTTAATATCAAAAAGGAATACATAAAATGTAAGTATCAAATCCCCCACACATGAATTCAAAATTTTCCTTACGAATAATATATCAACATACTAATAAGTACCCTCACATAACTACGGTGTAAATGTAATGTTAAAAAAATAAATTTATAAAATGGGGAATTAAATGTTTGAGCATCACATAGGAACATTTCTTAAACTCCT
Organism: Viscum album; assembly: GCA_963277665.1. Classification (NCBI taxonomy): domain Eukaryota; kingdom Viridiplantae; phylum Streptophyta; class Magnoliopsida; order Santalales; family Viscaceae; genus Viscum; species Viscum album. Next base: position 338,057,125 of record OY728144.1, read on the forward strand.
CACTTTTCAAAGAAATAGGCTAACCATATATTTAAATTTTCTTTATTCTAATTAACAATGCTCCCTTATTTTTCCACATTTATTTTTCAATTCATTATAAATATCTGTCTCACTTGAAATTTAACCCACTTTTATTTTTTAGACTCATCATCAAGGTGAAAATGTAAATTGTATTTATTTTCATAAATTAATTACCTGTAACATTCCATTTGGTTTCAATTAATCTATCATATCCACTGTATAAGGAAAAAATCACAATAGTTCATGAGGTCTTTTCATTAAGTTTCAAAAGTATATTAGGGTTAAGGAAGGTGGGTAATGAATAAAACAATGCATAAAAATGAGTTTCTAAACTAAATCATAATGTCTGATATGTGAAGATATGCCAAATGAAATACTCCTACAATGATGAATATATTATCACCCATCACCATACTCTTGAAGTGAGCACATGATAAAAGTAGGCATATTGAATGAATCACTCTCTCTTTCTTTTTTATTTTTTTTTATTTTTTTATTTTTTGTTTTTATTTTTTTGTTAATGATATACTTAAGAAAAATTTCACATCCCCCAGCTAGCCACATATGATCAAAAGATTATTTCTCTCACTATGGTTATTTTTTATCCTCCCAAGAAATAACCCATTTTTTAATTTTTTTATTTAATTTTTTTATTACAAGAGAGGATAACAATACACTAAAATTAATGATAACATGGCCTCTCCCCAAATCCTAATAATACCCCATGTAAAGCCTCCACATTGATTTATATCCACATCCACCATGGATAACCACTCCCCCACACCCATTCTTTAAAATACCATGAAACACACTAAAAGTTTTGTAGGAAAGGGTATAATTTGATTGAAACAAGACAATTTTTTTATCAAGGTCATTCATGGATTCTATGCGGAAAAGAAGGATTAATGTAAGGTGGGTCCAACGGTAAAGGGACAAACAATAAAATTCCCCAATCAGGTTATAATTTATTATGTTTATCCATTTAGTTTATAATATTTAAAGTATGTTCTATAAGAGAACATACATGAGTCTCTAAAGAAAAATACAACTCAAACAATCAGAAATATTGGTTTAGAAATAATCTTGGGATTTAGGATATATGTTTGGGAGAATTATTCCCGGAATTGAATACTTAAAATAAAATCAATTAACATAAATATCATAAATTCAAGGCACTCAAAATCATAAAAAAATTTCATTTATATATACAAACAAGTTCCCCTATAAATATTTTCAGATCTAAAACCACATGTTATATCTACTAATTCTTTCCCTAGTTTTCCCATTCATATTTATTGAAAAATAAATTTTAAAACACGGAATGTTAATTGTCTTAAGAATTTTATGTCTCTGAGATGTGTTAATAAAGAAAAAAAACAAGGTAGGGAATCCAATTAGAAATTAAATTATCTGAAATTAAATTAATGTGGAGAGTATAATAAAAGAATTCTGAATTGAATATCCTTTCAATAACGCTTTAGATGTGGGATACACATGTTCTATCTATATTAGGTTCACTACATTAATTTCACTAAAACTTCTTGTTTTGTTTCCTTATGATTCTTTGACTGAAATGAATAATGGAAATAAGAAATTGATAGAACAACCCTGTTTCAATAAAATAAAACTGATTTGGGGGAATGTATGATTTCATCTAAAAATAGGAAAAAATAAAATTCCTAAAAACTCAGGTTTCATTGTGAAAGATTTTTTGTAATTTATTTTCCTCAACCTTAATTATTTCAACTCAGTAGAAATATTATTGAAAATGGTGTACCTCATCTAGGCCTAAAAATGGCCTTAGATATGAAAACATTTACTCTTCCTTGGGGTAAAATTTTATCTACCTCCATCGGCCTATAATCCAATGCATTTTTAGACCCTAAAATCCATGATTTATGTCATGAACCATCAAAACCATGTTAAATTATTCAATGTTCTGTGAAAAGTCATACCTTCCTTCTATAGTTATTTTATCTCTTAGATTTTCACTTTTCTCTGTAACGTTTTTCTTTTCTTCTAGAAGGAAAACATGTATATATTTATATTATTCTAAAATGAAATCCTATTCAACTTCATGCCTTTAATATTATTAAAATTCAACCTCCATTAAGTTGAATTTATTCATTTTTCAATGTATATATAAAATAATTTGGTCACTTTGGGCTCTCATACACATCTCAGAACATTGTACATTGATCAATGATTTTATAGTTTATTCTAATAATCGTACAAGAATTATTTTTTTCCTCTCCTCTTAAAAATGAAGCACCAAATATTCCTAGGGGAATTTAAACATATCAACTTTAATAAAAATAACTTAAATAAATTATAATGGTAACTTCACTATTGAATCTAAAAATCAAATTCCAACTCTCATTGGATTTAGAAGTTCCAATATTCGGCTTTTGAATTTTATGTATGAAATTATATTGACAGTCACACATAAATCATATAATTCTATTAATTTTTTAAAAAAGTAAATATTATTAATAAAATACCAATGTCTTGTAGATTCTTTGGTAGATTCATTAACAACATATCAAAAAATTCTATCATGAGTAGTATCATTCATATTTCCTCCAACTTTCTTTTATTAATCATTTGTTTATTCATAAATATTGGGTATGATGGAATTTTTTCATGGGATTCTTCCAAAAGAATATTAATTCCTAACATTATAATTGTTTCAAAAAAAATTAACTCTATGTGATTCCATATTGTCTAACTTAAGCCTCTCTAGGAATGGAAAATGTGGATTGTATAGTGGTGCAGATTTCATCACTACTTGTTCTTATTTAGTTTCATCATTTCTCTTATTTTCCATATCTTCAAATTCTTATTGAACATTTTGTTCATTTTTTCTCCTTCTTGGATTAGGTTTTTATTTTGAGAATTTTTTATTCCTCTATTTTATAGCTCCAAAATCACTCTATTGGTGTGTTTAATTGTATCCTAATAAAACACTTCCTGGACTCTCCTAGGATACTCAAATACTTGGCTAATATAAATATCTATATTTCTTTGTGAATCCTTCTAGTTTATTGATTCTCTATTTATCTATGTGTTCATAGCTCCGGTTGTGGTTATGAATGTGGACAATGTCTCTTACAAGGTATAGATCTAGCTATAGAGTAAAAGAAAATGAGGTTCTTATTACTAAAATCCTTATATACTTGGTTGGAACACTATTTATTTTTTTATTTTTTAGGATCTACACATGAATTTTTTTTATTATTATACAAATAATTAGTATCCTCAGGGTGCATAATTTGGGGGTTTTAGAGATCCATCATTATTTCAATACTTCATATCATGGATTCTATTTTGGAAACCATCGAGCAGTTATCCACCATTTTTAGCCTTTTATTTGGATTCCTTCCAAATACCATTGAAAAATATTGTTGGTTATCTCATCTAGAAGGTGATAGTTTTACTTAGGATACTGTCTCATCAATGATCTGCATGTTTCATCATCAACGGTGGAGATTTCTTCTTATGATAGGCCCCTATTGAATGACTAAAATAGCATCCCAATTTCTATACCATTATGAGGGAATTTTAGATTAATGTATTCAGAACATTATCAAGAATTTAAAAATTATGTGTCTTCAAAATGATTATAATTTATAATATTTACCCTTATTTTCAGGGACCTTGGAAGAGGAAATTAGTAATTGGATAAATTTATTTACAAATAATCCCACAGAGTGATGGAATATGATAGAAGACAATGAATCCATTCAAGATATTGATATATAAATTAAAATATTAAAATTTTAGTCCTTGCCATGTCACTTGAGACATTTTTTGAATTGAATTTCATCATAGATTTCAAGAAAACATCCCATGTGTGTGTTTTATCATTCCTGTGGAAATCCATGAAATTAATGTTATTGGAGATCATTTGGATAATAAATGGTTTGATCTTGAAGTGGTTATTTGTGACTCGAGATACTTGGATAATAAATTCCAATCTTATGTTTGATTTTTGACCATAGTCGGTGAGTTTTCACAGCCCCAAAATTTATTTATGGCTCCCTAACAGTCAAAATTTTCATCCACATTAGCCATTCATTGTAATTGATCAATTTTTTAGTAATGGTTTATATAGCTCAACAAAGACCCAAGGATCTCTTTTCCTTTGACCCTCAGGTGGTAATAATGTATAAATGATTTCAATCAAAAATTGAACAACATTATTACTCATAATATTAAGGTAAATTAAAACTAAGTAGTAACACAAAATAAAAATTAAAAAACTCAAAAACTATTTTTCAACCATCTTCAGAAATAGTTTTATAAATTTTATAGCCCACATGGCATCATTAGATTCCTAAGGGGATACCCAATTTTAATTATTTATATTAAACTCATACTATGTGACTAGATAAAAAATATTTCAAGCAGATAGTTAGAGGTTGATCCCATAAGATAGTGAAACTTATTTATTAGTAATTTAAAAACGTGATTTGATTGGGTTGAGAAATGAAAAAAGAAAGAAGCATATTTGGTTTTAAAAATAAATTTGGGAAAAATTTTGGAGTTTTTAAAAATTAATTTTCAGGTTATAGTGAATTTATAATTTAAATTGGTTGATTATGATTGGTGTTTTAGTGGATACAAGGGATATACTTTCTCTTAGTAACCCCTATTTAACGCAGAAGACCCATTTTCCCTGAGTCAGGTACATTTTGTGATTAATAAATAAATTATACCTAATATATTTAAAAAAATAAATGCCCTAAACCATTAAATGATCATACCTAATTTAGGGTAATTAGTTTCATAATTTAATGATTACTTTCTAAATTCATAAATCAATGATCATGAGATAAGAAAAAGAAAGATATGAGAATTGAATATATTAATCACATTAACCCAAAACCTAAATAATAAAGGTAATACAATTCAAAATATATTTCCTAATTTATCTACATCATCCGGTATAATGTGGGAGTCACTCCCTCATACTATCCATGAGTAAGTGAGAGGGGTTGATGAAAGAAAAGGAATACATAAAAGAAAGTAGAAAAAAAAGAATAGGTGAAGGACCCAATAACAATGCATCAACTCACCCTAGGATTTTCTATATAAATCAATTCCTCTAGTAATGGAACCCTAGTCTTCAATTTACAGACTTAGAAGTTTCTTGAGTCTTCTTTAATTCACCCATTAATGTGATCATAAATGTGTCTCGATTAATTCCCAATTTTTAGTAGAAGATCTAGGTAAAATGACACAGGTCTCCATCAAATGTTACATCAATTCATCTATCTCTAGGTCTTTCTAGCAAGATTCATGATGTGAAATATGAGTATCATCATGTATTATCATCCCATTCGCTTGGAATTCATTTTATTCATTCTTTGAGTTCATATCAGGAATTTATTCCATTTTCACGTCATGAATAGGACATTGACAATGTTAATGAAAAATTTCAATCATTTCTAGATTTTTTCATCCTATTTATTTATTTTTGAGCCCCAACATCATCCTTTCGACATCTCACATTGAGGAAAGGCTTCCCATATTGAAAATATTGATTCATTTGTTTTTATTTTTTATGGAAATACATTGAATCATGCATAGTTGAACAAATAATTATATATCTAGGTATGAATTAAGAAATTAAATCATAAAATTAATGTATTTAAATATTAAAATGGCATGCCTGAAACGTATGTATCACTCACCAAAGGTGAACTGACTCTTTTTCACTTCCACAAACTACATCCATGAAGGTTATTACATTGTTTATAAACTTTTAGATCTCTTAACTAGATTAAGAAAATGTTGTTTTTTCTTTGTTCAACATGAGATTTTTCTTGTATCATAGCTCCAGATCTAAGACTTCATTTCTATTCTATTCTATATCTTGATTCCACTATGTAGGATGTTATTAACTCTTCATTGGGTTATTTAATTATTTATCTACCTCAAGACAATCTTATATGTACTTATTCCATATAAGAGGATAATTCCGTATTGAATTTTTCTATTGATCATTGTCTATGTCAGATAAATATAATTCCAATATATAATTATCTTATGGTTTTATTATTATTTAACCAAAATGTGGAAATGAAATCATTTCCATATTCTTATTTGAAATTAAATTATGATAAAGGTATTTTTCGTTTAAATCCCCTTGCGAGTAGAACTCATGCATGTATTACCATTGGGAACTTGATCTTGTGTGTGTGACCATGAGCTTAAGACACTCAGGTATGAGACAACATAGGCAAGATAGTCATTGGGAACAAAAACCTATATCATGAGACTCCTACTAATTGAGGTTTCGTATTTACAATTAAGTGAACCCATCACCAGACCCTTATTGTAAGTCTCTGATCGCAAGACTGTTGTGCATACAACCCTTGAGCGTAGGAACCTTGAACATAACTGATTATTGTACCTATGTTACATTAGATGGTTCATCAAATCTCTTCATGTTTTCTAAATCGCAAGACTCTTTTTCATAACCTCCTTATATCAGTTCTCAATTTGAGAATTGTAAGACTTCCATTGAATATCACTCTTACATGAAACACCATGCATGTATCTCCTGATCTGGGTAAAATCAACTCTATTATATATCTCTATCCTCTTCAATGATGAGATTCGGGTATTTATAAATGTTTTTCCCACAAACATAAAATCAAAAAATGTGTTCATCCATCCATTTTCCCAACTCATTTATTGTCAATAATGTAACATCATTCAACTCATGTGATCTCATGACCTTTACCACAAAAATACTATTGAGAGAGTCAAGCTGTGAAACTCTACAAATATATATATATATATTCCAAATAAAAAATATCATTTCTAGTGTTTCACCCTTTATAAAGTTTCCATGACCATGTCAAAGGAACCATTCACATGCTTTACATGACCACGTCATGTGATCTCATTAAACATATTCACTCTCAAATACATGGATTATGAGATATCCATAGCTGATCAAAAACCAACCTATTAATGTGTTCTCATGATTAAATTAGGCTTTTAAGACCATTGTACTTTTTCAAAGATCTCTGCCATCATGAAAAACCTTTTCCACAAATGAATTCCATCATTTTCAATGTATTCAATTCATGTGTTATACACAATCCCATCTTGTGAACCTTTGTTACTTATGCGATAGTATGATTTGAGTGACCGAAAAATAATTTCATATTGGATATCATTGATCATGTGAACTTCATCATCTTATGTTATCATGTGATCCACTTTACTTCTTGCGATCACATGCTCTTTATTAATTCATATGATCGTGTGATCTTCCTAAATTCATGTGATCATGTGATCCTTTAGTTATTAAATGATGCACCTAGTTTCATCATGCTTAGGTGCTACACATAACATCCCCATTTTCATGTATTACACTTGAAATTTCCACTTGAAACATTCAATCATAAGTTAATCATTCACTTTTCTGATTAAATCAACATCACAGGAACCATAAGGGATTATGTGACTATGTGTCACTTACATGGTAACATGATATATCACATTCTCCACAATATTTTAAGCCCTAAAATATCGTAAATATTGGGAAATTATGCATACTTAAATTCCTATGTGGTGCTTCTATAAAGATGTTTTGTATTATTATGGTCCTCTTACAAACTAACTCATACCTTCTTTAATTCATCTTATAAATCCCCACACATCATTCCAGTTCAGGAACTCTATTCACCATATCCACATTCATACATAATACTGATTGATAAAAAATCCAATACCAAATAAATGTATGGGTCCAACATTACCCCATTTAGATATTGTTGTCAATATTATCATAAACATATCCTTCTACAGATATAAAAAATAGACATAAAATTATCTCCCTTGTCTTGATTATTACATGGATATGGATGAATTATTCCATTTTTTTTCTCCCAATCGACATCAAAATGAAAATGTAATTCCATTAAATTTTCTCCCTTTCTTCATTGTGAATTCTAGGGAGGATTCGATTCCAAATTTTATTTATTTATCCTCCCAATTTAACTATAAATTCTAAATGGAATTAATTCATCTATTAGAACACTCCCAATAAAGTTTCTCTATTCATTATATTTCTAATGATCTTATGAAATTAGAGGGAACACAGTTCTCCTACAACTATAGAAATATAGATATAGAGATATTTTTTTCACCCATTTGGGTTATATTTTCAATTTTTACCCCATAAATAAATTTATATATGAATCCTTACTCTTATTATCACTATTTAACATCAAAATAACATTACTATTATTTTTAAAAACTAATAATATAATTTTAGTGAGTGAAATTACTACTTGGTAATGAGCCAGTGAAAGATACTATAAGCCTAATGATTTGAGACTCATTGTAGAAACAATACTTTATGTCAAAAGACATAAATCTTTATCCATATCAATAAATTAAATTAATAGGTACATGTACCATGGATATTTATTTCATGTGATCTCAATCACACTGACTCTAAATAGTTAGCTAATAAGAAATTAAGAATAAGTGTGTGAGACATACCACCAGATAAGTCAACTAATGGCACTTTTTAAAGACAACTTCCTGGTACTACTTAGTATTCATGATCTTAAATTCATCATAGGTATCCTTTATAGGATAAGGAAGAACATCCTAGAGAGCTTGTCACTAAATATCCCAAAAAATCCCCATATTTGGACTTATATAGATTATTAATATATAATGTTGAGTTGAAACAACATATTAAATTACTCTTCATAATTAGGATACCTATTGTTTGAAATGCTATTGATTTTCCCACAACATCTTAATAACCATAAAATAATTAGTTGATACAATGTTGTTATAAAAAAATCGATAAACATAAAATAAATCAATGTTGCTACTTATCACCAATTTTTCTTCCCCCAGTCATCAAATACCACTTAAAATAAGGCTTAATACTAATGGTTTAATATTTAATGTGACTAGAACCATTGTATAACTCAAATATACATTTGGAAACTATTTAGTTTGACATCATGATATATATTGTATAATGTTATTTTTCCACAACACACTACCAGTAGATACAAATTTGTAAAGTAGAGTTGTTGTGAAACACACCTTATCAAATTTCAACCTAGTTGTGAATTTAAATTATTATGAATATTCTTATCAAATATACCTCAATTTAGATTATGAACCATTTCCCTTTAAACTCATTAACACACATTGGATCACATCTCCCCCATAATCTTGTACCACCTCTAACATATATTGGAAATAGTTAAATTCATGGGGAGAGGAATAAACTTGGAATCCTCAATAAGAGGATTTTGGTTAGTCATGACGGACCAACCATTTTCTCCTAGAGTTTCTACACACTAGAATTATAGTCCTACTTTTATTGATAGAACTTTAAAATATTTTTATTCAAGAAACTTATATAAAACATACCTTTATTGCCTTAGTCTTTTTTTCAATTGAAGGAATGGAATATTAATTCATTTGTACCTATTTTACCTTCCTTAGTGATTCCAATTTATATGGACATATGATTAATCATTCTTTGTGAACATGTTCAAAGTTATTTTTTGTGTGTAGGTTTCCCTAGATTATTTATCTTCAAGGTTATAATATTTAAACAATATGGATACATTTTCTTTATTTTTGTTCCACCTATCGTATGCTCATAGTTCCTCCTCCACTAGAGGGTTCTTTTTAAAGGAATTATTTTTTACCTCATGGCATGGTTTAGGAAACAACCAAGGCTTACTTCATGTCTCTCACTTTTTACCACCCCAATAGCTACCCCAGCCTCTTCCTACAATGGTAAGCCTATATTTACATGACAATCCTTATTTACCAAAATAAGAGAATATGATCCATTTTTTTCTCTGCTTTTTTAAAATCCTGCTATGATTTTTGTTGTAAGTGTGACCTAGTAGATGCTTAGTAAACATTTTGTTGAGATAACTGTTTTTATTATATTATAGTAAACATGTTTTCTAGATTAAGAGGTCTCTATCTAGGATATGAACTTTCATTATAAAACAATAATGTTAAGCACAAACTTATGGATTCTAATTCCTTACCTAATTTATTCTAGCTAAAATTTTATTCCAAATTCCTATGATTAGAAGATATGAAACAACACATGTAAAAAAAATACCCCATTTTTCCATTTATCGATTGAGTTGTTGGTGTAATTGGTGTTATTATTTTATAAATGAGACATTTAGATTCTAGAAAAACACTCATGGTGTGTCACAATATTCCACAATAGTATAATTTCATCATGAATTTATTTTTAGAGACTTTAATTTTTATATTTTTCAAATATCGTCTTCTAATTTTGATATTCATCAATATTCTTCCTCTGGTTTATGGATATTTCAGATTCGGAGACTTGCGTACTCCATATATAGATTCATCACTTCAGTTAACCTTACCTTTATCATTTTTCTAAAACAAATTGAGATTTTACTTAAGATTTCTAATGTTTTTTTATTTCTCATTTATCTGAGCTTCCATATCCTTTAGTCTAGAACTCATTTCATCTTCATATTTTCTTCTCTCCTCTAGATGTGTCTTGAAAGGGATGATACTCTCTTTTAACTCTTTTTCCATGAAAATTTTCCTTTCAATATCATTTTAAATTTCATCAATAAGATCACTATTTTATTTTATTTTAACATCCATATTATATATGTCAATATTTAAGCCCACTAATCCTCCTTTCAGCATGTTGTTCTCTATGAAAATATATTTGATGATTGTATATATTACATCCCATATGATATCCCACTGATCCTCCTTCAATTATAATATATGGATCTATTCTTGATTTACCAACACAATTTATTTTAAAAGAAGACTATACACTATAGATACTTTATCCTTTTCAAAGGCCTCATCATATGTGATTTTTTATTCGTGACTACTAAATCCACTATAATTTTTATTTTCAAAACCCTCATATTTAAATGGATCATTGATGTTATTTATTTCAATAATTTCATCCTATAAAGACTTAATATTTTTATCATATTGTTTAAAATAATCTTTTAAATATTAAATCACATTATATAGAACTTCAGTCCTCATATTGAGATGCGCTACTTTAAAGTTCATATAGCTTATAGATTGATCAATTAACTTCTTATGAAGCTAATATTCTACACTTTTTGATCATATAAATTACCAGTATATTTTTTTAGTAGACCAACACTCTTTAATTTTCATTTGTTGAATATCAAATTCTTCAAAAGAATCATCAATCTATACATGAGGTTCAATAGAACCCTCAGGTTATTTCTTCTCTTGGGAGAAAAAAATCATGATCTAAAATAAACTTCTACAATATAGTAAGATCCAAATGAAATTGTAGAGTTAAAATCATTCACCTTTATTTCAGTACATTATCTCCCAGTAGTATAATTATTTTTTAATTTCTTATTCTTTCCTTTTTTTTATAAGAATCTATTAACTAATCATGTTCACTAGAATCTCATATTTATATTTTTAAAATCATCCCTTGAGGTTTATATTAAAATAATATTTTTCACTATACTATTATAAAAAAAAAGCTTCCAGAGACATCAATATTTTATAAGTAGTATCATAATGAGTAGTTTTCTTGCAAACAATGTTGAAAAGGGATGTATACATAATATTCTATATTTGGAAATTAACCATTCTCTTACTATGATTTCTAATGTTAGAATCAATTCAGATATATATCCTAACCTCTTCACCACAATCTTTAGGGAAAATAAGAAATTACTTTTTCCATCCATAAGATATAGTTCTATAAAAAATAGAGGTTTCACCATTTAATCCATGTGCAAAAATCCAAACTCTACTTATAAGGATGAATAGAGAGTATGAATATTTTTTCGGTGATACCAATTGTTATAACCAATGATACCCTGAGTGGGGGGGATAATCAAGGTTATTTTCAAAAAAAAAATTAGACTCTTTTTTCAATTTCAGGATCTTTTTCTCACATTTGTAGAAATTTTGATCAACCTTTATTGTTTACTATCATAATTAATCAACTAATGATAGATTAGAAGGAATGTAAATCATACACAAGACCCACATATTTTACCTAGTTCAACACAAACGGATACATATAAGGATCATACATTGACAATTTTTTCATCAAACTAAAATCCACAAATCATTTATTTTACTATCAATATAATTTTTATATTATGGTCACTCCATGCTAGGTGAACTGACTTTATAATGCATAGGTTTCAATCACTCCTCACCCAAGGTGAACTGCCACTTCTTCACTTGTACTCAGTATTTCCAAGAAGGTTCTTCCAAATTTTTTATAATTTTAATTCTCTTAACTTTATTTTGAACATGTTGGTCTGTCTCTATTCAACAGAAAAATTTTATTTCATAATACCTCTTAATTTGATGGTATGTTTTCCATCTTTTTCACTTCTCTATTAAATTATTCTAGATGTGATTGAATACACAAGGAGACGTTTATTTCTTTATCTTCATCAAAATACTATCAATAATTCTTATTCTCGAGATGAGAATAATTATTAACTACATTTTCCTAATTTCTATCTATCAAAATGAAATTATATTAGGGGTATATTCTTCTATAAGGTGAATGTTGTACTAAAATCTTAATCCCTATTCTTCTTTTGAATTCAGATATAACCAAGGTTTTTTTCACTAAAATCCTCTCAAGTTATTCCTAGGGATATCAACATTAGGCACATGATATTGAGTGTGTGACCTTGAGAACTAGAATCCTAGGTGAAAGACTCCTTGGGAATGACATTCATTTGGTGCTAGTCCCCTAAAAATAACCCTCCTTCTGATTATCGTTGTGATTGTCCAATTTCAGGAACCTATCACCTGCCCCTTATAGCCATTAACTGAGCACGAGACTGATGGGTGTTCAACCCTTGAGTAGGATACCCTTTCATGAAACTGATCCACGTAACCTATGTCACAAAACCTGGTTTACCAAATCACCTTGCATTTTATAAAAAATGAGACTCCTTCACATGAACACCTTATATCAGTTCCTCAATGTCTATCCACAAAAATCTATTCAGATAATAGACTTCCATGTAACACCTTACATTTATCTCCTTCTCTAGGTTGAATAGTTTCTTATCTTTATCCGTACCCCAATAAATAGTGAATTTATGTTATTTATAGGTGTTTCCCCACTAAAATGACTCTGAAAAATGTGGTCATCCACCCATTCAACTAACTCAATTACTTTTAATCATGTAACATCATTCAACTCATTCGATCACATGTACTTCATCACACAATTCCTATCACAAGGGTTATTCCACATAACTCCATCAATAAGAAATATACATAAATTCTTGAGAACACCATCTTTTCCAAGGTTTCAGCCTTCATGATCATAACATGACCCCATTGTAAGAACACTTTATACACTTCACATGGAAAAATCTCATGATCTAATTGAGTTTATGTAATCACTGGTATATAGATTATGAAACTTCCTTAATCGATTTTAAACCAAAAAGTTAATGAATCTTCATGATTAGATCGGGATTATGTGAATTTATAAATTTTTCAAGGATCTCATCAATAAAAAAAACATTATCCTCAAATGAAAATCATTTAATTTATAGTGTATTCCCTACATGTGATATGAAATACTCCGTCATAAAAACCATTATCACTCATGTGGTCACATGGTCTTTAGTGACTACAAGACAACTCTATCTTGAATATAATTGATCATGTGATCCACTTTACCTCATATCATATTGTGATATTCCTTCATTTATGTAATCTTATGATATTCCTTAACTCATGTGATCATGTGATTCTTTTGTGCTTACATGATGCACCTAGATTCATCATGGTTTGTCACTCCACCAATATCCCTCATGCTCATGCATTCCAATTGACTTTTCTTCTTGAAACATTCAATTGTTAGTGTGTCACCCAACTTTCTAATAAAATTAAAATAACATTACCCATAAGGTTTTATGCTATCATGCCTCTTACATGAATACATCATCTGACTTATTTTCCTCCTGATGTTAAGCCTTATATTATATAAGACACTTGGAAATTAGGTCTCCTTTAATTGATGTCCTATGCTTCTATACTGATGTATTATATTAATAAGGCCCTCTTCCTGACCATCATCATGAAATAATGGTTTTTTTAAAATAATAGAAATTATATGATCTGTAGTCATCATATTCATATTCATGTATAATACTAATTGATAATAAATCCAATACCAATCATAGTTATGGGTCCAAAATCAAAGTTTAGAGTTTATTGGTACATGTTTAGATCATAGTTAAGGGGAATCTTCAAATTGTTCCCTATTTTCAATGATGGTATGAAAATAAGGGTCAACTACATTTGTAAACCACGAAATAATTATAATATGATGTAATTCAAGATAAATCATAAAAAATTATAAATTATATGTGAGATATTATCTTCATGGATTTTGAGAATGCATTTTTTCATGTTCTAAGGATTAATTGGATGATTTTTTTGTATACATCATCCAACGTGATTCAGTTGTACCCCAAAAACTTCTTATAGGGGTATATGGAACATTGTATAAATATTACTATCGTATTTCAGTTTATAACAATTATACAACCCATAGAATTGTGTGCCGGGGAGGATATAGCCTATGTCTCATAAGATCAAATTATTAAGGTGATTTTATTGGAAATAATACATATTAATTAAAATATATTTTACTTTTTATCTTGATTTACCAAATTATTAGGCAATTAATTTAATTTATTAATCTTCTTATGTTTTATCGAAATAAAACAACCATCAAAATCTGTTTAATAATATCTTGTCACATGGATATTATAGTGGAAATGAACCATATTTTCCTTCTTGTATCCCAACCAAGGGTCTGATCAGTTTCCCAATAATATTTAGGAAACTATATATTTTACAATTACATTAACTCAAATCTCCTTTATTAGTTAAGTGAACTACCCTATCCCGAAATCTGATATTCTAGTTTCCTCAATATTTACCTCTGAATTTACACCAAACATAGTGATGTATACTCCACTTGACATAAAATTGATTAAGTATCCCCAAAAAGTTCTTTAAAAATCCTCGTAAAATGGTAGTATCCCAATGAGGATTCAATAAAACACTACAATCTGTTGGTTTCATTCTAAATTAAGCAATTTTAGGGTATAAAAACATAATTTTGGATTTGTGGGATTATCTATATATATAATTAGAACATTTTAGCTTATTATATTATTTTTTATAAATAGGTGGATGATAATTTAGTACGTATGCATGTGTAGTCAAAATTTACCCATAATCGGGTTATTTAAATTCCATCTTGGGTTCTTATTGATTCATTTATTTAGAGATCAAGATAAATAATTCATAAGGTAATTAACCATCAAAATTGACATAAATAAAATAGTTAAGTTGGTATGATCATTAGATTCTATAATGTTTAGTTTATATAGAATTTGATAATCTAAGAATTATCCCCATGTGAATAACACCTTTAACCATAACTTGGTCCGTACTATAGTAATCCACCTATTCTTTTATTTGGATCTTGTTTTATTTTTCCTTGTCTCTTAACATTAAATACTACTACTCACCTATGATCTCTTTCCATTATCTATGATTTAATCAAATATAGGTGAGGGTAAACAATGGATTAGTTATGGAATTTTTATAAAAGAAATTGTGATCACATATTACCATTCAAAATGAGAGGAGGAGATGAAACACAGGACATCATTTTAATATAGAAAATTTTTACAAAATATATTCAAGTATAATAAATTTAAAAAAATCACATACATATTTTAAGTCAAATATCAAGACTCTCCACACACATGGAACAAATAAAAAACGTATACTAGCTATTATTAAATTAAAAATTTTCTTCATTATTAACATATAGATTCTTGATTTTATTCAATTAATTAATTAATTAACTGAATCTATTATTTTAATGACCATAAAAAATATATTCGAGTTCCATTAACAGTTAATTTCAAGAATATAAAATTAATTACACTTGGAGTCAACAATAAAAATAAAAATCATAAAAAATTGCTGCCTTTTATGGTATTTCACAATATACATAATATATCATGTAATGTACAGAATGTGTTGTATATCAAATGGAGTTTAGTGTGTCTAGATGAAAAAAATTAACATATTTAATACACTCTACATATATAATATATGAGAAATGTATAAAATTAATTCTTGTAATAACTATGGTGTATATTAAAGTTGTACATGGTATATATATATATATTTATTTATTTCTGTGTAAATTAGTTAGGAATTTAAAATTATGTAAAATTAATTACATGTTATTACACAAGATAAACGTTATGTAGATTAATTTAATGTTAGAGTAATTTTTTATTCTCAACAATTAATCTACAAATTTTTTTCAAGGCTGGTGTCTAATCTGTATATATGGGTATCAGTAACACGACATGTACAACCATCTATACACCATGTAATTTATTCCACAACACATTCCAAGTGACACAGTATGTGTGTTGATCATGGATATTAATGAGGTACACAAAGTGTATTATATCTATATATCATGTGAACTCTTTTTTTCTCTGCCACCAGTCCCTCATGTTGTGTAATAAATACATCACACACCTTTGACCATTTTTATTCCAAACATTTCACCATTAATGCAAGTGTAAGGAATATCGTGTATGAAAGATACATGTTGTGTAGTCTGGAAACCCATTTCCAGGAGGGATCAATCAACATTAAGTGTAGATTAATTAACTCAATGTGCATTAACTATATTTTGATCCATATTTCTCCAGGTTCGTATTTATTTAGTGCCAATTTTTGTGTGATGTATAACAATGGGATACACACCACATAATCTGGTGTTATCCATCCAAGATCTGTGGCACCCATGATAGGTTTTTAAAATTTTCATCATGATTATAAAAGTGAATGACTAAATAGGATATTTTAATGCATAGATTTAAATAATTAATAAAAAAATGAAAAACTAACAATAAAATAGTATTATCGATTGAGGATTAATAAATAGATATAAATTTTAACATATCCTTAAAATAGGTAGTACAAATTTTTATATTTGGTATTATCTAACATGGATTTTATTAGGTATCAACGAATTATCCATAATTTTGATGATGATATATTTCATGATAAAAAAATTAAATTTGATAATGATTAATAAAGAATCCAAGAAACAATATTGATGGTATTTTTCACTTTAACTTTATAATTAAATTATATATAGATTAGAAATTATTTTGACTTTTAATTATTTTATCATTAATGATGTGTTTGACTAATCTTTTTATACCATCATTGTGTTTTAGGATCCATGGGTTGAATCCTTATAATAATAATCTACAGATACTTCAAAAGAACAAAACATTTTCATTGAATCATCAAGTGATCCTAATGTTAACATTTATCAATTGTTGTGTCCAATGATGATTTCCACAAGAATATCTTTATGTATGAAAAATTCTTTAGGATCTATTAAATTATGGATAACAAGGAGTAGGGTCAAAACTTTTGTTTTCAGTCTGTTCATTGGAGAATTATCTCTTAGGATTTGAGTGAATTCTCTCTTGTGTTTGTAGTCCAAAAAAAATGTTTAAAATGAGAAAGAGATATTACTAAGTATTTTTAAAGAAATGGTAGGTTTTTTAATTTCACATAGTCCCTTTGTAAATATCTTATTATAAAGTAATCTTTCCTTGGTATTTCTTTCTTCTTTGAAAAAGTTATAAATACATCATCATCCTTTTTTCCCTTTTTCATCGACATCTATATAGGTTTTAGAGTTATTAGGAGCCCCCCCCCCCATTACTATCATCATTGTTAGAGATATCCCCAAATGACCTATATCTATTGAAGAGTTCATAAAATCTTTTACATCTCTGAAAATAAATAACATGTTATTCTTAGTTATATAGACACCCAATCCTTAAACACATATTATATTATAATTCTTAATATATTTTTATAACAAATACTGTATGATGAGTTAAAGGTATACTATATTTGAAAAATTAGACATACAAATACATCATCTTAGACATAAAAACATTATCTTTATTTGAAACACAACTTAGTTATCCTAACTATCATCAATCTACTAAATCATTATAAGATTTATTGGAGAAATTTTATAAGAAGAGGTTACACTAGAAATACCAGTAAGGGAATAAACATGGTAATAAAACATGACATGAGCTTTAAGAGGCATAATATGATATCATAAATAGGATCATCAGAATAAAGGATACATATATTAAGGAAATTATTTCATCAGATCATAAACATTTAGAGAAAACATAAAACATAATATCATAAACATTAGTCAAGGGTCACTCACAAAACCATCATCATAAAGTGGGAAAATTTCTATTGTGGATTAGGTTCACTCCCTAATCATTAAAAAATATCTCATGAGATATATAGATTTTCCCAATGAATTTAAGGGCTATAAAATTTCCTCCCATTCATTAAAAAAATTAAAATTCTCTATTTTCATGCCGCATTAGGAAAATGAACCATACATAAATCATAACCATGATGAAACCCAAGAGATGGAGGTCGGTTTTATAATTTTGATTCAAGGAATAACTGAATACTAAACAATAATTATTCCCAATAGAAGAAGGAATTAAATCATTTTGATGTTCGTATGTTAAAATGAAACATATCTCTTGATAATTGAAGTATAATATATTGATTTATTTATAAGGATCTAGGATATGATAGAATAAAAACACACCATATAGGTTATTGTTATTTGTTATATATATCATCATGTGTCACCATTTTATTACACTATTTCCTCTTATAATGGTTATTATAATTTCTGTGGTCGATTTCTTGGAATCATTCATGGTATGTTTTGAGCAAAGTCATAATGCATTAAAATAGTTTCATAATATATAGAATTTTATATTATTATAGAATTTATTATGCTATTATAATATAATTTATATAGGTAAATTGAGTTTCCATTAATGGACTCAAATTTTAAATTGAACTTTGATATGTGTTTTATAACGATTATATTTACTACTATAATTTTTTGTTTATATCAGTTATGAAATATCTAAAATTATCATTACAAAATGTTAATGGGTTATTAAATAACCATTTTATACATTATATACATGTTTTATCCCACACATGATAATTATTATTGAAATTTAAAGAGATACATCATCATGTGGATGTAGTAGTCTACATGAATATAGGATGAAATTATCATTTTTCGAATGGTTTTGGTGGAAGGAATAAAATGAAGGAACTAGGGATGCATTGGGAGATGTAAAACATGTTGTTTTAAAATATGGTTACATATTAATTTTAAAATCACTGAATCCACAATACCCCTTCCCCGTATTTCTTAAATTAATATTTTCAATTCAAATTAATAACCAAAAAATGAAGTTGGAAAAAAACGTAGACGATACCTAATTCATTTGACACCACTCGTTTGATTCTCTCATCATCGGTGTGTCGTGGCTCAAAGGCCCCAAGCTTGGAATCCTATAGTACTTCCAAATGTAAACCATATATCTTGGATCATTGATATACAATTTAAATTGTTATCATGGGAAATTAAAGTGCATTAAAACATCTCTTTGATCACCTGAATAATGTCAGATCAATCAAGAAAAAAGGATCAATCCAACCTTGTTCTTCTTTTAAAATGTATCTATGAAATACTAATAGTAATATAGAGGATATATTCTATCTTTATATTCATTAAAATGGTGGATATTTCTATTAATTATGCTAAAATTATCTTTTATACATAGGTTATACTTTCCAAAACTACACTTCAGGCCTAGGAAAGTAATAACCATCATTTTATACATTTATTCATACTTATGAATTAATAAAATTTAAATAAATATCAGAAATGTTTTATCACTCACTTTAACACATTAACATGTTACTTGATAAAATATAAACCATTAACTTGGTTCATTGGATCCCCATGTAATTTAACTAACATTTAACGTGTTATATTATTTTGAAAAATTATATTTTCTCATATTCACTTTTATGATAAAAAACATGTGAATTACCGGAGAAATAAATTAAATCATCATTGTTATAAACGTTAATAGTACAATTGAATTTTTTTACTTGATATCATTCACAGTTGAATGTCCACTAGCCCCTATATGTAGGTCCCACTTAGTCTTAAAATCATATTCATTTGAATAGGTAGAACTAGTAGATACACTTATTTTGTGGCTCTCAACGTACTAATATTGATAGTAGTGATTCCAACCCAAAAACCAAGAGTGAAGTCTAGTAACCCAACATGGACCAATATGAGATAAGTATTATAATATCTTGGACTACCTTATGGGAACATGTTATCTATAAAATAATTTCTTTGTCTTGTGATATCTTATAATGTAGGATGAAATATTATGTCATAATAATTTTTATGAATTATATATTTCATGACCTTACTATATAGACATACCTTCATGTACCATGACCAAGGATTTAATTAATGTACTTCCATCCTAGTAAACTTGATCCCATGAGATATCCCTTTCTCAACTAGGAATCCAAAAAATCAATATTGATCATTCAATAAATTCCATACCACCAATTATTTACCAAAAACAAGATAACACACCATGACTTAAATGACATGGTTTTTTCCTTGCATAAAAGTACGAGGTCAAATGGTGAACAATGACAATGATCACAACTCCAGATACTAATACACATGTTTGTATTTAGAAATAACCAATTATACCTAAAACATGTGGTGTTCCTCTTGGAGAGTCAGTTCTCATGACCTCATGTACTCTAGATCACCATGTTTGAAATTCATGAGAAGTAGTCTCAATATTTATAACCCCCCAACACCTGATAGTCGTTAATCATATTTGTCTTATCAGTATGATGTATCTTAACCACATGAAATATGTTACAGATTACTGTCATCGTATCTTGAATCTCTCTTTGTAGCTGGTACGTTCTATAAAATATTGACACCACATGTAATTTATTTAAATTAACATTTAAATAATATAAAAAGAGGTATCAAAACTATTATGGTAAGAATAAACACATTTATATATCAAACTATATAAATTTAATGGTAATCAAAGTATATAAAAGAGTTGGGTATAGGAAACCCGCTCAAAAAAACAATGTGTGGTCCATTAGTATACAAACATAACAAAATATTAATAATATTTGTTATCATAACCTCATGGTTATAATTGTCTTGGGGAGGTAGAAGTAAAGAATTATTAAAAATGTTTGATGGAAATTATGACCCCTTAATTTGGTTGTCTTCTTTGGTAAACTCCTTAAGGCACCTTAGCCTTGTCTTTGGGGAAGGTAAAATCTTCTAATATATGGGGAGATGGTTGAAAGTTTCTAGGGTATAGTTTTTAGAACCCAAAGGAGATTTGATGGTGTGTTTTGGTGGAGGGTTTATGGTTCCTTTTATAATATAAGAGAATGGTATTTTTTCGACATGAAAATCATTAATATAAAGTGATATCATGTTTAACATGGAATGTGTATCCAAAGTGGATGATAATTGAGTATACTAAGGGGAAATTTGAGAAATCCTCAAACACACTTTTCATCACAATTTTTAAAAATTTATTTAATTCATTTACTATTTGATTTTTTATTTTTAAATTTTTTGTTTTTACTGAGGTAAACTTTTTTATCTAAGTGATTTTTTAATACCTCAAAGTAAAATGATTATTATTATATATTTTAAAAAAAATATTCCAAATATTTAATAAAATTTATCAAATACTATTTCTACATGTAAGGATAATAAATTTTTTTCATTAGCTCATTTGATGTGTAAAGATGTGTTTTTATTAAAAATTGTATTTTTCAGAATAATTTTTATGTCTAGGATATAATTATAAATTTTATTAATTCTATTAAGAGTAAAAAAATTAATATTTAAAAAATATTTAAATAACATTTGAATATTTAAAAAATAAAATTCTACTATGTGAAATTTGTGTTAAGGGGAGCAAATAAAAACCCATTTTTGTTAAAACATTGCATAATGTTTTAATTAATGTTAAGAGTGAGGTTTATATATAAAGATATTACTTGATAATAACAATTTATCTTTATAAAATATTTTTTTATTATATAAATGGAATCAAAAACATTCATGGAATGCATATTTAATAATGTCTTAAAGGTGACAGTATTATCAAAATCAGTGTTTTCACTCTATACCTAAAAATCCATTATATAAAAAAATCCCACAAATAATAATCTTAATATAATAATACCATGATCAATAGAAAAATGATTTTATTTGGTTGCAATTAAAATTATACCTTTATTATAAATATATTAATTCAAAATGTAGTTTCAAATATCTATTCCTTTAGTTTAAGAGATAAAAAATTCATCTTGAATAATTTAATTTTATTAATGATTGATGGTTTTTTGGTTTATTCCATTATTTAATATAATATATTTTACTCAAAAAAATACATAATGAGAGGAAATAATGAAAAATATATTGGGTTGTTATATTCTTCCCTTATTGAGAACTTTCTCCCCCAAATTTTATTTCATACCCTAAGGTGAATGAAAATAAGAGTAATTTTGTTTCCCGGTCTCACCAGGTTCCCACATTTCCTCTTCATTTGTATTATTTTTTCAATGTACTTTTACAATTTGAGTTTTCTTATTACATTGAGTTTTGTATTTTTAGTCCTATATCATCACCAATTGCTACTACTAAGAGATATCATCCTCCAACTGTACAACCAATGAATTTAGTACATGTGAGGGATGTATTATATTCTTTCTTAATATGGATATATTTAACACATTATGCACTTTGTATATATTTTTTGGGAGTAAAATTATATATGACACAACTCTTATGTGATAAAGAATCTCAAAGGGGCAGGTATATATTGGAATTAGTGTCCCCTTCTCCCAAAATCTCATGAATATCTTCAACAATGATATATGGAGGAACACTTTATCTCAAACCAAAAACTCTAGGTTTCATTGATAGTTATCATCAAATCTATTTCATTAAATCCTCACCTATTTGAAGGATTGTTAAATGGCATTGAAAATTTTTACCATTTATTTGAACTTTTATAGTCCTAACATCTTTAATTCACATAATTTATCCTTGTATAAAAGTGATCTATATATCTTTTCCTAAAGGGATTTATATAAGGTCATTTAGAATATTGAGTGAAAATAGTTGTTGTATGAAAACTAGACCAAAAGAATATGTTGGTCTTAGCCTCCCATTAAGTCCATAAAGAAAGATCCAAAAATATCATCCTGTGTTTGGATAAAATATTTATATTGGACATAATTCTAGGAATGAT
The DNA here is from genome assembly GCA_963277665.1 of Viscum album. Classification (NCBI taxonomy): domain Eukaryota; kingdom Viridiplantae; phylum Streptophyta; class Magnoliopsida; order Santalales; family Viscaceae; genus Viscum; species Viscum album. Next base: position 338,080,536 of record OY728144.1, read on the forward strand.
AGGCCATAATGAAGTTTAATTATAAGTTTAGAGCATTAAAAATAATCTTCCATAACATTAAGGTAAACCTCATATCTTAATCTGATATAATCGATAGTCATGTTCCATGTATTCAATCTAATTCTCTAATGTATAAATTTGAAAGGTGATTGAGTGAGATATCCTTTTGAATGGTAATGGTGTGATCCTTTTTTTAAGGTCCACCCAAAACCATATACCATTGTTCCATTTTTTGGTTTGGATGACTCGTGAAAAAATACATAGTGATTTTTTCCTATTTTTTTATAGGTATGCATAATGTTTGTGTCATCCCATTAGAATTTTTCCTCTCATACTTCACCTACTGAAACACTAAGAAAATTGATGTATATTTTTGAATTTCCTTCTTTATATTTTCCTACCAACAGTTTTCTCTGACATCTCTATGAATTTTCATTCTTCCATGTTGGATGTAGAATATCACGCTATGAAAATAATTTAGTAGCTCATTATTTATCTCTGGATATGATTGAACAAAAAATCATTTCCCAAATCTCATAACTCCTTCATCATCAATCATTAAATCATAGATGTTTCCCTCACTCATGGTATCCACCTTCTTATATATCTCTACATCACCCTGTTGATATTCCATAATCTTCTCAAGTAGTGATTGTTGAGAAAATATTTGTGAAATGTAGGATGATATTACTTTCTTCACAATTCCTGTGTCCATAATTTTCATGTTCTAGAAGAAAATATTCTTATAAATCTTCATAATAGATAAAGTTATAGGATCTTGTCTACATAGAGAATCTTCCACTTTATTTTCCTTTACTGGATTGTAGTGTACTTAGAAATCATTATCCTTTATTAAATCTAAATATAATTATTATCACATATTGATATCCTTATATCAAACTTATCTTCATATAGATAATTCCTCTATATGTTTAAAGAAATTATTACTGAATCCAACTTAATATCATCCATAGAATAGTATTTTACATGAACATTTGACTATATTGAGGCATAGGCTATCACATTGTCATTCTTCATGAGTACACAACCTAATCCCATTTTGATGCTACACATTAGATCACAAATCCTTCCCCACATGTGGGTATGATGAGTACTAGTATAGTGGTTATCTTATTCTTAATATCTTTAAAGAACTATTAAAGCTCATCTATACAATCATAATTCACTCCCTTATGAGTTAGATTGCTTAGTGGGTTTGAAAATCTTAAGAAGTTTCTCACAAATCACTGATAGTACCCCACTAATATAAGGAAATTATGGATCTCCCTAACATGTAATGGACTAGGAAAATCCTCAATCGCCGTAGTCTTCAAAGTTCCACATATATCCCCTTTCATGTGATACCATTCATTAACAATTATAATTTCTCCATATAAAAATCACATTTAGTGTACATTTTATATAAATTATCCCTCCTCAATGTTATCAACACAGCATCAAAATGCTCCTTATTTTCCTACTTGATTTTGGACTATATTAGAATATCATCAAAAAATTATTCCACATATTTTTCAAGGTAATATCTAATAAATCAATTCATTAATCCCAAGAAATTCATTGAAACATTCTTGATCAAAAATTTCATGAATATGGACTCATATTGTTCGTACCATATATGAAAGGCAGTCTTGGGAATATCCTCATTCACCTTCAACTAATGACATCTAGAATAAAGTTCACATTAGAGTAGTATTGAGCTCTTTGTAACTAATTGATAAATTCATCAATATATGGTAGAGGATACTTATTCTTTATAGTGATCATGTTGAGTCCATGATAATTGATATAGAGATGAATAATACCATCATTCTTTTTAATGAAGGAGGTTGATGCAACCCATGGTGAAGAAAATGGGATTATGAAACCAATGAAAATATGATATTGTAATTAATTTTTAAATTACACCAATTAAATGTGGTCCATTTTATGTGGAGTCTTGGATATAAATAGATATCTACGTATATGTTCAACTAAAAACTCAATCTCTCATTCAGGAGGAAGGCCATGAAATTATTCAAGGAATATTTTGATATAATTTCTTACAATGGGAATATCATAAAGCAATGTCCTTTCATTTGATTCAATATTTTTATATAGATTTTATTCCTTATAAGGTAATAATAACCATGATTTTGAAGAATATTCGAAATGTGATTCATCCTCCTTACACTTTTATAGAATCAGAGGGAAATTTATGATATAGAAGGTTATTTACTTATCCCAAAAGTTGATATAATCTCTATTTAGAGACAACCAATCCATTCCTATAATACTATTAAATTTAAATAAATTTATTATGATACGTTTTTTGGGATATTCATCCCACATATATCAATTGGGGAAGAGTTATGTACTTGAGATGCATCAATATATTAATTATAAAATTTTAATGATAACAAAACCATATTGTTTTGTTGTGGTGTTTGAATAGTTCTACTAAAATAGAATGATATAAAAGAGTGTTTAGAACTGTAATCAAATAGTTTTTTCTATTTTCATTATTGAATAACTAGTGTACCTATCATGACATCCATATCTTCAGATATATATATTTATCTCCCTAAAGAAGCTTCTTATTTTACTTTTAATGTTAATGATAAAATAAAAGGTGTATCATGAAATCCATGTGAATTTCACCTTATAAAATATGATATATCCATATTCCATTTTTTAGGGAAAGTAACACCCTCTATATTTTAAAATAGAGAGTGTGATGGAAATATTTATTGATAAATAACCTCTGGAATGCATCCCACCCTATATGTTTTATGTTTTCCATGGGATTTAAATTATTGATAAGTTTCCCCCACAGATTATATTCTCTCTAAATGTATTAAACTATTATTATAGCCTTATATTTCTTAGATCATTTATGTAATGATAATATCTTACAAATTAATATAATCTATTATTTAGTGATTTTAGGATCACTTGTTTGTAGTGTGTATTAGACTAAACTAAAACATTATTTCTTAGAGGTATTTCCATGCAAATATGGTTATTATTGATAACTTGAGTCATTTTTTATAGCACCACTATGAGATTCTCATCTCCTTATTATATCATATAGAACTGGTCACATTTCCCATTTGACATGTTAGTAAAAGGATTCCTCTTATGCCTATCCATTTTTGAAAATAAATGATTGTTAAGGATGGGAATATTATGATTAATAAATGTAAAAAAGGTGAAACATAAACTTATAGTAATTAACTCATACATAACGTGCATAACCTAACTTAACAATTGTTTTTCTTATATATATTTTATTTATGGTCATTTACTATTGTGTTTTATCAATTAATTATGATCTATAGAAAAAATTTATTTGTCCAAATCCATTATAATGGTTTATAAATAGAATATGAATTAACCAAATCATATCCCTTGGAAGTGTCTATCCATGTGTATAGTTAGTCCATTTTCCTTACAATCGATAACAACTGAGTTAATACCCAACACACCCTAATTAGGGTAATTACCCCTAGGTACAACTATGTCCGAACCAACATCCCTTTTCCAGTATCCTTATAGGGATACAATTTCAAGAAAAACCACCCAATCATTACTTCAATAAAATTTTAGGTTATTCTATTATACTTAGGATTATATCATATACTTATCCAAAGGGTATTCATAAAGTTTTTATCATCCTAATCTCAAAAAATAACTACACATTCCTTTGATACCAAATATAGCATCCTAATCCTTAAACACATATTATTTCATAATTATTAATATTAATTTCCTAAAAATACAAGTCGAATAATCTAAAGGTATTGTTTATTTAGAATATTAGACATAAAAATACATCACCTTAAATATAAGAAAATCATAGTTTTTTAATTTCTTCATATAGATCTCTTAACCCCCATTGATCTTATAAAACTACATAGGATATCTTAGGTAAAATATATAAAGAAAAAGATGAACTACAAATCCTAGTAAGTGTATAAATATAGAAATGGATCATAATAGAGATTCAAGATGTATAAATTGATATTATAAAGATAATTTTCATAATCATCAATAAATGGAATATGTAAAAGATTTAATAAGATATTAAACATGTGGAAACCCAATAAAACCTGATATCATAAATACAATTCATGGGTCACTCCCAAGACCATCATCATAAAGTGGAAAAATACCCATGGTAGATTAGGTTCACTCCCAAATCTTTTACAACAAATCTCAAGATATATGATGCTTTTCCATATTAATTTGTGGGATATATAATTTCAAGACCACCTATAAATTAAAATCTTATATATGTGTACCACATGAGGAAACTAAATTATATATAAATCATAATAATGATCAAACTCATGGGAAGGGAATGAGGTTCATAATTCTAATTCAAGGCATAATAGAAACATAATTTTAAAGTATTACCAAGATAAGAAGTAATTAAATCACTTGTACATTCAAATTGTTAAAATTAGTCATAGTAATTGAACATTGATTTATATAGAGATATTTCATGGGAATGATCATGGATATGCAATAATAAAAATGTACCATATGGATAATGATTCATGAAATAAGTAAAGGATGTTTTATTGAAATAAAATCCTTATTATTTACCATAAAACCATATTTCAACCAAATTGGTTCTATATAAAATATTTAGGGCTCTTATAATCTATTAATTATTTAAAAATATTTTATGTGAATGAAGCTCAACTTTAGATAAAAAAATAAGAACGTTCCCAAAACTCAAGTTTTCTAAAAAGTGGGGATTTCAAAGGGAAAAAAATCATATATAACCATAAAAACAAAAATTATATTTTACTAGGTATATAGTAGATATAAATTAGAATAATATTGTATAAAAGGGACAAAAATAAAGAAAACTTGTTACCAAAAAGTCACAAAGGAGGTACAAAATATCTCGAACCTCACTTCCAAAAGCGCTATGCACTTGCACTCAACTTAATAAATAATAAAATTTATGTTTATAAAATTATTTAATAATAAAAATTTTAATATATAATTTATTTTTTAAGGTATATTTATCATAATGTTTTAGTAATTTATTACATCAATTGAACTTTTTTCAGTTGCATGAAATTCTTGAGTCAATTTCTTAGAAACTATTGTGGTATATTGACCAAGTGAAAAGTGATATAAAATAGTTTAATACTCTCCAAAATTTTATATTAATCTTTCCTCTATTATTCCATTATCATATAATTTAGACATGTAAATATCTTTTCCATGAATGGACTAAAATTATAAAAGGTACTTTGATATGTTCTTTTAAGCGGATAAATTTACTATAACAAAATATTGTATATATCACTCATGGAATGTCTAATATTATCATTACATAATTTTAATGGTTTATTAAGTAGACTTTTTATACATTAAATACATGTTTTATTCCACTCAGGGCGTTTGAGATGGAAAAATAATGAGAAACATCATCACTTGGAGGTTATAGTCCACACGCATGCATGAGAAGTTTTTCATTTTTGGAATCTTTTTGGAAGAAGGTATAAAACTGATGAACCATTATTATAAAAAGAAAAAAAATTAAAAATTTTTTATCATAATATCATGGATAGAATATTTTGGTTGTGTTATAATTATAAAATAACTAATAAACTGTGGTGTAAAATATTAGCTCTCTCTTAGGATATTCTTATTTGGTCACCAACTCAAGGAACCATATCTTATACATTTGGAGAGATAAATTATTATAGTATATAGGGGGAGGGTTGAGGAGTGAATATGGTAGATTTTGGGTTGATCCTAATGGGATTTATATGTATGGATAGGTAGAGGGATGGTGGTTCTGATTATAATTGAAGAGAAGGTTATTTTGGCACATATTACTCTTTAATATAAATATATCACATGTTTCACATGGAATGTGAAGCCAAAGTAGATAATAATATATTTTGGTAATGAAATATTATGATAAATCCTCAAAAAAAACTTTTATAAACAAGTTTTAATAATTTTTTTAGTCAATTTCTATTAGATTTGAACTTCTATTATTTTTGGTTTATACAGAGGTAATTAATTATTACCTATGGAATTTGTTTTTAATGTATAAAAATAAAATCATAATTATTAAATAATTTGTTCCTGGTTATTATAAATAAATGAAATTAAAATCAATGGAATAAAATTTCTTTGGTTTAGGAAATCAATTTTAACATTAGTGCATGTAAAGTGCAAAACCCTATTTGTATAAAAAGTGTATTCATGGACATAAATTTATGTTTACAATAAAATTATCAATGTTATTAATTATATCAAAATTAAAATTTTATTATTATTCAAATAATATTTAATTAACATTAAATTATTTTAAAAACCTAATTCTATAGTGTGAAAATTTAATTTAGAGGGATACACAAACAATAGTTTTCATTTAAAAATTGCCTAAATTTTTTAAAATGATAACTGTGGGATTTATATAACAACCTAGTATTTTAAAATACATAATTTATTTTCAAATAAATTTCTATGTAGTAAAAAGTGTTTTAAAAACTATAATAGAATTATTGTATAATAATTCCATTAAAGTGAAAGATTTCTCAAAATTGGTATGTTTCTCTATTCACTTAAAAATCAGTTACTTAAGAAAAATCCCAAAAATAAATCTTATGATAATATTTCCATGATAAAAAAAATGATGTTATATCTTTCAAAATAAAATTCTAAATATATTATAAATATTTAAAATAAAAATTTATTTACTAATGTATATTCATGTTAGTTTAATAGTTATAAAGGTCATCTTAAATAATTTAATTTTATTAATGTTTCATGGTTTTTGGTTTTGTTTATTATTTCATGTAACATATGATACTCAACATAATACTTATTAATGTGAAATAATCACTAATATCTTGGGTTGTTTAAGATCATGCTGCATGGTTTCTATATTACCAACATCCTGATGAGTCTTGTGTTGTTTTTCCTTCTCTTCCACAATAGGATCAAAAAATCTAAAGGATCAACTTTGGAAACTAAGATACACACATCATGTACTATGATAAAAAAACTAAAGGGAGTGAAAATAATTAGTCATATTTTATAATCTATAATTACCATTAAAATCATTCCCACTCAAATTAATGGAGGGAACCTTTTCGAAATCCTTAGATCATTCCAGATCAAACTTCCCGTATTGTACAGTTGTAATAACCTGGTTCTTCCTTTGAGGTATAAGTTTCTTTTTCTTTCAATTTTGAGTTGTTTTTTAGAAAACTAGAAAAAATGGCCAGTTATGTAAATTTTAGGGTTACACACCATGTACTCTTAGTTACATGCCATATACCCTTGGCCATGTGTGAAGGCCATACATGGGGTGTGAGAATGTTGGATGGGAAGAGAGACTTTACCATGTACACGTCGTGTACTCCTAAGTAGATGTCATGTACCCTTGGCCGTGTGTGGATGCCACACATGGCGTGTGGGCATGTTGGACATGTAGAAATGTTAAACCAAGTACACGTCGTATACTCCGTGTACTCATTGTGTAGTCTAGCCAAATGTTAGGGATATACATGGAATGAGGGGAAGTTGGTGAGGAATAGAAGAAAAACCAACTACACGTCGCGTACTGCCAAGTACACGTCCTGTAGTCATGTCACCAATATATGGAAAGTATGTCAGTGGAAAGTGGCTTTTAAATGAATAGTTAAACAAGATACATGGAATGTAGTTATAAGTACATGCCATGTATTTTTATTTTTTCACATAAAATAGGTAGTAGCCTCATTTTGTGTTTCTGGATAAAACCTCTAAACCCCAATCAACCGGACCTTCAAACCCTTCTCAATTCTTCATTCGATCCCTGATTCATTCATTGTTAGATGCATTGGAACCCCCTCAGTAAGGCCTTGATCCCTATTGAGTCATTAGTATTGATTTAGGTTCTAAACGATGTTATTTTGGTTTGAGAGTTTTTGATTATTTTATAGATATACCTTGATTTAGATTGAATTAGAGGCTATTACCAATGGAGGATCATCATACGTGTATGAGGTAAGTGGTGCATACGTCATTTCATGTCTTTGTGGATTTTTGGTGGCACATCCATTGGTGCGTATTTGGGAATTTTCCGAGAGACCCTATTATGGCTATTATTTAATATTGAATTAATTGTTAGACCCTTAGGATTACATTGGGTATTCCTTTACCTTTTTCTTGAGTAGAGTCGGGTAAGGGGTCGTTGCTCAAATGGGGCATTTTGACTGGGTATTCCAAAATGGATTTAAAATTATTTGTTAAGATTAAACTACTGAGTTTAGATGATTTAATCATGATTAAATGTATCAGATGATTCCAAGACCTCGGTGCTGGTATGGGACAACGCATGGCTAGTGCAATTCAAATGTTTAGTTTTTTTCAGTTTTAAAGTTTTTATTTGATTATATATGTAATTTTTGAATTTCATATGCTAGAACCTTTGGGTTGTGTTAGGTATGGACTAGATATTTCTTAAGTGATTTTTATCATAGTTTGGGCTTGGCCCAGATTAGTTTGGCTGGTTTTGACCATGAGATTGTGTGTCATGGATGTCGGGATTGAGGCAGTGCAACTATCGGGTTGGGCATGGACCGAGTTAATTGGATGGAAAGGCCATCAAATACTGAGTGACATGGTTTCAGTGGAATGAGGTGCTAGAGATGTTGTGACTTGAGTACTATTTTTTTGATTACCTTTCACCCGTGATTTGAGTAGTGTTCACACAGAGAAACTTTCTGATGAGGTGGTTTTGACCACTCGTGTATATAGAGGCCCCCGATAGTTGCGTTTAGGTACTACTGATTTGGGGGTGCTTGTCGTAGTAAGCCACATGGAAGGTGAAGACCCTTCAAAAGATTGATATGAGGCTCTCAGGTTGGGGGCTAAGGCTCATCGTGATTGAGGCTGTTGGCTGGGACACATTATTTAAGGGAAGTTATAAATGTCCCTTCGGTTACATTATTTGAGGGAAGACATCGTTGTCCCTCTGGTTTCTTTATTTGAGGGTAGAAATCATTTTTCCTATGGTTACTTATTTGAAGAAAGTCATAGCTATTCCTCTGAGTTACTTTTTTTTGGGCATTCCGTCAGGATTTCGGTACCTTGAGACACGAGGTGTCAAGATGCACAACGTGCTGGGTTATGTGATTAAGTAGGAACCCGAGGGTTTACCTTGGATTTGTGAAGATAGTGGTACTAGGTCCATGGTCCAAGAACTCTTTTTACATCATATATTTCATCATTGGCCAAATTAGGTGACACTCTATGGTGGTCGTTGAGCACTAGTGGATGTTGTATTTATTTATTGAATTTCACTGCTTACATTGCATAGATATTCATGCCTTCCTAAACTCTTATACTAGTTATGAAACATCTAGATGTTATCCTACTGAGATTTGTCTCACACCCTACATGGGCCCTTTAGGACACGTTTAGACTTCATGTATTTACGTTTAGTTAATGGATCATTCTCAGGGGATGTATCCTAATACAATTTGGCATGGAGAATGGTATGGACCTTGAGGTTATACCTAGAAAGAGTTTACTTTTCTTAGTTTCCATTTCCTATATCAGCATGATTACTTGTTTTTAAGTTACTATTAGTTATCCATTGGCACCTTTTCATATAGACATTTATTCCATGTATTTTCAATAGTATTTTCAAGTGGTTTTTAGCATGTTGGTATGTTAATTTTCCACTGCAGTTATATTTATTTTTATTTGTCTATTTAGTGATATTGAATGTGGTTCCACTCTGCGAGTTTGGTTCGAGTCTGATGTGTCATCTATTTCAGCTAAATGTTTATTTATTATGCTCGGACCAGTACCATTATTTTCCTCCGAGAGGGTATATCCTCCCCACTATACCTATTTCACCCCCGCTATTAGTTGGCAGCCTTTGGCGTTTGGGGAGGTGCGCCTAAGGTAGTAAAACCATGCCCATTTAGAACAGTTTGGGTGGATTTTTGGGTCGATATGTTACAACAGTTCTAGATCCATGACCAATTAGGCTATAAATCACATCAGAACCACCTTTTATATTGGTATGAGAGCCATATGAACCTAAAAATCATGCATCATTTCCTTATCGAGGGCCATCAAAATTATGATATTTCCCAGAACCAAGTGTATAAAACTACTACTAAAGAATCCCTTCTTTATAGGACTAAGAATTTTAGTGTTGTGAAGCTCTAATATCCAATGTTCCCATCCCTTTATTATATGTTTCACATTGATTCACATTAACATTCACTAAACCAGTATTATTTCTATGGATATATCCCCCTTTCTTTTTCTTACAAATATATGCATCATGACCCTTGAAGGAACATGTAGAGAACATGTGATGCATTAAACAATTTTTCTTTCCAATTTACAATATTTTGGTAACCATAGTAATAGAAAGGTTATCTATCATAGGTAATAGAAAAATACAGATCATTTTCTAGGGTTGAGAGTACAACCATATCAATCGTGGTGGGTCTAGGGTCAAACTTGATAAGAATTTTGGCATGGTATTTAAAATGAACATCTTCAGTGACCATATCAATCTTGTTAAGAACACCAATTACAATAAAAATGGCATACTAGATTATTTGGTTCCCTATAATCTAGTTCATACCAACAATATGAACCAACACTTAAGATATATAATTTTTGGTATCAAGCGGATTGAATTTATTGTCCTAATCTTGTACACATAATGTACCATGTTTTAAAGAGACCAACCCATTCCCCCATTCCTTTCTCTTTAATTCATTATAAGTGAGAAGAAAAATACTAATATCATAAAAAATATGAATTTATATCTAGTATTTAAATCCATAAACCTATTAATGGAGTCACCAAAAAGCATAAACTTCATGAACCTTAATCCAAAATGAAAAAGTGTGTGAGAAATAATCAAGAACATACCAAGTTTAAGAATATAAATAATTTCTTCCCGGTTGACCAAAACAGTAGTATTGATTCCCTACCTTGAATATTTGATGGTAACCCCTGTCATTGATGGAGATAAAATTCCAACGGTTATTGGATTAAACATTAAAAAATTTACCAAAATAATAAAAATCCACTAACTTCCATGTCTACAATTATCCAACTCTTATAAGGGTACATGATATATCCCCATAAACCAAAAACTTGATATCTTGGTTCTAAGGGAATTCTATTGAAGGGAAAAACCCAAAATCCTCCTTGTTTTTTTCTAGATCATGATGGTGGAACAATCCCTCGGATCCCCATCCCCCCAATAAATGAATAAAATATTTATTTAATATTCATATAACCAAATAAATATATGTTTTTTCCTTGTAAATAAACCATAATAAATACTATATAATCATGTAATTAATAATTTCCATACAAAAATATATATAATTAATATTCAACTCAATATTCTCTAAAATAAATAGTTACTGAATATATTGGATCAAGAAAACATGAAATTTTTTTAAACCACATATGAGAATAATATTTATATTATATGTTAGATTAATATATATTTTAACTGATATTCTAAATTACCCATAGTGTGTGACCCTCTAATATTATTTATATGTGTAATTAAGTCAAACAAGTCTAAATTATAAGGTTTTCATCAAGAAACACACCAAAGCACCTATAGAGAAATAATTTAAATTTTTAAATGATTATACCTCTTATAAATGATAACTATGTAATATAATAACATTGTTATGATATCTCACTGAGAAGGTTTCACACATGTGTCATCGTCATATATACTCAATATGTCCTTATTTTGATTTTTCTATAATTGAATATGTCGATATAAAATCCATGTCTATGGACTTGATTAGAGGATTTTACTTCCATTAAATTAATTAGATATCAACTTTCCTTAAATAGGAAGGAAAAAATCCTTTATTGACATATTCATTAATTCATACCATTTTTGGTGCACCCAACATATCTTTCTTACTAGTGTAAATATGTTGTCATAGTTTTTATTAATATTTCAAAGTAAACAAGTCATGGTATAGATTAATAATAATATCATGACATGTGATCATTAAACATGTCATTAAATAAAAATGTATAATGACATATAAACTTATAGAATTTCAATGAGTGAGTCTATTATCTTAAACTCCCATATTCATATTACCAAGGGTGTCCACTATGAGAATGTGTCTCATTTCCTTTGTGTCTCTACCATTGTTATGATCCAAAAAAAAATTAAATGTTATTCCATTATGAATTTATTAATTCAATATTGAGTAATATTATTATAGAAAACATAGGCATTTCTTTTTTTATATTGGACCAATTATAAAATATTACGTTTCGAATTTAAAATACTGTTAGGAATCATAACTATTGATAATATAGACTTTTTATAGTGACTGATATGATTATAATATATAACGGGGATTTCAAAAATCCAATTTACACAGATGAAAGAAGTGATGGACTCACCCAGTATGATCATACCCTATGAATCCCATTTATTAGATCTCCTGAGGGAGGTTTCATCACTAGAATTTTCACTTGACCAATCCCATGATGAGATACAATAATTGAAACATGAGAGAAACCATTTATAAGGGGCATTAAAGTGTATTTATATCATGAACCAAACCCTATTCGTCGAACATCCCCAAGAGAGTGTCATAATCACACACATTGACCTTATGTTGTACCCTGGTGTAATAGGGGGTTATATATATATACCATAGTAATATGATTTTTTATAATTTATTTTTAATAAAATAATTATTATATTTATCTTCTTTTATCATTATTTTATCAACGATTATATAATGAGTTTGATAAAAATTAGATTTTAACACTAAGAAATTAAAATTTGATATTAGGGAAATATATTGTTTCAAATAAGACACACTTTTGATAAAATCAATAATTTTTTAAGTAAAATTTATTTTAATTAAATATTATAATTACATAATAATTATTTAAATATTAATAGTCAAATAATTTATTAAATTCCTATGTAATTTTTATAATGTTTGGAAAGTATCTAATATCATAAAAGATATCATTTTTCAGTAAATAAAGAGTCTTGTTTAAAATATAATGTCCTAATATTTATAAAATTATTTTAATAAAATAAATATTATATTTTAAATCATCTCATCCAAATTATCCAATTCTTAATTTTTCATAATTTTCAGAGAAAGTCAAATTTTTTGGAGAAAATTAATGAGTGTATAAATATACAGTTTGTATTATAACTTCATAATAGAACACAAGTGAAGTAGTAGATTACATTAAAGTAGTAAACAACCATATATATATTAATCATTTAAAATATTGTGTTTTTTGAATTTTTTGGACTAATTTTATAAACAATTAATGAATCCTCCAAAACTTATACTACAATTTAATGTTTTTAAATAAATTTTTTATAGATGTGACTGACTTCCACAAAAATAAGTGTAAATTTATGGATTTAATTTCATGGCCTTATAAAATATTTAAAATCACTACTACTTATAAGAAAACATGGTAAAATCCATGGCATGTTTTTTGGTTTTTATTATTTAATCATATCATGTACATAACCTATGTTTAGAAATTAATATATAATTGCCCATATTTTTCTAAAAATATTCATACATCATCCCACTCCACATCACTAAAAAAACATTTAACATTTATCTAATCTACCTATACCTTTTAAAATCAATCCCAAGGTGTCCCCAAGCTCTTAATAATCACTTCCCTAGATTTTAGAAGTTCCCTATCAAGGTTAGAAATGTTGTACTCTTATTTTTATGTCAAGTACGTTATTTGTACTAAACAATTTTGATATCAAATTTTCCATTTTTGTAATGTGTTTTTACACATACATCTCGTATGATTCTAATATAATAATTGATTAACCTTAACTCTAATTCACCACTTCCCTAAAACTTTATGTACATCTGTTATGCTATCAAAATTATCCTAAAATTTTTCAAGACAAATATTTATGTTGTGAATACTCATCCCCATTTTCATTCAAGGTTATTCCCTAAGCTTTACATATCCTCTACTGTTTGGGGAATTCCATATATGTAATCGAAACTCTTTAATCACAAGTTTAAATGTTATGAAATTTTTTCTTATGTTGTATAATCCATGTGGAACATAAATGAAAGTATATGACATGAATGTAATGGGTGGGCCCAAAATTATATACGTCATCTGATGTATTGTGTAATGTTTTTATCTTATGATATTCCATGTAAGATTAATGAGAATTTATCCAAATAATAATATGTTATGATGCCTTTTTGTTTATCCTTAACTTATTCTTATTAGTTCATTTTTTTATTGTTTCACATTCATATATTACTTCGATGTTATCCTCTTATATCATGCTTTGATATTCATGTTTATTATTTTCACCCATTTCATGTCACCTTTAAATATCTTGAGCAACATGGATTACTTTCACAGTGTTATGATTTTATTATTCTGTTGCATGGATTTATAGCTCATCAATTGGTTATTTACGTCCTCAGGTTATCTCGTTGAGTTTTAGAAGACCAATGGATATTAAGGGAATACTGTGAAATTTGTAAATAATGTCTTTATATCTTTATTTCATGTTATTATGTTATGTATCTAATTTCCCAAGGACACAAGGAGTCTATATAAATCAATATTGTATTATGTGTTCCCTTTTGTAACAAATTATGAAATAATAGGTCTTAATGATATGGGATTCTATGGTTCGTATCAGAGGAATTTATACTTATTTATGGGAATTATGATTAGAAAACCTTAGTGTAATACTTATGACTGAGACTAATCAGAGGAAAAATCCCAAAATTTAGGAAAATTTTAGAGTAAGTTGTTTCTAGGAAACCGAATATCTGTCTAAATACTACAAGTATATATGAATACAAAACAATTATTCCTAGGGTTAATAACCTTGAAAAGGGTGCATTGGGATTTGACTAGATCATCACCTAGTGCATGGTAAAAAGGTCATATTATACACCTTCTTTGATACTCTTGGGGGATATGGTTTTGTAAATTAACACATTCCTTATTAACCATTATTAAATGTACAAAAATTCCAATAATATTTATTATTCGTAAATAGAACATGGATAACTTTTATTATACCTATAAATTAATAGGTTAATGAATATATGTAATTTCTGAGTTATACCTTCATTTTTCATAGTTTCCCTTATATTTTTTTAGTTGTTTTTAAATTATCATCCCTAATTTTACAATTATTTTTGTCAATGGATTGGAATAGGACTAATTGAGTCAACATCCAATGTGAAGATCAATGTAGTGGTTTCCCAAATGAGAAGCCCATCCTTATGGGAGAAGAGTTGAGAACTTCATTAAAATAATATCTCTATTAAATCTAGTTCTGAACAAAAACATGAATCATGCGGAAAAACCATCCACCTAAGAATGTGTAAGTTTAAATTAATATGTTTATATGACAAAGACCTATAACATTCAATGGATTTTCTAATCAATTAATCACAGAACAATATACCAACTCCATTGAAAAGATCTTATATATCCATTAATGCACTCATCAATAGAAGGTTGTGTTGGATGTCTATCATATAGATGTAGAAGTTTAGGAATGGTATACATTGATAAAAAATATGAATCCAGGTGAAGATATTAATGTGATGGATTTGAAATAATTCTAGAAACTACTTTTCAATAAACATTTTTTTCAAACTATGTGACTTCAAATAGAGAGGGATTTATGTGGTTCCATGTAAAAGGATGATCAATCTATCATGTCATATGAGTATAAATTCTGAAGTTCTACATTATATGACTTCAACATTGTCATTTCACCCAAAAGTAATGTTTACCTATTCTTTGGTGGGCTAATTCTGAGTCGATGAAATTCTTGGGGGATTCGAAACATTGATATTTATGAGGAAATTTTCAAATGTACCCTCAATTTCGAAATGGAGATCAGGTCTAACGGGTTTAGAGATTGGGAGAGGAGAATGAATTTTAATTCCAGTGGGGTAATAGAGAAATATCATGGGGGAAGACATTTCAACATCCCAATTGATAAATTGTGGGATGAATCATCCAATAAATTTCCTAAAATGTAAAAGGAAATTCTTTAAGTGTGGTAAAGAAGGTAATATAGCTAGTAAAAACTGATGGGAGAAACCCAAAAATGTGAAGAAAGAAAATAATGATCCATTCAACCCAAATATATTTGTCCATTATTTCAATTTCATTGAATAAAGACTCTATATTAAACAATGCACTAAGCCAAGGGTTGTTGATGATAACAGGCACCAACAACCTCTAATTCCTTAAGAGAACAAGTGAGCTTATGCCATCACAAATGTTGAGGTGGATCCTGATAGAAATGTGGTGATATGTATTGAAGTTATTCCTTTAACAATAGTTAATGTACTAATTGATTGTGATTCTTCATATTCTTTCCAAAAGTTTAGTATAAATATTTCAATATCTCCTTAAAACATCGAATTGGGGATATCTGCAAAAATTACAAATAGGAAAATTGTCTTTTATTAAATATATAACTTCTCCACTATCTATAATTGTGGTATAAACTTTCCAAATAAACTTTTAATACTCCCTTTATTGTAATTTTATGAGATTCTATGAATGTGTTGGTTTTTTAATATAGTACCAACATAAATTTCAAATATAATTAAATCACCCCTATATTGAGAATCACCCTTTGATCCTATAGATGTGCAAGGAGGAGGATGAGTTCCCTTTGGTATCATAATCCCAATAATGGATATAATTTCCTTATGAGAAATATTATCTAATAAAAATGATTGAAACTATGGGAAAGGACATCCTTGATGACATTCCCTTGGAAAAGGATTATTATGATGTGTTTATTGATAAATTTCTTGTTATTCCTCTATACTGTGAGGTTGGGTACTCAATAAAGATTATACCATATGTTTTTTTCAATATCCATTACTCCTTATATAATAGCCACTATTGAACTTTAAGAGCTAAAAAAGAAACTACATGGAAAATAGGGAAATGGTTTATATGCCCATGTTCTTTACCATGGGGTACAGTGGTCCTCTTGATCAAGAATGAGGATATATCGATGTGCCTCTATAATAATTATTGTGATATAAAAAATTTCATGATAAAAAAATTATCCTCCTCTATTGAATTATGGACTCTTTGATCTTCTATATAGAGAACAATATATTTATAAGGCAGATCCATAGTCAATATATTATCAAGTAATGGTGAAGAAGGATGATATCCCCCAAACTACTTTTCATACATGGTACTGTAACTATGAGTTTATAGTGATTCCCTTTGGACTCACTAATTCTATACTTATCTTCATGGACATATTGAATAAAAAATTTAAAGACTACCTTTAAAAATTTATGATAGTATTTATAGATGATATTATTATCTACTATAAAATAAAATAGGAACAAGAGGACCATTTGAAAGTTGAATTAAAGACCTTGTAAAAGAAAAATTTTTATGTGATGTATATTAAATGATTGTTATATATTGGGAAAGTAACATTCCTTGGGTATGTTATCTCTAGAAAAGGGGTAAATTTGTATCCTTAAACAGTAATTTATGGATGGACTAGACCAACATCTATGATGGATATCCATAGTTTTTATATATTATCTGGGTACTACAATCGATTTGTGAGAAACTTCTCAGGATTGAAAATCCCACTAACCCAGATGACTAATAAGTGGTTGAAGTTTTTCTATAATAAGAAATGTGATTAAATCTTTAAAGATTCAAAGAAGTGTCTAATCACAACACAGTGCTCTCATTACCCACAAGTGGGTACGTATTTGAGATCTACAGTGATTCACCCAAAAAGTGGTTGGGTTGTGTACTCATACATGATGAAATATTCATATCCTATTTATCCCACCAATTAAATATCTATGTGTAGAACTACCCATTTCATGATTAGGAATTGGCTATAGCGATCATAACATTGATGATTTGGAAAAATTATCTCTATGATTATAAGTGAGACATATATACCAATCATAAAAGCATAAAATATATATTCACAAAACAAATCTCTCAATATGTGGACATAAATGTGGTTAGTGATGAATATTGGTTATGATTATTTAATCTATTGTTATCCGGGGGAGGAGAAAAGTGGAAGATTCTATTTTTAGAAAGAAGAATAAAACCCTATCTATGATGAGGATTTAAAGGGTTCCAATATACTTAGACATGAAAAGGATAGACATAGGAATCATAAAAGGAACTTCATATTACTTTTTTCAATTAACTTCACAACCATCCATTATGGACAAGATCAAGGAGGACCAAAAATATAACAGGGTTCTACAAAAATAGGTAAAAAATATTCCAGAGTATATATTTTATAAATATAGAATCATAAGGTCCAGAACTCGGATATGTTTCCAATAAAACCCAAAGATAATGTGAAAATTTCATGATGATTTTAATAGTGCATCCTTATCTAGTCATATGAGAAGCACTGAGCTGTATGAAGATGTGATGTAAAAAAATTTGGTGGGACAGAATGAAGAGGGACATTGAATGTTCTTATCTGGAATATTTGTATGCTAAAATGTTAATGATGAATAACTGATGTATAAATCTATAAAGCAACCTCTACCCATACTAGTATGGAAATGGGAAAACATAACTATGAACATCTTCATAGGACTACCCATGACATCTAAAGGAAATAATGCCATTAGGGTGGTAGTTGTTCACCTTAAAATTTCAGTGTATTTCATTGTTATCAAGAAAAATGTATCTCTTTATGAACTATCTATGATATACATAAAGAAAATTGTAAGAATACATGTAGTGCCGCTCTCCATTGTATTTGATTTATATATGAGGTTATGCTCGAGGTTCTATAGAATCCAATAGTAACAATTGGATATGGATATGAGTTTTCATAATGATTATCACCCTTAAATGGAAGGCTAGTATCATAGAACCATCCAAAATCTAAAGGATATGCTAAGATCATGTACAACAGTTTTCCAAGTATTTTTGGGATCATCTCCTTCCCCTAAAGAAGTTCTCATATGAAAATAGTTTCCATTTTATCATTTTCTAGGGTTGAGAGTACAACCATATCAATCGTGGTGGGTCTAGGGTCAAACTTGATAAGAATTTTGGCATGGTATTTAAAATGAACATCTTCAGTGACCATATCAATCTTGTTAAGAACACCAATTACAATAAAAATGGCATACTAGATTATTTGGATCCCTATAATCTAGTTCATACCAACAATATGAACCAACACTTAAGATATATAATTTTTGGTATCGAGCGGATTGAATTTATTGTCCTAATCTTGTACACATAATGTACCATGTTTTAAGGAGACCAACCCATTCCCCCATTCCTTTCTCTTTAATTCATTATAAGTGAGAAGAAAATACTAATAACATAAAAAAGTTGAATTTATATCTAGTATTTAAATCCATAAACCTATTAATGGAGTCACCAAAAAACATAATCTTCATGAACTTTAATCCAAAATGAAAAAGTGTGTGAGAAATAATCAGGAACATACCAAGTTTAAGAATATAAATAATTTCTTCCCTGTTGACCAAAACATTAGTATTGATTCCCTACCTTGAATATTTGATGGTAACCCATGTCATTGATGGAGATAAAATTCCAACGGTTATTGGATTAAATATTAAAAAATTTACCAAAATAATAAAAATCCACTACCTTCTATGTCTACAATTATCCAACTCTTATAAGGGTACATGATATATCCCCATAAACCAAAAACTTGATATCTTGGTTCTAAGGGAATTCTATTGAAGAGAAAAACCCAAAATCCTCCTTGTTTTTTTCTAGATCGTGATGGTGGAACAATCCCTCGGATCCCCTTCCCCTAAAAAAATGAATAAAATATTTATTTAATATTCATATAACCAAATAAATAAATGTTTTTTCCTTGTAAATAAACCATAATAAATACTATATAATCATGAAATTAATAATTTCCATACAAAAATATATATATTTAATATTCAACTCAGTATTCTCTAAAATAAATAGTTACTGAATATATTGGATGAAGA
Organism: Viscum album; assembly: GCA_963277665.1. Classification (NCBI taxonomy): domain Eukaryota; kingdom Viridiplantae; phylum Streptophyta; class Magnoliopsida; order Santalales; family Viscaceae; genus Viscum; species Viscum album. The sequence goes on from OY728144.1 coordinate 338,100,605, forward strand.
AAACATGAAAAATTTTTAAACCACATATGAGAATAATATTTATATTATATGTTAGATTTATATATAATTTAACTGATATTATAAATTACCCTTAGTGTGTGACCCTCTAAGATTATTTATATGTGTAATTAAGTCAAACAAGTATAAATTATAAGGTTTTCATCAAGAAACACACCAAACCACCTATAGAGAAATAATTTAAATTTTTAAATGATTATACCTCTTATAAATGCTAACTATGTAATATAATATCATTGTTATGATATCTCACTGAGCAGGTTTCACACATGTCTCATCATCATATATACTCAATATGTCCTTATTTTGATTTTTCCATAATTGAATATGTTGATATAAAATCCATGTCCATGTACTTGATTAGAGGATTTTACTTCCATTAAATTAATTAGATATCAACTTTCCTTAAATAGGAAGGAAAAAATTCTTTATTGGAATATTCATTAATTCATACCATTTTTGGTGCACCCAACATATCTTTCTTACTAGTGAAAATATGTTGTCATAGTTTTTATTAATATTTCAAAGTAAACAAGTCATGGTATAGATTAATAATAACATCATGACAAGTGATCATTAAACATGTCATTAAATAAAAATGTATAATGACATATAAACTTATAGAATTTCAACGAGTGAGTCTATTATCTTAAACTCCCATCTTCTTATTACCAAGGGTGTCCACTATGAGAATGTGTCTCATTTCCATTGTGTCTCCACCATTGTTATGATCCAAAAAAAATTAAATGTTATTCCGTTATGAATTTATAAATTCAATATTGAGTAATATTATTATAGAAAACATAGGAATTTCTTTTGTTATGTTGGACCAATTATAAAATATTACTTTTCGAATTTAAAATATTGTTAGTCATCATAACTATTGATAATATAGACTTTTTATAGTGACTGATATGATTATAATATATTATGGGGTTTTCAAAAATCCAATTTACACAGATGAAAGAAGTGATGGACTCACCAAGTATGATCATACCCTATGAATCCCATTTATTAGATCTCCTGAGGGAGGTTTCATCACTAGAATTTTCACTTGACCAATCCCATGATGAGATACAATAATTGAAACATGATAGAAACCATTTATGATGGGCATTAAAGTGTATTTATATCATGAACCAAACCCTATTCGTCGAACATCCCCAAGAAAGTGTCATAATCACACACATTGACCTTATGTTGTACCCTGGTGTAATAGGGGGTTATATATCTATACCATAGTAATATGATTTTTTATAATTTATTTTTAATAAAATAATTATTATATTTATCTTCTTTTATCATTATTTTATCAATGATTATATAATTAGTTTGATAAAAATTAAATTTTAACACGAAGAAATTAAAAATTGATATTAGGGAAATATATTGTTTCAAATAAGACACACTTTTGATAAAATCAATAATTTTTGAAGTAAAATTTATTTTAATTAAATATTATAGTTACATAATAATTATTTAAATATTAACAGTCAAATAATTTATTAAAGTCCTATTTAATTTTTATAATGTTTTGAAAGTATCTAATATCATAAAAGATATCATTTTTCAGTAAATAAAGAGTCTTATTTAAAATATAATGTCCTAATATTTATAAAATTATTTTAATAAAATAAATATTATATTTTAAATCATCACATCCAAATTATCCAATTCTTAATTTTTCATAATTTTCAAAGAAAGTCAAATTTTTGGGAGAAAATTGATGACTGTATAAATATACAGTTTGTATTATAACTTCACAATAGAACACAAGTGAAGTAGTAGATTACATTACAGTAGTAAACAACCAGATATATATTAATCATTTAAAATATTGTGTTTTTGAATTTTTTGGACTAATTTTATAAACAATTAATGAATCCTCCAAAACTTATACTACAATATAATGTTTTTAAATAAATTTTTTATAGATGTAACTGACTTCCACAAAAATAAGTGTAAATTTATGGATTTAATTTCATGGCCTTATAAAATATTTAAAATCACTACTACTTATAAGAAAACATGGGAAAATCCATGGCATGTTTTTTGGTTTTTATTATTTAATCATATCATGTACATAACCTATGTTTAGAAATTAATATATAAGTCCCCCCTATTTTTCTAAAAATTTCCATACATCATCCCACTCCATATCACTAAAAAACATTTAACATTTATCTAGTCTACCTATACCATTTGAAATCACTCCCAAGGTGTCCCCAAGCTCTTAATAATCTCTTCCCTGGATTTTAGAAGTTCCCTATCAATGTTAGAAATGGTGTACTCTTATTTTTATGTCAAGTACATTATTTGTACTAAACAATTTTGATATCAAATTTTCCATTTTTGTAATGTGTTTTTACACATACATCTCGTATGATTCTAATATAATAATTGATTAACCTTAACTCTAATTAACCACTTCCCTAAAACTTTATGTACATCTGTTATGCTATCAAAATTATCCTACAATTTTTCATGCCAAAGATTTATGTTGTGAATACTCATCCCCATTTTCAGTCAAGGTTATTCACTAAGCTTTACATATCCTCTACTGATTGGGGAATTCAATATATTTAATTGAAACTCTTTAATCATGAGTTTAAATGTTATGAAATGTTTTCTTCTGTTTTATAATCCATGTGGAACATAAATACAAGTATATGACATGAATGTGATGGGTGGGCCCAAAATTATATATTTCATCTGATGTATTGTGTAATGTTATTATCTTATGATATTCCATGTAATATTAATGAGAATTTATCCTAATAATAATATGCTATGATGCCTTTTTGTTTAGCCTTAACTTATTCTTATGAGGTCATTTTTTTATTGTTTCACATTCATATATTACTTCGATGTTATCCTATTATATCATGCCTTGATATTCATGTTTATTATTTTCACCCATTTCATGTCACCTTTAAATATCTTGAGCAACATGGATTACTTTCACAGTGTTATGATTTTATTATTCCGTTGCATGGATTTATAGCTCATCAATTGTTTATTTACGTCCTCAGGTTATCTCATTGAGTTTTAGAAGACCAATGGATATTAAGGGAATACTTTGGAATTTGTAAATAATGTCTTTAAATCTTTATTTCATGTTATTATGTTATGTATCTAATTTCCCAAGGACACAAGGACTCTATATAAATCAATATTGTATTATGTGTTCCCTTTTGTAACAAATTATTAAATAATGGGTCTTAATGATATGGGATGCCATGGTTCGTATCAGAGGAATTTATACTTATTTATGGGAATTATGATTAGAAAACCATAGTGTATACTTATGACTGAGACTAATCATAGGAAAAATCCCAAAATTTAGGAAAATTTTAGAGTAAGTTGTTTCTAGGAAACCAAATATCTGTCTAAATACTACAAGTATATATGAATACAAAACAATTATTCCTAGGGTTAATAACCTTGAAAAGGGTACATTGGGATTTGACTAGATCATCACCTAGTGCATGGTAAAAAGGTCATATTATACACCTTCTTTGATACTCTTGGGGGATGTGGTTTTTTAAATTAACACATTCCTTATTAACCATTATTAAATGTATAGAAATTCCAATAATATTTATTATTCGGAAATAGAACATGGATAACTTTTATTATACCTATAAATTAATAGGTTAATGAATATATGTAATTTCTGAGTTATACCTTCATTTTTCATAGTTTCCCTTATATTTTTTTAGTTGTTTTTAAATTATCATCCCTAATTTTACAATTATTTTTGTCAATGGATTGGAATAGGAGTAATTGAGTCAACATCCAATGTGAAGATCAATGTAGTGGTTTCCCAAATGAGAAGCCCAACCTTATGGGAGAAGAGTTGAGAACTTCATTAAAATAATTTCTCTATTAAATCTAGTTCTGAAAAAAAACATGAATCATGCGGAAAAACCATCCACCTAAGAATGTGTAAGTTTCAATTAATATGTTTATATGAAAAACACCTCTATCATTCAATGGATTTTCTAATCAATTAATCACAGAACAATATACCAACTCCATTGAAAAGATCTTCTATATCCATTAATGCACTCATCAAGATAAGGTTGTGATGGATGTCTATCATATAGATGTAGAACTTTAGTAATGGTATACATTGATCAAAAATATGAATCCTGGGGAAGATATTAAAGTGATGGATTTGAAATAATTCTAGAAACTTCTTTTCAATAAACATTTTTTTCAAACTATGTGACTTCAAATAGAGAGGGATTTATGTGGTTCCATGTAAAAGGATGATCAATCTATCATGTCATATGAGCATAAATTCAGAAGTCCTACATTATATGACTTCAACATTGTCATTTCACCCAAAAGTAATGTTTACCTATTCTTTGGTGGGCTAATTCTTGAGTCGATGAAATTCTTGGGGGATTTGAAACATTGATATTTATGAGGAAATTTTCCAATGTACCCTCAATTTCGAAATGGAGATCAGGTCTAACGGGTTTGGAGATTGGGAGAAGAGAATGAATTTTAATTCCAGTGGGGTAATAGAGAAATATCATGGGGGAAGACATTTCAACATCCCAATTGATAAATTGTGGGATGAATCATCCAATAAATTTCCTGAAATGTAAAAGGAAATTCTTTAAGTGTGGTAAGGAAGGTAATATAGCTAGTAAACACTGATGGGAGAAACCCAAAAATGTGAAGAATGAATATAATGATCTATTCAACCCAAATATTTTTGTCCATTATTTCAATTTAAATGAATAAAGACTCTATATTAAACAATGCACTAAGCCAAGGGTTGTTGATGATAACAGGCACCAAAAACCTCTAATTCCTTAAGAGCACAAGTGAGTTTATACCATCACAAATGTTTAGGTGGATCCTGATAGAGATGTGGTGATATGTATTTAAGTTATTCATTTAACAATAGTTACTGTACTATTTGATTATGATTCTTCATATTCTTTCCAAATGTTTAGTATAAATATTTCAATATCACCTTAAAACATGGAATTGGGGATATCTGCAAAAATTACAAATAGGAAAATTGTCTTTTATTAAATATATAACTTCTCCACTATCTATAATTATGGAATGAACTTTCCAAATGAACTTTTAATACTCCCTTTAGTGTAATTTTATGATATTCTATGAATGTGTTGGTTTTTTAATATAGTACCATCATAAATTTCAAATATAATGAAATCACCCCTATATTGAGAATCACCCTTTGATCCTATAGATGTGCAAGGAGGAGGATGAGTTCCCTTTGGTATCATCATCCCAATAATGGATATAATTTCCTTATGAGAAATATTTTCTAATAAAAATGATTGATACTATGGGAAAGGACATCCTTGATGACATTCCCATGGAAAAGGATTATTATGATGTGTTTATTGATAAATTTCTTGTTACTCCTCTATACTGTGAGGTTGGGTACTCAATAAAGATTATACCCTATGTTTTTTCAATATCCATTACTCCATATATAATAGCCACTATTGAACTTTAAGAGCTAAAAAAGAAACTACATGGAAAATAGGGAAATGGTTTATATGCCCATGTTCTTTACCATGGGGTACAGTGGTCCTCGTGATCAAGAATAAGGATATATCGATGTGCCTCTGTAATAATTATTGTGATATAAAAAATTTCATGATAAAAAAATTATCCTCCTCTATTGATTTATGGACTCTTTGATCTGCTATATAGAGAACAATACTTTTATAATGCAGATCCTTAGTCAATATATTATCAAGTAACGGTGAAGAAGGATGATATCCCCCAAACTACTTTTCATACATGGTACTGTAACTATGAGTTTATTGTGATTCCCTTTGCACTCACTAATTCTCTACTTATCTTCATGGACATATTGAATAAAAAATTTAAAGAGTACCTTTAAAAATTTATGATAGTATTTATATATGATATTATTATCTACTATAGAATAAAAGAGGAACAAGAGGAGCATTTGAAAGTTGAATTAAAGACCTTGTAAAAGGAAAATTATTATGTGATTTATATTAAATGATGGTTATATATTGGGAAAGTAACATTCCTTGGGTAAGTTTTCTCTAGAAAAGGGGTAAATTTGTATCCTTAAAAAGTAATTTATGGATGGACTAGACCAACATCAATGATGGATATCCATAGTTTTTATATATTATCTGGGTACTACAATCGATTTGTGAGAAACTTATCAGGATTTAAAATCCCACTAACCAAGATGACTCGTACGTGGTTGAAGTTTTTCTATAATAAGAAATTTGATTAAATCTTTAATGAGTCAAAGAAGTGTCTAATCACTACACAGTTCTCTCATTACCCATTAGTGGGTACGTATTTGAAATCTACAGTGATTCACCCAAAAAGGGGTTGGGTTGTGTAATCATACATGATGAAAGATTCATATCCTATTCATCCCACCAATTAAATATCTATGTGTAGAACTACCCATTTCATGATTAGTAATTGGCTATAGTGATCATAACATTGATTATTTGGAAAAATTATCTCTATGATTATAAGTGAGAATTATATACCAATCATAAAAGCATAAAATATATATTCACAAAACAAATATCTCAATATGTGGAAATAAAGGTTGTTAGAGATGAATAGGGGTTATGATTATTTAATCTATTGTTATCTGGGGGAGGAGAAAAGTGGAAGATGCTATTTGTAGAAAGAAGAATGCAACCCTATCTATGATGAGGATTTAAAGGGTTCCAATTTACTTAGACTTGAAAAGGATATACATAAGAATCATAAAAGGAACTACATATTACTTTTTTCAATTAACTTCACAACCATCCATTATGGACAAGATCAAGGAGGACCAAAAATATAATAGGGTTCTACAAAAATAGGTAAAAAATATTCCAGAGTATATATTTTATAAATATAGAATCATAAGGTACAGAACTCGGATATGTTTCCAATAAAACCAAAAGATAAAGTGGAATGTTCATGATTATTTTAATAGCACATCCTTATCTATTCATATGATAAGCACTGGGCTGTATGAAGATGTGAAGAAAAAAGATTTGGTGGGATTGAATGAAGAGGGACATTGAATGTTTTTATCTAGAATATTTTTATGTTAAAATGTTAATGATGAATAAATGATGTATACATCTATGATGAAACCTATACCCATACTAGTATGGAAATGGGAAAACATAATTATGAACTTCTTCATAGGACTACCCATGACATCTAAAGGAAATAATGCCATTAGGGTGGTAGTTTTTCACCTTAAAATTTCAGTGTATTTCATTGTTATCAAGAAAAATGTATCTCTTTATGAACTATCTATGATATACATAAAGAAAATTGTAAGAATACATGTAGTGCCACTCTCCATTGTATTTGATTGAGATATGAGGTTATTCTTGAGGTTCTATAGAATCCAATACTAATAATTGGATATGGATATGAGTTTTCATATTGATTATCACCCTTAAATGGAAGGCCAGTATCATAGAACCATCCAAAATCTAAAGGATGTGCTAAGATTATGTACAATAGTTTTCCAAGTATTTTGGGATCATCTCCTTCCCCTAAAGAAGTTCTCATATGAAAATAGTTTCCATTTTATCATTCAAATGGCACCTTATAGGGGGTATATATATGAAAGGTTGTTGGACTCCATCATTTAGGATGATGTGTCACGAACCAAGTCAGAGTGCCATCCAACCCGACACCCAACCCGGTCCACGGTATAGCCTGAAAAGAATTCTCTATATTCAAATGATGGAAACTAGTGTCTGGGTATCAACAGCATAAATTGGGAACAATTTCATGGATTTTCATAAACATAAATATCCAACATATTTGAACAACACAACTATAAAAAAACCAAAGATAAAAAAGACATAAAAACATTCAGATTTAATATTTTTCAACTTTAGAAAAAAAAACTAAAAGATCTACAAAAAATGGAAACAAAATAAACATTACAAAATAATCAAGAAAAAATAGTAGAAACATCCCCATGATATCACCACCAACTCCTACAATAGTGGACCACTAGAAACCAGAACCACCATTACGAAACACATTTCCTTTACCTGAGTCAAATATAATAAGGTATAAACACACCAAAAGGTTTATATAGGGTGTGTTCCAAAGCCCAGTTTGATGCCACCCAATAAATACACCACAAAAATGATGTGCCAAGGGCTACGAGTGAGGATGAAGAGGATCCTATGATGGATAATCCCGACTGGTGAGGAAATTGGGTGTTTGGTGTTAAAAATTGGTGGGATAAAAAAGACAAATATCCAATTTTTAATGACATGGACATGTCACATGGTTTTCTTGAATGGTTTACCAAACTATGTGGAAACTTCACACCCCATATTGCTTAATAGGAGTAGGTTGCACGGTTATCCTACACATTTTCTGAATCATGTTCCAACCGTGTGATTCACCTCTGCCCAAAAATGACATTAGGATGCACAGTTACCTAGGAAAGGTCACACAATTTTCAAAACCTTACACCAACCATGAGCCATCTGCTGTTAACCCAAAATTTCCATTTTTCTCTAAAAACATAAGGGAACCCTGAAGGGAAGAATTTGAGACCAAAAATAAATGGAACATACCTAAAAATGAAATCATGAGTTTGAAATTTATCCCCACCGTGAAACCTTTTCTCCCCTAAATATCTCTCTAATTCTTGATTAGAGAATAGGAATTGGAATTCTTACTCTACCCATGATTTATTCTCCCAAGTCTAATGCTCATCCCATCCATGATGCAAAATAATTCATTCCAATAGAATATAATTTCCATGAATCACTCTCTCTTGGGAATATAAAATCCACACTAGATGATCAAATACTGAAAAATCAAGATCTATTTTTAACTCTTTCCAATTAAATACATGACATGGATCTAGGTTGTAATTTTTCAATTGATAAACATAGAACACATCATGAATTAACATCAATTGGAAAGGAAAATATAACATGTATTCCACCTTACCAAACCACTCAATAATATAAAAAGTTCTAACACGCCTCATCATTAGTTTTCCTTTCTTACTCAAGCAATGATGTCCCAAAAATGGTGCTACTTTAAAGAATACCTCGCCCCCCACTGAAAACTCCAATTCTTAGAGCCTTTGATCGTAACAAGACTTTTATTGACTCTAATATCTCATCAAACGCTACCTGGTAATCTTCATTTTCTTAGGCTTCTCTTGCACTAATCTCGGTACAAACAATGAGGTCTCACCTACCTCATCCCAACACAAAGGAGACCGACACAGCCGACCATAGAGTCCCTCAAAATGACCCATTCAATTTGAGGATTGGTAAGTGTTTTTATATTCAAAATTGACCAATACCAAATAGATATACCACAAACTGTCAAAATCTAAGACACATGCCCAAATCAAATCCTCTAAAATACGATTTTCATTCTCTATATGACCATCCATTTTTGGATGGTATGGTCAATTTGAATAGAAACCCCATTCCCTTCTGAAGGCCTTCCCAAAACTGAGATGTAAAATGGGAATACATATCAAAAACAATTTCCAATGGCTCACTATAATGATTCACAAACTTCTAAACATATTACAATCCCAACTCATCCAACTTAGATGAATCTATGATTTGAATTAAATGGGAAGATTTGGTCAGATGATCAGTTACTACTAAAATAGAATTATTCCCCCAAGGATTAAAAGATAAAACAATAATAAAATCCATGGTAATATAACCCCATTCCTAGGTAAGAATTTATAGTAGATGAATAAAAATTGAGGGCCTTTGGTGCTTTGATTTAACTAGATGATACATATAACATCGTGATACAAAGTCAGCTATATCCTGACTAAAACTTGGCCACCAGAACATTCAACACACATCATAGTACATGTTGGTAGCTCCAATATATGTAGACCACTAATACTGATGTATATCCTACATCACCACCTTTTTCAATAACAATGACACCATGAAGAGACCCTTGAAGAAAAAAATACCTTATGAGATAATGACTAGTCAAATGTTGTGTCCACATAATTTAGAAACTTCCTAGACTACTAGAACAAATCATCACTCATCTTCCATTTCCAAATCAACTCCAGAAGAGAAGGATTCAATTGGATACTATCCAAGAACACACCATCAATGTCCGCATTGGTGTCTGGGTTTATCTGAGTAAAGAGCCCCATCAAATCACACTCATCAATGGACTCTTTAAACACCTGCACATGAACTTTCCTGCTTAATGTATCTACTACAACATTACCATTTTTGGGGGTATAAACTATATCAAAGTAAAAACCCTGATAGTACTCAACCCAATGATGCTACCTCAAATTCAAATCCTTTTAGGAGAAAATTTAGGCTATGATTTTATGATTAGAATAAACTAAAAACTTCTCCCCAAAAAGATAATGACGCCACGTCATCAAGGCAGGAATTAACACTACTAATTCTACGTCATGGGTTGGGTAATTTAACTCATGTGTTTAGATCCAGAAAGAACTAAAATTCACCACATGATCTATCTGAATCAATACAAACCCAAGACCCATACCTGAGGAATCACAGTAAACCACATTACCCTTTCCAGATTCCAGCAATATCAAAATAGGGGTAGTGGTCAACCACCACATCAACTCTTTTAAGGATGCATAACACATGGGGATCCATTAAAACATCACCCCCATTCGGGTGAGTGAGGTAATGGATAAATACATCTAAGAGAAATCCCAAATGAATTTCATGTAGTAACCTTCTAGTGAAAAAATTTATCCCAATCTAAAAAACATTCTTCAAATTATCTTATGACATAACTGCACTGTTCTTATCAGGGCCCACTGAAACCCCCTCATTTAATATCACATGGTCCAAAAACATCACCTCTTTGATCTATAAAGTGCACTTGGGAAACCTCACATAGAGATGATGGTCCAAATAATTTCCCAACAAGATTCTCAAGTGCCTCTCATGCTCCTCCTTAGATGTGGAATAAACCAGGATGTCATCCACAAATACCACAACAAAGGAATCCATATAATGATGGAATAAACTATTCATGAGCACCATGAAGATTGCTATAAAAATTTTCATCCCGAAAGGCATGATTAAATACTCAAAATGGTCATATCTTCTTTTGAATATTGTTTTTCAAACATCTATCTCTTTCACTTGAACTTGGTGATAACGGGAACACATATCAATTTTGGAAAACCACCTCACCCCATTAATCTGATCAAAGAGGTCATCAATTTGGGGTAAGGGGTACTTATTCCTGATTATTAACTTGTTCAACTTTTGGTAATCAATACGCAACCAGAGATATCCATCAAAATTTTTAGAAAATATCACGGCAGCAGCACAAGGTGATATGTTAAGGTTAATGAATCCTTTGTATTCCAAATATTCAAATTGTACCTTCAATTCACTCAACTCGGTGGGGTGCATAAAATACAAGGGAAGATATATTGGTTTTGTTACCTATAATAAATCTAAATAGAACTCCACATACAGCTCTAGATGCAAGTCGAAAAATTCCTCTGGAAATAACTCTAGGAACTCATCCACAAGAGGAGTTAATCCACCCTCAAGAGAACCACCATCGTCCTCTAACATGAGTGATGATAATTGAAAAATGATATTTCCCAATTCCGGAAGTGGGAATCCAACGCGTCTCGAATGAGGATCCCATTCACTATGGAAGACCTGGGTACTACCATTAGGTTCCACGAAACTCACTCAACACCTATACCAATAGATGTGCACCAGAAAATGCACCATCCAATCCATACCCTGGATTATGTCAAAAAGATACATTTCTAAAGCAAGGAAATACCATTCTAGTTCGAACAATAACATGGGGAGTGCACAAGATATACACATGAAACCATGTTCTCACTTTTTACCTACTGGTGTCCTCAAATCCATCGAATAATGCATCATATCAATTGAAAATATTAACACATCCATGAGATGGGATTATATAAATTAAATAGAATAACTAGTTAAAAAACAATATCCAAGAATGATGAAATAAAAATAGAATCTTGATCTATTGTAGGTCATGTATCTGATCCTGTTAGTTCCTAGTCCATAGCCTGAAGATGTTTCATCTCAGCTTGAGCTAGAGAAACACCACTAGCCTATGGATCATCCCTAAACTGAATTTTCCCCGAAGATGGTCCAACCCCACTACCACAACCTTTTAGCTAAGAACCGACTATTCTAGATGGATCTAACTGTGATGACATTCCTCTAGAATATATAGACTTTGCACCACCCTAATAAGAACATGTGGACCTAAAAGACCACTACAAGTTATCCATATCTCCACATCAGTGGAAATTTTTTGGAGGATATGTACACAAAGTTCGTATGTTCCCTACATTCCCATATAGATAAAACATAAAGAACAAATCATCAGAAGAAATAGATAAAGACAACTAAGAAAGATGGCCTAAGATACCACCTCCCTTATTCCCCTACTCATCCCGCATCCTCTTATTTTTTTATGAACTACCACTACCCATAGCTGAAACTGATCCATAGAAACCTATATGGTCATTAGGATCAATCTCTGCCATCATCGAATGATCAAACACCTCATCATACATCTTCAAATTAAATAAGAATAGTTGAGATCTAACTTATGATCACAACCCCTTCTTGAACCCCTGATCATTAACTTTATCATTATAAATGAGCTTGGGTACATACTAAACTTGCTCAGTGAAGAAGTTAGCATAGTCCATCATAGTCTAGTTCTCATAGATTATCTCCATAAACTCTCAGGACACAAAATAGGCCGATACCTTAGGACAATACTGCTCATTGAAAAAATCCTTAAAGTATTTCCATCTCACCTTATCATGATTTCGAGTGTGCACCACTAAGTCCCACCACTTTTTAGTAGGACCTTCTAACAATAACGAGACGCATTTTACCCTGACAGAATCAAGAGTATCAAGAAACTCAAACATCTAATCTATTTTCTCAATCCACTTATCTACATCTTGAGGTTTCTTGATACCTCAAAAATAAGGATTCTTGTTTTTGAGGAACTATTTAACCTTGTCCTTTACAGGGCATGGTTCGACTTCTCTAACCAGAGAAAGACTAGGACTCACTCCCGATCCCAAGGCATGAACATCTAGACCCATAGATTCTACTAATCTCTGATCAATTTTTGAGGGGAATATCTATGTGGCCTCTTCCCATAGTTTTATAGTAATTCTTTAGGGAGTCATTTTGCTAAAAGAAGCAATAACCACAAGAAGAACTATCAATACAACCATTATGAAATTTGTTCAGTAATAACAGCAAATACCAAAATTCCATAAATCAAAACAAATAAAATACTTCAAAATAACATGACAACCAAAACAATCTACCTCCACCCATTGTTTATATATTTTTTGTAGCATGTATGTCTCACCTAGAAGAAAAGTCAAACAAAATTTTAACTTCCCATGGTGACTCAAGTTCTGTCATGAGGTGTAAAGGCTAGAAACTCTACTCGTAGATAGAGCAACAGGCCCCGCCAGTCCTAGCTCCATTCTATCCAAACTTATACCATGTAACTTAACCCCAAAAGATCATAACCCACATTGATACCATTTTTTCATAAACCAAGTTGGAGTTCCATCTAACCCAACACTTGACCTAGTCCGCAGCATGTCCTGAAGGGTGTTACCAACCCCCACAGGTTGGAAACCAGTGCTTGGGTATCAAAAACATGCCTTGGAAATGATTTCAACCATTTTCAAGAATATAAATAACCAAAATATTTAATCAACACAATTATAAGTAACTAAATCCAAACAAGGCATAAGAACATTAGGAAATAAGATTGTATACCTTCAGGAAAAAATCAAAAGAGCTAAAACAAATTGGGGAAATAAAACCATCCCAAAATCTCCAAGAAATAATATAATAAACATCCCCATTCCATCACCATTAACACCTACAAGATAGGACCACTAGAAAATATAACAACCTAAATGACACGCCTTGACTTTACCTGAGTCAAATATAACAAGGTTTACATACACCCATAGGTGTAAGTAGGGTGTGATCTAAATCCTAGTATAATTCCACCCAATAAAGAGATTCCATGTCAAAAAATTATAATACAGTTTATATAAAAATTTTATAAATTGTGGTAGATCCATTTTCATAGAATTTTAATGAAAACCATTTTAAAGGAAATCACTTTTAAAAAAATGTTTTTTTCAAATAAACTTGTTTTTTAAAATGAATTATACTCAAGGTCCACTATATGTTGATGGATGGAACCACATCACAAAATATCACTAAGTTATGGGAGATCCCTATATGAAATAGCTAAAATGGGACACTAGGTATATCATATCTCAATGAAATGTGGTATAGAAACCACACTGATAGCGTTCCCATGCACGATCCACTAGAGAAGAGAATCATCCAAAAATATAGAGGTCTACAATCCTCATAAATATTTATTTAATGTTTTAATAGTTAATCCTTATAAATAAATTAGGGCTAAGCCACTTCCAACCCAAATAGCATACTAGTCCTAGTCCACCCACTTAGATACCCATGATTCCCTTCATGATCAATTTTCATTTCACATTTCACTAGGTCACCACATGCACATGTACCCACAAGAATGATTAATATATATATATATATAACCAATATTTCTCTTCAAAACAAAAACCTATTTCAATTTCACACACACAAAAAAACCTCTTAAAAATAGGTTTTTCACCACTTTCACATTTTACTAATCCACTTTCACAATTTATAATCCACTTTTAAGAAGCACAACAAGGAGGGACACTTGAAAAACTATTAATATAATTTAGAAAAACTAATTTCAAGACATAAACATATCAGAACACCATTCTAACCATAAACATAAATAATAGAGCATATTTAAACACTCATGAAATCACATCAGAATCATCAAATAATTTTTAAGCATGGAACAACCTACCTCAACTGTAGAAATTTCTAGAATCTAGTGGAAAACCACAACTGAACTTCAAGAGAATCCTATAAAGAAAATATTGAACCAAAAACATAAATATTGAACCCAAATAATCAAGATACAACCATAAATATGTCACCCAACCTATTGGAGATATGAAACACCAAGAAAGCAGATTAGAACCCCTAGAAAATTGGAAGAAATTAACAAATGAGGGATTTACTTAAAGAATCGTGGAGAAATCACACAAAGTTTGACACAAAAATAGAGGTCCAAGGGTGACAAGGGAGGTGGAGGAGGTTCCTAAGTTGATGAATAATTATTGGGGAGGAAAAGGTGTGTTTAGGGTTAAACATTGAGTGGAGAAAAAAATATAAAAAATGAATTTTTAATGACTTGGAAAAGTCACATGGTTTACCCGCATGGCTTACCAAACCAGGCAACAACCGTGGACCCCTCACTGCTCTATAAGAGTAGGCCATGTGATTCATCTACATGGTTTCCAAACAATTTTTCAACTTTGTGATTTTCCTCTATCCAAAAATTACATTTGGCCAATCAGGTACCTAAGTAAGGGTGCAAGGTTTACCAAACTGTGCACCAAATGTTGTTAGCCAAAAAATTTCATTTTTCATTAAAAACACAAGGGAAACCCAAAGGTAAAAATAATGGAACAAATTTAAATGGGAAAATACCTCAAAATGAAATCACATGTGTTATATTATGTTAGATAGAGGAAGGTAATGGGTCATGATCAGTTCCAAGAGATTATGGGGAATGTTCAAACCATTCAGTGTCATATGAAATCCATTCAATGTAGACAAAAATGATTTTTCAATAATATTCAACAAGGCCTAGATTTTGAGTTCATAGATAATTTATTCCATCATATATCACGACGGATGAATTTCATGATGTTTGGGAAGAAGATGAAGATTATTCCAAGACACATCGACCCCTTTGAGATCCTTAATCTCATAGGGGTTGTGGCCTATTAGCTTGCACACCCACCTGGTCTATCTCGTGTACATGATTTGTTCTATATATACATCTTAAAAAGGTAAATATTATACCCCTAACATGTAATAAATATAATGTTGGTACCATTTTAGAATGATCTTACATACATGACACATCCAATGAAGATCTGAGATCATAAATGAAACGTTCCACGAAACAAGAAAAATAACCTAAAAAAATTGTTGTGGCAGAACCACAAGTTTGAGGAAGAAACTTGGGAACTATAAAAGGTGATGAAAAAGAATTATGGTAATATATTTTAGTGTATGAAATTGAAATTTCATGGGTAAAATTTATAAAGAGGGAAAAATGTAATGACCCAAAATTTTATAAATGAAATCCCCTTTTGAATTAATAAATTCGATATTAAGTAATATAGTTTTAGAAAACTCTAGCACTAAATTGGTTATTTATTATAAATTTTAAAATCTATCCTATAAGATTTAAAATCAAATTAATCATATTAAATATTTTTAATGTATCTACTGTACATTGAATTATAGGATTATTATATATTACTTTTTATTAAAAAAATCCAATTGACACAAATAGAACGAGAGATTTCATTGAATAGTATGATCATACACTATGAATCCCATTTATTGATCTTCCAATGGAGATATCAACACTTCACTTTTCCCTTAACCAGTCCCAAGCTTCAATCCAATAACTGTAACATGATTGAAATCATTTCTAGGATAATATCAAGATTATCTATATCATAAACCAAACCATGTTCTCAAAACCACCCCAATAAAGTGCCACCATCTCACACATGACACTTAGGTTGCACACTGGTGAAATAAATTGTTTTGTATCTTGACAATAGTAATATAAAATTGTATGTTTTTTAAATAAAATAATTATTACATATATCTCTTTTAATCATTACATTATTAATTATTATGTAATGGGTTTGCAAAAATATTATATTTTGAAATAAATAAATTAGAATTGTATTTTTTGGAAACATAAAATATAAAATAAGACAATCTTTTGATAAATTCAATAATTTTTTAAATACATTATATATTAATAAAATATTATTATTAGGTAATAATTATATAAATATAAATGACAAAATAATTTAATGAAGTCCAATGTAATTTTTATAAAGGTGAGAGAGTTGTATATATCATAAAACTAGTATTTTTTAGTCTATAAAGATTTTTTTTAAATGAAAATTCTCATTTTTATAAAAGAAATTGATAAAATAAAAATTATTTTTTAAGTCATCATTTAAAAATTTCACAATGAGTAATTTTTCATAATTTTTTGAAATAGATAATTTTTTTGGAAAATTTTTAATATGGTATAAATATACAATTTCTATTAGGACATCATAATGGACCAAAATTATTTTAATAAATGATATAAAATTAATAAATGGCCAATATATATATTTTACCTTTAAAATAATTAGTATTTAAATTTTTTTATAAATTTTACAAATGATTAATATATCCTTCAAAACCTATATTATATATTAAGTCTATAAAATAAATTCTTTATTGAAATGAATCACTTTCACATCACCAAGGTTATTATTTTAAGGAGATCCATTATTTTCCATATAAAATATTTAAATAAACTCTTATTTGGTATAAACCATCAACTAAATACAGTAGAAGGTTTTTTTATTATTTTATCATATAGTGTCCAAAACCAATGTTTTGATGTTAATAAAGAATTCCCCCCTCTTTGGTATAAATATAGACCCATAATCCCACTAATAGTCACTAAAAACCCATTTACCGTTGATTCACTCTCCTTATCCCTCCATTAATCCCTCCCATGTTGTTCCCAATCCCCTAAAAATCTCCTCGTAATCTTTTAGAATCTCCTTCTCAAGGTAAGAGACAATCTCCTCTTATTTTTATTTCTAGTACATTACTTGTACTAATATCTATTGATTTCCAATTTTCCATGTTGTAAGGACTTTTTACCCAAACAAATACATTCCTTATGATTCCCATGTAATGTTATATCACCCTCCAATCTCATTCACCCATTCCATTAACCTTCATGTACACATGTTATGCTCTGGAGATTATCCCGTGATTTTGCATGCGAAAAATTTATGTTTTAAATACCCATCACCATTTCCACTAAATTAGTATTTACCTAGTAATACATGTTGTCAATTAAATGGTTACTTTAATCTATGAAACCCATAATCTTTTATTATGGGGTTAAAATTTATGAAAGGTGTTCTTATGTCGTATGATCTATATGACACACAAATTCATGTACATGATATGAATGTGATGGGTGGGTATAAAATTACATAGATATAAAATGTATTAGGTAATTTATTTTATCAAATTAGATTCTATTTATGTTGAAAAGTTAGTTATTATAAGAACATTATGTTAATATGTCTTGGTGGCCATCCTTGATTTATGCTTATGAGGTCATTTTTTAAATTTTTTTCAGAATCCTATATTGAATTGATATTATCCTATTATATCATGATTTTATGTTCATATTTATGATTCTCATACATTTTTAGTCAAAATGATATTACTTTTTACCACCATGTATTACATTCATCATGTTATTTTTTTTATTATTCCCTTACTGGGATTTATAGTTCACTCCTTTCTTATGTACTCCCCCGGGTTATCCCTTGTAGTTTTTGAAGATCAATGGATATTAAGGGAATTATGTAGAGTTTTTAGATAATGTATTTGTCTCCCAATTTCATGTTATTATATTATGTGGCTATTTTTTCAAATAAAATGGGCCTATAAATCTTTTGGGATTGTATTATGTGTAATGTTTTAATTAATCATGAATTAAGATGTATTAAAGATATGGGTTTACATACCCATGATAGCCTATATAATTTTCAAATAATTAAATGACATAATATTTCTATATAACATATATTTTATAAATTTTTCATGGAATATATACATTTTCATCAAATTAGGGAACTGGTGTTACCTTTTACTATTACATATACCTTAAAGACATTATTACATATATTTCATGAAAAAGAATGATAATCATGTTATAAGTAATTGATTAATATCCAAAACATTGAATATTCTAGTAATATAATTTTCAACGTAGTTGGTTCTAGGGAACCAAATATCGAAGATCTTACGAACCTATTATATTTTTAGGTAGAGGATCCCTACACCCTCCTGTAACTGTGTGATAATTACCAACCGTACCCAAGGATGGTGTGAGTAACCTATGTTTGCATAAAACTAGGTTGTTATAGAGGGGGTTTTGGTAATATAAAAACATGATTCAACCCATAATGTCATCTAAACTAGCACTCCACATGCCATGATATACATTCCCAATCATCATGTGCTAGTGACAAGAACCAGGGTATCATACAAAGAAAAATTGGTATAATTTCACCACAAAAAATATATGATAAGATATAAACAATAAATGTATCACTGCAGATACCCAAACTACATCATATTCCAAACAAAAAAATAATAAATTTCATATCAAAAAACTAGAATACAAAATAAAGGATAAAATAATGAAATAACATTACCATGGAACCTGAAGAAATCCATGGGTCTAATCTTGATATGACCTTATATCACCAACATCGCAACCCATGAGAAAGGTAACCCAATCCAGATGATTCATCCCTTACATGTTGATGTTCCCTCCACCCGTATCATGTAAAAACAAGTATACAAATTCTAAAAGTCTAATATCGGGTTTGATAACTAAATTTCAATATGATTCTACTAATAATCTATTCAATTTTAATCTATTTGCATTAGTTTTTTACTTATTCAAAATTAGATTTATAAAAAATAAAAAGATAAAATTTTCTTTTCAAAATATTTAAATTTAAAAAATCCATTTAAAAAATCCATTCATTTTCATTACAAAGAAATTTGATATTCAATAAATCAGAATAATATGATTAATTATAAATGAGGAATAATAATATGAGTAAAAAAGGGTTCAAGCAATAATTTCAATATCTAGTGGGAAGGTAAGAATATCAAATAATTGTGCACATACTGTATCCAGAAAGCTCCACATTGAAATCTGTAACACAAGGCTATACATGTCTAATAAAAACAAGAAACTCTATCTAGAATAAGTTAAAACTAACATCATAAATCTTGGTTACCTGATAATGGCTAACCTCTATAAATCATGGGAACCTACCTTAGTTATAGATCAAATCACTAAGGATAATCTATGATTTGTGTTTTCCTACATGCCATTGTCTCCCAATGTCATATTACATCCTCAATATATTCAAGAAACCAAATTCATGTTTCATAAAAAATTTACATGGAAAATACATTCCATTTCATTCCCACATTTTCATATAACATTATTTATAGTTATTCCACACCGCTTACAATCTTTGAAAAATAATTTCTATTTCAAAACTATCATTGAGTCATTTTACCAATCATAAGATGCAAATCAAAATTGTTTTCAAAAAATACCAGCTTTAGAAATCATTTCCATATCTAAAAAAATATTAAATTATCCCATATAAGATTTGAATAATTAGTTTCATAAATAAAAACCAATGTGTATAATTATAACTTAAATCATAACAAGGGATAGACCATAGGATAGAGGCACCCACCTCAAGAGTAATGAAATCCTCATTACTTTCTAAACATCTGATGGGAGAGGAAGCTATTAAATCCTATAGAATATATTTATGATGGATGTAAGGACAATAATACATGTCCATGATAAATCTACTGATTTGGCCTCAAATGAAATCAAACACTAAGATAAAAGGAGAATAAAACATCTCATAAATGATCTAACTCATAGGATTATAAGAAAAAGTGATCCAAGATTTAACTATGTATAGTGATCCTCCAATGGAAAGATGGGGATAGAAAAAATTGTCACCAAGGAGATTCTAAACTAAAGGAAATCATATTTGGGTCAAGGGAGGAGTATTAAAGGATTTAAATAATCATTTTGCGCTAAAATAAAATACTAGATCCTACTTAATAGAATGTTAAGATAAATCAGTAGCTAGATGCAAGGCATCCACTGACTGTCTATTGGGTACTTTCAGATATTCTATACCTCCATGTCACCATTGGTGGGCTAGTGCACCTTCATATATGAAAGTGTTCACCTAGAAAGCACTGGCTATCTAGTTATCCAATTTCCACCTTCTACCACTAACTTCCAAACTCCCTTATCCAGACCAAAAGATAACTCAAAAAATGTAATGGAAAATGAAAATAGAGGATTTTTACATGATTCAATATATTAGTGTATGAAAATTCCCTCCACTATAAAAACATTTTTCCTCCATAAAGGATGAGGATCACAAACATAAAAACAGATAAGGATATTTTTATATAATCAAGTCCTCATGCTCCAATGTTCCATGGTTATCCTTAAATCATTCAGATCTCACTCAAACTATTGGGATCATATTTACATCCATCACCTTATATTATTAACCCACTATCTAAATAAAACATTTAGTCAATGAGGTGTCAGTTTAAATTTCATGATCTTCCCACTAAATCAATTGGGATGGATCCATCTAATACATCTTCAGTTAGGAAACATAAAACATATTATGTATGTAATTAAAAGTAGTAGTTAGTAAAAAATAATAAGAAATTTTTCAGAGTCTCTCTATAATCTCAAAGGCATCAACATAAAAAGGTGTTAACTTTTCCTACCTCCCAAAATGTTTATGTCCCAACTGAGTTGAAAATATGTGGAAATTCAGGTAACCTATCTTAAATTCAAACTGGAATTGAATCTGATTAGGGTAATATTTTATAAGACTCTGAGTTTGTTCTAATCTACTCATGATAAATAGCATGATATTCGGCTTCTCCTAAAAGATTATCAGTGTAACCAGGGGACATTATCCAACCTATACCTAATAAAGAGGTGATCTTGAAAGCCTTATATACAATTCGTTAAATATATCCATATAAATAAAATCCGGATAACTATTATTATAAGAAAACTATAGTAAGAAAAAATGTTCCAACCATTTCCACTAAATTCAAGCATGTATGCTTGAAGCGTGACTTCAAGAATCTAGATGTATCACTCAGTCTGGCCATCTATATGAGGATGGTATGTTGTGCTCAACTTCATCTGAGAACCAATTGATGTCTAAAATCCAATCCAAAACCAGTAATTAAATAGATATTCTTTATCCAATATGATATCTAATAGAATTTTGTAGAGTATAATTATCTATACCTTCACTGACTCCTTGATAAGTAGGAAATATACTGATTTCATGAGTCGATGTCTAATCAACCATATCACATCTTTTACACTAGGTGTACAGGGTATCCCAATCCTAAATTACATTGTAATGTAATTCCATTTTCATACTATAATAGGTAAGGTTTGTAAAAAATAAACATTCCATTGATGTTCCACCATTATTCTCTAAAATGTAATGGATCAAAATACAAAATCTACTATCGATCATCTCATTCCTAGGAACCAATAGTGACGTATCGGGTCATGATACATCATGGAAATTCCTTGGTTCATAGAACAATTGTATTAGTGTCTATTTCCCATTAATTACTCTCCTATGCTAATTAGAACATCCATCCTTCCTCAGATGTACAAAACCACATCAAGAGACTGAGACCACTCACTCAAGGTCTCCCGATCAAAAATATTCTTACAAAAACATTGATATTATACATCCTCTTCCAATACAAGTAGAATATGAAAATCAATGGGTGATCTATCCTATAAACAAGTAAGTAATACCTATCTATAATATCTCCATTTATCGGAGAAAATATCAGCAAACAAGTCCATTAATAACAACACATCTACTAATTCCTCCACTTCTAGAGTCAGGTTTTTTTCCCGCTAAAAGAATTGAGACCACATTTACTTTCCAAAGGGTTTAAAAAATATCAAAATTAAATTTCATAGGGTACCCTACCCAAAATCTCTATCTCATTTTTAGATACATCTTTGTGAAGGTATGATTTAGGCTCTTATGGTCTGAATACACTTTAAAACACTTCTCTAAGAGGTAGTGGTACCATGTCTTCAGAATGTGAATCACTAACTGTAACTAAAGATCATGAATGATGTAGTTATTTTAATGGAGACATGATTAATTAGATACATAAGATTTCACATTCCTTATATGTATCATAACACTGCAAGAAAGTTCTCACGAGGCATCATAGTAGACATCATATCTAAAACCTGACTCGAGAAGGATCAAGACTAAAGTTGAGATAATTTCAATTTAAACTCCTCAAAATATATTTGGAATATATTTCTATAAACATATTTCAAACCCTTATGGGTTATCTCTTTCATAGGTGATGCAATCTTGTAATATCCCAAATAAATAACCTTTAATAACAAACTAATCCAAGAAACTCTAGATATCAAACGCATTTCTTGTCTATTCTGAAGACATTTTTGGTTGAATCTTTTTAATGTCAACTTAGTACCTTTATTAGAAATCGCATGACCCAAAAATTTATACTCTTAAATCCTAAAATATAATTTTGATAGAATTCCATACAGAATATTCTCTTTCACAATATAAATAATGATATTTAAATACTTAGAGTGATCCTACTCTAATCTAGAATAAAAAAGGATATCATCCAAAAAAATAACCATTAAAGAATCCAAGAACCAATGGAAATCTAAATTGATTAAATCCATAAACACAATAGGAGAATTATTAAGGATCTTCCTCATGATTTGATACTCATAATTCTCACACTTACTCCTAAACATTTCTAAGGAATATCTTATTATCTTACCCTTAGGTAATGGTAAGATAATATCATATAAATTTGTGAAACCCATTTCACTCCCCTGATCTGATCAAAATGATTACAAATCCTTGGAAATGTATATTTTTTCTAACATTCACCTGGTTGAGTTTCTAGTAGTCAATAAAAATTTAGAGAAATCCATCTGCCTTTTTTTAAAAGAAATCATGAATCCTGGGGTAAAAACATGGATAAATAAATAACATAGCCTCAAGATCCTTAAGTTGAACCTTTAATTTAATCAATTTAGTAGTTTCCTTAAATTATGAAGGTTGGAAAATGAGCTTCAACCCTACTAGTTATTATATAAAAAACATGACATCCCTTTGAGCCAAAAACCTAGAGAAATCATCTTGAAAACCTTTAGGATACTGACTCAACACCATAGAAATAGGTTCACTGTGATGTCTATCAACATCATTAGGAAACATCTCTGACAAGTATGAGATTATCTCATCGCTAGGGGAAATAAGACTTGATCTTCAATATATGGGATCCCACTCCCCATAAAAGTCATTAGTTACTCAATTAGAAGAAACAATACTTAGTAGTGATAGAAATAAATAGTGTTTGTATGGATAATAATCAAATCCATGCCAATTATGAGATCAATGATGTCATGATCGGTAACTTGAAAATACCATATGGTTCCATGGTCAATAATCATCACCTGACACTTGGGACATCTGAAATACTACTCTTACTTCTTTCCCAAAGGAGTTGAAAGAGTCATCCTAAAAAATAATCTCTAGACCCAAACCTAATGAATCAATTATCTTAGACGGAATAAAGGAATAATTTACACTGGTATCAAATAAATCCATAACCCTAGATGATATAATAAACACAATCCCTCATAGGGTAGTTGGTCCTTCCCCTAACACCTTTGGTTCCCACTTCACTAAAAAGATACATCCATCCTTATCCTATCCTTTATTCATAAATTGAACATCACCAATGGAATTAGGTTTAGGTCACACCAATTTTGTTGGGTTAGATCTAAAATATGTTCCCTTGGTGAAGTTGGATCCATCTCTGCTACACGGGGATGCCCTCTCACAGAAACATTGGAGATGACTAGATTGACCATATGAATGGCACGCCTTTGGTGTTACCATACAATTAGAACTGAGGTGTAACTTTCTCCCAAAATAATAAAAACCACATGTCTAATCACTAACATCAATTGTGCAATATCTCTTCCTGTTTTGTCCATAAAATGATCTATGGGTACTTCTTACTTTAATTAATTACCTAGAATATAATTTCTTCACATTTATGTCCACCTCTGCCAGATATTCCTTCTCTAAAACAACTTTTAACTTTTTTAGACACATAAAAATCATCATATACAAAATATCGACCCTCACACTCATCATGAACCTTTGAACCTTGAAATAGTAATTAAAAACAAGATCTGGATACATGGGAACTCACTCAGAAAACCAATTAGTATACTCTAAAACCGAATGCTCTCCTTTCTCCATGTTCATGAATTACGGAATCTTATCCACCTGAAATATTTTAGGATAAAAATTTTTATTGAGGGATTTATTGAATGTTTTCCAGGTGATATATTTGTATAACTTGGATTTTACAATAGATTCTGACCACCTACTTCATGTCCGCTGAAGCATATTAGTACCAGAAATAACATAGGACTATTTTTGAGTTTTTAAGATATGGAAAATTTATCAATACTAGAGAACCATTATTCTAATTCCTGATTTCCATTTTCACCATGAAATATTAGTAGTTACTAATTACTAAATTCTGATGAATGTTTTACCTTCCATTCTGGTTAAACAATGGCTACTTTTCCCAAGGATTGGATCATTCAGACTATAATTTCTACAAATACTGAGTCAACTGGAGGATTTTCATATGATAAATTCTATGAAAATACATATCCAGTACTCAACGATGTCCCTCTTAAATGATATATATTCAATAAAAGAAGAGAAAAAAATTAATCACGGAAAAAATTCTATAAATTTATCTTAAAATTAATTTTATTGAACCAAAGTCAAAAGATAAAACTATAAACAAGGATAGTGTACAAACCTGTTTGTCTCATGGAAACTTGAAGATCGTCATGAAATTTAGATGGACCAAAAACACAAACACACTAAGTATTACATTCTCATAGTCCTAACTCCATTATATAAAAAAACTCTAGAAACACATGGGTGATACACAAGAAAAAGAATAGTATTTAATAATAATCTTCTTTGATACTAATTTTCAATGGACCATCCCGAGTCAACCCATCATGTCACCAAACTTGTCCTTCCACAAGGCTAAAATCACATTACCATTCACTATGGATTGGTGAAAAACACTGGGGTATCACAAAAAGAAAAATGTAAATGATTTCTCCCTCAATAGGATTATGATAATATAGAAAAAATCAATGTATAATAACAAATATCTAAAATAAATCATATATTAAACAGCCAAACCATAAAGGTAACATCCAACAACTAGAAGAAAATGTCAAGATAAAAAAATGAAATACCATCAACATTGATCTCGAAGAAACCAGTGGGTCCATATCCATGTGACCATATGTTACTATTATCAAAACCCACTGGAAATAAAACATTCAAGAAAACAAATTCATATTTCAAAAACATTTTCTAAGTAAAAGAGATTCTATTTCACACCCATTTTTTTATAAAACATATTCTATAGTGATTCCCAAATGCATCCTAGATTGAAAAACAATTTCCATTTCAAAACCATCACTAAGGCATTTTACCAAATATAAAATGTGCGTCAAATTAAATTTCAATAGAAATCCATTTATAAAAATATGGTCCATATCCACAAAAGATCAAATTCAATTCTTATAGATATCAAATATTCAATTTCACAAATCAAAACCAAATGTAGTAAAAATAAAATAAATTATTCTAAAATATAGACCATAGGATAGACATACCCACCTTAAGAGTAATGAAAACCATATTTCTCTTTATATGGTTGATGGGAGATGAAGAGATCAGATCCTACAGAACCTAGATGTGATAGAAAAAAGGATAATTATCCTTATCATTGCTAGATCTATTTCTTTAGTCTCGTGAGAAATCAAAGTGAAGAAGAAAAAAAATATATCAGAAAGGATATAACTTATATGATTTTAATCAATGAATATTTAAGACTTCAATCAGTGCAAATATTCTCAAATGTTAAGATGTGGTGAGCTAAAATGGTCACCAAGGATCCTCTAAACTGATGGAAATCATTTTAGGGTTGATTGATGATGATTAGTTCCCTTAAATAATCATTTTAGGATAAAATGAAATGTTATAACCTACTTAAGTTCACACCTAGTGGAGTAATTAGTGACCCACTGGGAATCAATAGGTTGGCTGGTGGTTAACAACATAAGCATAAAGCCTTTATCTCCATGTCTCCATCAATTGGTCAATGGAAGCCCACCAGTTGGCAAGTGGAACCTATAGACATATAGTTGTTCTTCCCACCAACACCATCTAACTGGTGACCTTTATAGGCTCTCTAGTGGCCTCATGCTAACATTAACTACCAAAATCTATTCTCCAGATCAACAAACACCTTGAAAACTGAAAATAAAATGATAAGAGAGTATTTTACATGATATAATATATCAGTGTGTGACAGTTTCTATTTACCAAAATACACCAAAAAAAGACATGTTTTATCCTCACAGTTTACCTTACAAAGCTAAATATACAAACTTCCTTTCTCACCTCACAAATAGCATCGAATTTCTGAACAAACTACACCATTTTGATCTATGTGGAGAAATATCTAGCATAGTTTATTCATTCATTGGAAACACACAACACAAAAAAAATATTCTTTTCACCTTATGAAACATGTGTTCCATTACATGATGGGCCCCAAGGCTCATTCCATGATTTGGATTTAGGTACCCAATATAGTTTTAGAATTTTCCACCTCGATGTCTAGGTCTCAATGAAACAGATGGGTGATCCATCTGACATCTCTGAAAAAATTTACACCTGAAATGATTTTTAAAGAAATTAATAACAACAACAACAATAATATTATTATTAATATAAAAATAAAAATTAATAAATATTTTTAAGGAATAAATTTTAATTTGGGGGAGATCATTCTCTCTCTAATTATCTATTTTATTTATATTTTTCATATCAATAAAAAGATAAAC
The DNA here is from genome assembly GCA_963277665.1 of Viscum album. NCBI lineage: Eukaryota > Viridiplantae > Streptophyta > Magnoliopsida > Santalales > Viscaceae > Viscum > Viscum album. Next base: position 338,128,571 of record OY728144.1, read on the forward strand.
CATAAATTGCATGTGAGAAGTTGGGTTTAAAATCCTAGAAGCCACAATTATCCCCACCGTTATTAAATTGGAGGTGGTAGTTTGGTGGGGGAAGTAATTAAACACTAGCATGACAGGTGTCTCACATGATCAAGTGTTGGTTGTGGTGCAGGTGGAACCCCTCTCGACAACAGATGTACTAATAATGTGAGGCATGTGATAGTTGGTGTGGGAGGTGGTATAGGAGGACCTTTATTTAATAAATTTGGTGGTAGTGATTAGAGGCCCATGCTTGTAGGTGTGCGTGATGATGAAGGAGGATCCTTGCTCAACGATGGGGGTTTTGGTGATGGAACGATTGTGCCATAAAGCATGGTAAATGGTGCAGGTGGACCCCCCCCCCCCACTTTATGGAAGGGGTGCATTTGGTTGGCTCTGCATAGTGGGGTGTTTTCGTAAGGGCATTATAGCACTATATATGTAGAGGGAGGATGTGATATAGAGGCTATGAATAAAGGGAAAGGTCCAGTGAAAAATGGTCATTGGGGACCATACCACATTGACAAATAGGCTAGTTAATCTTTGGGCATATGGGCTTGTTCAATCAGGGGCCTACATGCCAATTACATGAGGGATTTGAGGATAAATTCAAATATACATATGATCCATGTATTGGAGGCCTATAGGGAAGTTGAAAAATATTTGGGGCCTACATGCATCTAGAATATATGAATAAACTACATATATTAGGATATCATCCCTTAGGGGTGGGGGGATACTGAGACAGCTAGTATAAGGATTGGTGGGTTGTGAGAGTATGGCTATATTAAACCCCAAATAAATAGCAATACATTATTAAAATTATTATTATCTATAACATTAATATAATAAAATATATATGCATCAGTGAGAGGAAAATTTTCTTATATATCATATTTTTTAAAAATAAAATATTTTTTTCTTTTTGCCTACAATCTAGGTGGCGAGAGTCAAATCATTTGTCTCTTTATCCCTATTTTTGTTTGTCAATCTATTATATATATATGTATAATTTTTTTGTAATATATATAATAGAATATTAAAAAACCTTTAAAATACTGTTTTAAAAGGAATTTATAACATTTATGAAATTATGAAATATAGCAAAAACCCCCAACCAAGACTTCTTTTTATAGGGGAAAGATATTTAACATACATTATTAATTTTCAGTGAGGGACTGATTTTCACTTTCCCAACTTACAATAATAATATACAAGTAATAAAAATAAAAATAAAATGTAATGAAAATAATTTATAATAAAAATATAACTAATTAAAATAAAAAACTCATTAATATAAATAATACTTAAAAATATATTTAACTAAAAGTAATAATCTAATTCGTAATATAATTTCCAATGCACACTTCCATCCATTAAAAAAATTATATTAGTACCCATTCATCATCATGCAATTTTTTATTTAATGGAAGAAAAATTCCACTAACAACCAAGGAAAAGAGACTACGGGGGTCTAAAATGATGAAGACCAAGGGCATCCCCTCTAATAATGTTGATCCCCGTTGGGGGTGTGAAAAAGAAAAGCCTCCGGACCTGAATAGACAATTAAATCAAGGTAGTCGGTGGCTTTATTGACCTCACACCAGGTATGAGACACTTTTGTGTTGTTTCCAAGGAAACCCTGACACTTCGTGACGATGTACTCGATAGACCAAGGAACATTTTCGAGGCCCTGGAGAGCATTAGAGACGAGCATGGAATTGGTTTCCACCACCACTAGAGCCACACCCCTTTGGTTGCACACTTGGAGACCAGCCATCATGGTATTCGCCTATGCAAGAAGAGGTGTGCCCTGGACCAACTGGATGGAGAAGGCGAAAATGACTGAGATGTTGCAATCACAAATGATACCCACGCCACTTATGGTGCCTGGAAGATAGGAATTGTTGGTGTTGAGCTTGAAATCATGACGAGGGGGGTCCATAGAACCGAAATACTAGAGGGTGAAGCAAGGGCCGGAGAGGGATTACACATGGTAGGAAGAAGATGCTGAAGGGTGGGAGCCTCCCTCCAGGCGCTGAGGACACAAACTATATCAAGTAGCTGGATCTTAGTTCCACAGATGATGGTTCTAACAGAGGAGGTCTCCTCTTCATGAAGGTACACGTACTGAGCCTACCACAAACTCTAGTATCCAACGTAAAGCACCAAAGCACACGCTTTTCTCTCTGGACCCTCATCACCCGAGCAGTGAAACCATCAGGTATGGAAGGACTGATCCTCCATGGATGGAATAGAAAATCCAGTGAAATCACCAAATAATGTCCACACCTCGCTTGACCACTCTCTTTCAAAGAAAAAATGATCCGAAGTTTCCTCCTTATGCTACTTACAGAAATCACATTTGGAGGCCATGATCATCCCGCACCTTTTCATGTTCTCATTGGTAGGATTTGCTTTGTGACAGATTCTCAAAGTAAGGAAGTTAAATTTTGTGGGGATAGCATTATCCCAAAACACATTGCTCCAAGAATCCTCTGCCGCTTTCGTGATAGACACCTGATGGTAGTCTTTGGACGTGAAGAGTCCAGACAGGGATGGGGTGAACACACACCGATTGGGAGTCGTGGTTAGGTCAATGAGGTGAAACAGATCCTCTTGGTTCATGTCAAGGACATCACTAATGAAAGGTGGGTGTTTGCTGGACTCTTGGATTGAAATGTTGGTAACATGGCACCTCGGTTACGCAATTACCTCACCACACCAGTTGTAATGCCAGAAGGAGGAATCCCCTGTTCCGATGATCCAATGAGTGTAAGGTCTGAGGTAGTTCACCAAGGGGAAAAATATCGCACCAGAAAGGGGATGCCTACCCGAACCTACCACCCCCATTCCCAACGTAGCATGAATGCATGTTCATACCCCATAACGTACACTTGTCCAGCACTTCCCAGACCATTTTCGCATGCATGCAGGTGAGGGAATCACTGAGATTTTGAACGCTAATACAACCTTCCTTGATAGGCCACACCATCCTATGCCAAGAAACCCAATTCCTTCTCCCCTTGTTCATGGGGTCCCAAATGAAGCCAGCAAAAATCATGTCCATGTTGCAAGTAACTCCCTTGGGAACCTTAATGGAAGAAAGAGTGTGAATCGGGGTGGCCGTGAGAACACTATTAACCAAGGTGATCCTACCTCTGAAGGATAGGTACCGAATCTTCCAGTTAAGAACCCTCTCTGTGATTTTACAAACTATGGAGTCAGAATCACAGATACGCAGAGGCCTCATCAAGATTGGGGCTCCCAGATACAGCATGGGAAGATTGCATTTGTGCATTCTTAGGATGCTACCCACATTGAAGATACACCTGTCAGAGCATGTGTTAGAGTTATAGAAGTTACTCTTACATTTGTTGATGATTTGACTGCTCAAGGGCCCAGTGTTCTTGAAACCCATAACATGACCCAAAAACTTTTTTTTACCAAAATACCTAGTCCAACATTACCCCAACATCATTATAACAATGTCACAATGAATTTATCTAGTCATTTCCAGCCTACATAATGAGTCATGTCTACTACACCATTTGTTTGCATCCTCACTTATGTCCCCATCAGAATAGTACCAAAACATTAGATATGCTCGGGTTGAACATAGATCCTCCTGGATTTGGAGGCCAGTAATTGGGTAATACTCATCGACGACATGGACCACATATAATTAAAAATAAATAGTGTATAATTAATAATATAACTAATAAATATTATCAAAAGGTTCGATGGGTGATCCCATGGCGGCGATTACTATGAATTTTAAGTCCTACTTTGTTCGATGGATTTTCTCAGGATTCACTACCCGACCACAAGGAAATCCTCAGTGGGGGGGGGGGTTGGAATGATCGGCTACCCCACATTGTGAAGATGACCCATCAGTCATCGTCGCCGCCTATCACCATCAAAATCTAACACTGAAGCGTGATTTTTCATTCAAGCCCGCATTACCCCGAGGCTACCCCATTATCATTACATTGCTCTTCATTATTCGATCTCACTGTAATTCAGCCCTACTACATTTTTCCATCCAACACCCCACACTAAAGCATTGGCCATCAGCTCACCCCGCATGTTAAATCAATCAGCCCACATCATGGTGACGCCATAAAAAATAGTCGACAATTAATAGTATTGATTATATTATTAATTATTAATTATATCGTTGATTATTAATTATTAATTATATTTTTGATTATTAATTATATTATTAATTATTTCTCTTGTCACTTTTTATTAATTAAAATATTAATTATTATCTAAATTAATGGGATTTTATTTTAAATAGAAAATTTTTAAATATATATATATATATATATTTGTAATGTTGGGCAAGTGACACTCCATCTCACACGAAATATCAATAAAGGATGTCAAAGTCTCTTCCTCTATAAAAAAGATTTATGAGTGGATGTTTCAGTTATATTTTTTGGAATTATTTAAATTCTAGTTACTCATACTAAAAAAATATTATTTTAAAATAATTAAACAACTATTGTAATAAATTATATTCTATTATATGGATGTCATAAAATTTGAGTTAATGAATACCTTTCATTGACAAACAAAACCCTTTGTATGGAAGAACTATTGATATTCTCAAAAAAAAATAGATTCATATAAATTAATATTGATCATTGGATGAAGTCATATGTGATCTATATATATGTTGATATGTTAATGGAAGTATTATTTTGTTGGCCATATAATTGTGTTATTTTTATATTCTTCCATTCTCATGTCATTTACATGTTTTTCTTCACCATCGTTATCCTGAAAATTGGATGTCATTATATGATCATCATTGATTCACCGCTGATCGAAGTCTTCATGATTTATAATGCCTAAAATCAATAAATTTCACAACATCTTATCAGCATGACTATTCTTGAAAGTAAAAAATGGTTAACTATTTTGGTAATATAAATTTTCTATGATATATTATGTGATGCATGGATTTCTCCCTATTTATATTTATAGAAAGAATTACATTTCATGGACTCTATGCGAAGATGTACCTTAATAGAAAATGACTATGGTGGAATAATTAGAGATGTAAATCACACTTCCAATCAAGATCATTCTTGGGCCCTAATAGTCCTATACCATCATCCCACTGAGGATTTGATATATGATAACATCAAGGTTTTGGACCCTCTAGTGTTACATTAGAATATCAAGTAGGAACATGATCAACACTGACTTATAATATTACCAAGAGCAAGATTTGATTGAAGTTAGTTATGATTACAAGATTATAAATCGTTAAGTGAATACAAAAACATCTTGTTTAAAATAACATCACAACAAAAATTATGCAAAGGAATTATAACAGACATTGATATGCTATAAAAAATGTATTCAACATTTCATGCCTCAAACGTCATTTCAAAACAACAATATCATGAAAAATTTATTAAGAAAATACTTTGAATTAATTTTTTCTCTCATTGTTTCTCCAAAAATAATGAACTCTTGATGAGGAATCATGAATCCCAGCCAAATAATGTAACTACATTCCCTAAAGTGAATATGACAAATTTTAATCCATATTGTAGAAAGAATCAATGAAATTGAGGATGAGGAAAGTCATCTGCTTGAGGTGGTCATACACCATATGTGAATAAGAAAGTAAACTACCCAAAGTTGTCTAATAATGTATATACAAAACCAAAGAAATAAAATAATGAGAAAAGTGAATGTTTTTATTGTGAAATGATGAGGAACAGGTCATGTACTTGTCTTACACTAAAAGATTGTATTGATCTTTAACAAAATTCCATCAATGGGAAGGAAAAGATTTATAAAGTGAATTTTGTTCACCCTCACTTGAAATATGATGATGATATTATAAACATCAATATTTGTTTACACCCTAAAGGTGTTGAGCATAAAGATAGGCATAAATTCTCATGGTAGAAATGAACATTTTTTTTAATGTTTTAAAAATGAATACCCTGTATTTCATTTTTTTTCTTTTATTCCATTTATTATATGTATGTTTTATTTTCATTAACAGAAATGGATGATATAAATCAAAAAATCGGTAATAAATTCCAAAATGAAGAAATTTACCTTATCAAAAATGCCATGATGAACACAATTCTTAAATATGAGAAATTTTTTATCACCCTTAAAATTGGTACTACACATGTAAGTACATTAAACGGTAGTGCACAATTAATTGAAGGTTCTGAATGAAAAAAATATGCATGCCTAGTGGTACACAAATTGGGATAAATAATTATTTTTATACACTAATGTTTTAACAAAAGAAACTATGTTTTAAAGATATTCAAGATAATGGATATCAAATAGAAACTATGGATGAAGTAGTTATTGAATACATCTACATAAAATTAATTAATAATGATCCCAAATTGGTTCAAGAGAATATTTCAATACATCCATCCAAATTATACTTTGAAAATATTTGTACTTTCAAATCAAACATGGTAAACTAGAAGTTTACTGAAACTGATACATTTATATTGTGTCATGTTAATTTGTGTAATCCTTAATCCATAATAACAAGGAACATAATGAAATATAATCATGATCATCCATTGGATGATGAGATGGTTCTTTTACCCCCTGATTTCTAATGCACTAATTGTTCTCAAGGAAAATTAATTATATAGACATCACCATCAAAGATTGTGATAAACTCCCCAATGTTCCTGGATTGAATTCATGGTGATATATTTGGACCAATTCTCCCACCATGTGGACCATTCCAAAATTTTATGATCATGATTCATGTCTCAGTCCCATGTCTTTTTATTATCCACTCACAACCTAGAATATTCAAAATTAATTACCCAACTAACAATGTTAGGGGAACACTTCCCAGATTATTCAATCAAACATTTGATAATTCTGATGAGTATTCATCACATTATTTTAATAATTATTTCATTCCCCTTCGAATAAGTGTTGAACATCTGGTAGCTCATATTCATACCAAAAATGGTATGGCTCAATCATTTATATAGATATCAAAACATATCACTATACCACTTGTTGGGAAAACCAAATTACCCTATTTGGAATAGGGACATAAAATTTTAAACGTAACAACACTACTTCAAATATATCCATCAACATATAATGATTGTTCCTCATTTCAATTAGCTTTAGGATATAAACCAAATATTTCACATGGAAGGATATTTGGTTTTGTTGTATATGTGCATATAGCTCCCACACAATAAAAAATGGGTTACCATATAGGATAAAAGATATACAATGGATTTGAATATCCCTCTGTCATTAAATATCTTGATATTATTATAGGAGACATATTCACAATAAGAATCTTTTATTATATTCATTTTGATTAAAAATTATTTCCAAAATTATAAGGGGAATGTCAATCCACTTCAATATAAATATCATGGAAAATGAATTCATATTTAAATATTTATCGTTGTATGGATATGAGTGAACCTGAAGTTCAAAAGATAATTAATTTGGAAAAAGTTAAAAATCTATTTCTTGATACATTCAATAATTCAAAACAAGGTACAAAATCATATACACCTACTATGAATGCACAAGTAAGAATAGATGTCCTAGAAGAACACTCTGATAGTATTACCAAAAATTATTTGAATCCACGACTAAAACATTGGTGGCCTCTTGGTTTAGAAGAAAAAAATACTTTTCCATGAAAAGGGAAAAAAAATATGGTGGTTGAGGATATAAATGACCATGAAGAGAATATAAATGCACTAGAAGTACATGGTTAGGGTCAAGAGGAAATTATAAAATTTTCAGCAACAAAGAACAATTTTCGAACAGAGTGAAGAGTATTGTTGATAACACATTTTCATTCAATGCTTCCCTTGATATTATTGATAAGGATCAAGAACCTAAAATGGTTAATTAATTTCATAAAAGACTAGGTCGGGATCAATGGAAATTAACAATACAGTCTGAGATAGACTCATTTTTTAAATGTGAGGTTTTTGGGTTGTTTGTCAAAATTCATGAAAGGATAATGATTGTTGGATATAAAGGGGTATTTTTGATAAAAATAAATGAAAATAATTAAGTCATGAGAAATAAATCCGGACTAGTTTCTCAAGGTATCTCACAAAAACCATAGATTAATTATGATGAAACATACTCTGTTGTAATGGATGTGATAACATTTTGGAATATCATGATGTTGGTTGTACATGCATAACATAAATTATGATTTATGGATGTTTTGACTGCATATCATTATAGGTGTAAGAATACAGATCTTCAATTTAGGAATAGATATTTATTTTAGGTGTTTTTTTGGAAAAATGAAGCATTTGGAAATTTTCTAAGTACACGCCGTGTACAGGCCATATAACAGATGAGTATAGGGCTATGAGGACCACCTAAATTGGGGGCCAGTTTAGGCATGTATATGACCTATATATTTAATGAACACACCATGTAATTTTCTTTTTATTTGATAAATCAGACTGGGGTCATGTATAATCTCCAGAATTATATTCTTCTAACCTCATTTTTTTCTAGGAGCGACCGGGAGAGACAATCAAAGTCAAAGCTACCGTTTCTCCATCCAAGGTCTGATTTGAACTGAAATAGGTTTGTTGGAATCCCACTGGTGATTCCTTCATTCTTCTAGATCCTCACTTCTTATTTTCACCTCTCTCTTGAGTTATCCAAGGTTGAACATTTTTTATCTATTTTTAGATCTACGACATTCTAGGCCGAATCATGGGTTGGTGTTTGAGATTGTTCTTCATACGACAACGAGGTACGTGTTTTGTTTCCTTTCGGTGTTTGTCTTTAAGACATATATTCCTAAGATCTGATTACCCATGTTTTGGGTATTTTGGGTTAAGGAATTTGAACATGAATATCATCTTCCTTAGATTAATTGATATATTAAGGGTTTTAATCGATATATATAATGGAAATTTTAATTTTTAGGGTATACCTCATGGGTTTGTTTCCTCATTTGAATATTTATGGTTGTTTTGTCAAGGTTTCCTATGTGACAGACCTTGTTTCCTTGCCTTTCTTGTTAGGTTGCAATTGATTTCTTATTGCTACTTGTTAAATATCTGTGTTATGCATTTTAGATTCTTATCCTTGTAGTAGTTGAGATTACTTTGGGTTACTGGATATCATTTGCGTACGATTGTATCACACACGGCTGTGAGGACTTGGTGTAGTTAAATCATAGCGGAATTGATGGTGAGGGATTCCCCATAGTACCTGTTATGTTTACCTTACGAGGCCATAGGGGGGATTGACGATGAGTTCTCCCTCGAAGATTATATAGTATATCTTTACGATACCACAGGGGGAATGGAAGTTGATTCCTTCTTCATAGATTATATAGTTTATCGTTAAAAGACCACATGGGGAATTCACGGCGAGTGCTTCCTCATAGAGTCTTTCTTTTTGTGAGACCAGAGGGGTTAGACTGTGTGAGATTTCTCTGAGGGTTGTTATATCTATATTGAATTAATGATATGTTGAACCAGAGGGGTTAGATAGTGAGAACATTCCCATAGGGTTTCTTGTGAATGCTTGATTGATTGTGATGAGCCTTCCAAGACAAAACACAAGCTTGGACTCGGTCCTACTTGATTGTTAGATGGTCTTCTAAGACATTTGTTTTTATTTTACATAGGGGATACAGAGCATAGGATAGATATCGATATTTCATTATTCAATGGTTTGAATAATTAATTAAAAGATAATAATGTAATTGGAAACTTTAGGATTATTTACTTTTGTGTACTTCCTTGTATATTGATTCATTTTTCATATTTCCTCCTATATATATTCACTAATAGTTAGGCACAAATCTTTTGGTGGTTGAATATTGGGATTTTTCTCAGAATCTATTTGGGTCATGCTTTTTGAACCAAACAAATTATATGGTTGTAGGTATAGATAAGGGAAAGCGCCCTTCTAGATCAGGTACATGATAGTTGTGGAGCTGGAGAGTATGGGACTAAGCAGAGGCTTGCGATGCTGTAGGAGTTTACTTGTTTTATTTGTACTTTGGTTTAGTAATAAAATTCCTACAGTGTGACTTGTTTGGATGATTTACTATACATATGTGACATGCATCATTTATATATATATGTTTTATTTGTTTATACAATCAGTATTCCGATTTTCATTTCTGTTGTATGGTATTATTACTTGCGATACTATTTACTATTTGTTTTCGTGACGTTACTCTGCCAGTGAGGGAATAGTTTCCCCACTATCACACTCTAAACCCTCGATTATAGTCAGAAACCTTTTGATTTTGGGGATGTATACTTGAGTCCAGGTGGAAAACCATGTATAGGGCACCTTTCGGAGGAACTCGAAACCGGGACGTTACAAAGTGGTATCAGAGTGGTTTCTTTTCTACTTTGTCTTACTGTTTGGAGCCTATAGACAGGGATAGGAAGAAATTGGTAGTTGTTAATAAGTTTTTCCAGGATTACCTAACTCGTGTATAGAAAAAAACCTCGTTACCTCGAATATTTCAATTTTCTAGTTTACAATTGTTACAATTGATTTGATTTCACTGTTGGGTGATACACATGTTTTGTACTATTATGTTTTATATCATTGTGGTTCTATTTCTGTTGCAACCCAATGATATGAGGATATGTCATATCATGCATTATATAGGCACTTTATAGAGATCACAAGTCATGCATTATTATCATGCCATTTAGGGTGCATTATCGATTGCATATTGTTGTGATAGATGTTGTGCTAGATATGCATGTTTTTCTGATAGATTCCTTGATAGAATACCTACTATTTGATAGGGTATTCCTAATATGTAAAGATTAATTTGGATGGATGCCAAAATTTGGTCCTTGAGGTGTTATGATCCATCTTGGATCAGAATTTGGTGGATCATGTATGGACTTTACTTGAGTTTTTTCTAGTTGTGATGTGGAATAGGATGCCAAAAATTGATTCGAGGGATTATGGGATCTCATGAGTCAAAATTTGTCATTCCTTGGACAAAATTATAAGTTTTTATGGGTTCCAAAGGTGTTTCAAAGGCCTATTGTCTGGAAACCCAAAAAACATGGTGTGTGGTGTTATAAACACACACCACGTGTTCTTCTGATTTAGAAGAAATAACTTTTCTTAAGTCCACACTGTGTACTGTATGTATACACCATGTAATCCTTGACCATGTGACTAATTGTGTGAGTAGAGACATGATTTTGGGATTTTATTTGTGGAACATGACGTGTACAGAGTGTACACACTGTGTTGTAAGGACTGTGTGTCCAGCTGTGTGACCAACAACACAATTGGATGAAAAACTAGGTTGCACACACCATGTCCCATTCATTCACGCCATGTAGAGTAGACTGTGTCTTTGATAGTGTGACCAACGAAATGCGTGGTTAGAGCCTAACTAGTATATGTCGTATCTAGGGTGATCAAGCCATGTAGTATTGCACCAGAAGACCCCATGTGGTTTAGCCGTGTAAAAGTACTTGGATAGGAGAGAAAATTAAAGTACACATCATGTCTTAGGATGAACACATCGTATGTATGGGGTGTTACATGAATAGGTGTGGTAGAGGTACATGCCTTGTTAAAATCTTAAGGGAACATGCCGTGTTGGGGTTAAACACACCATATACCCATATTTTTTAAAACTTTTTTGTTTTGATTTTCTTATTCTTTTCTTGAACGTCTATGTTTTGGTCCTTGACAATCTAGAACTGAGGTGTGAGATTGACCTTGAAGAGTCTTTTCACAGAGACGTCCTCTGGTTGTACACCGGATATAGGGCAATGTCCATACATCGGAAATGGTAGATCAAGGAATACCTGCAGATCCTCCCATCGTGCCTGTCTTGGCACCAACTATTATACCGAACACAGGTGATGATGTACAATTATGAGAAGGCCTCATGATGTTTATGAAGACCTTCCAGGGAGCACAACATCCTGCCCCATATATGGCAGAGTCGATGCATGTTTTTCCGTGGCATCAACATCCCACTTTTTTAGAGGATAGTGGACTTTAGGATGAAGAGTTATGGATAGAATCCATGCTGTCTATCTTCGAGTATCTCAACAAAAATCTTGAGAGGAGGGTAAATCTTGAAACCTACATGCTTTAATATTCTTCCAATAGATGGTGGGATGTGAAATCACAGGTGGTATGACAACGATTTATGGCTTGGGATGAGTTCTAGTAAACCTTATATGACTATTTATACATAGAAACCTTGAGGTTTGATCGATTCCAAGAGTTCATGGGTCTGGAATGGGGTAATATTTCAATCATGGTGTATTCTTCTTGCTCCACAGAGCTGCAACACTTCACACCCATTCTACGAGTGATGAGTTATTTCTTACTAGGAAGATTGAGGATGGTCTCATACATGACATCTGATGCTAGGTGGACATCTTCATGTTCACTTCCATATCTTCTATAGTCAAGTAGGCATTGATCACCGAGCGTAATTTGAGAGAGTCTGGAGTTATGATTCAGGGTGGTTCGACATCTAGTGTTGGTACTTTTCGAACTGATAGTAGGAAGCGCCATATAGAGTCTACATGCAAAGATCTGAGTAGATGGGATACTCCTTCAAGTAAACAAGTTTTATGTTACCAGTGTTGTAAGAATGTGCACATCAGATCTCGGTGACCTAGAGACCTAGTCAAGTGCCAATATTACAGCAAGATGTTCCATCTTCATTGTTTTTCTAGTTTTTATCTCCACCCGCTAGTGATAGGAGTTATGCTATGAATCCACGTTCAGGAGCAGAACCACCAGTTTCTCATAAGTCTGAGAATGGGAGTTAGTCTGACTATTCAGGATGAGGAGGAGTTCATGGTCATGGTAACTAGTCGGAAAGCTTCCTTTGACAACAAGGTGGATCAACTCAGGGTAGTCAGGTAGGGTCATAGTGTTGCAGTGCTGGTCAAATATTTATAGTGGAACAGACCTAGCAGGAGAAGGATCCCCGACCCTCTATGGTTAATGGTAAAATTCTAGTTGCCTCATTTTTATATTTTTATCTTTTCAATAGAGGGGCTTATCATAGTTTCATATATGTTGTTTTCGTGGGGAGGCTTCGTCTCTATAAATTTACTTCTAAGGATGTTATGATGCTAGAAAATCTGTTTGGGATTAGAATTGATAGTGTACGTCAGTGCAAGGAGTGCCCTCTTGAGGTTGGTGGGTGTCACTTCTTGTGTGACCTTTATGTTTTAGATATGATAGGCTTCGATGTCATTCTTGGAATGAACTATTTGGTCTCTTTCAAGGCCTTTGTTGAATGGTATCATCGTAGGGTACATTTTAAATTACCGAAGGGTAGGTCTTTTCTATACAAGGGATAATGGGATATCCAAATGAGAAGAGCAAGGCCTGAGCATCTTGGGTTGGTAGGAATTACAACTTAGATTTCTAGTTTATATCTGGATGACCATGGGACTTCAAAGATGGACATTCCACTAGTGGTGGATCATTTTATGGATGTATTTCTAGACAAATTTTCATGTTTAACTCTAGTGCAAGAGGTATATTTCTCTATTGAGCTTGTGCTAGGAGTGGAACCGGTGTCCATTTATCCTTATAGGATGGCTACACAAGAGTTACAGGAGCTCAATAAGAAGTTAGAGGAGTTATAGGAAAAATGTTTCATCTGACCCAGTACTTCTCTTTACGGTTCGCCTGTTCTTTTTGCGAAGAAATGGACGATACCCTCAGACATTGTGTGGATTATCAGAATCTGAACCAGTTGATGGTCAAGAACCAATATCCCTTGCTGATGATTGATGATCTCTTTGATCAACTTCATGGAGCCTAGGTTTTGTAAAATATTTAATTGAGATCCGATTATCATTAGTTTCACGTTAGACCATCATATATACCTTTAAGAGACATTCAAAGTATGTATGGACTATGCGATTATGTGGTTATGCCACTGTGTCTCACAAACACGCCAACAGTTTTCATGGAACTGAGGAACCATGTGTTCTATCCTTTCTTCAGTTCTTTTGTGATAGTCTTCGTGGATGATATATTTGTGTACTCTCACACTGAATATGACCATGCCACACATCTTGAGATCATCTTGGGTAAACTGGGAGAGCATTGGTTATATGCTAAGCTCCCAAAATGCCACTTTTAGATGGTCCAGATTCACTTCTTGGGTCATGTTATCTTAGAGACAAGAGTATCAGTAGACCCAGAGATTATGAGAGCAGTAGTTTTCTGGGAGAATCCTAATAACATCTTTGAGGTTCAATGTTTTTTAGGGATGACTAGTTACTACAGGCACTTTATACAAAACTTTTCATACTTAACAACACAGCAGATGGGTCTGACTAATAAGGGTGTGTTTCCGATGCTTTAATGCTAGGGCGCGCGCACGTGTCCGTCACGCATGGGAGGAAGCGCGGCTCGCAGCCCCACATTCCCTCTTTCCAAAGGCGGGCGACATCCATTCCTTATTCAGGGACGTCTGCTCCTTGATCGAAACCGGGATGATGGGATGTTGGTACTTCCTTCCGTGGATTCCTCCTCGAAGCTCGTCACCTAATCCGGGTCTCCCTTATATATTTAAGATGGGTTCGTGAAGCTTGTTCCTCGCGCCATATCTGCATGGATGACAGTTAATTACGTTGCTTCCGTCAAGATGCTCCAAGGGGTATTTTCGGGGCAGCAACCTTCGGTGAGGAGAACGGTCGCGTTGGGGTGTCATTGGCATGTCTTGACGCTGAGGATCAGCATATCTGTCTTTTGTCCCTTATCACAAGGCTTCTCGAGGGCGTGGAAGCCTGAGGCATCCAACATCGAACGCGGGGAATATGTACCATCTGAGGTTTTCCTCAGATTCCCATGTTTAACATGGGGTATGCTACGAGTTTAACGTCTTGCGGAGACAGATCGGACTGATCGAAACACTGAGAGTGGATCAGATTGAAGGACCCCCTAGGGGGAACACCGATGTTGGGGTCAGCACGTGGGCGGCTTCCCAGATACTATGTAGTGGGGTGGAGTGGCATGATCTCACCGGGATGTGGCGACCCAAGTAAGTATCAGGATGGATGATGGAGTGATGGGATTGAACCTCGTGGAGGCTTCCTACGTATCCCCATGGCAGGGAATCAATGTCTGCGTAGTTCGGTGATATGGTGGGACACCTGAAAAGGTGACCCATGAGAATGGACGTATGGATTGGAGCCTGGAGGAAGTAAGATCTCTGGGCTAGGGCATGAGCTTCCCATGGCACGTGGGCTTGAGGGGGGAAGTCAGGATGGGACGTGGATGTGAGGCATGGGGATTATGCTCTGAGACGGCCCAATAGGGGGAATACAGTTTAACGTCATGCGGGTCGAGATACAGTTTAACGTCAAGCGGGACGAGGGCATACAATTTATCGTCATGCGGGATGAGTGATCTGGGGCTTACTCTCTGATTTGGCCCATGGAAGATATGGGGCTTATGCTCTGAGGTGGACCATGTTGGATATGGGGCTTACGCTCTGAGGCGGCCCATGGTGGATATGGGGAACCGACGTGGAGAGGTCGGAACGACCGGGTGGTGGGATTGAACCTCGTGGAGGCTTCCTACGTACCATGCGTTAGGACGGATCAAAGTCCATGCAGTTCGATAGTATGGGGCTTACGCTCTGAGGCGGCCCATGGTGGATATCATGGTCGATACGCACTCTATGCCCACATGAGTCATGCTCGGTGTGAGAAACAAGAGGCAGCAGGGACCAAACGATCACGTCGCGAAGGGAGCATCCGTGAGAAGCGTAATGGGGCTTACGCGTTGAGCTACCCAAAGAGGAAACAGGGGCTTATGCGTGGTTAGTGGCCCTGGGTGCCGGGGCTTACTCTAGAGTGGAGGCCCGTGGTGCGACAAAGCACAGTGGGAAAGGGACTCCACTGGCCTTGGTAGGGGGGAAGTACGAAGATGCACGGGTGCAACCTTCCGCAAGAGAGGCTATGGGCTTACGTTCTGAGGCAGCCCTTCCCCCATGGACAAACGCCACTCCGACAAGGAGGATCTCATTCCATGAGAGGAAGAGTCCATTACCATGGAGACGAGAGGCGTAAAAAACGTCTGAGATGGGGGGGACCCTGTGTGCGAATCACGGGGATGGACCACAGTTTAACGTCATGTGTTAAGGACGAGGTGCATAGTAGTTTAACATCCTACAGCTTGGATGAGGTGGGTCCACTCCACACCCCTAGGGCTTACATTCCTAATTACCTCTACCCCTTGTGGGAGGGAGGCATCGGCAAGGCCGTAATGAAGGGGGGCTGCAGGGCGAACCATTAGGGGGTCCACGTTAGCGTGGCTATGCAAAAAAGCAATAGCTGTTAGCGTGCCTATGAAGAGAAGAATAAGGAAAAGCAATGCAACGGGAAACACCACCCAAGGGACCTTGAGGTTACTTCATACGAGCCTGGAAGGCCGTACGGGAAAACAACGCATTGCGCGGATGCCCGGCAGGGTAGACATCAGGTGCCAGCGCGGAAAGGCAGCCAAGGGGCGTCAAGGTAAAGGGGTCATGGGTGTTGCGTGCAAAAGGAAGGTTTGCGCGCAAAACACTGGGATGGCACGAAATAGGGATAGAGTATTGCGCGGATAGGTGATTTCTCACAAGGTATTTTGCGCGTAGAAGGGTATTACGCGCTAGGGAAAACGATCGCGCGTGAGGGAAGTACCTGGAGGAGGAGTCAAATTCACTTAAGTCGTTGGAGTTTCACGCAAAGGCGAACCCCAGGGCAAGGTTGCGCAAAAAGGGGTATTACCTGCAAGTCATATTGCGCACTGGGGGAGTCGAATTGCGCGCCCGAGAGTCGATCCTAATTCTTCAACCCCCAAACCATCTGGGGTCGCCTTCTATTTATAGGCACCAGCCTGCGCGGAATCCAGGCGGCATGCGAAGGTTTCCTCAACAGGAACAGTCGGCGCGTAAAGCTTCACTGTGCGGAACCAGGGCACACAAAATTGTGTTCACCAGCATCTCCTTCACACGAATACTAAGAATGCTTCACGCACAGATATTTATTTCACGCAAGCCCTCCTTTATTTCGGGCACCACTTCCCGGGCTTCCGGACCGGTCCTCTGATTCCAAATATGACTTCACTTTTCCATTTCGAAACTTCTTCTATGAGTTTCGGACTATTTTCGGTGTCTACAAATGCCCCCCCTCGGAATTGGATCGGCGAGAGGTCACAACGATCGGGTTCCGAGGGAAACACCGAAGCAGAGCCAGTCCGAGGCGCTTAGCGCGCAAAGAACCCACGTGGCGCGCAAAACGATGGATCGATGCGGAATTTACTTTCCGCGCGGCGCGGAACCATGGCCTCACCTATAAAAAGGGGCTATGGGTCCCAAATCCATACCACAACTTTTTGTGTGATATGCTTATAGCTCTCGTGCGCGAAATTTCTCCCGCGGCTGCGCGTAAAAAACGCTCTAGCAGCGCGGAATTCCTTCCGAATTTTGGCCGTCCTTGCGCGCCTACTCGGGACATTCCGCGCTTAGCCCACCGATTGCATGCTCAACTCTAGGATTTCGCACCACCACTTTAGATTTCGCACAGCACTCTCCGATTTGGCGCAATACATCCCAGTTTCGT
The DNA here is from genome assembly GCA_963277665.1 of Viscum album. Lineage (NCBI taxonomy): Eukaryota > Viridiplantae > Streptophyta > Magnoliopsida > Santalales > Viscaceae > Viscum > Viscum album. Next base: position 338,146,216 of record OY728144.1, read on the forward strand.
GCAACTCCCGAAATATTGGAGATGGCCACAAACCGAGTTGATGAGGGGGAAGTCTCCGCTAGTAGGACCGAAATGGCGGTGAATGAGGAGGTTTATGGCGCCAAGGTGATCATTTCCGACAACCTAACCTTGTTCAATATTTTGACTCCAGCCCAGAAGGCGTATCCGCTGTCTAACAACCTCCCGCTCTGGAATTTTGGTATTCTGGAGGAGGTGCCCCTGTTGGGCTTCGAGGTGGACACACTACGGTCATGGGTGACCCGGGAGGACGAGCTTCCTCGATAAAACATCACCAACAATGGTCGTCCTTCCAGGGAAACCAGACATATGGACATATATGTCCTGAAACCGAGGACCAGGACCATTACAGGGGACGAGCCCGTCGTAGAGAATTCTCCAGCCCTCTACGCGAGCACGTTCCGTCAGAGCGTCACGGATGACAGGAAGGGCTGGTTGAAGGATTGGGACCTGCGGTCCGGGGGAAACTTCACCAGTGAGTGGGCCTGGGCATTCTAGGTTCGCCATACCTACGACCAGTTTGGGGATGAACTGTGGTATATTGGCCTGTTTGAGGCGGTATGGACGTCGCAGTTCCACTTCCACCGTCAACCTGTGCTCGGGACGGAGCTCTTCACCTGGTGGTCTCCTGACACCAATACATTATAGCTTCATCATGGGGAATTCGACATCAGCCCTTGGGACATTCACTGCATCGGGGGTATCCCACTGGAGGGCTACCAATATGATGATTTCGTTCCACCAAAGAACACCTGGGACGACAGGTCACGGATGCCCATGCTGATGTGGCACCTGCTGGAGCTGGCCAAAGAGAGGATGGGGGTCAAGGACTTCCTGAAGGATATTGCCTACAAGGGATGGTTCAGCCTGTTCCATGAGAAGGATCCGGCTGTCAAGATTCCGGGACGGGGTAAACAGTGTCCAACCGCGGCTCAGAGGAGCAGGGATGGGTCATAATAGAGGACCCTGGAGGCGGGGCAATACCAATCATGGGGTTATCGCGTCATCGAGGCCCGGGACCCTAATGTCTGGTATGTCGGGTTCCTTGCTGCCTTCCTGAGCGGTTGTCTCATGCCAGTGCGGGACGCGAGGATGGGCATCTGTCCAGCAACACTGGTGATGGCGAGTACCATGGACGCCAACAAACGGTTCAACTTGGGCGTCCCCGTACTGGCTAAGCTGTATGCCATCCTGGGACGCATCTCACAAGGGGGGTCACCTTGAAGAGTATGTGGCCCCTTCCAGATCTTCCATGGCTGGGTGGCGGCTCACCATGGTGGGTAAACTTTCCCAAACTCCATCCGTCCTCCAGGAAATGGCCTGCGACCATCCTTGTTGAACATCGCAGGGGTGGCGCCGATGACGCTCAATGAGGAGGGCATAAGAATCCGCATCGGCAACCACAACAACTTACACTTCATCCTGTTCCCCACCCCGGTCGTCCAGATGGTGGACAATGGGCGAGGCCCTCTGGAACAACAGGAATATTTTCAGAGCATTCAAGGCGGGGTGCTCATGGCTCGGATCGACGAGAGGGTGATCTGCGAGCCTTACGTGCCATCCCGATTTTCTAGGCAGTTCGGGTGCCTCCAACAAATGCTGAAAAAGGTATTCATGGCTGTCTGGTAGGATAAGAATCCATGCGTTCTATACCAGATGTGGTTGATGTTTACCACCTTCTGCTCTGACGATGTCATTATTCTTCCTCCCACCGGGTTTGATGCTGGCCTAGCAACCGAGTATGTCGAACACTGGACCATCGCATACCCTGAGGGGATTTTACACAAGTGAGTCCAGAAACTCGAGGTTACTCGTGCGGAAACCGAGCGACGGGGGAGAAGGCAAGGGGCTTTCGAAAGAGGGGAACTAGGGGTGCATCAGGCAGTGAGGTCTGCACAGGCCGGGACTTCAACTGCAGGAACATCACGCAGCGCCGTCATGACCTCGTTGCCCGTGGGGGGTCACATGAGGCGGCCAGGGAACTGCTCGGGAAGCAAATAAGATACATGCTCGAACGTTCCCAAGATGCAAATGTCCCAGCATTGTGGTCGGGCTGGATAACCCTGCGGCAATCGATGAGCATTGAATTCGTCTGGCAGAACATCATGGAAAATGGGATCCAGCTGCCAGAGGTCGGGCTCGTTCGAGTTACAGACCGCGTAAATTTCCATCGGCGAAATGCTTACCTGACGACCATGGACACATACGCACGCCAAAGGGGTCAGCGTGCAGAGCCACCTTTCCTAGTGAAAGTGATGCTCAGCCAGGAGCATGATCTGGAAGTGATGCCGCTGGGAGAAGGCGACAGTGACGAGGAGTCGGAGGGGGAGGAGACCGGAGAAGACGAAGGCGAAGGAGAAGATGAAGAAGAAGGAGAACCTGAAGATGAGGGGTTGCAAGAGGAGACCTTCCAAGGGAGTCTCCGAGAGAGCGGAGATATTGTCGGCTCTGATCTCGACATAACTGAGATGCTCGAGGTTTGTCTCTATCTTCATTAATTTTCCTTCTTCATCCATTCTCCTTTCCAATTTTTGAACCATCTCTCTGCCTCACTCAAGAGCAGCTGAGTGTTGGACGGGCATCCCCACCGTTGGAGGGAGGAGAGGAACTGGTGGGACATGATGGGGATCCGACACCCATCATTGAATTAACAATCACAGAGGGGTCTCCTATCATGGCGGCTCCTGCAGCGGCCGAAACATTGGAGACCGATGCTCTGGACTCCTGTAAGTATCACGCTTCACTACTAGCACTTTTTATCAAAAGATACCAACTAATCAGTGTACGCCTTGCACAGTGATATCAACATTGGAGGCTCGTCAGGCTGCGGAGCCCGGGCCATCCGTGAGCGGACCAGTGGTGGACATACCACCTAATTCAGAACATTTTTCCTACACTGAGTCAACCCTGGTAATTGGTGAGCAGGGGGCAGCGGGCATCAGCAGCGCTATTCTTAAGGCGAGGCCGGAGGCTGGCGGAGGCGTCATCGCTACTGAGGCGAGAGAGGAAGGTCGCCCGGACGTCGATGATCCTATTCCTCATCAAGACATCCCTAAGGCAGATCCTGCTGCCGATCTGCTGGCTGCCTTCCCTACATACCGAGCCACTGACCCTGAAGAGGTATATGACTCAGACTCAGAGGTAGTTGAGGAGAGCCGGATGACATGGCGCAAAGGGTGGAAGTGTATCTGACGCTTCCTCAGATAGCCCCAGTTGGATTGGCTGAGGTGGATGGGATCACTCCAGACCTGGCTACGCTTCCTGTGCGCCGGAGGGGCTGACTCTCAGCGACTTCATCTGACGGTCCGTGATAACATGGCCGAGAAGATACGTGAGAGCAGCCAGCACGCCGAAGTTGCCCAGTGTCGGGAATGAGCGGCGAGCGCCCGAGCGTTGCTGAGGGCGGAGCAGGTGGTCTCGCACTTCGAAGGGAAGGTGGCAGATAAAGAGGCCTTCATTGCAACATCCTCTGAGATTGTGGAGCAACTAACGGCCCAGCTGGCTGATGCGCAGGAACAACTGATGGAGGCGAGTCACCAGATGACCGTACTTTGAACCGAGCAGGCGCATGCACAAGCTAGGATTGGCGAGTTGCGCTCTGCGGCAGCCGATTAGGAGAGAGAGTCTTCGAGGAGCGAGAGACGGTCCTGGAGGCTACCAGCCAAAGGGTAGCAGCACTGGAAAGGTCGATTCAGCACGCCGATCCTTAAGGGCTTAGTTTTGGACATCTAATGAACCTCTTGCTTGTACTGCTCACCATCTCAATCAAATACATTTCCAAATCCATTAATCTATACCCTTGGTTTAATATGCTCAACCATAATTCTGAAATGAATAACAACCCATCACTAAGCTCTTGTGGGTCGCACCCAACGCGAGAAGCAAAGGATACTCGTGTCATCATCTTTTCCAACTATGGGGCATTGACCAAGCCTCAGATATCCGAAATTGGGCCTGGATTTCTAAGGAGGAGACCTCAGACCAATTGATATATCACCTTCTCAATGTGCTCTGACACACGAGTGGGGCAATGCTGGGGGCATTGAAATCCATCCAAACATAGGGAGATGGAAAGAAGAGGTGTATCACGCTACCCAAATTCAGAACACTGTGGGGTGCGACCATGGAGGATAACTTTTAACAGTGACATAAACACAGCATCCATATCGTGTTGTCCTGGAGTGGGGACAATAAATGAGGGCTGACCGCTGACCATGTTCGCAACACGGGGCCTAACTCAAATATCGCCGGTCATTTTCCCGGAACGTTGGCCCAGGACAGAAGTCGGACTATAGTTCTATCATCCATGTTGCTACAATAGGCAGACCAAAGGTCTGTCATCCATATTGTGGCAGCAGGTGGACCAAAGTCTATCACCCATACTGTTAGGGGGTCCCATCAAACATGACCAGTCCTCTAGAACGTTGGCCCAAGATAGTAGGCGGACCGTAGGTCTGTCATCCATACTGTTAGGGGGTCCCGTCAGACATGAAAGAGAATGAGGATCCGAATTAAGGGGAACACAAAGCGTGGAAGGTGGAGTGGTGGTTTTTTCGAATAGAGTCCAACACTCCCGAAATTGCACCACCGTGGCAGAGGCGCATCAGGCAGATGTACCAACCTGGTCATGGGTCGTCCCAATTTTCAGGCAGGACTTCTCTGGCGAGAGAACAACCGCTTCCCATTACTACAATGGGGCATCCCGAACTTATTCGGGGTGGATTTCACGATTACACCACTTCTCGCGAAGTCAGGCCAAGGGGCCGACAATAAAGAGGGACAGGGTTTGGTAATCCCTGGGGCTGGACCCAAGACGAAATGTCTGGGCGTTTCTACGTATCTCATTAGGATGCGAATTAAGCCACTCATAGTTCTATAGAGGCAGTTTAACATCATGCTGGACGAAATACAGTTTAATGTCGTGTGGGACGGGGGAAACATCTCATCTAGGGATAGGCATGACACGGCGGGTAACCCGATGTGAATGAGGACATGATCCCGCACCACACCGTACAATCCCACAAGAGAGACCGAGCCGCGGAAAGCCAAGAAAAGGATCTTAGTTTTAGGTATTAGGACTCGGACCAAAGGAGAAGGGGAATGGGATACACACGGTAAAGCGGCTGCAAGACCCAACGTGAGTGTGGGCGGAAAAAGGCCATGCTTACTATGTGCTCCTGGGGACACGTTTAGGCCGAGAGAACGAACGTGAAATGTTAGGTTGGGCCTGTGGGGAAGTTCCCAAGACCTCCTACGTATCTCATAAGGATGGGAATCAAGCCATACGTAGTTCTTGAAAGGCAGCATGGGACGATATGGCGCCTGCGCAAAGGACGAAGGAGTCGTGCGGGTCTAGCCCTCACACCAAAAGAAGCGGAATTTGATATGTATTGTTTGTTCTTGAAGGTAAATGGTTTTTATTTTGTGGGGCGACTAGCCTAGGGTTGAAATTCTTGGAATCTCCATAAAAATCAAGACATAGCAGGCATTGACAAGCGGCATGGTAATTGACCAATACCTGGCATGATGTCCCCCATGGGGAGGTCATCACAATGCGGTTCCATTTTTCGTTGTGTGGCCCGGACGATATCATCATAGTTTAAGGTCGTATGGTTTGGACCAACACCACAGTTTAAGGTCGTATGGTTTGGACCAGCAACACAGTTTAAGGATGTAAGGTTTGGACCAACAGCACAGTTTAAGGTCATATGGTTTGGACCAATAGCACAGTTTAAGGTCATATGGTTTGGACCAACAGGAACATGCACGATGCGATAAAGCATACCTGATGCGGGTGAGGGTGTAATCCCATACCATCACCGCGCGCGGTTCCGAGAGAGGATCCTCAGTACAAAGGGGCCTACGAGGGTTCAACAATCAGGGGGCAGGAGATGCTAGCTCCCAGCTATGTTGGGCCTGAAACGCAATGTATGGGTGACTCCTCGTTCCCCATGGGGATGAGGGTCAAGCTGCACGCAACCTATAGAGAAGAGACCCAAGAACATACTCTAGCACTCAGATCACGGGAGCCTCGAGAGACACTGTTACGCAGCTCGGTCTTTCTAATGTGCGGGGGTGTACTGAGGGTTAGTACAAGGAGTGTCGAGATTCCACCTTGACACGGTGGGGGAGGAACACAATGTGAATCATGCAACCAACATTCAAGGCCCGAGGAATCCGGCGTGACGACTGAGGATTACTGCTGACCATGTTCGCAACACAGCATCCTGTCGCATTAGCCTAGAAGTATGGGCAAACAAATGAGTATCAACCGCTGACCATATTCAAAACACGGGAATTGTATCAATTTGTCGCCCAAAACCCTCGGGGGCGTTGGCCCGTGACGGTAGGAGATCCCTTAGGCATTGTATCCAGGCCATTCTTGGGGGTCCCTCCGGGTGTGAAGGATGGTGAGGCATGAATGAAGGGGAACACGAAGCTTTACAAGTGGACGAAAACTTGTCTAAGTCGAATCTGACACTCCAGGTCCTAGACCAGAGTACTCTGAACACATTACCAGACCACTGGAAAAGGTCGAAGGTCTCAGTCTAAGAGCAGCCAACAGATGGCGGATTCCTGAGAGAAGGTCCGGCCAAAAGACCGTGGCAACCGGGAGATCGTGGGATCTCCTAAGAGATGGGGCTGGGCCTGAAATCTAAGTGTTCAGGCGGTCCTACGTATCCCATAAAGATGGGAATCAAGCCACACATAGTTCTAGACGGCTCCTTTTAATATCTTGGGGAACATGACATAGGAGGGATAATCCTGAGCACAGGGCGCGCGTGGTGAAGCTATTGAAAACCCGACGTGAATGAGGACATAATCCCCTACCACGCCACGTGATCCTGTGGTCAAGGTCCCAAAGGCGAGCCAGGCACGATGCATTAGTGGACCTCGAGCTGGACCCAAAGACAGAAGATCTGGGCGCTCATGGGGATGGACCCACGACGAAATGTCTGGGTGTTCCTACGTATCTCCTTAGGATGAGAATCAAGCCATACGTGGTTCTAGAAGAACAGTTTAACATCACGTTGGACGATATACAGATCTTAGTTTTAGGTCTTAGAACTCGGACCAAGGTGCAGTTTAGGGTTGTGATGGACCATACAGTTTAAGGTCATGCTGGACCATACAGTTTAATGTCATACTGGACCATACATTTTAAGGTCATGCTAGACCCGAGGTTGGCTTAGGCAAAGTACTGCTTGAGGAACCTGGAGTTGGTGGTAGGAGTTATGTGATCACCATCTATAGTCACCAGAGAATACACGCCATTGGGATAGACCTTATGGACAATAAAAGGCCCCTCCCACATGGGCTCCAACTTGGGTGGTTTCCTACCGGGAATCATTGGTGCTCTGAGAGTCAGCACCAGGTCACCTTGCAGGAAGGAGAGGAGGCAAACCTTCTTATTGAAAGCTTGAGCCATCCTGCTCTCACGCCTTTCCAAGTTATGTAAAGTGAGAAGCCTACATTCATCCAGCGCTTCCAATTCGGCTAGACGGATTTCAGAAACTCTATCTGGCGCCTGCTAGTCGTAGACCGCCATGCGTAATGAGGGAAACTAGATCTTGATGGGCAGGATAGCCTCAGATCCGTATACCAGGGAATACGGAGTCACCTGGGTGGAGTTACGAGTCTTTGTCCTATAAGCCCAGAGGGCGTTGGGGATCTTGTCCGGCCATCTTTTCTTATTCTGACCAACCATCTTTTGCAGAATGTTAGAGAGGGTTTTGATAAACGCGTCAATCTGTCCATTCACCTGCGCGTGGTAGCGGGAGGTGTGGTTAGTGCGAATGTTGTAGTTAGCGTACAATTTATTCATCTCGACTGCTCGAAATATTGATCTGTTATCCTTGAAGATAGCGTGAGGTACTCCAAACCGATAGATGATATTGGAGCTCACGAAGTCAGCGATAGAATAGGCCTTAACATCCCTAAGTGGGATTGCCTCCACCCACTTCGAGAAGAAATCCATAGTGGTTAAGATGAACCGGCACTGGCGGGCCGTTGCCGGCGGGTAAGGCCCCACGACATCCAACCCCCAGACTACAAAGGGCCAAGAATACGTGGTAGTATGGAGAGGCTCTGGTGGTCGATGCACAAATTTAGCATGAACATGGCACGCATGACACCTCTTGGCATACTCAATGCAGTTGTAGATCATGGAGGGCCAGAAGTATCCCAGCAACCGAATATGGTGGGACAACTTCGACCCGGCCTGGTGGGCGCCACAGGAACTAGCATGCACTTCTTTCATGACCTATGGGATCTCAATTCCTTGAAGATAATGGAGGAGAATACCATCAAATCCGCGCCTATAAAGGAGCTGCTCAAGTCTGGGACCATTCTGAAGGGTGAACTACGGCGCACAGTGTCGGATTCGTTCTCGCTCGGCTCGGTCCGAAGGAAGATTGTCGTGCCGGAGATATTCAACCAAGGGCGTCCTCCAGTCAGGAACTGTCCCGATTACCGCGCCTGAAGCCCCCTGGGATCCTGGCGTAGGGGAACCAGCGGTGAGATGGTTCACTCGTGGGCCACGATCGCCATCTGGAATAACAGGAGCAATGATTCTCCGGTACGCCATGTGGACGATTAGGTCATCCTGTTCGGGCTCCGCAAGTGATGCGACCAGGATGTCCAAATCATATGTTCGATTGTTCCGCGACCGGGGAATGTGAACGACCTCTGGTCAGGAGGGGAACTTAGACATTAGATGGAGGGTTCACTCCAGCAATGGCACGAGTTCCGGCTTCTGACAGCGTAGTCACCATTGACCTATTTGATGACCCGCTCAGAGTCCCCCTTTACATACAGATGGGGTACGTCAATCTCGAGAGCCAACTCGAGGCCAGTAGTGAGGGAATGATACTCTGCCTCATTGTTGGTGCAGCCTTCTGACAACAGAAACAAATACGGAAGAACGGCTTTCTTCGAGGTGATGAAGACGATACCCAGGCCCACTCTGTCAAGCCTAGGATCGTTGAGCCTTCTACCGGTGGTCCTCCTGGAGGAACCATCAAAGTTCATATGCCATCATGGGATGGAGTGATCAACTGAGAGGATTGCCTCATCAGGAAAGCCTAGATCCAGTGGCTGGTCCGCGGAGTTTGGGTGGGAAGCTAAGAAGTATGCCAACGCCTGTCCTTTGACGACCTTCTGAGGTACGAACCTGATGTCAAACTGCTAGAGGATCACTGCCCAGCACGCCAATCATCTGGTCAACATAGGTCAGTTTAGGATGTATTTTAACGGGTCTACCCGAGAGACCAGCTGTACCTCGTGGTGCTGCAAGTAGTGCCGCAATTTGTGCATGGAAAATAAGAGTGTCAAGCAGCTCTTCTCGATGGGGGAATATTTAATTTCCACATCGAGGAGCATGCGGCTGAGGTAGTAGAGGATATTTTCTGTTCCCTCTTTGTTCTTCTGGGTGAGAAGTGCGCTGAGGGATCACTCCAGGGCGGTCACGTAAAGGACCAATGGCTTTCTAGTAACGGGTGGCATCAAGACCGGAGGTTGAAGCAGATACTGCTTGATTTCCTCAAAAGCGACCTGACACTCCTCATCCCATTCATAGGCGGCTCCCTTCTTCATGAGCCGGGAAAAGGTCTTACACTTTCTGGCCAGATTCGCAATGAATTGGTGAATATAGGCTAAGTGGCCTTGAAGGCCTCTCAACTCCATAATATTACTCAGGGGAGGCATCTAAATGATGGCCTTGATCTTGTCTGGGTCGATCTCGATGACTCGATACCTAACAATGAAGCCAAGAAACTTCCCGGAGGTGACCCCGAAGGAACACTTCAATGGGTTCATCTTCAAGTGGTGAGAACGGAGGAAGCTGAACACTTTCTCAAGGTCTTTGAGATGGTCTTGGTGCTAACGAGACTTAACCACCAGTTCATCCACGTAACACTCCACCAATGTCTCAATAATTGGCTTGAATATGCGTTGCATGGCCCGTTGATAGGTGGAACCTACATTCTTCAGGCCGAAGGGCATAACCTGGTGGCAGAAAGTACCCTGGGGGGCCCTGAAGGCAGTGAACTCTTCATCCTCAGAGGGCCATACAGATCTGGTTGTACACAGAGTACCCATCCATGAAGGAAAGGGCTTGGAACCCAGTCGTGGCATCGATCAACAACTTTGTCACAGGAAGGGGAAAATCAACCTTGAGACAGTGGCGATTGAGATCACAGAAATCGATACAGACCCTGATCTGCCCATTCTTCTTCTTGACAGGAACAATGTTGGGTAGCCACCGGGGGTACTGGACTTCTTTGACGAAGTTGGCCTTGATGAGATTATCAACTTTGGCCTCAACCATGGCACTGTGAGAGGGGCACATATTTCTGGGAGGCTGCTTGAACCCGCGATGGTTTGCTGGAAGGCCAAGGTGGTGGAAGGATACCTGGGGATCTAGTCCTGGCATCTCTTCATAACTCCAGGCGAACACATCACGGTGCTGTCTGAGGAAGTCTACATACCGTTTCCATTCCTCGGGGGGCAGAGCGGCGCTGACCAATGTGGGTCTCGGGTCCGCCTCGCTATTGAGGTTCACATGCACTAACTCGTCGACCGTGGTGGGGACCCCCTCCTCAAAGGAAGGAGGAGCATCTTCCATGTCCTCCTCTCTGCTCGTGGAAGGATCATCCATGGGTGGAGCCGTCTCAGGGCTTCCAGACCCTGATGGGAACTGGTGCTAGCTTGGGCGGCATAGGTCGCCATGTCAGGGGACCCATGCACTGCGGAGACCATGGCGACAAAGGCGGTTGATCAAATCTCATCTGGCCTTTGGCCCAAGGGGCCACTCTTTATGACATCAAAGTAGTGGTGGCGTGTTGGGTTGAGCCGATCAATTCCGGCCCAGCGAAACAGACAGGTATGACGTACTGTTGTTTCCATGAGCCCAACATCCTGATATCGTATAGGGGTAGGAGGCTTGGGGATCACCTGAGCCTCGCTGGTGTAAGAGTACGAGGTGATTTCCCGCCGTCACATGGACCCAGAAATATGCCTTCCTCTAGTACCCGAAACAACAAAGCACTGCCCCATGTCGGGGGTCGTGGCCTCCAACTGATGGATTGGGAAGACATATGCATCGTCCAATCCTTCCCAAAGACAACTTGTGACAGTGGCGGGCTTGACCTCACCTACCAGGATTTTCTTTTCCTTTCTCTTGTAATAATCAGCATCCAGATAATGGGATTCACAAGAGGAAAAAGGAGACGCATATCCCTAGAGCACTCCCACTCGACCCTTAAGGGAGTATTTTAGGCACTGGTGATATGAGGAGGGGACCGCTGTGTGAAGGTGGAGCCACGGCCTTCCCATAAATGCATTGTAGGTAGTGTCCTGAGAGACAACCATGAATTTGGTATTGGCAATTAGGCCGCCGAATTGGGTCTTCAGACAAATCTTGTCGAGTGGAGTTTGCTCGGTCCAGTCACACCCCTGGATCCTGAGGTTGGAGGGAGTTAAATCATCCTCAGACAACCCCGTTTCCGCAGTGTCCGAGTTGGGATTAGGTTAATCCCGGAACCCGTGTCAACAAGACATTGGTGAACTTCCACGCCATTGAACTGGTCGGTGACGTACAGTGGTCGAATGTGCCCCTATATTGGAGGGTCTTCATCTTCATCGGAAAAAGTGATAACCGCCTGACATTCGGCGACCTCAATCGCCTCGGTGTGGAAGGCTTATGTGGCAGTCACCTCCGTCTCGAACTGGAGGTGGCTCCTTAGAGCCTCGGCGAGCACGTCGCGCATTTCAGACGATAGGCGAAGGGCCTCAAGGATAGAAAGCCTTGCCGAAATGCCGACCAGATGCTTCAAGACATCATAATTTCGATCCAAACGCGAGCTTCTGCTTACAGGAGGCCACTCTGTGATTGGAGGCATGACGGGCCCTGTCGGCGGGACCGGTGACTGACTGGTACTAGGAATGTCTCGCTGTTCACTAGTCGAAGCTCGGGAGGTGGCTACCGTGTTAGGACCGGAAGGCTGTAGTCGGCTGGTGGCAGGGCAGGGCTACTTGCGACACGGACGAGGTGGTCCCGCCTGATCCAGCGAAACAAACGGTGGTGGAGGCGAACCTGTCGACACCGGGTGAGGGGACCGCGTGCGCTGATCTATGTATCGGGCATGCTGCCTGGTCTCAGTAGCATGCACGGCCTGGCTGGAGGTGACGACTGTCGTGCCCTGGCGATTCGCGTAGCCACGGCTCCGCCAACGTTGGCGATGGCTGGGGACATTGGGGAAATCCACCTGGCGTTCCTCATCATTGGGAGCCAAAAAGGGATTTACCAACTCTACAGTGTTAACCGAAGCGTACCCAGGGCTTTCACTCGAGGAGTCATCCACTAATGGATAGAGTCTTGGAGGGATCCCCATCTCTGGGGGAATAAAATCGCCAAGCGTGAGAGAAGATGACGGCACTGGAAGGGCGCGTTCTTTCTCTATGCGTCGTCACTTTCTCTTCTGGGAAGAGGTAGGCTGGGACGACAATGCCAAAGAGGCCCTCGCAGATTCTGAGGGCTCTGGCTGGCTCAGGTGGGCACAGATGATGCCATGGGCACATGAAACCATCCTTCGGGCCATCCAGTCACTATACTTCCAGGAACCATGGTTGAAAACCTGCTGCCAGTCATCCTCGTTACCGCTGCTGCCATCTGATCTCATGAAGACACCTGCCACCTGTGCCGGGGCTGGTCCCAACTTGACTATGTTGTTCTCAATCTGGTCTTGGATCCAGTCCTTGAACACATAGAATCACTGGATGGTGTGCCCCAGGATCCGATGATAAGGGAAGTAGTTAGGGTGATCATTGAGAGGCGCCTCTTCTGGCTTCCGGCACTCAGGCAGCCGCACGATTCTCTTCTCCAAGGCGCTACGGAAATAAATGGGGACCTGGGCCTTGTCAAATGAGTAAGTCTGATTCCATCTTTCTGGAAAGGGGGATCTTGGAGGCTGACCTTGACCAGGGGTCGGAGGAGCATGCCGAGGAGGCAGAGCCTGATTATCTCTCATGGGTGGTGGTGGTGCGTCACGCGGAGGCGCCTGCCGATTTTGAGGTGGTCGTTGTCAGGCCGGAGGCTGTGCCTGTGGGGGTGGACCCCTATGGGGATACTGAGATGGCCTTACTGGTAGAAACTCTAGCTGTCTGGGAGCCTCTATATGGGTTATAGCAGCGGGCTCGGCTCTGGAAGCTCTCCTTGTAGAGATTATAGGAGGCAGCGGGCGTGCTTGACTCGCCTGTTGCAGGGCTTCTTCAAGGCGCTGAGCCTTGTCTGAGAAATACCGGAACCCTCCAGGGTAATTCTGAGTGATCAGAGAAGGAACCAGCTCCGCCTTGACATTCCCTACACTCATTGTCAGTAATTTCTCCTGAGTTAGTGGCATGTCAAGGGAGTACTTGAGCCCCTTCCATCGGACGACGAAGTCCGCGACCAGCTCATCGGGCCTTTGTTTGCACCTGAAGAGGTCTGAAATGTTCATCTTCCGGGATGTGGAACTGAACTGGTAGAGGAATTTCCGGCGAAGGTCCTCCCAGCTAGTCACAGATCCAAAAGGGAGCTGGCTGTACCAGACAAAGGCTGGTCCTTCCAGCATCTGAACGAAGCAACGGAGCTTGGCAGCCTCCTGCTGCGCCGGAGTCCGCAACATAGGCCCGCACCTCGAGTTGAAGTGGTCCAGGTTCTGTGGCGGGTCTTCTGTCCCGTTAAAGGGGGAAAAATTTGGGTTCCCAAATCCCTGCGGGGACGGCATATCATCCACCCATGCTGGGTATGGCTTGTCGTCCGGTGTGATTGCCACCTTCTGAGTTTCCAGGGCCTCCAAGCGGGCAATGAGCACTTCCATCAGATCGTCCAGACACAGATTCATGTCCTAACAAGGATATCTAAACACAAGCGCATTGTCGGGCTCTCCAATCTAGTAGTCAAGCTCAGCAGCCCGCGGAGCGGCTGGCGGAGTGACTGTCAGGGCAGCGGGAGGAAACTGAGCATGGTTCCCCAGGTGATCCCGCCGCTCGGGAGGGTTCGGCGAGACGTATCGCGCCCTTTTTCCATGGCCTCCAGCCTCTCCCCTGTCGGCGAACGTTACATGGTTGCGGTTTCTCGGGGGAATCTCGGTAAGGGGTAGGTGCTCCTGCCCCTGCTGTCTGGCCTAGGATTACCGTAGTCTGGCCGCCGCTCTGCGATGCTTTCATCCAAGAGCTCATCAACTAGCCTCTTTTGCTCAGCAAACTGCTGGCATAGCGTGGCCTTTTTGGAGTCTTCCTCTGCCTTCTGTACCGAGGCAGATGGGTCGGTGAGCTTGACAGCCCCGACATTCTCTTTACCCTTTCCGATGTTTCAGCTCAGTGTCAGTGCCTCAGTGGGTGTGGGGAGACCTAAGAGGCTCCTCTGGTGGCGAGTAATCCTCCCAGACGGGTCTAGTGGCGGCTTGTCCTCGGGGGTGAGTCCCCATCGAGGAGCTCCACACTGTTTCCCTGATCTTAAAGATCAGCCATGTTGACAGCCACTTCCTTTGGCGACATTCCCTCAGGGCCGCCTGGTGAATCGGGCTATCGGCGGATCACACAGAAAAGAAGGGCAGCGTACTTCCCCCATCCGTGGATGTGCGCGTGGGGGGTGGCCTCCTCAATAACCTTGCGGAGTACTTGAAAACTCTGAATGCATTGTTACTGGAGGGCCTTGCGGTGGCCAGGCGACTCGGGGTGCCGAACCGCAGGGAGCGCTGCTAGATCGACCCGATGGCACTGCTCACTGATAACCTCAATATGTGCTTGACTCCCGGGATAAGGCGCTAGATGATGGAGAAGACGGGAGTGATTCAACTGAATATTCTGGTGGAAACATTCAAACTCTCCCAGGGTGAGCACCTCTAGCATATCAAAATTCGACCCTGCGACCGGAAAAAACTTCTCAGGGAAGTGGCCCAATGCGAGGACGGTCCAGAAGCTCCATGACTCTGGTTCGGGGTCCGAACCTTTTTCCCCGACTCATCAACCGAGAATGGATGGGGAGCTAGCAACGACGCCGAGGCAGGTCACCGGGCCGGTGGGCTGGCCGGCAGGGAATACGGCGAACATGCTGATTGGCAGTCGATCCCTGAGTCGTCCTCCAAGGGCTTCAGTGCCCTGGCTGCCATGTCGCGATAGGATGGGCCAGCGAATGGGCCTCCTGTCACAGCATCGGTGCTCGTCGAGGGTGTGTCGCCTTGAGACTCTTCCATCGGTCCCCAGAAAAGTTCCCCACCCTCCCTGACTAAGGTGGAAGGCGCTTCCGGGGAGGCCAGTGGTAACTACAGGTTTGACCCCTTGGGGTATGCCAAGTCCTCGTCCTCCTGGATATACCTTCGGAGGGAGGAGGGAATCATACAGATCTCGCATTCGGGGGGTACAAGACTGACGCGCCGCGTCCCCATCCCTGCCCTCGACTTAGAATGTCAGGGGGAAGGTTCCACCGTCGATTCGTACTCCGCCTCAAAGTCCGAGAAACGGACCGGTCTAATTTCCGTCCGGACTCCCCTGAAATTCCTCCTACGGTGACGATGCCCCGCCTTCCTACCCCTGGGTGGCTCCTCAGGGTAAGGATGATTTCCTTCAAGGAGTCCCCTGGCCGCAATAGTGCTGTGGCAGAGGGAACTGAAGGCCGGGGTGCGGGAAGCACCGAGACAAATGTCGAAAGGGACATGGGGAGGACCTCCATGTGAGTGAGTGACTAGATACGCAATGGCTCCATACTCGCGGCCAGCGGTAGGGGGAGTGACCTCATACCCAGTGCAGTGGGAACTGGTATGAGTCATACTCGGAGCGTGGTTGTCACGAAGATTCCTTCGGCTTCCCAGACCAGTGGCACGAAATGAGCCTTCATGATGGGTGGCACTAAAGCGGATTTCTCCACGGTGGCCATTGCATGTGCCCGCGACCGGGAGAGTCGACCCAACCTACCTGTAGGGCGGTTGGGGCCTCGATCCCAGTCAGAAATGTGACTGCCCCTTCCCAACATGTGCGGGGATCTGGTAGCAGGTGTTAGCAGTGGCTCAGGCCACAGTGGCTACTGATGTTGGTGTCTCGGGACGTGCACTCTCTTCCGCTCGCGCCCGACGCTGGCGTCGGGTCAGATGGGTTGGAGCCGGTGGTGCGGGCACAAAGATTGCCTGGTCCTTGGCCTGGGGAGCCAGGCGATGATGTCGACGCAGCCTGGCGGGGGTTCTTGCCGTTAACCCCTGGGACGGGTCTTCGATCGGGCGGACCTGTACATCCCCCATCTCATTGGCATAGGGGACGGATGTGCCAAGGCGCTCCGAGGATAGGCTCCCGAAGCGGTTGAACGTTGGAGTAGGGAGCGACAGCTACCTGTGCGGCCCTCGGGGGCGGCGACGATAGTGGGGAGCAACCACCTCTAGATCCAAACGGGCCAGGCCCATGGTGGGGATGATCCCTTCTTCATCGTACCTGCGAACCAGGTCGTTGATCACCCTTCGCTGGATGATTTCTGATGGGGAGAGGGGGCGTGAGTGCCCGAAAGTCGTGGAAATCAGAGCCGTAGTGACTGTGGAAAAGGCGGGACCACGTGGTGTAGCCGCGTCGGTACTGCCCCTGCCCCTGCGCCGGTGGGCAGGTGGAGATCGATCTATAGAAGCAGTGATCTGATTCCTGGAAGCTAGGAGATGAACCCATTAGTAATAATAGGAAAAGAAATTGACAACCAATAGTCTAGTGTTGTCCCGTCTTCTGTGGTCAGCGAGAGGGATCCACACTGACGACGTCGCAGAACGGAGTGCACAACATCCTGACTGCCTCAACCAATGGCGGGTTTCACGTCCCGGTGATAGGTACCTGGACCTGGTGACATGCTGATCTTCCGACATCCCGAACGCTACCTATCCCCATATTGAGGAGAAGAGCTTCACGTCGGGTTCACCATTTTCTGTTTCCGACGCTTTTACGCCGGGGTGCGCGCGCGTGTCCGTCACGCATGGGAGGATGTGCGGCTCGCAGCCCCGCATTCCCGCTTTCCATAGGCGGGCGGCATCCGTTCCTTATTCAGGGACGTCTTCTCCTTGATCGAAACCGGGATGATGGGATGTTGGTTCTTCCTTCGGTGGATTCCTCCTCGAAGCTTGTCACCTAATCCATGTCTCCCTCATAGATTTAATACGGGTTCGTGAAGCTCGTTCCCGGCGCCATATCTGCATGGACGCCTGTTAATTACGCTGCTTCCGTCGAGACGCTCCAAGGGGTCTTGTCGGGGCAGCAACCTTCGGTGAGGAGAACAGTCGCGTTGGGGTGTCGTTGGCATGTCTTGATGCTGAGGATCAGCATGTCTATCTTCTGTCCCTTATCAAAGGGCTTCTCGAGGGTGTGGAAGCCCAAGGCATCCCACATCGAACGCGGGGAATATGTACCATCTGAGGTTCTCCTCAGCTTCCCATGTTTAACACAGGGTATGCCGCGAGTTTATCATCTTGCGGAGACCGATCAGACTGATCGAAACACTGAGAGTGGATCAGATTGAAGGACCCCCTAGGGGGAACACCGATGTTGGGGCTAGCACGTGGGTGGATTCCCGGATACTATGGAGTGGGGTGGAGTGACATGATCTCACCGGGATGTGGGGGCCCGGGTAAGGATCAGGATGGATGATAGAGTGACGGGCTTGAACCTCATGGAGGATTCCTACGTATCCCCATGGCAGGGAATCAATGTCTGTATAGTTCGGTGATATGGTGGGACACCTGAAAAGGCGACCCGTGAGAATGGACGCATGGATTGGAGCCTGAAGGAAGTAAGATCTTCGGGCTAGGGCCTGAGCTTCCCAAGGCATGTGGGCTTGAAGGGGGAAGTTAGGATGAGACGTGGATGTGAGGCATGGGGATTATGCTCTGAGACGACCCAAGAGGGGGAATACAGTTTAACGTCATGCGGGATGATATACAGTTTAACGTCATGCGGGACGAGGGAATACAATTTAACGTCATGCGGGACGAGTGATCTGGGGCTTACGCTCTGAGTCGGCCCATTGTGGATATGGGGTTACGCTCTGAGGCGGCCCATGTTGGATATGGGGCTTAATCTCTAAGGCGGCCCATGTTGGATATGGGGCTTACAATCTGATGCGGCCCATGGTGGATATGGGGAACCGACGTGGAGAGGTCGGAACGACCGTGTGGTGGGCTTGAACCTCGTGGAGGCTTCCTACGTACCATGCGTTAGCACGGATCAAATTCCACGTAGTTCGCAGGTATGTGGCTTACGATCTGAGGTGGCCCATGGTGGATATCATGGTCAATGCATGCTCTATGCCCATGTGAGTCATGCTTGGTGTGAGAAACAAGAGGCAGTAGGGACCAGACGATCACCTCGCGAAGGGTGCGTCCGTGAGAAGCGGAATGGGGCTTACGCGTTGAGCGGCCCAAAGAGGATACAGGGGCTTAAGCGTGGTTAGCGGCCCTGGGTGTCAGGGATTACTCCAGAGTGGAGGCCCGTGGTGCGACGAAGCACAGTGGGAAAGGGACTCCACTGGCCTTGGCATGGGGGATGTACGGAGATGCACGGTTGCAACCTTCCGCAAGAGAGGCTAGGGGCTTATGATCTGAAGCAGCCCTTCCCCCATGGACAAATGCCGCTCCAACAAGGAGGATCTCATTCCATGCGAGGAAGATTCCATTCCCATGGAGACGAGAGGCGTAAAAAATGTCCGAGATGGGGGGACCTTGCGTGGTAAGCATGGGGTCGGACCATAGTTTAACGTAATGTGTTAAGGACGAGGTGCTTAGCAGTTTAACGTCCTGTAGCTTGGATGAGGTGGGTTCACTCCACACACCTAGGGCTTACATGCCCAATTACCTCTATCCCTTGTGAGAGGGAAGGCATCGGCAAGGCCGTAATGAAGGGGGGCCGCAGGGCAAACCATTGGGGGGTCCACGTTAGCGTGGCTATGCGAAGAAGCAATAGACATTAGCGTGACTATGCGGAGAAGCATAAGGCAAAGAAACGCAATGTGAAACACCGCCCAAGGGACCTTGAGGATACTTGGTACGAGCCTGGAAGGCCGTACGGGAAAACAACGCATGGCGCGCATGCCCGACAGGGAAGACATCAGGTGCCGGTGTGGAATGGAAGCCAAGGGGCGTCAAGGTAAAGGGGTCCTCGGTGTTGCACTCAAAAGGAGGGTTTACATGAAAAACACCATGATGGAACGCAATAGGGCCAGAGTATTGCACGGATAGGTGATTGCGTGCAAGGTATTGAGCACATTGAAGGTGATTGCACGCAAGGGACAACGATCGCTCATGAGGGAAGTACCCGGAGGAGGAGGCAAATTCACTTAAGCCGTTGGAGTTGCGCGCAAAGGCGAACCCCGAGTCAAGGTTGCGTGAAAATGGGGATTAACTGGAAGTCATATTGCGCACTGGGGGAGTCGAATTGCGTGCCCGAGAGCCGATCTGAATTCATCAAACCCCAAACTGTTTGGGGTTGCCTCTTATTTAAAGGCACCAGCCATCGCAAAATCCAAGCGGCGCACGAAAGTTTCCACGATGGGAACCGTCGGCGCGCAAAACTTCACCGCACGAAACTGGGGCGCACAAAATTGTGTGCACCAGCGGCTCAATTACGAAAATCCCGGGAATGCTTCGCGCACATATCTTTATTTCATGCAAGACCTCCTTTATTTAACACACCACTTTCCGGGCCTCCGGACCGGGCCTCTGATTCCGAATATGACTTCTCTTTGCCATTTTGAAACATCCTCTAATAGTTGCGGACTTTTTTCGGCGTCTACAAGGTGTGATGTACTTATGGAATGATACTTGTGATTCATCCTTTTAGGAGATTAAGGGGAGATTGACTTCAACACCGATACTGATTTTGTTGGAGTTGAGAAATATTTACACTGTTTGTTGTGATGCATCAGGTATCAGGCTGGGACCAATGCTTATACAGGGGAAAGGAGTTGTTGCGTATGGGTCTCGATAGTTGAGACCACATGAGAGGGATTACCTGACATATGATATCGAGTTAGTTGTAGTTTTGAATGCTTTACGCTATTAGAGACATTATATTTTGGGAGAGAATTTTTTGGTTTTCACAAACCACAAAATTCTCATGTAAATCTATACTCAGAGTGATCTAAATTTGAGACATCATAGGTGGGTTGAGTATCTTCAATCTTTTTACATTGATCATGCCTACACGCTGGGGAAAGACAACAAAGTGGCTGATGCGTTGAATAGGAGGACTCATATACAAGAAGTTCATGAGGCCAGTAGTGTGTGGCATCTTATAGCACTAATCTCCGAGATGCGTGTGGAGGTGCATGAAAAACCAGGGTATGCATTTATTTTTTCTGTAGCTGTTACCTATACTATTCTGGATCAAGTGCAAATGAGGCTGCTATTAGCTTCTGAAGGCCTATTCCTATAAGAGATTGTGTCAGGTGAGGACCATACACCTGGGTGGACAGTAGGTGAGGATTATATCTTATGCATTCATGGACATGTATGGGTGTCAGCAGACATACACGAGGAGCTGATGTGGGATTTTCATTCTTCAGCATGGGTAGTTCATCCTAGTGTCACCAAGATGTACTAAGAATCTACACTGATAGTATTGGTTTCCATGTATGAAGATGGATGTTGCCGGTTTTGTTATGATATGTTCCACCTTTCAACAGGTGAAGGTGGAGCATCAGTGACTAACATGAATTTTATAACAGTTACCCATTCCTGAGTGGAAGTGGAATGAGGTTTCAATGGATTTAGTGACAGGTTTACTGAGGTCACCTTGAGGGAATAATTCAGTTTGGTTAGTCATTAACAGACTCACGAAGGTTGCACACTTCTTACCAATCAAGGAGACCTTCAGTGTTGATGAGCTTGGAAGGTTGTACATCTGTAAGATTGTACATTTGTTTGGGGTTCCACACTCTATCGTTTCAGAAGGGGACACCCAGTTTACTTCTCATGTTTAGAAGGAACTACAAAGGGATTTTGGAACACATATACTTTTGAGTACAACTTACCATCCCCAGATAGATGGCTAGTCCGAGCGCACGATTCTGATTTTGGAGGGCATGCTATGAGCATTCATCTTGAATTTCAGGGATTCTGAGGGGAGACATATACCCCTAGAAGAGTTTTCCTACAATAACGGTTTTAGGAAACGTTTTAGATGGAACCTTATGAGGATTTGTATGGTAGGTCATGGCGATCACCCCTATGTTGGCTAGAGGTAGGAGAGGCAGCTATGCTAGGGCCTCGTCTTGTCTAGGAGACCATTTTGCAGGTAGAGTAGATTCAGAAGAGGATGACTAATATACATTATCACCAAAAATCTTATGTTGATCGAAGGAGATGACCTCTGGAGTTCAAGGTTGGAGATCAGGTTTTCTTATGTGTCACATAGAGGTTGAGACATAAGAGGGTTAGAGGATAGTGAAATCATTGACCGAGATACGTCGAGCCATTTGAGGTTTTGGAGAGAGTCGGGTTAGTTGCCTATCAGTTGTAGTTACCTCATAGGTACCAGGATATGCGTGAAATCTTCCATGTTTCTCAGCTACGTCATTACTTTTCGGACCCATCTCACATTTTTTAACCTAAGGTGGTTGAGATGGAGGTGGATGAATCCTTTGAGGAGCTCCCTATTTGGATTGTGGATTGTAGTATGAAGGTTCTATGTGGCCGGTCTATTCCTCTGGTACAGGTTCTATGGAAGCACGGGTGAGTATTGGATGAGACTTGTGAGAGGGAGGCCGACATACAATCATAGTGGCCAGAGTTGTTTGAAGGAAAAAGTCAGGTACTTGTCGTACACCAAAACATTTTATTGATATTTATCAAAATTTCATCAATGGGAAGTAAAAAAATTATAAAGTGAATTTTTTTCACTATGACTTGAAATATGATGATGATATTATAAACTCCAATATTGTTTTATTACTTTTTACACCTTGAAGGTGTTGAGCATATAGATCATGCCTAAATTCTCATAGTGGAAATGAAAATTTGTTTTTGTAATGTTTTAAAAATGAATACCCCATGTTTCATATTTTCTTTTATTTCATTTATTATATGTATGTTTTATTTTATTTATTAAAAATGGATGATATAAATCAACATGTTGGTAATACATTCCAAAATGACGACATTTATCTTATCAATAGTGCCACAATGCACACAATTCTTAAATATGAGAAATGTTTTATCACCCCTAAAATGCGTACTACACATGTTAGTACATTAAACAGTAGTCTACAATTAATTGAAGGCACTGAAAGACAAAAAATATGCCTACCAAGTGGTACACAGACTGTGAGAAGTAATTATTGCTATTCACTAATGTCTTGACAAAATATACTATGTTTTAAAGATATTCATGATAATGGATATCACATGGAAACTATGGATGAAGGAGGTATTGCATACCTCGACATAAAAAGCATTAATAATGATCTCAAATTGGTTCAAGAGATGATTTCAAGACTTCCATTCAGATTATACTTTGAAAATATTTGTACTATCAAATCATACATGGTAAACTATAAGTTTACTGAATATGATAAATTTATATTGTGTCATTTTAATTTTTGTAATCCTTCATCCATAATGATGAGGAACATAATTAAATATAATCATGATCATCCATTGGATGATGAAATGGTTATTTTACCCCTTGATTTTTCATGTGCTAATTATTCTAAAGGAAAATAAATTATATGAACATCACCAACGAATATTGGAATAAAATCTCCAATGTTACAAGATTGAATTCATGGTGATATATTTGGACCAATTCTCCCACCATGTGAACCATAAAAAAATTTTATGATCATGATTCATATGTCAGCATGATGGTCCCATGTCTGTTTATTATCCACTTGCAACCTTGCATTTTCAAAATTAATTACCCAAATAATAATGTGAAGGGAACATTTTCTAGATTATTCAATCAAGCTTATTACACTCCAAATATTTTTTTTATTTTCATAAAACCACTTTTAGTGGAACAGTGGGAAACTCTAACATTGTCCAAATCATTACACATTATGGAGGTCATGAATTCCCAAATTCAAAAACAAGGGGAACACATCCCACAAATCCCCCAATCCACCGGAGAAACACTACAACGTGGTAAGACACATCGAGTCAAATGTGCCATCAACGTCATCACCGCCATCAAAACACCACCATCGTCATCGTCACATCCCCGACGTCCACTCCTAACATAGTCGTCATCACTATCACCTGTCATCGAGTAGAAACATCCTCACACCGACTGTCGTCTCCACTTCACCAATGAGGACGCACCGGTCATCGTCACTATATCATCACCGAGAAACAACACACCTTTCGTCACCACTGATCACCTGAGAACATAGCCTTCGTCTTTGGGAAACAAAACCAGCAGACATCAAAAAAACATTATCGTTGACAAGAATGAATGGCCATACCAACAAGAGCTCAATCGATCCCCAAACCAACAAAAACAGAAAAAAATAGAACAGAAAACATCATCGAGGATGAAGAACGGGAGCCAAATCAATTAAGAGGAAGAAAAACAAGAAGAAACTACAAGGCCATCAGAACCCTGAAGGACCAATGCCTACTCGGGCTGCACCTCCTGGTACACCATTGAAAGCTAAACCAACACATCCCAAAACCCCGTAGTAAACTACCAACACCACACCGACTAAGGGAAGCGATTGAACATGAGGCAAGAGCAGAGATTGAAGCAGTAAATGGTTACCCTAAACATCCATGACCTTCGCCAGGGCAAAAAATCCTTCTTTTGAAATGGACATAAATAGAAACACAACCACCTACAATGCATTTATGAATGAAGAACAATCTGATAATGCAAACCGCAAAAAAACCCGAAGATGCCATCTCAGAACAAAACCGAGCGCCGCCGTGCCATCGCATGTCGAGCATCCTCACCATCCCAATATAGCTTAAGAACCCTCATGCTGGACCATAGATGGAGTCCAGCACCAAGGGAAGGAAGAAAAGAGTAGAGGAAGTGAGTGACGATGGCGGCTACGAAGAACAATTTCTAAAAGATAAAAACAATGCCAGAAGGAAGAAAAATCCAGAGCCGGATAAATGGGAAAACAGCGGAGCAAGGAGTACCAACGGATTAAAGCAGCACGATGAGAAGAAGAGGGGGAGACAATGTTGGAGATCCACACAACGGCCTCCCCCACTCTCAACCACCGCCAAAGAGAAACCCTAGAATAAGAGAGATAAGGGGAGATGCCGCTCAGAGGAAATTTCCCTCATAGGTTACTATTACACCTCAAGAAACACATCATGAAGTTTCAATCAATCAAGCATATTAGGATTGATAATTCTGGTGAGTATTCATCACATTATTTTAATAATTATTTCATGACATTTTGAATAAGTGTTGAATATCTGGTAGCTCATGTTGATACCCAAAATGATATGGTTGAATCATTTATAAAGTGATTACAACATATCACTAGACCACTTGTTATAAAAACTAAATTACGCTATCAAGAATGGGGACACGAAATTTTAAATGCAAAAACACTACTTCAAATATTTCTATCAAGATATCATAATTATTCTTCATTTCAATTAGCTTCAGGATATAAACGAAATATTTCACAAGAAATGATATTTGGTTTTGTTGTATATGTGCATATAGATCCCACACAATAAAAAATGGGCAACCATAAGAGACAAAAGATATATGTTGGATTTGAATATACCTTGGTCATTAAACATGATTATATTATGATGGGAGATATATTTAGAATAAGATTTTTTATTTCCATTGTGATTAAAAATTATTTCCAAAATTAAAAGGGGAATTTTGATCAACATAAAAGAAATTTCAATGAAAATGAATTCATTTTTACATATTGATCTTTATATGGATATGACTGAACTTGAAGTTCAAAAGATAATTAATTTGAAAAAAGTTACAAAATATATTTCTCTATGCATTAAATAATTCAAAACAAGGTACAAAATCATATAAACCTACTGTGAATGCACAAGTAATAATAGATGTCCTAGAAGAACACTCTGATGTTATTACCAACAATGCTTTGAATCCACTGCTAAAGCATCAGTGAACACTTGGTTTAGAAGATAAAAATAATTTTCCATGAAAAAGGAAAAACCTATGGTGGATAAAGATATAAATGAACCTGAAGAGAATGTAAATGTTCTATAAGTACTCGATTAGGGTCAACAGGAAATTCAAAAAAAATTACCAACATAGAAAAAAGTTGGAATAGAGTAAAGTGTATTGTTGATAACACATTTTTTTCAATGTATCCCTTGAAATTATATATAAGTATCAAGACACTAAAATGGCCAATCAATTTCATGAAAGACTAGGCAGGGATCAATGGAAATTAGAAATTCATTCTTAGATCGACTCACTTTCTAAATGTTAGTTTTTTGGGTTGTTTGTGAAACCCCATGAAGAGATCAGGACTGTTGGATATAAAGGAGTATTTGTGAGAAAAATAAATGAAAATAATTAATTCATGAGAAATAAATAATGACTAGTTTCTCAAGGCTTCTCACAAAAACCATAGATTAATTATGATGAAACATACTCTGTTGTAATGGGTGTGATAACATTTTGGCATATCATGACTACATATCATTATTGGGATATTGATAATGACATTTAATTGAAGTCTCAAAGGATATAAATTATTGAAAAAATATCATGGATCTCTAGATAATTATTCAGTTAAGCTGACAAAATCATTACATAGATTAAATCATTTAAGGAGTATATTATATAACCATACAAGAAAATATTTGATGAAATCAGTTTATAAAAATGATTTAATTTACCCCTATGTTTTCATTAATTGGACTAGATTTGAATTTGTGATCACTGCCATATATATTTATGATTTAAATACTATGGTAATAATGAAGAATTTTCTAAGGTAGTATAATTTTTTATGAGATAATTTGGAATGAAAGACTCTAGTAAGTCAATATTATCCCTTGGATTAAAAAATGAACATCTTAAGGTTGTATTTTTTTCTCATTAATCACTATATAATAATAATTTCCCACAAATATTTAATATTAATAAATAAAATTTATTAAGTACACCATTGGTTGTATGATATCTTGATAGAAATAGTAAAGGTTTTAAACATTAAGAAAATAAAGAATAACTAATTGGCCCTAAAGTATCACATTTAAGTTCTATTGAAGAACTGGTGTAACATGGAAATAAAAGAGGGCTAGATATATCATATTCAATAAAATTATTGGATAGATATAGTTCATGTCTTACTCATCGGCATTGGAATGGTGTTAAGCATGTATTAAGATACCTTCAAGGATATGAGGACCATAGGTTTATTTATTCACAATGTTTAGAACCAAAGTTGTTTGGTTATGTAGATGTTAAATACTTGTTTGATCCATATAAACAAGATATCATGCATGATATTTATTTAAATATGATGGAACTACTATTTCTTGGAATTTCAAAAAACAAACCTTTTTTTTGAATTTTTCCAACCATGTCGAGTTGATTGATATTCTTGAAGAAATTTGAGGATGTGTTTGTATGAAAATAGTTGTTAATAATATTTGAGGTAACTGTGTCTTAAATATGAATAATAATATTCCCACCATATTATATTAAGATAATTATTCTTGTATATCATAGTTATAGGGTAGGTATATTAAAGGAATCTTAACAAAGAATATCTCACCAAATTAATTTTTCCTCATGACCATCAAGATATGGTGAGATTGATATCCAATAAAATTTGTATTGTGATAATCTCATAGATTTATTCACAAAGGAATTTCCAAAAATCAACATTTTAGAAATTTATTTATAAAATTTGGATGATAAGATTGAAAATTCTGTTGCTACTTTATGAGGATGAGTTAGGAACACTGTACTATTTTGCCCCTCATCAGGTTTTTCCCACTGGGTTTTCTTGATAAGGTTTTTACTAAGGTAGCATTACCTGGAATCATGTTAATTTATCTTCACTTTTTTTCACAAAGGGTTTTTATGTTAAGATTTTTATTTGATTCCATGAAATTATGATATCCAATGGGAGTGTTATAAATTATCACTTATGAAAGGAATGTCAGAAAATTAGAATTAATGAGGGGTTTTCATTAAGAAAAACCCTTTATATGGCCAAACTATTGGTATTCTCACAACTAGAGTCTATTCAAAGAGATTAATATTGACCCTTGGACCACGCCATATGTAGTCTATATATAATAAAAATATGTTAATGGAAATGTCATTTTTTTGGACATATACATTTTTCATTATCTCTACTTCCATTCTCTTTTCATTTACTTATTTTAATTTTCTATCACCATCCCAAACATTTTACATCATTATATTCTCATATTTTATTCATCAATGATCAACATCTTCATGATTCATAATGCCTCCAATTGTTCAATTTTTTAAATATTATTTATTTATTTTTATTACTAAAATGAAGTCAATTATGATAAAACATAAGCCTCTAATCAATATCCTATCATCCATAACTACTAGAGTGTCTTATGCATTCTGCTCGATCCAATGTGTGATGCCCTGTATTTCTTGGTCCCACATCACTAATCGACCTTTCTCTAAGCGGGATTTTCTTTTTTTCACCTAATACACCACAATGACACTAAATCTGATCACTCCAACCCATCGATTCAACATTTCTCAGTAATAATTATATTCATAAAATAAATTAATAAAGTTTAGAACAATTGTTTTTATTGATGAGGTGGAAAAACATATTAGATTATTAGAATACACTAGTTCTAATGCTCTCAAATCACGATTCATCAAGTTAAATCATGGTAAATTATAATTTATCATGAATAAAAATAATATTGATTTGTTATGATTGTATTTTACATCATAATATTAGTGTGAAACATATGACAAAGTATGAGACACCATTATGGTTGAGTCACTGTTAAGGTGGAATCACTACTTGACATCTCACTAGTGGAAAAAAATCGACTATGTATGAGTTACCAGTAAATTAGATTCACTCTTATGATTTCTCACTGTCAAGTGTCTCATTGAAAATAAAGATGATGAATTATGAAAAAGGAAAAGAAACCGTTATTCAACCCATAGTCAACAACTTCTCATAATTTTTTCAAAGTATGAGTCACCATCGCATCATGCTACTAATGGGCTCAATCCAAAATTTTCACAAAGTATGAGTTACCATTGGCATGAATCTACACTATGTCAACATAATATTAGATACAAGTCACTGTTGAGTCAACCTACCGATAGAGCGACTTACTAATACTTGACACACTATTCTTGAGTCCCTACTTCAAAGAGAGTTACAAGATAAGTACAAGACACTGTTCCAAATCACCATTCAGAGACACCGTTCCAAGTCATCGTCCATAGACACCATTACATGTCACCATTTAGAGACACCATCATTTATTTATTTGTATTTTAAATTAAAATTTCTTTCTAACAATCATATTTTTTGAACCTAGTACTTATAATTATTTTAATGATTTTTTTTAGACTTTTATAGAGAACATTTAAATCAATGTCAAACTGGAGTATGAGGTAAAAGGTACCAAAATATGATCTAGATAATGATCCTTATCATCTATAGTGAATAAATAAAACACATTATCCAAAAGTAATTAGTCTAAGTAATGAAGTCAATATCTTGAAAAGAACACAAAAATTGCAAGCTGTGGATAAAAAAAATATGATAGAGAACTCAAAGACAAGAAAACTTTTGCAGCAACTAACTAAGTGAGGAGAAGCACTCATCGATAAAATCAATACCTCACTGAAAAATGAAGAAATAATATATCACGATGAACTGTTTTTTTCTATTTCTAAAAGTAGACTCAATATGAACTTCAAGAAAACTTCCATGAGTCATAAGTAGCATCACCTATCACATTGAGCTTTCTAACTATCTTCTATCTATTTTTCTCTAGTTGTGTACTATTTTCACATTACAAGTAGTGTGTGTCTATATCTTTTCTATGAACACAAAATGAATCCTATGAAAAATTGGAAGATACACATATATCTTCATAATATATATTTTACACCTTACACTCCCATAGATAACAGTGGAAGATGTCCCTGTGTGGGCTATTTGTTTTTTCACTCCCACAAAAAGTGTGGAAGAGGTCTTGTTGACCTGGATAGCTATGTATGGTATTTTTTACCTCGATCCAGGGTGTGGATTAAAGTTTATTTATATAAAATTCATGGAAGTGGATGACTTAAAAGTGGAGAGGATTAATTCTTAGCTTGAGAGTGATACTTTTATTTAAATTCTCTTGTGTTCTTTCAAGTTTAGTTTTATATATTTATATTTATTTAAATAAAAAAGATTCACATTATATTTATAGTTAATATTAGATTGTTTTTATATTATAATTTTTTTTGTAGATTGATTTCAAAAATTAAGGTAATAATTCATATTGTTTAATCTGAGAATTAATCACTCTCTAAAAAATATCTCGAATAGCAAATTATTTTATAAACAACTCCTTTGTTTAACTAGGCCATTGAAATTTAAAATTGGGGTACTTTAAAAAAAATTAGACAGAAATTTTTATAGGAACTCAATTCACCCCCTCTTGAGTGTCCTACTTCGACCAATATTTGGTATCAAAGGATCATACTTTTTGGGGTTTTAATGTTTTTAAAGTCCTCAAATCTTTTTTAACTATGATTTTAGTTGTGTTTTAAAGATCTGAAAATTTCTCTCAACTCAAAATTTTTAGTTCTTTTTTTTTTATTCTTTAACATTGATAATATACAGGAATGTGCTACTACCAACAAACCTCCCTATTTCAATGGAAGTAATTATACCCAATGGTAAATAAAAATGAAAATGCTTTTAGAAATAATGGGTTTTGGAATCTAGTCTACTGTAATATATGAGTATAAAATTCTTACTGCTAATAGAAATAATTGGAATGATGCAAATAAGGTAGCCTATAATAATAATATCCAATCTATGACTGCCTTATATTGTTTTTTAGGTGATGACAAATTCAATAATATTTCTTCATGCAAATCTGCCTTTGAGATTTGAGATACTTTAGCTATTTAACATGAAGAAACCAATAATGTTAAGGAAATAAGGTTTAACACATATTCTATTCAATATGATATCTTCAAAATTAAGCCCAACAAACCTATTTATGACATGTACTACAAGTTCAATGAGATCGTAAATATAATGAGCTCACTAGGAAATAAAGTCACTGAAAAATAACAGATCATGCGACTCTTGATATATATTCTAGAATGATGGATTGGGACATCAGTATCAATTAGAGAATCTTGTGACCTCAATGTAGTACATATAAAAGATCTGATAGAAAAGGTGATGATGTATGAGGAAGCATTTAAGGTTAATCGAGAAGAATATAACAAACCTTGAATAAAGTCACTGGCTTTCAAAACCATTACATACAAAAAAACAAGAAAATTCAAGTTCATACTGAAAGTTACAACAATGAATATTCATCAACTGATAGTGATGATTAAATGACTCATCTAGCTAAGATATTTAATAAATTATATAGAAAGAAAAAGTTCTCTAGAAATCCAAGCTAACGTGGGAAATATTACAATAAAGGTAACTGGAAAAATTATTGGAAAAGAAGTTAGAATACAAATGATATAATCTGAGATGAATGTAAAAGAAATAGAACTTGTAAAGGATAATTGTACAAGACTAAAGTACATTGAAAAATATTTGGAAAAAGATAGAAAATAAAAGAAAGATATGAAGGCTACCTAGAGTGATTATAAGGAAATATATAGTGAATCTGAATCATCTCATGATGAATAGGTTGAAAAAGGAAACATGTGTTTTATGAAAAAACATATCTGAGTTAACCTTAGTATCACATGCAAAAAAATCATACTATTATGGAGATGAATCTGAATCTGAAACATCTGAAAATATGACCAATGGTAAATTATTTGAATACTACAAAATGATTGAGGATAATTTTAATGAACTAAAAGTTAAATAATGATCTCTCAAAAAATAACATGCTCTTTATACTACTATTAAATTTAAACTCACTATAGAGAACGAGAAGAATTCTCAATAGATCAATGATAATATAGAACATAAATTTTTTTAATGAGAAATTAAATTGGGATCTATAAAAATTTACAAATGATAAAAATACCCTAATTAAAATTCTTGGAAAACTTGTTGGTCCTAAATATAATACTTGAATTGTTTATCATCATGGGTAACAGAATATTCTTAAAAACAATTTTATATCAAAATCTAAAAAATTAATGTTTATTCATAGATCTAATTTTTTTCTACAAGTTCTAGTGATGGAAAATGGTTTACTTCTTCTAATTCTTCTAGACCCAATAAAGTTTATTTTTCTAAAATTTACAAACTACTTACATGAAACCCGTTAAGAAAGTGTGGGTTCCTAAATAATTAATTAATAATATTACCAAAACCAAGAAAATCTGGGAAGAAAAGTTTTTTCTTATTTAAAATATTTTTCATAGGATAACTGTTTGAAGAGTTTCTATAAGAACATATGGTATTTGGATAG
The DNA here is from genome assembly GCA_963277665.1 of Viscum album. Taxonomy (NCBI): domain Eukaryota; kingdom Viridiplantae; phylum Streptophyta; class Magnoliopsida; order Santalales; family Viscaceae; genus Viscum; species Viscum album. The sequence continues at coordinate 338,177,838 of OY728144.1, forward strand.
TAAGTTTTCAATACAAATGTCAGGGGAATACCCTAGCTTCAATCACCTCATGAAAATTGATGGTGGATATATCACTATTAGTGACAATGAAGAAGGGAAAATTATTGCGCTTATCCAAATTGGTAACAAAAATTTAGTTTTAATTTATAAATTTATTTTTTGACAGTCTAAATTATAATATGCTTAGCATTTCACAATTATGTGATGACGATTTTAAAGTTAGATTTGGAAATTATGCTCGTAATGTTTTCAATTATAAGAATGATTTATTCTTGACAGCTTCTAGAAATGAAAATTTTTCTACTGTTAATCTAGATTCCTTATCCTCATAAAATGTTTCATTCTTAAGTTCCTTTCTTAATGAATCTTGGATCTGGAATTGGAGACTAGGTCATTGTTACAACCACTCTATTATAAAGCTTACCAGAAAAGGATTAGTCAAGGATATACCTAAATTATTTTTTGAAAATGATAAAGATTGAAATCCTATTCAAAAAAGAAAACAACATATAATATCCTTGATACTAAAGAATGAAGTTTCAACTTATCAACCTCTTGAGATGGTTCATAAGGATTGGTTTATACCGTCTAGAGTTTTATGTTTAAATAGGAATCATTATGTCTATGTTCTAGTAGATTACTTTTCAAGGTATACTTGGACCTTCTTTCTAGCATACAAAAGAGAGGCTTGTTTCTATTTTACCAGGTATTCTAGATCAGTATAAAACATAAGTGGACTTAGAATCAAAATCTTTTGAAGTGACCATGGATGTGAGTATTAAAATCAAGAATTTCAATCTTTTTACTCACAAAATGTCTGTAGTAACAGCTTATCTTCTCCTTGGACACCCTAATAGAATGGAGTTGTAGAAAGGAGAAACAGAACCATACAGTATATATCATGGACTACGATTAATGAATATGATCTACCAATTTATTATTGGGGAGAATCCATGAATTATACTTGCCATATAATCAATGGAGTCCTAATTAGACCTATAATAAAGAAAACCCCCTATGAGATGTGGAATAATATGAAACCTAAGAGTAATTACTTCAAAGTTTGTTGGTTGAAAAATCTTTATTCTTAATACAAAAGATATTCTTGAAATTGTTTCCTCCAAGAGTGATGAAGGAATTTTACTCGATTGTTAAATCTCTAGTAAAGCATATAGAGTCATTAATAAGAGAACTAAATGTGTGGAAGAATATGTGCATGTCAAATTGATGAAATAAATCCAAATGAATCCAAAACTTATATAGAAAATATCTACGACAATCTATCGAATCTAGACTTAAATCCTAAATCTTCTAATTCTGTTGTTAAACAAGCAGTAGAAAAATCCAGTTTTGTAAAATTTCTAGATTCTGACCAAATGGAACCTGGCCCTATAGAAGAACCTTAAGTTACTGGACCTTATTTTTCTAGATATTTTAGAACTCTTAAAACCCATCCTTTTGATGATGTAGTTGTATACTTAGAAAATGGAACATATACTAGAGCTTCTCTATGAAACTAGGTTTAACATCAAGTCTTTTTATCATAGTTTGAACCTAACAACATAAATGATGTAATCAAAGATGAATTCTCGATGGTTGATATGCAAGAGGAATTAAACCATTTTGAAAGAAAAAAAGTGTGAACGTTTTTTGATAGATACAAAGAAAAATTGACTATAGGCACTAAATGAGTGTCTAGAAACAAAGTGGATGAAGTTGTCACTACAGTAACATATTAAGCTAGAATAGTTAAAAAAGGTTTTAGTTAAGAAAAATGAATAAACTATGAAAAAACCATTAGACCTGTGGCCTAGTTTGAATCCATTAGAATACTGCTAGCTTATACAACACATATGAATTTAAAACTTTATCAAATGGATTTCAAAAGTGAATTATTAAATGGTTATATAGTTGAGGATGTTTTTGTTGACCCCCATAGTTTTAGAAATCATAATTTCTGAAATCATGTTTTCTAGTTGGAAAATGATTTTTATGGTTTAAATTAGGCTCCATAATCTTGGTATGATAGGATCAACACTTTTCTTATTTCTAATGGTTTTTATAATGGTATAATTGATCCTAATCTTTTCATAAAAAGAATATCTAATGATGTTTTAGTTGTTCAAATATATTTTGATGATATTATTTTGGGATATTCAATTTTTTTATGTATTTACTTTCCAAAAATGATGAAAATGATTTTGAAATGACATTAATGGGTGAAGTCAAATTATTTCATGGATTTAAAATTTTTCAAAATATAGAAGGTATTATTTAAAATTAGATTAAAAATATTAAATATCATTAAGAGGATTTGGATTTGATAGAACTAAAAGTAGTGATACTCATATGAGTACCACCTCTAAATTGGATCTTGATGAATATGGAAAATCAATAGATCAAACCAATTATATAAGTATGATTTAAAGTCTTCATTACTTAACCACAAGCTGAATTGATATTATGTTTAGTGTATGTATGTGTGCTAATTTTCAAAAAAATCCTAAAGACTTCCACCTTCTTGAAGTCAAAAGAATCTTTAAATACCTCAAATATACTACCAACCTAGGACTGTTCTGACCTAGAGGATAATCATTTTACTTATTTAGTTATTCTGATGATGATTTTGGTGGTTGAAATTTAGATAGAAAAATCACCTCTGGAACATATGAATTTTTAGGAAAGTCTCTAGTTTAATGGTGTAGTAAGAAACAAAAAATTTGTTGCATTATCTACTGCTAAAGCTGAATACATAGCCATTGTTTGTTTCTATGCAGAAATTTCTTAGATTAAACACACATTACTAGACTATGGTTGTCAATTTAGGTATGTCCCTAAAAACCCGTGACAATAAAAGTGCTATTAAAATTTCTAAGAACCCTGTTTTTCATTTGAGAACAAATCATATTTATGCACAACATCAAATTTTGAGAGATCAATATCAAAAAAAGGTGATATAACTCTTTAATTCATTAGCACTAAACATCACCTTGCTAATATTTTTACTAAGCCATTAAATTATGAGAGAATGAGTAACATCATACATGAGTTGTTGATGATCAATTTTGAGTAAATCACTATTGATGAATCACTATTGGGTCTTATTGTTGATGAATCACTATTTGGATCCATGATTGGGACTCGCCATTTATGACTCACCATCAAAACTCATGATTGATGACTCAGTGTTGGGACTCACCATTAATGACTCACCAATAGGAATCATCATTGTGTATTATAGAACTTTACTTTGTCATTTTTTCTCACTCAGACATAAAAGTCACTTATTTATTCATTTAACTTTATTTTATTCTACATTTTCAATTTATGATTTTGAAATCCCTGAATAATAAAAATTGAATCAATCCAAATCATTTATCACTTAACCACTCTTGTTCTCTTCTTCCAAAACCAAACCTTTCTCTCATGAACCTCTATTTCCTTCTTCCTTTGAACTAAACCCTCTGAATATTTCAAAATAGCCTGAGTAAAGCATTTATCTAAGATGTCTCATGATGAGCCTCATCGTATGAAGAAGCAAAAAAGATGACTTCAGTGAACCTAAAACCAAACATATTGAACACAAAATAGTAAACCAAAAAGTTTTTCCAAAAAAGGAAGTGCATGATAACTATATTTTTTCAAGTTAGTATCTTGTGTTGAAATTGTTTCAAGAACAAGGTTTTTTGGAATGGTTCTCCAAAAACAACTACACTCTATCTTTAAGGTTTGTTCATGAGTTTTATTAGTATCTGGAGTTCATTCACAAGGAAACAAATGAATGTTGGATGAATTTTAGAATAAATGGAAATTGGATTGAATTTTCTTCTATGAAATGGGTTGAGTGTTTGAATGTACCTCATTAAGTTATTTATAGAGATCACCAAGGTAGTGATCCCCCTATAAGTGACATATTTCTTTATGAAGAAGCCTTATCTGAGCTAACCTAGGATGGAATTCCTAGAAGACCCATAACCACTAAACTTGATGGAGAATGTATATTGATATTTAAATTTATTTAGCATCAACTATGTCAAAGAAAAGGTGATTTTTCATCTTTAAATTATTAAGATTTTTATTTATTATATCTTATGAAATAAAGATACAAGATCAACCTAGGTAGATACCTTATGGTTCATATATTTGATATGATAAAGACACATTCCAATTCAAACTCTCTTTTCCATTAAAAGTTTAATTATTCCATGTTTAAATAAAAAAGAATAGTTAATTAATGTGGGTAAGATATCATAGGTTGTGAAGGATTTTTCATTACCAATTTTATTTGAAAAAGAATAAAGATAAGCTGGAATACTTGGAAGAAACATTGGGTAGAAGATAATGTAAAAATCTATGAAGATTTTAACCCAGTTCAACACCCCACAAGACATAAGGATATGGTTAAACCTCATTTAGGACCAGATGATGTTGTAGAGTATTCAGATAAGGAGGAAAAAGGAACTGAGTAAGATGAAGAAAAAAAATCATAGGTTAATGATAGAAGTTATCCTGACATTTCAGGAAGTCGAGAATCAACTAAATATGGACCACATGGCCCTCTAGTAATTCTTCCTATAAGGGAAACTATCCAAATGGATGATGATGATGAAATAAAAGAATCTAGAGATGTTAAATATTCTAATGTAATAGATTCCTCATACTTATGTGGAAGTTTAAGTAGAATCCAAGAAGGAGAAGAGGATGAAGAAGAAGATGAAGAAGAGGATGAATAAGAATAAGGGGAAGAATAGCAATAAGAGGATGATGAATAAGAAGAATATGATAAATAATATGAAGAATATATTGATTAAGAATTAGAACAAGAATGAATTAGTGAAGTTAATGGTGACATAGATCATCCTTTTAGTGATCAAGGTCATGATATTAAACCTGAAAATCTCACTGAATCCGATTTATTGGAAAAAACTGGTTTTGGAATCTAAAATGGCTCTAGACTCAGTTTTAGTTGATTTTGATTTTCAGGATGTTCCAATGAAAGACCATCTTAATGGTATAAAGGAAGCACCTATTGAGGGGGATCAATAGTCTCATAGAGTTAAAGTCGACACTCTTACTCTTTTTGATTTGTTTGTAGTGGATGAATGGGAAAGATATCCTGTGTCACACCCTGATATTTTATGAGAATTTTTTTAGGTCTTATGTTATATGCAACAACAAGATAATCTTTCACTACACACAACATTTTCTTGGCTTGATTTACACGCAAGAGCATCCTTCCTCGATAGATTGCGTTGCACGCAATGTCGAGTTTCACTAAACAATGATATATTATTATGAATTATCGATTATGAATAGTATTAACTAAATTTTGAAATTTTTAACATTATAATTCATCTTACATATTTTCAAGAATGATGTATGAAAACAAAATCAATTTTCGGATAAAAGAAGTAATTTTCAAAAAAAATTGCAGTTTTACCACCTTTTGATGGTGCACCCTTTATAAATTAAATTTTTGACAAGTTTATAAGACCAATTTTACAAAATAAAGTCATTCTTTTTAATCAAGATATAAAAATTTAACTTTGATAAAATTTTGTTATTTTTTGATAAGTTTCTTATTTTGATGAATTGTAAAAATACACTAAATTTTAATTAAAAAAACATTTTTCATCAAGATAATTTATATGGTTTAATTATAATATTGAATAGTTTTAATGTATAAAAATAATATATTTTTACCATTTAATATAATTTATTTCATTACCATTAATTTTACATTAAATTCATAGTTAAAAACATTTCAATCTTTGGCAATGTTTTAACTATTAAAACCCGCTTTGTTAAGAACGGGATAAATTTTAAATTAATTAATGAAACTTCTATGTTTTGTATTTTGAAAAATGGATTCCATATTTGGATTCAGTGGGTCAAAATTATGTTAATAGGTTACTATTATTTTTTTCATATTATGTATAGTAACTACGGTAATTTTTATTTACTACAGTTAAAGGTAAATCGTGTAATTAAGGGTAAACATAAGATTATAAAATTACCCTAACACATTCCAAAATTCTATTGGATGAATAAAAGTTGATCCATAACACCTAAGGGTCAGAATAGATTCGTTTCATGATCTTTTGACCATGAAAAAGAAATAATTATTATTAAAACCAAAGAAAGTGACAACACCCTCTTATATCTTATAAGAGTAATAATTTTAATTTAGCGATAAACTTCATAAAACACAGATTTTAAATAGTCTACAGAAATATAATAAAATTATCTACATCATGAGAATTTATTTATAATTTTTATAGATAAAATAATTATCATTAATGATGACAAAATAGTACTGTAGAAATTATTTTATTGATTGAAATATCAAATAAATGGTTATTAAAATATTAAAATAAATATTATATGAACTAATTAATGTGATCCATTAATTTTATTGGTAAATATGACATGTTATTAATATATTAAATATTTTGGTTCGAACATATATATTGTTTGGATTTTATTTAAATTGAAATAAATGAATCGTGTCAAAATTGACACTATTGTTATTTTATAAAAATAACATATTATTAAATGGTTTAAAAATCACAAAAATATTTAAAAATTATAAATTGAAATTTATATGGTCTAAAGTGTCATAATGTATCCAATTATGAAAAATTCACAACACATAGGTAATTATTTATAACAATTTGAAAATTAAAATTTTATTACCACCAATAAAATTAAATAGATTAAATAAAGGTAAATCAAGTTTATAAGGTTTAAAATAAATTCCCAACATGTATAAATTTTATTGGACGATGAGATTACAACCCTATCTCATATCATCTTCGTATTTAAGTCATTTTTGGATGTTTTTAAGTGGGGTTTGAATTTATTATAAATTAATATTTCTTATGTTTCCAAAGGTGCCCCTCTCCTCCCTTATAAAAGGGCACCTCCTCCCTCTCCTCCTCACACCATTTTTAACCTTAAATCTCAGAACAAACCTACCAAATTATCTTCTATACTTACCTAGAAACATACTAGAGTTCTGGGTCTTCTTCAAAGACCAACTTTAGTGCCCTAAGAGGAGGTTAAGAAGAGGCGCGTCGAAGAAGAGGTAATATCCTTTACCGATTCTTTCAAACTTATTTCTTCTTCTACTTACTCTATATGAGTTGTTTCATTATTAAGTAATAACTCCAGTATCAATTTTATACTGATCTGTTATTATGAATATAAAACAACCATGTTCTATCTTCTATCCATCCTATGAAAGAAACGAAATCACCACGCGTTGGTACGCATGACCTATCGTCTCCACGCTGTGGTGTAATCTTTTATTTCTTCACTAAAATACTTGGATGGTTATATGATGGAAGAAATAGCTATATATGATTATTGTAAAGTAATATTTATTATGAAATATTATACACCATACACTTCAATACAATTCCACAATCATGGGAATGATATCATCACTCGTGCGTACGTACGGCCTATCGTCTCCACAATGGGATGCGACTCGTTCTACATGATCTTCATTGAATAATGATTATATAAATGAATTTAATTAAAAAATATGATATATATTACACTAATAAAATTCTTTAAATGATGTATCTATAACCTAATAAGAGGAATAATAATTTATTCGACAAAACATGTATAAGAACATAAAGCAATGAACACCCGAATAACAAGTAGCAATATTACTAATAAGAAGATAAGAATATGGATTATGTTATGAGGGCATGATGTATAAGAATCCCATTTTTATTACATGGGTTATGCTATGATATATAATTTATGATTTTGTGGCACACATAAGAATGATTTCATTATGAGATAGGTGGGACCTATATCTCACTCCAATGCATTGGGTAAAGATTTATATCTCAAGAGATAGACATGGCTGTAATGACAAGTTAATCCAGTACAGTGATACAGGACTGGAACGAGGAATGAACTCATCTCAGAAATGGACTTTGTCCACTAAGATAGTCTTGTAAATGAGTCTTGACTAATAAGAAATGATTTTCTATGATTATATGTGTATGACACAAATTTTCATGCCATATGTTATGATCATTGGGATTACATTTCACTACTATGATTTATCCCATGTTATGATATTATGATCTCTTTTGCAGGTTATGATTTTCAAAATGTTATGTTCTTAGGAATATGATATGATTGATATTTCTTTTGTTTACCCTTACTGAGCATTTGAGCTCACCCTATTTTATGTTTTCTTTTCCCTAGGTCAGGAATAAGGGTATTAGTTAGGATATGCCAAAAGGGACTCTAGATATGATGAAATAAACGGGAGACAATGTAGATTCTTTATGAACCAGTTGTTTATGTTTCCCAGTTTCTGAAGACACTATTCTGATATGGTCCTATCATGGTTTTGTTATTTGTTGTAATAAGTGTGATTTAATTATGAAATAATAAAAATGTATGTAAATTATGGATCGTTATAGTTGGTATCAGTGGAAAGGTATAGTAAACCTTTGGAAACAAGGATGTGAAAGCCTTAGTAAGAACCCTAAGGACATGTCTAAGCATAGAACACAATATTAGAGTTTTAGAAATGGCTATGAATAACCTATGATAAGACCTTGAGTGTGAAATTTTATTTTTGATGATGTGGTTTTCCTTTTATGATTAGTGTTTCTCACACTATGCTTATTGGTTTTAGTCAGTTGCTGGAACCTGAAGGAACCGTGTTAATGCTGAATGTGACCGACAATACAATGATTGTCCCCCTGAGCAACCAAATGTTATAGGAGCTGGAATGAAAAATCTTGTAGCCATGATCACACAAATTTCTCAAGCTATGAATCAAGGAGGACTTCCAAACGATAAAAGGAAAAAGAAACATTATATTAAATCCTTCATGAGGAAGTGTCCACCCTCAATCAGCGGGTCTACTGATCCATTAGTGGATAAATAATGGATCAGTACCACTGAAAAGATATTTTCAGTTCTTCAATGTTCTAAAAATGATAAAGTCATCTTAGCAGTATATCGTTTGGAAGGTGAAGCTGATCAATGGTGGAATCTTATCAAGAATACGAGGAAAAGAGAAGAAATTGAGTCCATGGAATGAGATGAGTTCAAGAACATATTTTTCAGTGAGTACTTCCCTCATATTCTTCAAACAAAGATGGAGAATGAGTTTCTTGAACTAAAGAAAAAGGATGATGAATCTGTTGGTACCTATGAAACAAATTTTACAAGGCATGCAATGTACAATTCTGGGAATATTATCCAACCTAAGAGTAAGATCGATCGATTATTTATTGGCTAAAAACCAAGTCTTCGAAGAGAGTTATTCATAAGGGACTTCAATAGCTATGAGGAAATTGTTCGATGTGCTTTCAAGGATGAGATGTAGATTGGAGTAACCCATCAGTCATATGGGTTTGATAAGAAGCGGAAAATGGAATTCAAAAAAAAATCTAAAGACCACACTGAAAAGAAGATAAGTTTTCCCTTATGCTCAAAGTGTGGAAGGAAACATGGAGGGAATTGTCTTAAAGGTACAAGTAAATGTTTCAAATGTGGAAAAAAAGGTCATTGGGCATTTGAATGCTGCAATGATGGGAAAAAGATTTCTAATGATGCGAACAAAGAAAAGGATACACAGAATACGCCTCCTACACTTTAATGTTACAATTGTAAGGAAATGGGGAATTATGATAATCAATTCCCTAATCCAAGGGTTGATGATGATGATCGACATCAACAAACTCTTAAGGCCAAAGACTAAGGAATGTCACATTCAATTTCTATCGTCTATGTGGAGTACGATAACAAAGTGGTGAAAGGTACACTTAACATCCACTCTAAAGTAGCAAATGTTTTATTTGATTTTGGATCCACCCACTCTATTATTTTTGAAGAATTTTATAAGGGTATTACCGTACTACCTCAACAATTAGCTGTTGAGTTAGCTATGAAAACTCTTAATGGCACAACGGTTTTATAAAAAGTTTATAATTCTTCTCTAGTTGACGTTTGTGGGAAAATGCTTCCTGTAAATCTTGTGATCCTTCCTATAGTGTAATTTTATGTGATTCTTGGCATGGATCGGCTTTCCTTATATGGTGCTCATATCTATTTCCAGATAAGGGAATTCCAATTTTATATTCCTGATTAATCTATGATCATATATCGATGCAAGGATGAATATAACCTTCCAATGGAAATTTCTTCCATCTTATGGGTCTTAATTCCAATAAATTAAGGTTATTTATCTCAAATGGTTGGAGAGAAACTCACGATTAAGAATATTCTCGTTGTACGAGAGTTTGATGATGTCTTTCTAGAGTAATTGATAGGTCTTCCACTAAATCGTGAAGTTGAGTTTTCAATAGAGCTCATACTAGGTGTTATGCCCATTTCAAAGACACCTTATAGAATGGCCCCAATTGAGTTGAAGGAATTGAAGAAGCAACTCCAAGTGAATCTTGATAAGGGATTCATACCACCTAGTGCATCACCTTGGGGAGCACCTGTTCTGTTTGTTAAGAAGAATGATGGATCAATGAGACTCTGCATTGATTATAGAGAACTTAACAAGATCACTATCAAGAACAAATATCCTCTCCCACACATTGATGACTTATTTGACCAACTATGCGGAGCTCAATACTTTTCTAAGATTGATCTTTGTTCAGGTTATCATCAATTACAGTTCAAAAGGGAGGATATACCAAAGATGGATTTCCGTACAAGGTGTGGACACTATGAATTTATAGTGATGCCATTTGGTCTTACTAATTCCCTTGATATCTTCATGGATATAATGAATAGAGTCTTTAGAGACTATCTTGATCAGTTTGTGGTAGTCTTTATAGACAATATTCTTGTCTATTCAAAGATCAAGGAAGAACATCAAGATCACTTAAGAATTGTATTAAAGACCCTGAGAAAGGAGAATATTTATGCCAAATTAAAAAGTGTGAATTTTGGATTTAAAAAGTTTCATTTTTGTCTCACATAATCTCAAAAGAGGGGATATTTATGGATCCAGCAAAAATAGAGGTTATCGAAAGATGATAGAGACCAACAAAAGTAACTGAGATTTGAAGTTTTCTTGGTTTGGCTGGATATTATCAACGTTTTGTCAAATATTTTTCATGATTATCTAATACACTCACCATGTTGATTCGAAAAGGAGTTAAGTCTGTTTGGACAAAGGAGGGTGAAGAGAATTTCAAGGAGTTAAAAAGAAGGTTATATGGTGAACCGGTGCACACACTGCCTTGTAGTGGAGAAATATTTTTGATCTACAGTGATGTCTCCAAGAAGGGATTGGGGTGTGTTCTCATGAAAAATGATATGGTGATAGCTTATTCCTCACGAAATTTGAAAATCCATGAGCAAAATTACCCAACTCATGATTTGGAGTTAGCTGCGATAATATTTTCATTAAAGATTTGGAGGCATTATCATTATGGTGAAAGGTGTGATATTTATACTAATAATGAATGTTCAAAGTATATTTTCACACAAAAGTAGCTAAATATGTGCTAAATAAGATGGTTGGATCTGATTAAGGATTATGACTGCTCAATTCATTACCACCCTGGGAAAGCAAACAAGGTGGAAGATGCATTTAGTCGACCAGACCATGCTAGCTTATCCATGATGAGGATCACAAATGATCCAATATGTATGGACTTACAAAGGATGGATCTTGTAATTATAATGGAAGAGGAAAAATCATATCTTTCTCAAATGAATGTTCAACCATCTATATATGTGAAGATTAAATAGGCACAGAAAGAAGATGTAAAGTTACAAAAGAAGGTGAGAGATGTTCCTGAATTCCATATTGATTGCAATGAAATAATCAGGTTCAAGAATCAGGTTTGTGTTCCTACCATCCCAGAATTAAAGAAGTAAATATTGGAAAAATCTCATAGTTATTCATTCTCAATTCACCCTGGAAGAATGAAGATGTATAAGGATCATAAAGAGTACTTCTGGTGGGATGGCATGAAAAGAGATGTTGCTGAATATGTCTCTTTATGCTTAGTTTGTCGGCAAGTTAAAGATGAGAGACAAAAGATTAAGGGGATGTTACAACCATTACCCATACCAGAATGGAAATGGAAAAACATCACTATGGACTTTGTCACCAGACTTCCCAAAACATCCAAAGACAATAATGCAATCTGGGTTATAGTTGATTGTCTTACGAAGTCGGCACACTTAATTGCTATTAGAGAAGATTTCTCTCTTGATCAGCTTGGCAGGATATATGTGAAGGAAGTGGTAAGATATCATGGAGTACCACTTTCCATTATATCTAATCGGGATCTGAGGTTTACCTCGAAGTTTTGGCGATGTCTTCAGCATACTCTAGATATAGAGTTGAGTTTCAGCACTGCTTATTGTCCTCAGACTGACGGTCAGTCTGAGAGGACAATTCAAACTCTTGAAGACATGTTGAGAGATTTATCTATGTATTTCAAAGGTGGTTGGGATCAACACACACCTTTGGTGGAATTTTCTTATAATAATAACATTCACTCTAGTATTCAGATGGCTATTTATGAATCTCTCTATGGAACGAAATGTAGAACTACAACTTACTGGGATTAAGTTGGGGAAATAAAGAGATTAGGACCTAATCTTGTTCATGAGATGGCAGAAAAGGTAATATCTATTCAACAACACAAAAGAGAAGCTCAGAGTCGAAAAAATTTTTTTACCGACAACCGAAGAAAAGACCTAGAGTTTGAAGTGGGTGATAAAGTGTTCTTACGAAAATCTCCCTCGAAGAGAGTAATGACATTTGGAAGGAAGGGAAATCTGATCCCTAGGAATATTGGTCCATTTGATATATTGGATCGTGTTGGGAAGGTATCTTATCGATTGGCACTTCTACCAAATCTCTCTCAAGTTCATGATGTGTTCCATGTATCTCTCCTGAGAAAGTACATACCTGATCCTTCACATGTACTAAGCTCAGAAGTTGTACCGTTGGAGCAAGATCATTCTTATGAAGAACAGACGATAAAGATTATGGATCGTAGTGAAAAATTTCTACAAAATAAGACCATTCTCTTGGTTAAAGTTTTATGGAGGAACCACCAATTAGAAGAAGTTACATGAGAACTTGAGGACATAATGAGGGAGTGGTATTGTCATCGGTTTTTTACGAAATGATGAATTTCAAGGGAGAAATTCATTTTAAGGGGGGTTGAATGTAACACCCTGAGATTTTATGAGAAATATTTTTTTATTTCATATGTTATACGCAACACCAAGAGAATATTTCACTACACACAACACTGGCTTGGCTTGTATTACATGCAAGAGCAACCTTACTCGATAGCTTGTGTTGCACGTAATGTCGAGTTTCACTAAACAATGATATATTTTTATGAAATATAAATTATGAATATTATTAACTGAATTTTTAATTGTATAATATTATAATTCATCTTACATATTATCAAGATTGAGGTATGAAAACAAAATCAATTTTTCAGATAAAAGAGGTAGTCTAAAAAAATGCAGATTTACTGACTTTTGATGGTGCACCCTTTATAAATATAATTTTTGAAAAGTTTATAAGTTCAATATTACAAAGTAAACTTCTTCTTTTGAATCATGATATAAAAGTTTACATTGGATAAATTTTTGGTATTTTTATGATAAGTTTCTTATTTCGATGAATAGTAAAAATATGCTAAAATTTAATTAAAAACAATTTTTTTCCTCAAGATAATTTATATTGTTAAATTATAATATTGAATGGTTTTAAATTATAAAAAGAATATATTTTCACCATTTAATATAATGTATGTCATTACCATTAATTTTACATTAAATTCATAGGTAAAACATTTAAATCATTGAAAATGTTTTAACTTTTAAAACCTGTTTTCTTAACAATGGGATAAATTTTAAATTAATTATTGCAACTTCTGTGTTTTGAATTTTGTAAAACAGATTCCATATTTGGATTCAGTAGGTCCAAATTATGTTAATAGGTTACTTTTTGTTGAACCCTCTGGAATTAAGTGGCTTTATTGTGTTTTGATAATCCCAACCATTCTTTCTTTATATCTTGATTATGCTTAATACATTCCAAATATACTATAATTTATGATTTTTGCTTTCATTATGCTTAAATTACGTCATTTGAATTATCAGATATATGTTTACTATGACTTTAATTCATTCTGCCAAGTGAATGCTCAAACATTTTTTAGCTACCGTTACACACTAGCTACCGATACAGAACAATAGCCACCGTTATGGATTAGAGCTACTGATATCGAATAGAGCTACCAATATGGAGTTCACCGATACATCAAGTTCACCAGTACTCAAAGATCACTGCTACATCAAAGTCTACCGATATGGTACATCAAATCTACCGATAGAGTTACAGTTACAAGCTCACTGGTACTCAAGCCTACCGCTACATCGAAGTCGACAGCTACCGATACAGAGCTACCGATATGCTGAAGTCCACCGTTATGCAAATTCTACCGATAGAAAGATATTGCTACCATTACAAGGCAGAGCCACATCTACCGATAGAGAGTTACCGCTACTGGTAAAGGCAGAACCACAGTTACCGTTACAAGTCCAACGCTACTGATGTGATCAAGTCTACCGACAGACACGTCTACCGTAATAAATGTCTACCGATACTCAGACCTACATACACCCACTGTAACGCAAGTCTACCGATATCAAGAGTTACCACTCAAGATATAGAAACCGACACTGCTTCAATTTCTTTATCATTATTTAATCTAACCAACGGTCATATCAGGTATATTTTAATACACTGACATTTATTTAATGTGTGTTGTTGGATGTCAGGGAACCGTACCTCGTACCTGTAAAAAGTAAATCATCTTTTTCCGTAGCACATGGTTTAACTAAAGGAAGGATTCTACTAAAAAAGAGCATGAATAAACGAATACAAAAATAACACAGGCTGTGAGAGATATAGACGAATACAAATAGAGATACAGATACCACGAGGTGTGCTAGAGAACTACCAAGTGTGAATGCAAAGAGACGACATAACTTACATGAAGAACTCATTACTGCATACGAGTGAAGAGCTGATAATTAGAACATAACACAAGAGCTTCATCGACTCTCTCTACACCTGGATGTCAAGGAAACAGACGATACTCTATTTTCTAGAGAAAAACCAGAAGAGGACTCAGAGAGAATTCTGATCAATCAAAGGAGTCCAGAACTGCATGACAATCACTAGAGCCATTTCTAAACTCTAAATATTTGCTCAGTGATTTATCTTTTTACATAGTGAGCAGTGTGTGTTATATGCTGTATTTTACACACACACTGTCTCTTGTACTCTAACTGGAGGATTTCTAAATCCTCACTCAACTCTCTTATATCTTATTTCCCACTGGGATAATAGTGGTAGAGGTCGTGTGACCTGGAAAGCAGGTTTCTGTTGTTTTTGTTCCCACGGATAATAGTGGTAAAGGTCTTGGACCTGGATAGTTTTATATTGTTGTAATCCTCGATCCAGGGTGTGGATCACTTTTATATAAAGTTTTGAGAGGAATAAGTCTCGACTTGAGACTGAACCTCTTGGTTATATCTGCTGTTTTATATCTTTCAAAGTTATTTTTTTATTCCACGGCAAATCTCTTTAAAACCAAAACTGTTTTAAAGTCACTTGGATAATTAAATTCGCAAGTGTTTATATCAGTTGTAAATCAGTAAGTTGGATTCAAAAGTTAATCAACTTTTCTGTTTTGATTAACTGAGAAATAATCAATCCCTTTAGAACCCAATCGAACCCTTACTTTGATATAAATTCACTACAGTTTAATTCAGTATTTTATTTGGGGGTTTTTAAGACAAAGTTTTTAAAACATAAATTTTAATTGGAACTCAATTCACCCCCCTCTTGAGTGTCCACTCAGACCAACATTTGGTATCAGAGGGTGTTTAAAATATTTTGTACTCTGTTTTTCAACTGTGATTTTAGTTGTATTTTAATGTTCTTAAAATTTCTGTTATTTCTAAATTTTTATCTCTTTAAAATCATTAATTATAGTTTGATATCATGGATAATAGAGTTGAAGGTGTTGCTACCAATAGACCACAATTTTTCAATGGCACCAACTATGCTCAGTGGAAAATCAAGATGAAAATTAATTTAGAGAGCATGGGTTTTGATATTTGGACTGCTATAGAATCAGAATATAAAATTCCAACTACTGCTAGATCTACTTGGAATGAAGCTACTAAAACAGCCTACAATAATAATTGTAAAGCTATGAATGCTTTGTACTGTGATCTAGGAGATGAGGAATTTAATAGAATATCTGCCTGTAAAACTGCTTATGAAATTTGGGATACCTTAGCTGTTTCTCATGAAGGAACAACTAATGTTAAGGAGATGAGATTGAATACCTATACTATTATGTATGATAATTTTAAGATGAAGCCTGATGAACCCATTTATGATATGTATCTCAGGTTCAATGAAATGTTCAACACAATGACTTCTCTGGGAAAGGATGTTCTAGCAAAGGAACAAATCATGAGAATTTTGAGATGTCTACCTGAAAGATGGAGAGGAACCTATGTCTCCATTAGAGAATTGTGTGACATTGGAGATCTTCCAGTCAAAGAACTAATTGGAAAACTGATGATGTATGAAGAGGAACTCAAAGTAAACAAACAAGAAGATGATGAACCTAGAAGGAAGTCTATTGCCTTCAAAACTAAAACCTCAAAGAATAAGGATAAGGAAAAGCTTCAATCTATCAATGAAAGTTCAAGCTGTGAAGACAGTGAGAGTGACTCTGACAGTGATGCTGAGATGGCTCACATTTCTAGAAAGTTTAAGAAATATTATAGGAAGAAGAATTTTTTCAGAAAGTCAAACTACAAAGGTAAGTATGACAACAAAGGACATTGGAAAAAGGACTGGAAGAAGCCAGATAAATCAGATGAAGTTGTCTGTTATGAGTGCAAAAGGAAGGGACACATAAAATCAGACTGTCTAAAGCTGAAATACAAGAAGAAGTATGAATACAAGGATAACAAGTATAAGAAAGACAAGAAGGCCACTTGCAGTGCTTCTGAGGATAGTTCTAGTGAATCTGAAGTTTTTGAAACTGAACACAGAAACAAGGAAAACATGTGCTTTATGACAAACGCTGCTGAGGTAACTTCAGAAACTCCTTCTCCTAATTCATATTATTCTGGAGATGATTCTAAATGTGATAACATTTATAAATTGGAACTGTTTGAATATTGTGATATGTTAGAAGAAACCTGTAATGAGCTAAAATACAAATACAAAGGTTTAAAGAAACAGTATGCTTTAACTGTTAAACATAAATCTTATCTTGATATTGAAATGGAAAAGAATGATCAGTTTTTTAAAGAGAATACTGAACTAAAATTATCTAATGAGAAACTCAAGAAAGACTTAGAGAAATTTACAAATTGTAAAGATACTCTTACTCAGATGCTAGGTAAGCAAATAGCACCTAGATACACTACTGGTATAGGATACCAACCTGGACAAAGGAAAATTACCCAAACTAGATTCATTCCTAAATCTGGATAGAATGTAGCTAGCTCGGGAACTTCATATGCTTCAATGAGTTATATTCATAGTTATGGATCTAATAAGGTTCATATTTCAAAATATGTTGATTCTAGAAATTTTATGAGACCCATTAGACAAATATGGGTACCTAAAGTGTTATTGGCCAACCTGTCTGGATGCAAGAAAATCTGGGTACCAAAATCATTTCCTGTTTAAAATCTGTTTTGTAGGAAACCTGCATAAAGATCTCCTGTAAAAAGACCTGGTACTTGGAAAGTTGATGTTTAAGACATATGTCCGGAGAATTCTCATGCTTTAAAAGCTTAGTCAGAGTTGATGGAGGTTTTCTCACCTTTGGTGATAATTCTAAAGGGAAAATCATCGGCTTAGGCCAGATTGGTAACACTGACTAAGTATTGATTTCTAAAGTTTTATTTGTTGATGGACTTAAATACAATTTGTTAAGTATTTCTCAGTTATGTGATGATGGTTTTTATGTTAAATTTGAAAATTATTCTTGCAATGTCTTTAATTCTTAAAATGTTTTAGTATTTTCTGCTTTGAGAAATGAAAATGTTTATGCTATTGATTTAAATTCTTTAGCTGACAAAAATATTACTTGTTTAAATGCTTTTCATAAAGCGTCTTGGCTTTGGCACAGAAGACTAGGACACTGCAATGTGCATTCACTTATAAAACATGCTAGGAAGAACTTAGTTAGAGACCTACCCAAACATGAATCTCCAGCAGACAAAGTTTGTAATCCCTGTCAAAAGGGAAAGCAACATAAAGTTTCTTTTAAATCAAAGAAAGAAGTGTCAACCTCTCAACCTCTCGAGTTGGTTCACATGGATTTATTTAGACCTTCTAGAGTTTCTAGTTTAAATGGGAAGCATTATGTCTATGTTCTCGTAGATGACTTTTCTAGATATACTTGGGTATATTTTCTAGCTCACAAAAGTGAAGCTTGTTCTTACTTTGTTAAATATTCCAAGTCTGTAGAGAACCTTAGTGGACTTAATATAAAAACTCTGAGAAGTGATCATGGCCGTGAGTTTGAAAATCATGAGTTTGAATCCTACTGCTCACACAATGGCTATAGTTACAATTTCTCTGCCCCTAGGACACCTCAACAAAATGGTGTAGTAGAAAGTAGAAATAGAACCCTGCAAGAAATTTCAAGAACTATGCTTAATGAGTATGACCTACCCGTTTACTTTTGGGCTGAAGCTGTAAATACAGCTTGTTATGTTATTAATAGAGTCTTGATCAGACATGTTCTTAAGAGGACCCCTTATGAGTTATGGAACCATAGGAAACCTAAGGTTAACTACTTCAATGTTTTTGGCTGCAAAGTCTTTATTCTTAATACTAAATATAATCTTTACAAGTTTCCATCCAAGAGTGATGAAGGAATTTTCCTAGGTTACTCTATTTCTAGTAAAGCCTATAGAGTTTTTAATAAGAGAACCAAATGTGTGGAAGAATCTGTTCACATCAAGTTTGATGAAACTGATCCACATGAACCTAAGACCTCTCTTGAAAATCATGAAGATGATCTCTCTGGTTTGAACCATAATGATAAAAACAGTGGACCTGTAGTTAAAACATCCAGTTCTGGAAATTTTCCAGACCCTGCTTCTGTTGAACCTCAACCTGTAGATGAACCTGAAATCTGTAGCCCTACCTTTTCAAGACCAACTTGGATTCTAAAGAACCGTCCTTTAGATGCTGTTGTAGGAGATCTAGATAGAGGAACATAGACTAGAGCTTCTCTAAGAAATCAGGTTGAAGATCAAGCTTTTCTTTCACAGTTAGAACCTAAAAATGTCAATGATGCTATCAATGATGAATTTTGGGTAATGGCTATGCAAGAAGAACTCAATCAATTTGAAAGAAACAAAGTATAAAAATTAGTATAAAGACCTAAGGACACTATAACCATAGGCACAAAATGGGTGTTTAGAAACAAAGTTGATGAATCTGGAAACATCATTAGAAACAAAGCTAGGATAGTTGCACAAGGTTACAATCAAGAAGAAGGAATTGACTATGAGGAATCCTTTGTATAGCTAGACTAGAGTCTATTAGGATCTTACTTTCTTATGCATCACATCTTAATTTCAAGTTATATCAAATGGATGTGAAAAGTTCTTTTCTAAATGGTTTTATTGTTGAAGATGTTTTTGTAGAACAACCACTTGGTTTTTCAAATCCTCATTTTCAAAATCATGTTTTTAAACTCTCTAAAGCATTATATGGTTTAAATCAAGCTCCAAGAGCGTGGTACGAAAGACTTTCAAACATTCTTATTTCAAAAGGATTTACAAAAGGAATAGATGATCCCACTCTTTTTATAAAAAGGATTTCAAAAGATGTGTTAATAGTACAAATCTATGTTGATGATATTATTTTTGGATCTTCTAAAAATTCTTTATGTACTGAATTTTCACAGGTTATGCAAAATGAGTTTGAAATGAGCTTAATGGGGGAGCTTAAGTATTTTCTTGGTTTTAAAAATTTTCAAACTAAAGATGGAATTATTCGAAATCAAAGTAAATATACTAAGGATTTATTAAAACGTTTTGGTTTGGATAGTATTAAGGAAAGTGATATACCTATGAGTAACATCTGTAAATTGGATGTTGATGAATCTGGGAAACCAGTTGATCAAACTAATTACAGAGGTATGATTGGAAGTTTACATTATCTTACTGCTAGTCGACCAGATATTATGTTTAGTGTATGTATGTGTGCTAGATTTCAAGCTAATCCTAAAGAGTCACACTTACTTGCTATTAAAAGGATTTTTAAATATCTTAAAAATACTACTAATATGGGTTTGTTTTATCCAAAAGAACAATCATTTGATTTAATAATTTATTCGGATGCTAATTTTGCTGGCTGTAAGTTAGATAGGAAGAGCACATCTGGAACATGTCACTTACTTGGAAAATGCCTAGTATCATGGTGTAGTAAGAAACAGAACTCAGTTGCACTGTCTACTGCTGAAGCAGAATACATCGCTGCTGGCAGTTGTTGTGCATAGATTCTATGGATGAAACACACACTACTGGATTATGGATTTGACTTTAAACTTGTTTCAATTAACTGTGACAACACTAGTGCGATTAATATCTATATGAACCCTGTGTCTCACTCTAGAACTAAGCATATTGATGTTAGACACCACTTTTTAAGAGATCATTATCAAAGAGGCGATATAACACTTGAGTTTATAGGCACTGAACTTCAATTAGCTGATTTTTTCACTAAGCCTTTAAGTTCAGAAAGATTAAGTTTCATTAGACACGAATTAGGAATGATAACTTATCCTTAAATCGTTAGAGAAACCTCGCCATTAGAGAAACCTCACCGTTAGGGAAACCTCACCGTTAGAGAAACCTCACCGT
The DNA here is from genome assembly GCA_963277665.1 of Viscum album. Classification (NCBI taxonomy): domain Eukaryota; kingdom Viridiplantae; phylum Streptophyta; class Magnoliopsida; order Santalales; family Viscaceae; genus Viscum; species Viscum album. Next base: position 338,198,811 of record OY728144.1, read on the forward strand.
TAGGGAAACCTCACCGTTAGAGAAACCTCACCGTTAGAGAAACCTCTCCGTTAGAGAAACCTCACCGTTAGGGAAACCTCACCATTAGAGAAACCTCACTGATAGAAGACCTCACCGTTAAGAGACTTTACCAGTACATCTCGCGATGTTCTAAAATTCTCTAAAGCTGAGTCATCGAACCGTTATTTATTTTATTTATGATTTATGTGATTTATGAATCCTAAATGATATTAAAACTCGAACTAGACTCACTCAATCTCACCGCGAACCTGTCTGCTTGAATTCTCCTAAACCTAAACCTCTCGACCTTCAGAACTCTAGCCTCCAATCCGTAATGGCCTACGTCAAGAGACCCCAAGTCATAGATGGGAGTGATGATCCGCAAGCGAAATGACAGAATGTATCGAATGCTAGTGGAAGTGGAAGTGGAAGTGTAGCTCGAAGAAATTCAATAAACCCACATCTCTCGAAGAGAGAGATTGTTGTTGAAAAAGAAGTGTGTGAAGAATGGCCGATAGAAAGAAAATTGTTAGTTCTTAAGGTTTTACAAGAACAAGGTTGGCTAGAATGCTTCTCAAACAACAACGGACCTTATTATCTAGGACTAGTGAAACAATTCTACGAATTCGTTCGTTTTGAAAAATCTGAAGAAGAAAGTAGAATGGTTTCATATGTGAACGGTCATGAAGTTTCATTTACTTCAGAAGAATGGGCTGCTAACCTAAGAGTTCCTCATGAGGGAGATTTTTTCTTATTATTCCATGTCTGTACCTTTGACCAGTAATGTGTTTCAATATGAAGATGCTCTACTGGAACTCACAGGGAATGGGACTCCTAGAAAGGTGATTGCTGTAGAGATGGTAGGAGAAGACAAACTGTTGTTTAAGTTTATTCAGCATGTTGTTAGTCCAAGAAGAGGAGACTTTGACACTTTGAGATTCCAAGTCATATATCTGTTACATTTACCGAAGCACAATGTGAGAATCAATCTATGTAGATTTATTATGGTTCAAGTGGAAGAGATGACTAGACCGAAGTCAAAATCAAATGCATTGTTTTTCTCAAAGCTAATTTCTGTGATGTTGAATGTGAAGGAGATAGCTGGACCTCAGGATGGGCTGGTAGTAGTTAAGGACAACTTCTGTATTACAAGAACTGTTTGTAAATACATGAAAGTCAGCTGGAATCCTTGGAAGAAATCATGGGTGAATGATGATGGAAAAATTTAGGACAAGTATACTCCTATGGATCATCCTTCTAGACCAAAGGATGTGAAGGATCCTGGTCTTAGACCAGATGATCCAGAACCAGTCTACAGTGATGATGAAGCTGAGGAGGAAGAGACATCTGTAGAGGAAGGAGGAGATCCAGACTTACCCCCTAGTCCTGTGCATCAAGTTATTTCTTATGGAGCATCTAGCCCTCCAAAAGAAATACCAAAGAGAGAAACTGTCTTGAAGGACAATGATACGGAGACTACAGAAGAAGAAGAAGAAGCATTTTAGTATGTTTTCAAGGACACCTCTGAGGAGGATGAGACAACCGAATCTGATCATAATGTTAATGGAGAAAAGGAGGCTGATGGTGAAGCAGTTGATGAGGAAAATGTTGAAAAAGAACTCTGTTTGAGTCCTCTAATTGTCAGTACAGTCAGGACAGTGGATGATCAGGAAGACATAGCAGCAACACCTGTTAATGAGAGAGTCATTAATGAATCAGAACAAATGGCTATTGAACCTGCTGTGGTTGTAGAGGAAATTGCAAAATTACCTCCAGATGAACAGTTGGAAGAAATATTTCAGGAAAATGTTCCAAGTGAGGGGGAGAATCTTGGCTCAGTATCAGTATTATATGACATTGAAGGTTGGACATCAGATCCTGGATATATGATTCTTGGACTTTCTTATGGATATTCAGATGAGGAAGACCAACCCCAAAAGGAATCAGTTACCTTACCCACTGTGGCTGAAAATGTGGCAACCAAGGAGGACCTTATGACTTTAAAAGCCGAATTGATAGCAGTAATAAGAGAATCAGTGGCAGATATGAAGAAAAGTATGGTTGAAGAGATGAAAAGTGTGGAGCAATCCCTTGTGTTATCCATTGGATGTAGTGTGTCCAGTCCTGTAAAAGAAATGATGGATGAACTTAAGGTGTTCCACACTCAGATTGAGAGTTGGACAGGAGCTATAGTTGCTCTTAGACAATCAATCGCTTCATTGACTGCTTTGAACAGTTCTCAAACCCAAGTGCACACTGACATTCAGTATATCAAAGAAGTGGTCAAACAGTTTTTGGATGTTTTTGAGGCCTTTAAGAAGTCAGTCAAAGAATATCTGAACAGTCAGGATGAACTTGTTCAGAAGATAGTAAGTGATCTGACTCAATATTTCAAGGAGACAGTGGCCTTCTCACTGAAACCTCTTCCCCAAACTAGCTTCAGTGTGAACCTTGATCAGATCCGCACTGTTATTCAGGAAGAATTGGCTAAGGCCAGTCCCAGTGGTGCATCAGATACTCATATTCTTGCTACCACTAGGGAAGTTAGTAGTTTTGTTCGTGATCACCTGCGGACAGCTACTTCTTCTCAAGAGGCAATCAAGAATAAAGTGGATGCTTATTTTGAAAAGGTTTATACCAAGCACCAAATGACCAACCATTTCAAGCTTTTGATGGAGAATATGAAGTTAACTCTAGTTACCCAAGCATTCAGGGAACAAGTTAGCAAGCTCAGGGAGCTTACTCCTACTTTGGATAAGTTTATAGAGAATAGAGATGATTTTGTATCTGCTATGGAGAGAGGTGGAATCATCATCATGGATTTCAAGAATCTCTTGCTGCCTTTCCTGCATGTGGATGCTCGGCCAGTTATTGTACCACCTGCCCTTCCACCTTCTGTCTCTGGGAGTACTCCTCAACTGACTCCAGTTCAAGCCATCAGAAGTCTGACACCGATGATCCTTCAGAGGAGCACCGATTTTAGATCTGGTACTGTATCAGTTGCTGATCCACCAGTGGTTCTTTCAGGAATTCCCAAATCTGTTGACTCTACCTCTGAACCCCCTGCTGATCCCAAGGGAAAGACGCCTGTTCAAGAGGATGATTGAGTGCTTATAGCCATTTTTTATGGGATTCATTGTATTTTTTTTACTTCTCTGATTTTCCCAATGTATCTTTTACTTATCAATCAAATCATTCATTAATCTGTTCCCTGTCTATTTTACTCTGTCTATTTTCTTTCCTAGTCCCTCTATTTTCTCTAATACCCTCCTTTTTGTTAATCACAAAGGGGGAGAAATTATTGAAAACCTGTACCCAGTGAAATTGATAGGGGGAGAACATCACTACTATGGAGAAAATCCTGTATTTAAAATTGATAGGTGGAGACATATGAAAATCAAAGAATCTTTCTTGTGACTTCCTCTGATACTACATTATTTCTTGATATATTCATGTTTCCATATTTTTCCTCTGATACTATACTATTGATATCATACTTTGATATTTTTTTTTTGTTTGTTTATTGTTTCTTGGTTTGTTTTGTTTCCTCTGATATTACTTTATTTTGGCATAAGTTGTGATTATCAAAAAGGGGGAGATTGTTGAACCCTCTAGAATTAAGTGGCTTTATTGTGTTTTGATAATCCCAACCACTCTTTCTTTATATCTTGATTATTCTTAATACATTCCAAATATACTATAATTTATGATTGTTGATTTAATTATGCTTAAATTAAGTCGTTTGAATTATCAGATATATGTTTACTATGACTTTAATTCATTCTGCCAAGTGAATTCTCAAACAGTTTTTACCTACCGTTACACACTAGCTACCGATACAGAACAGTAGCCACCGTTATGGATTATAGCTTCCAATATCGAATAGAGCTACTGATATGGAGTTCACCGATACATCAAGTTCACCAGTACTCAAAGATCACCACTACATCAAAGTCTACCGATACCGTACATCAAATCTACCGTTAGAGTTACAGTTACAAGCTCACTGGTACTCAAGCCTACCGCTACATCGAAGTCGACAGCTACCGATACAGAGCTACTGATATGTTGAAGTCCACCGTTATGCAAAGTCTACCGATAGAAAGCTATCGCTACCGTTACAAGTCAGAGCCACAGCTACCGATAGAGTGTTACCGCTACGGGTAAAGGCAGAACCACAGTTACTGTTACAAGTCCACCGCTACTGATGTGATCAAGTCTACCGACAGACACGTCTACTATTACAAATGTCTACCGATACTCAGACCTACAGACACCCACTGTAACACAAGTCTACTGATATCAAGAGCTACCACTCAAGAGACAGAACCCGAAACTGCTTCAATTTCTTTATCATTATTTAATCTAACCAACGGTCATATCAGGTATATTTTAATACACTAACATTTATTTAATGTGTGCTGTTGGATGTCAGGGAACCGTACCTCGTACCTGCAAAAAGTAAATCATCTTTTGTCGGAGCACGTGGTTTAACTAAAGGAAGGATTCTACTACAAAAGAGCATGAATATACGAATACAAAAATAACACATGCTGTGCGAGATATAGACGAATACACAGAGAGATACAGATACCACGAGGTGTGCTAGAGAACTACCAAGTGTGAATGCAAAGAGACGACAGAACTTACACGAAGAACTCATTACTGCATACCAGTGAAGAGCTGAGAATGAGAACACAACACAAGAGCTTCATCTACTGTCTCTACACCTGGAAGTCAAGGAAACAGAAAATACTTTGTTTTCCAGACAAAAACCAGAAGAGGACTCAGAGGGAATTCTGATCAAATCAAAGGAGTCCCGAACTGCACGAAAATCACTAGAGCCATTTCTAAACTCTAAATATTTGCTCAGTGATTTATCTTTTTACATAGTGAGTAGTGTGTGTTATATGCTGTATTTTACACACACACTGTCTCCTGTACTCTAACTGGAGGATTTCTAAATCCTCACTCAACTCTCTTATATCTTATTTCCCACTGGGATAATAGTGGTAGAGGTCGTGTGACCTAGACAGCAGGTTGCTGTTGTTTTTGTTCCCATGGATAATAGTGGTAGAGGTCTTGGACCTGGAAAGTTGTATACTGTTGTAATCCCCAATCTAGGGTGTGGATCACTTTTATATAAAGTTTTGATAGGACTAAGTCTCGGCTTGAGACTGAACCTCTTGGTTATATCTGCTGTTTTATATCTTTCAAAGTTATTCTTTTATTCCGTTGCAAATCTCTTTAAAACCAAAACTGTTTTAAAGTCACTTTGATAATTAAATTCGCAAGTGTTTATATCTGTTGTAAATCATTAATTTGGTTTCAAAAGTTAATCAACTTTTCTGTTTTGATTAACTGAGAAATAATCAATCCCTTGAGAACCCAACCGAACCCTTACTTTGATATAAATTCACTACAGTTTAATTCAATATTTTATTTGGGGGTTTTTAAGACAAAGTTTTTAAAACATAAATTTTAATTGGAACTCAATTCACCCCCCTATTGAGTGTCCACTCTGACCAACACTTTTATTTTTTTTCATATTATGAATAGTAACTACGGTAATTTTTATTTACTAAAATTAAAGGTAAATCGGGTAATTAAGGGTAAACCTAAGATTATAAAATTACACTAACACATGAAAAAATTCTATTGGATGAATAAAAGTAGACCCATATCACCTGAGGGTCATAATAGATTCGTTTCATGAACTTTTGACCATGAAAATGAAATAATTATTATTAAAACCAAAGAAAGTGACAACATGTCACTCTCTTATATCTTATAAGTGTAATAATTTTCATTTAGTGGTAAACTTTATAAAACATAGAATATAAATAATATCCGAAAAGATAATAAAATTATCTCCATCATGATAATTTATTTAGAATTTTTAGAGATAAAATAATTATCATTAATGATGACACAATAGTGATGTAGAAATTATTTTATTAATTGAAATTTTAAATAAATGGTTTTATAATATTAAAATAAATATTATATGAACTAATTAATGTGTTACATTAATTTTATATATAAATATTACATGTTAAAAATCTATTAAAAATTTTGTTTCGAACATATCTTCTATGTGGATTTTATTTAAATTCAAATAAATGAATAGTGTCCAAATTGACAATATTGTTATTTTATAAACATAACATATTATTAAATGGTTTAAAAATAAAAAAAATATATAAAAATTATAAATTGAAATTTATATGGTCTAAAATTTCATTATGTATACAATTATGGACAATTCAAAACACATAAGTAATTATTTATAACAATTAAAATTTAGAATATTATTTCCACAAATAAAATTAAATAGATTAAATAAGGATAAATCAAGTTTGATAAGGTTTAAAATAAATTCCCAAAATGTATACATTTTATTTTCTGATGATATTACAACCCTATATCATCTCATCTTTGGATTTAAGTCATTTTTGGAGGTATTTAAGAGGTTTTTAATTTATTATAAATTAATATTTCTTATGTTTCAAAAGGTGCACCTCTCCTCCCTTATAAAAGGGCACCTCCTCCCTCTCCTCCTCACACCATTTGAAGCCTTCAATCTCGGCCAACCCCTGCCAATTTCTCTTCTCCACTTCCCTAGAAACATACTAGTGGCCCAGGTCTTCTTCAAAGACCAACTTTAGTGCCCTAAGAGGAGGTTAAGAAGAGGTGCATCGAATAAGAGGTATTGTCCTTTATCGATTCTTTCAAACTTATTTCTTCTTCTACTTCCTCTATATGAGTTGTTTAATTATTAAGTAATAACTCTAGTATCAATTTTATACTGATATATTATTATGAATATGAAACAACCATGTTCAATTTTCTATCCATCCTATGAAAGAAATGAAATCACCACACGTGCGTACGTACGACCTACCGTCTCCACGTCGTGGTGTAATATTTTATTTCATCACTAACATACTTGGATGAGTATATTATGGAAGAAATAACTATATATGATTATTGTATAGTAATATTGATTATGAAATATTGTACCCCATACACTTTAATACAATTCCACAATCATGGGAAGGATATCATCGCTCGTGCGTACGTACGGCCTACCATCTCCACGATGTGATGCAACTCGTTCTACATGATCTTAATTGAATAATGATTATATAAATGAATTGAATTAATAAATATGATATATATTACACTAATAATATTCTATAAATGAGTATCTATAACCTAAAATTAGTAATAAGAATTAATTCGACAAAACATGTATAAGAACATAAAGCAATGAACACCTGAATAACAAGTACCAATATTACTAATAAGAAGATAAGAATATGACCATATCTGATATCATGACAATGAATATGATTCTGTAATAAGTTAATGAAATTATTTAAAAACAATATATAGTAGGTTTAGATATGTACAAATCATATCAGACCTAAGGTAAGGGAAGATCTCACAATCTCATTGTTATCCGAGATTGTTTATACTTCTGAATTTACTGGGGCATATTTATCATTCACATCCACGTTTCCTCAATATGAAATATTATTTCGATCATCCTAAAATTTTTTAAATCCAATTTTACCTATTGGTAATTTTTTAGTAAAATATATGAAATGAATCTTTTGTTGTTTTTAGTCTGAGATACTTTTTGACTTTTTCGGCCAAAGTACGGGAAGAATGTTTTTTTAACTTATACAGAATTAATGGATTTTTATGATTTCACAGTAAATTATTTCCATGAAGATTCCTTTAAAAGTTTTCAAGTTTATTTTTAATTAAATTATTTTAGTTTAAAATTGTATGACAAGTTAAGAAAGGAAAAATGTTTTTGAAGTAGAAATGATATTTTCCTCAAGGATGGAGTTCAAGTGTTATATCAAAATTATTTTCCATATAAGACAATATATGGTTCTGTTTCTATCCCTATTTTTACATTGATTTTATTTTTTTTAGGATGGGATTATTTTTATTAATTCATTTTATCTTATATGGATTATGATATGAGGGCATGATGTTTAAGAATCACATTTTTATGACATGGGTTATGCTATGATATACAATTTATGATTTTGTGGCACACACAATAATGGTTTCATTATGAGATGGGTGTGACCTATATATCCCCCCAATGCATTGGGTAATGATTTATATCTCATGATATAGACACGGCTATAATGACAAGTTAATCTAGTTCAGTGATACAAGACTGGAATGAGGAATGAAAACGGTTCAAAAATGGACTTTGTCCACTAAGATAGTCCTGGCAATGAGTCTTGACTAACAAGAAATGATTTTATGTAATTATGTGTGTATTCAACAAAGTTTCATGTGATATCTTATGATCATTATTATTACATTTCACTACTATGATTTATCCCATGTTATGATATTATTATCTCTTTTGTAGGTTAATATTTTCAAAATGTTATGTTCTTATGAATATGATAAGATTGATATTTCCTTTGTTTACTCTTACTGAACATTTGAGCTCAACCTTTTGTATGTTTTATTTTACCCAGGTTAGGAAAAAGGGTATTAAGTAGGATATTCCAAAAGATACTCTAGATATGATGAAATAAATATTAGACAATGTAAATTATTTATGAACAATTTGTTTATGTTTCCTAGTTTCTAAAGACACTATACCTATATGGTCATATTATGGTTTTGTTATATGTTGTAATAAGTATGCTTCAATTATAAAGTAATAACAATGTATGTAAATTATGGGTTGTTATATCCTGGATATGTCATGATATGCTTATACTATCTTGATTCTGATGTTGAATAATATGATCCTAAGGGATCCCTGTTTGAAAAATAGAATCTTTCTCAAAAAAATCATGTTGGAACAAATCTAGTAGTGAATCCTACTCCTTCAGTTGCACCTCTACCTAATAATTATGTGATTCAACATGATTTAAAATATTTTAAAGAATAATTGTACTCATTTATCAAAAATACCCTTCAAACTCAACTAGCATCATTTACACACCTTAGTGAAAGCAATGCTGCTTTGATTTTAGAGAAAATTATCTCACAGATTTAACTATAGATGGTTTCTGAACTTCATGAAATAAGTATAGAGAATAAAAGGCTTAGTGATGAACTAGATTCTCTCTTTCCTATATTTAAAGGCATGAAATATAAATATAGATAATATTTGGAAAGTGTCGTGAAAATTCTTGGAGATACCTCTTTTAAGACTTTTCAGGATTCCACACCTCCTCCTCCAGTACATGACTTGAATATTTTAAGATTTGTTATCAGAGATGAATTAAAAATTAAATCAACATAATCTAATCCTTCTCAGACTCTTGAAAATTATATGACCATATAGGTGGTAACTTATGATCTTTAGTCCTTGATAGGTGGTGTTGATCAATTGGGATACAGTAAAATCAAACAGAACAATGACCATGTGCATGATAAGGTAAGTTATTCCATGAAAGTGACCATAGAAGATTAGGCAACCATCACAAAAAAGGTGTATTATTACTTCTACAATATTTACATGAATCATTATATTAATTATCATTTTAAATTCATGAAATAGAATTTAAAGATGCACCTTATCACTTAAGATTTCAAGGAACATGTTAGATAGCTCAAGGAGCTTACTCCTACCCTTTAAATATTAATTTAATACAATGAATTTACTAAGGCAATGGAGAAAGGTGGGAAGATCATCATGAATTTTATCAACCTATTGAATCTATATCTTCATGTTCAAAGTACTACCATTATAGCTTCTGAGGCCTTCCCACTTCGACCTATCCCTAAGAATATTTCCCTAAGTTCCATATACCAGTCTGTTAATCCTTAGTTCAGAGCCTCTTTCACTTGATATCCCTTTTCTCCTCTTCCAATAACCCTTTAACCTTTTCCTCTATCTACATCTTAGGAACATAATCATCTAAGGCCTATTATCTATTGATAAATTACATCCCCTCATAATTATACAGAAAGTATTACCTATAAAGTGGCTTCTGGAGTTCATATCCCATCAACTAGAACCTCCACCAACATTCACTAATTCTATTCCTCAACCACCTCTGTACCTCATGTTCCTCCACTTGCTTCTTCTAATAAGGTAAAATTAGCCATGGATACTTATTTGGGGAAATCTTTATTGGACTATTCTTGTATAGGGATGAATTTTGACATTTGTATCATCCAATGTATTATCATTTTATAATCTAATATATTATCTCATTTCATCTATTTTATTTTCTTTCACTCATGTTATTTGTTCTTTTTTTTAATAATCTCAAACAGGGGAGAATGCCTATAGTATTTAACTTGAGAATGAGAAAAGATATTTAATTTAATTTAATTTAATTTAATTCTGTTTATCTTATAATTTAATCACTCATGATCTATATGAAATTTTAAGAATAACAATTGTCTTTTGTACTTTTATCATTATGAATAACCTATTGAATTGTGTATAATGCATGTTTTCTGATCATTGAAAGGGGTTAGATTGTTGGTCTCCTCTAGTTTTAACGCTCACAAATCATGATTCAGCAAGTAAAATCAAGTTTATTTATGTTTAGTCATATTTACATATAATATTAATCTGTTATGTTAGTATTTTACATCATAAGATAGGTTGGAAACATATGAAAATGGATGAGACACCATTAAGGTTGACTCACTGTTAAGGTGGACTCACTATTAAGGTGGAATTAATGCTGGACATCTCACTGATGGGAGAAAATAGGCTATGTATGAGTTACCGGTAAAGTAGACTCACTGTTAAGATGTCTCACTATCAAGTGTCTCACCAATAACACAAATGAAAAATTATAAAAAAATATGAGACACTGTTATTCCACCCATAGACAATAGATTCTCATAATTTTTCGCAAAGTTTGAGTCACCATCACATCAAGCTACCGAGAGGCTCAATCAAAAATTTTCGCAATGTATGAGTTATCGTTGGCATGATTCACCGCTAAGTTGACCTACCATAAGATACCAGTCTCCATCGAGTCAACTTACCAAAATATCGACGTACCAATACCTGAATTACTATTCCAAATTAATTGCTCTAAAAATAGTTACAAGCTTAGTCCAAGACACCATTCTGAGACAGCATTCCAAGTCACTTTTTAGAGACACGATCATTTCTTCTTTTTTATTTTAAATTAAAAAATATTTTTAGAGATCATATTTTTTAAAATTTAGTACTTCTAATTATTTTAATGATATTTTTTTCACTCTTTTTCAGAAAACATTTTAATCAATGTCAAACAAAGTAAAAAGTACCAATATATGATCAAGATCATGCTCCTTGTCAGCTATAGTGTATAAAGAAAATACTAATTTAAAAAGGCTGTAGTCCTTGTCATGATGTCATAAAGATTATGGAATTAGAAAAAATGATTGCTATAGATACAATAAGTTATTGTTGAGAAATCAAAGGGATGTTTTTTTGAGGAAACAAAATAAGATAAGATACGAACTCATTGATGAAATCAATACCTCACTAGAAACAGAAGACATATGCGCTCATGATTCTCTATTTTGTTGTCTATTTCTGAAATTCGACTCAAGATACACTTCAAGATAACTTCAAAAAGTCACAAGCTGCATCTTCTATCACACAGATCTCTTTGACTCTCATATCATTATTTTTCTCTACTTGTGTATTATTTTTACATTATGAGTAGATTGTGTATATATCTGTTCCATGAACACACACTAACTCTTGTGAAAAAATGGGAGATACATAGATATCTTCACAATCTATCTTTTACACCATACACTCCCATAGATGATATTGGAAGAGGGCCTTATGTGGCATGTTTGTTTTTTTCACTCCCACCAAAACTGTAGAAGAGGTCTTGTTTTTTTAGATAGTTGTGTATGCTATTGTTTACCCTGATCTAGGGTGTGGATCAATGTTTATTTAAATAAAATTATTTTTAGTGGGTGAATTTCAAGTGGAGTGGATTAAGTCTCAACTTGATACTAAATATCTTTTTAAATTATGTTGTGTTCCTTCAAGTTTAGTTTTTCCTTTTTGTGCTTATTTAAATCAGAAAACATCACATTACTTTGATAGTTAATCCTAGATAGTGTTTATATTATAATTTTATTTATTATATTAATTTCAAAAGTTAAATTCATAATTAATATTGTTTGAACTTATAACAAATCACTCTTTGAGAAATCCCTTGAATAACATAATATTTTATAAACTGCTCCTCTGGTTAACCGGGCCATTGTTATTTCAAATTAGTGGACTTTTAAATAAATATTTTAGACTGAAATTTTTATTGGAATTAAATTCACCCCCCTCTTAAGTGTCCTACTCTGACCATAAATATTTAATCCCATAATGGATATGGGGAAACATGTTCAATGCTCCTCCCTTATGAAAAGGGTCCTTAGGAAGTGTTTTCCATAAAAATATATATTTACCAATATAATTTCAATGAATTTTTAAAATATGTATTTTATTAATTTATATATATATCTATAAACAAAAAATAAAAAAATAATATGAAATAAAATATTTTATAAAATGACTAGTGATGATATTAGTAATAACAATTGGATTATAAATATTAAAAATCATAATTTGTCCCCTCCAAGAGTTTTCTCCCATTGATCAAATAAAGTTATATTTTGATCAAAGTGATGAGATCAAATCAAAGTGATTCACGCTGATTTTTATATATTAATATATAGATTGTGAGATCATCTAATTTAATTTATTTTTTCAAAAAATTTCCGTATAGATTCTCCCAATATTAGTGCTACGAAAATATAAAAAGTTGGGTTCAACATTCCAAATATCATGGTGAAATCATCAATGTACATTTACACTAATATACCTACACCAACAATCATGGGTGAATCAAAACCTTTTAGATAATAGATTAAATTTATACATCAAGATTGAAAAATCTTTCATTCTTCTCTTTCTGGCTATCCATTTTATAAAAATCAAAAGGGTAAAAACTAAGGAAGAACCTAAAATACTGATTCAAAATCCATTAATGTTTTTAACCAACACATGGCCATGTTTGAGCATTTTAATGGATACAAATTATCCCAAAGTAAATCTAAGATAATGTTTCTTCTTACAGTGTTTAAGATTTTTTACATCATGGAACCAAACTATCCTCTTAATCCCAATTAACCTACTCCAAATCCTGATGGCACACTCATTGACATGAATCAAGTTTAACACATTCATGTAGTGGGAATGAATCATGAAGACAATGAGTTAATTTGACAAGGATACATTCTCAACACATTATCAAATCATCTTTATGAGTTTTTTCTCTAAATGAAGTCCACTTGAGATATACGGTATGAACATGATTTCAAGTAAAATTTTAAATAAGAAGGTACCAACAAATTTCTTATTACAAAGTATCTAAACATCAAGAAGGTTGAAAATAATTTTTTAATATTGAAAGTTCATGAGCTCAGTGTTATAGAATGAAAATTTCTTTTTAGTATGATTAGTTTATGGGAAATGATCAATATTTTTGTAATTATTTATAATTTTCCACATATGTGGAAATAATTTGGTAAAAAAATTCATTAAATGAGTGGGGTTATATCCTTAAGAGAATTTCTAAAGCTTATTCACATTGATAAAGATTCTATGTTAAGAAACGTGGGTATGAATTCAAAACCTAATACTAAGTTTAGTATAAATATAGAAAAGTAAAAAATGAAATATTCCTTACACGTCAACACTACTACAAAATAAGAATATATCCACAGTTTGTAAGCATGGATATAGAGCCTAAAACCATGGATTCTATTGGCGTGTCTATAGCGATGAACTTATATCTATGGGTTTTCTCATGGAAATGGGGATATTACCTGGGTATGGAACTGTGATAGTAGCTTCATTCACACAAGCCTATTGCCATAGTTTGGAAATGTGATTATAAACTTATATCAATTGTTTGAAGCCATGGATATAGACCTATTTACATGGTTTAAAACCATAGAAATAGACTTTATATTACATTAAAAAACACCCGGCTGTAGTAGCTGCCTCCCACCTAGCAGCCTATGCTGTAACCTCATACATAAATGGTGCCTCATACCTAGAAACCTATGTTGCTACTACCTCTTTCCCAATAGCCCACACTACAGACCAAAATCTATTGAATCTATTTTTGAAAATAGTAATAGAGTAGGTATTAACTTTTTAACTAGATTTAATAAGAGAGTTTCAAAATAGTCCAGAGGTGAGAAAATGGTTTGATTCATGTGTGTTATTTTGTTTCGTTGAGCATGGATTGTCTTGTCTACAAGTGAGAAGATTTGATGTGGTGGTTAGGGTATGGGGACTTATAAGTTTGAGATACATCTATTTTTTGGTTTCATTCTATTCCAGATATTCTAGGACATGTTCAATATTTCAGATTCCAGTTGTCAAATTTCATATATGAAGTTTTGGGAAAAAAGTGGTATCAAATATTCATTACAAGGGTTCATAAATTAGACATAGGTAAGATGATTCTTCAAAGATAGATGTAGAGTTGAATTCTAATTTTTTCCTTATAGAAGACTTAATAAACATGTTCCAACCTCTTTGAATTTCAAATTTCGAGTGAGGTGATTATTTTAGTGGAATGGAGTTGGAAATATAGATGAGATTAATCTTCAATAGAGGTTAAGGATGGTTGGTAAAAATCAACCAAAAGGATCCTGGAGGGTGTTTTGGAATTTTTGTTTTGGAAGGTGGATACATGGATTGAAGAAATAAATTTATAGTGTAGTTGAAGTTAGTACCATAAAACATATTTATAAGATTGATACAATGAAATTCATCTTGTCTTACTTCTATATATGGAATTATGAAAGTTAGGGGTGTTTATAAGAGACTGTTGGGAGTGAATGGTCTATTTAGGAAGATTATTACAAGAGGTTCTATGAATCTTACTCCTAGAGTGAAGTTTTGGGTTTTTCTATAGATCATCCTTAACACATTTTAGTTATTTTTCTATAGTATTTTTTAGGAGTGCAGCACATTCCCATGTTAAAAAATGATTTTCCATTGTTTAATAGAAGAATGTGTTTCTATATATTGGTAACTAAAGGAATATGAAACTTCAAGATAGATTTATGTGGAGATAGAAAATTGTGAGAAAATATTGAATTAAAACATATGTTTTAAATGGATCCATGTATTTCAGATAGTAAAACACTGATGTGTGGTGATATATAGAATGGGAATCTCAAAACACATGAGTGAGAAAGTGAGTGGAAATCCTAGCTTCGAAGGAATGCATTATCTCAAACAAATGGAATATGTATCTTATAGTGAGTACACCATTTTGATGCAGTATAAGGTAATAATCATGATATAAGGATCTAGAAAAGATTAGAAATTATCTAGTTCAATATCATAGAATTTCATTTTACTATTACACATTCATCAACAATGATACATATAGATATGTGGGTGTTACTATTCAAGAACAAGGTCTGAGGTTTTTCCCAAAATTTTATTGAATAAAGAACCATGGATTAATTGAGTGTATGTTTGTTGTAATATTTTCTTTATGTTGGTATAGAGTTCAAAAAATGAGAAGTACTATATATATCACTAAAAAGTATTCAAAATATGTCATCCAAAATCAAATAGTTTCTAGGATGAAGGATGAAGTCTCAAATTCAAATGTTTATTTTCTATGAGTGGTGATCAAACACACTGGTTCTTTCAAATTTGGAATAATATATTACTAATGGTCATCAATTTAAAAAATGTTTTCTATTATGGGAGAAAGATCTGATAAAGATTTGTAATTAGGTGGAAGAAAGATGATTAGAAAAAAGCACCAAGGCATTCATATGTTCGGTTGGGATAAAATTCTAATGGAATTTATCGGCTATATTGGGATTTAAATATTTCACAGAAAATAGAATTTAAAAAAGGCTACATTAAAATGAATGTTAGTTTCCATGGTATCACTATATCTAGAAGTATTGGAAGATCCTGACAACATAAGAATAGATAGTCTAAAATATACGGTATAAGAATTTTTTTTTTAATATATGAATAATATACTTTTATCAAAATTAAATATCCATGATTTTTTACTTTAAATAACTAAAAGAAACTGCTTTACCAAAATACTATAGTCACAATAACTAAAACTCATAGGGGAAACAGAGACTCAAAACCACAAGACACTAACCTTGAAGGATGTCCTGCATGACTAGATTTATGTTTTTCACCTTAATTTGTAATTGTTGTTTATTATCATCAATAACTATGAAAAATTAAAGTAGGTTAGACTGAAAAATCTCACTCTTGTGGGTCACACACTCCACCTTCTGGCTATGCTCTTGGATTTTATTGTTGAAATCTCTCTATGATAAAAGGTTTTTTCAGGATCCCAATGTGATTCTACCTAATTATAAGGCATTATAACCAATAAGAAGCTATACTTCAAGCATTATCAATAAAAAATACAATATATATATATATATAAACACTAATTTATGGAAACAAATCCAAATGAAAACAATTCCATTGATCTGAATACATGCATGACTTTCTCAAATTAAAAATTTCACCACTGTAGTACCTTCACAAAAGATTTGAAACTTTGGAAATCTCTATGAAGCAAAAAACTTTTCAAAATAGTGGTTCTTGAAATATCTAACACTGAGTAAATGAAAAAACATGGTCTTATTAAATAATTCAATTGTATGGATTCATGATAATATTGATAATTTCATGTTTTATAACATGTATCATGTGAATCAGTTGAAAAATATATGTCACAAAAGAATAGTGAACGATCTAAGAATTTTCTTGGTTCATGAAATATTCTATAGAATTCTTATCTTGTATTTTTCAAAAATTTCGTAACAAATATGCTATTTTATAGTGATGGATGCTCAGTTCTTTTTTAGTCAACAATAAAGTGAGACATTAAAATATTTTAATTATATGTTTTCTCAACATAAAACTGATATTTTAGCAGCTAGGTCTAGGAAAAGTGATGTGTCTATCAGTAAATGTAAAGACAGTGTTACTCCAACACTTCAAAATGTTGTGATCACTAATAAGAATTAATATTACTCTATAAATTACAAGATGGATGATATATCCTTGGATCATAATTTTCCTAAATCATGGTTGAATGTTGGAAGCTCTAATGTAATACATAGTCCTACAGGTGAATAATGCACATGACGGACATATCTAATTCTTTAAAGGAAGATGTGTAGTGAAATAGTGATGATAATGTATCCACTATTTCTACCATGAATTCTAGGAAGGATAATCTTAATTCCACTATCATGTATCTCTCAACCACTGGAGGTGTTATTGATTTAGATATAAGAACATACCCCCCCCCCCTACTCGACCCCTACTTCCACCCCCACACCCCCGCACCCTGCACCCCCTACACCATTCACCCCCACCATTCACCCCCTGAACCCTGCCCCCTTCACCCCCACTCTTTACCCCACTACCCCCTGCACTACCCCCCCCCCCCCATTGCACTATCCCCCAACCCCCACCTGCACCAACCCCCCTCACACCAGCCCCCAAGTCCCCCAACACCCTGTACCAGACTCCCCCCCCCACCCCGCACCATCCCCCCCACCCTAAACCAACCCCCAACCACTACACCAGCCTCCCCCGTGCAACGACCTCCCCTCCAACCAGCACACCCACCCTGCTCCAGCCCCCCAGCCTGCTGCACCAGCCCCCTGCACTAGTATCCCCCTGCACTAGCCCCCCTGCACTAGTCCCATGCACCATCCCCCTACTAGTGTTAGTGTAATCACAATTGGTATGAATTTATAACCACACTATTTGTGTAAAGAGCACATATTAATCTATTAGAATCAGATATTGAATATGTAATAGAAAATCTTGATGGAGAATCAGAAATAAAAAGGGTTTTAATGATTTATTTATTTCAATATAATATATGATATCATCTAATTTTTTTGAGATATCAAAAGATTTAATTGATAAAAAAATATCATACTTGTTTCCGACGCTTTCGCCGGGGCGCGCGCGCATCCGTCCGCGGAGGAGGGGGACGCGCGGCTTTGTTGCCCCGCATTCCCGCTTTCCAAAGGCGGGCGGCATTCGTTCCTTGTTCAGGTACGTCTGCTCCTTGATCGAAACGGGATGATGGGATGTCGGTTCTTCCTCCTGTGGATTCCTCCTCAGAACTCGTCACCTAGTCCGGGTCTCCCTTATAGATTTAATACGTAGTTCGTGAAACTCTTCCCAGTGCCATGTTTCCATGGACGCCGGTTAATTACGCTGCTTCTGTCGGGACATTCCAAAGGGTCCAGTCAGGGCAGCAACCTTCGGTCAGGGGAGTAATCACGTTTGAGGCATCAGTAGCGTGTCTGGATGCTGGGGTGCCTGGCATGTCTGTCTGTTGTCCTTGATCACAAGGCTTCTCGAGGGCGTGGAAACCCGAGGCATCCCACATCGAGCGCGGGGGGTTACATGTCATAGACACGTACCTGAGGTTTTCCTCAGCTTCCCGTGTTCAACACAGGGTATGTTTGCAAGATTAACGTCTAGCAAAGACGGTCACGCCAAAGGCGTTCCATCCGAGGTTTTCCTCAGGCATCTCATGTTTACCACGAGGTAGGTCACGAGTTTAACGTCTCGCGGAGACGGTTGAGGATGGAATGGGACCATCGCAGGGGTGGTGACGACGAAGTTGGGCTTGAGCCTTAAAGGGGCTTCCTACGTATCCCCGTGGCAGGGAATCAAAGTCCGCGTAGTTCGGGATGGTGCCGGTAAACCGACGTGATGGTGGACCTTGGTCCGATGGGCATCGTCAGTGTACCTACATGAGGGTGGACCTTGGTCCGGTGATGGTTGGGCTTTAACCTCGTGGAGGTTTCCTACGTACCATGCCTTGACATGGATCAAAGTCCTCGTAGTTCAAATGATACAGTTTAGCGTCATGCGGGACGGTAATGAACCCTGACGTGAATAAACGACGGGTGGTGGGTGTCGGTGAGCCGACATAAGTGAGGGACCTTGATCCACTATTGTTGGGCTTGAACCTCATGGAGGCTTCCTACGTACCATGCCTTGACATGGATCAAAGACCACGTAGTTCAGGTTGGGGAGTAGACCTTGGTCCACTGATGGTGGGCTTGAACCTCGTAGAGGCTTCCTACGTACCATGCCTTGACACGGATCAAAGTCCTCGTAGTTCGGATGGGGAGTAGACCTTAGTCCACTGATGGTGGGCTTGAACCTCGTAGAGGCTTCCTACGTACCATGCCTTAACATGGATCAAAGACCTCGTAGTTCAAATGGGGAGTAGACCTTAGTCCACTGATGGTGGGCTTGAACCTCGTGGAGGCTTCCTACGTACCATGCCTTAACATGGATCAAAGACCTCGTAGTTCAAATGGGGAGTAGACCTTGGTCCACTGATGGTGGGCTTGAACCTCGTGGAGGCTTCCTACGTACCATGCCTTAACATGGATCAAAGACCTCGTAGTTCAAATGGGGAGTAGACCTTAGTCCACTGATGGTGGGCTTGAACCTCGTAGAGGCTTCCTACGTACCATGCCTTGACACGGATCAAAGTCCTCGTAGTTCGGATGGGGGAGTAGACCTTAGTCCACTGATGGTGGGCTTGAACCTCGTGGAGGCTTCCTACGTACCATGCCTTTACATGGATCAAAGACCTCGTAGTTCAAATGGGGAGTAGACCTTGGTCCACTGATGGTGGGCTTGAACCTCGTGGAGGCTTCCTACGTACCATGCCTTAACATGGATCAAAGACCTCGTAGTTCAAATGGGGAGTAGACCTTAGTCCACTGATGGTGGGCTTGAACCTCGTAGAGGCTTCCTACGTACCATGCCTTGACACGGATCAAAGTCCTCGTAGTTCGGATTGTTTTGTCAGGGTCGGTGCTCACTCTAATCCCACGTGAGTCATGCTCGGTGTGAGAAACAAGAGGTTGCAAGGACCTGACGATCACGTCGCGAAGGGTGCGTCCGTGAGAAGCGAAATGGGGCTTACGCGTTGAGCGGCCCATGGTGTTGGGACTTACTCCGGGATGGAGGCCCATGGCGCGACAAAGCGCGGGGAAGATGGACCTTGGTCCGACAATGGGAGGTGCCTCGTTCCCTATCACGTCCTCCACTGACCTTGGTAGTGGGGAAGTACCGAGATGCACGGGTGCAATCATCCGTACCAAAGGTTAGGGATTTACGCTCTGAGGCGACCCTTCCCCTGCGAACATACACCACTCCGACAAGGAGGATCTCATTCCAGGTGCGGAAGAGTTCCGTTCCCGTGGAGACGAGTGGTGTAATGAATGCTCGAGTTGGGGGGACCCTTCGTGAGGGAGACGAGGTTGGGTCACAGTTTAACGTCATGTGTTGAGGACGTGGTGCTTGGCAGTTTAACGTCCTGCAGCTCGGACGAGGTGGGTTCACTCCACACCCCTAGGGCTTACATAACTGGTACCCTCTGGTCCTTGGGGAAGGGAAGGTACCAGTAAGGCCATGGTAAAGGGGGGTCGCGGGAGGAACCATCGAGGGGTCCACGTTAGCGTGGCTATGCGAAGAAGCAATAGCCGTTAGCGTGCCTATGCGAAGGAGCATTGGGCGAAGCAACGCTACGGGAGGTGTTGTCCATGGGACTTTGAAATCACATCGTGCAAACCCGGAGGGTCGCACGGAAGGAGGAATCGCTAAGCGGAGGAGTGTGCTTTGCGAAGTCGGGTGCCTTGGCCTTAGCATGGGGCATAGGTGGAAGTGGGAGGTGCTTCGCGAAGTGGAACAGTGTTCGCGGAGCACTGCCTCGCGAAGGAGTGGTTCGCGAAGCAGGGTCCTTCCAAGCAAAGTGCTTCGCGATGCATAGTTATCCTGCCTTGGCATAGGGATTACTAGCATGGGTTGGGTGTTTCGCGAAGCACGAGTGCTCCGCGGCTGCCCGGGTTCCCTTGGGAATCCCCTTCCTTTGCGAACGCCCTTGGGCTTCGCGAAGGGCATCCCTCTCGGAAGAGGGGCTCAGGACGAAACAAATCAGAGTCGTCTCGCGAAGTAGAAATACCTCGCGGAGCTCATGATTCCCGGGGCAAAGCTTGCTTCGCGATTCGGTAGAGGAGAAGCCGAAAGGTCGGATTGTCCGTCCCGGGGACTCAGGGGGAGTCGAGTATTTATAGGGAAGGGGCGCCGCGAAGCAGGGCTCGCGCGCCGCCTCTTGAGCTTCGCGGCGCGCTCGCGAACGTCAAACGCGCTCGCGGAGGATCACCGCCTCTGGTGCTTCGCGGCCGCTCGCGAACGTCAAACGCGCTCGCGGAGGATCACCGCCTCTGGTGCTTCGCGGCGGCTCGCGAACGTCAAACGCGCTCGCGGAGGATCACCGCCTCTGGTGCTTCGCGGCGGCTCGCGAACGTCAAACGCGCTCGCGGAGGATCACCGCCTCTGGTGCTTCGCGGCGCCGCCAGGGCTGGGGCGCTTCGCGGAGGGGCTTCGCGGCTGTGCTTCGCGGCTGTGCTTCGCGATGCAGCACGCCGGCTGTCTTTTTCGTTCCTTCCTTTTGGGTCATATTTTTTTGGCGCCAACAAATGCCCCCCCTCAGACTTGGAGCCGCGGAGGGTGAAGGGTCGAAGTCTGAGGGAAGATCGCCAAAACTGTCGGTGGTTCGCGATGCGGCATCGCGAAGGAGGCCCGCGATGCTCGTCGGGGCCGCAGATCCGGACGCGCCGCGATGCTCCGCGCGGGTGAGGCGCGCCGCGATGCTCCGGGGTCGGCGTCTATAAATAGGGGGTCCGCCCTCTTTTGTCTTTACGCGCCTTCCTTGTCTTCTTGCGCTCTCGGTTTCGCGAAGCTCCGCGTACTCCGCGACAGCTCTCCGCGAATCGAGCTTCGCGGCGAACCGCGAGCCTCTGACTCTGCGTCCGCGCCAAGCGAATCTTTGCGTGCCTGCCTTGGCCGGACTTCGCGGTTTGATCTCGCGACCGATCTTCGCCATCCATCTTCGCGACCGAGCTTCGCGACCGAGCTTCACGATTCATCCGGAAGAATCCTTTTCCGAGGGCCAGAGTTAACATGGCTCATCAAGAAGCTGTGCGGGAAGTGCTTGCAGATGCTGCTCGCCGGGATGAGATGGCCAACCGCCCGGGCTTGGGGGAAATGGTTCGCAGCCATTCAGACCACACTTCTCTGACAGATCTGCTGTCGGAAGGTCAGAAGGACTATCCACAGTTCAAAAAGCTGCCGTTGTACGGCTTTGGGCTGAGGGATGACGTCTTCATCCCTAAGGCGGGAAGGGATGAACCAGCTTGTTGGTTCAGGAGCACACCGTGCCAACACCAATGGTTCAGGGCGGCCGATGGTCACGTGCGGGAGGATTTCACACCCGTCACCGCCGATTTTCTCTACAATCATGTGAACGACATTGACGGGAGGCCACTGCAACCGGAGACGTCCCCTCCTCTCTACCGCACCATGCTGAAGGCGGCTCTGCAGGATCCGAAGAAGGGATGGTCCGATGAGTGGGACCTGCGCCAGGGCGGCAATTTTACCGACGACTGGGCCTGGGCCTACTGGGTAGGCGCCTCATGCGAGGAGTTCGAGGCTGAACTGAGGAGAGTGGGATTGTACGAGGCGGCATGGGCCTCCCAGTTCCACATTTACCAGCCAAAGCAGCTGATGCCGGAACTGCTGAGTAGATGGTCGTCCAGGACCAACACTTTTCATCTGCATCACGGGGAGGTGGGCATCAGCCTGTGGGATGTCCACCAGGTTTCTGGGGTCCCGATCTTGGGGGCCATGTACGACGAGTTCCTCCCCGTCATCAGTGCGTGGGGGGATGCTGAGCAAATGCCGCGACTGGCGTCAGCGCTGATGGCGTTTGTCCCCGCGGATGACAAGGAAGCAGTGAGGGACGTCCACTTCAAGAGGTGGTTCAAGTGTTTCCTGAACTTTCCAGAGAATCGAGAGTTCCCTCCAAGGCCTCGAACTTGTCCAAGGGCAGCCCAGCGGGGTAAGGGGCACTCGTATTGGCGGGTTTTGGAGGACAGCCAATGGAAGACTTGGGGCTTCAGCGTCAGCACCGAACAACAGCCAATAGTTAGGCTGGCGGCATTCATCGCGGCCCTCATATGTGGGTGGATCCTACCAGTGAGAGATACAAGCATGGGGGTACGGCCCAGCTCGTTCATCATGGCATCGATGCTGGCCATGGGGCAGCGGATCAACCTGGGGATCCCGATGCTCGCCAAGCTATACAGATTGCTGCGACGTATCAGCGAGGGCAAGAAGCCGCCAAGAATATGCGGGCCCTTCCACCTCCTGTATGGGTGGATCGCGGCGCACATCAGGGGGATTTACGAGTATCCAAACCCCATTTCGCCGCCGGGATCAGACTTTCGCCCTTCCATCCTGAACGCAGTTGGGAGCTTCCCATTCAAACTGGCCGTTCCGATGGTGCTGAATAGGGTGTGGAGGGCGGACGAGTTCAACTTTCATCCCTTTCCACTGCCGACGGGAAGGCTTACCGATGATGGACGGGGAACGGAGGAGCATCGGGCTTACCTCCTGGCCTTCCGAGGCGGTGTTTTGGTGGCTCGGATAGATCGTGAGCCAATCTGTGAACCATACACCCCTCACCGTTTTGCGAGGCAGTTCCGGTGCCTCCAGTGGCTGACCCCGCAGGTATACTGGGAGGTGCGTCACGAGGAGCACCCATGTGTGATGAGGCAGCTGTGGCTCATGTTCACACGTGAGGATGGAAGGATGCAGATCACATTGCCTCCACCCACCGCCGCCTTCGGCTTAGTGAAGGAGTACGCCATCAGCTGGGAGGCTGCTTATCCCGGGGAGATGCTGAAGCAGCCAACGATCCGGGTTGGTGACGGTGGGCCTCCTTTATCTCGAGGTCGGGGTCGGAGGGCAGCTAGGGCCGCCCGCGGCAGCGGGGCTGCCGTGGCAGAGGGACCCGCACCGGCCGAGGGCATGGCAGCAGCGGCGGATCCGGTGGTTCCGGGAGAGCAGGGTCATCCAGAGGGGCGGCCACCGGGGGGATTCCGTCGGATATCCGCTCAGGCTCCGGGGAAGCGGCTGCGTCACATTGACATGGCAGAAGATGCTGTCTTTCCGGAAGCTTGGGACGTCTGGGACGTCAACCGGCAATTCCTCAGCCCATCTGAGGTGTGGGCCCACCTGAATCGCCTCGGGATGAGACTGCCGGGCATAGGCCCAGTCCGGGCCGGATTCATGGTGTCTCCGGCAGAGGCGGAGCAATACTTGAACGAACTGGAGGATTACATCCACTCCAGTGGTTCCCCTCGCCCGATGACAGACCGGGTGAGGGTACTGTTGAATCAGACGGTCCCTCCACAGCTATCGGCTGCCGACCTGAGGGAGCGCTTCCCCTTGCCGGAGGAATCAGGGGGCTCTTCTCGGGAGGATGAGGCGGGAGGAGGGAGCCCTTTGGAGGAGGGCGAGGTCGGAGACCGAAGCTCAGAATCCGATGACTCCGCGGAGGCTCTCGAGGTAGCATTCCGAACCTCTCTTCTTACGATCTGTTATTGAATCCATAATGACTTCTCACCAATGTTTGGGTCATGCAGGAGGAACTTGTTCGTAGGCCTCGTTCTCGCTCCTCGGCGGGTGACGATGCGGGGCCTTCAGAACCCGCGCCTATGGCTGCGTCCAGTTCTGCACCTGGTGGAACCGGGGGGTTTGAGGTGGCTCCTCCGGACTCTCCGGGCCTTCCAACAGTATACGGGGGGCCTCGTCTTGGAGTCCCGTCGGTACCGGCCCGGGAGCAGTGTTCGGAGGTTGATCTTCGTAAGTCTCCTTCACCAGTCTCTTCGTTGCCACACGTGGGCCATGCCAACTAACGTTTATGTCTCTTTCTCTCTTTCTGTCATACAGTTCTCCGACTGGCGTGGGCTGCTGCAGCGAGGCTGGTTGGGATGTCTGGCGGTGTCCCTCCCAGGGGCATGCCGGTGATGGTGACGATAATCCCTTCACCTCCTCCAGCTGCGGTGCACACCATCACTGGTGGGACCACCAGTAGGGCCATACCTGAAGTCATCGAGGTGGACTCTGAGGAAGAGGATCAACCGGTCAGTCCCAGTCCTGTCGTGCCTGCGCCGGCGTCAGGCGTCGTACCAGACTCAACACCAGATGCGGATCCCGCTGAGGAATTCCTGCAGGCATATCCCACGTACGAGCCTGCTGACCGCGCGGATTGGGACGAAACGGCCTCTGATGAGGAAGACAGCAGCATAGTCCGTCGCCGGTCGTGGAAGCTGATCACGCGCTTTATCAGGGACACCCCCCAGGTGCAATGGCTGGCCGAAATGGATAGGCTCCGCTCGCGGTTGCGCGAGCTGTGTGCCGGGGGAGTGGATGCCCAACGCCCTCACGCGCTCATCCGAGACCTCATGGCTGAGAAGATCCGGGAGCATGATCGTGGGCTGAGCGTGGGATGGCAGAGGAGGAAGGCGACCAACATTAGGAAGCTCCAGGAGTCTGAAGGCGAGGCCCAACAGATGCAGATCCGGGCCAACGAGCTTTCAGCCACTCTCAATGCGCAGTGTGAGCTGGTCTCACACTTAAAGGCTCAGCTAGCGGAGGCTGAGGAACATATGGGGCAAACCTCTGGAAGGATGGCTGTCGTCCAGGCCGAGGTGGAAAGGGCCCGGGCCAGGGTTGACGGATTACGCTTCGCCGCTGCTGAAGAGGAGCGGGAGTTAAATCAGCGGCAACAGGCTCTGGACGCCGCAAGTCAACGGGTGGCGGAGCTGCAACGCTCTTTCGACGGAGTCAACCCGTCCATGGGGGAAGTCAACCCCCGAGTATTGTAGCGAACCCGAAGAAACTTTTATTAACACTTTTGTGCTTCAATTCTTCCTTTCTCCTTTGTTTTGAGCTCCGTAGCACGCAGGATTTCCACTGTTGAATTGTCTTGTTGCATCCCTACAATGTTTGCGGGACGTTTGACGACAATTCCCTCAAACCAGCCCAGATTCCCGAAAGATGGGGAAGGCTTGATCGGAGGAGGAACTTCCGGGATAGCCGAATTACCGTTTATCCAATGTGCTCGTATGCACGATTGGGGCAACACCAGGGGCGCTGAAATCAGTTCAAACAGATGAAAATGGGGAGTGTGAATCACGATGCCCAAATTCGAAATACTATGGAGGCGGCGTGACAATAAAGGAAAACCATTAGCCGTGGCGGAGAAACGGTATCCTTACTGCGTTAGCCTGAAACAGGGACAACAAATGAGCATCGACCGCTGACCGTATTCGCAACGCGGGATTTTATCAATTTGTTGTCGATTAATCTTTCGGGACGTTGGCCCAGGACAGTTGGTGGACCATAGGTCAGACATCCTTACTGTTAGGGGGTCCTTCCAGACATGAAAGAAGACGAGCGTCCGAATAAGGGGCACGCAAAGCGTGGAATATGGAATGATGGTTTGTTCAAACAGAATCCAACACTTCAGTAGTTACACCACCGTGGTGGGTGTACGCCAGATGGGCGCATCGATCTGATCCCGGATCATTCTTTCTTCCAGATAGGGCCTCTCTGGCGAGGGCTGGAAATGAGGAGGAATAGGATTTTGCGATTCCTGGGGCTGGACCCTAGGTGAAATGCCTGGGTGTCTCTACGTATCCCATGACGATGGGAATCAAGCCATACGTAGTTCTGATAGTGCAGTTTAACGTCATGCAGGACGAGGAGCAGCCTGACTGTGTTGGTACACATCCAGCCAAAACTACTAAGCCCACGTGAGTCGTGCTCGGTGTGGGAAACAAGCAGTAGTGGTAGGAATTTCCCGACGCAGAGAGGGGCAGGTGAGGGCAAAGGGATGCTCGGTGACTACCGGCCCAATGACACTAACATGATCATTCAGCGCATCTAGATGCGCGAAGAGAAAGAGCCGAGTATGATGGAGTTCCACTTGGACATGAAGGAGTGGAAATGCGTGAATCATGACGCTCGAGATTCGGATCACGATGGTGACGGCGTGGCGATAGAGGACTACTGCTGACCATATTCGCAACACAGCATCCTATCGCGTTAGCCTGAAATGGGGACAAACAAATGAGGGTCGACCGTTGACCATGTTCGAAACACGGGACCATGTCACAAATGTTGTCGAATATCCGCAGGGGCGTTGGCCCGAAACGATTGTAGGGCCCTTAGGTCCAGCATTCATGGAGAGCCCTTAAGCTTAGTATCCACGTCGTCCGAGGGTCCTTTTGGATGTGGAAGAGGATGAGGATCCAAATAGTGAGCTCACGAAGCTTGGTCATGGGATGAGGGGAATGTCCCTGTGAAAATCCCATGCTTCGGGCTTTTTGTCAAAACACATCTGAATACGTCAACGAAACGTATTAGAGAGGGAGCAGATTCCTTTCCCTTGGGGAGATCTTAGTTTATGGTCATAGACTTCGGACCATGGATTGGAAAAAGGGGATCAGGGGACGCGTGACATCACAACCTGACGTGAATGAGCTCGAGTCGAGGGACCGAACTCAAGGGTTAGGCTGGACCCGTGGGGAAGTACCCGGGCGCTCCTACGTATCTCATAAGGATGAGAATCAAGCCATACGTAGTTCTGGAAGGTGGCAGGGTAAGGTACCAGTGCCAGGGGAAAGGGGAAGTGCGGACGTGGCCCTTGCACTAAAAGAAGCGGAATTTGATGTATCTTGTTTGTTCTTTGAGGTGAATGGTTTTTTTTTTGTGAAGCGACAGGCCTAGAACTGTAGGTCGTGATGTCGCCACAAGAATCAAGCCGTGATGGGCGTTGACAAATAGCATGGCGTGTGGCCAGTACCCAACGTGATGTCCTCTACAGCGAGGTCACCACAATGCGGTGCCGTTTTTCGTCGTGCGGCCAGGACGATAATGTCACAGTTTAGGGTCGTATGATAGGACCAAGCATGCATTTTATCGTCATGCAGCGCAGACGTAGCAGAGACGATGCTAGGCGGGAAATGTGCGCAGTGTTTATAAAACACATTTGACAGAGACATGATCCCACATCAAATTGTACGCCATCCGGAGGTAAAACAGGGGAAGAGACTGGCTTCCTGAATGGGTTGTACCCGGAGACAGGGCGTCTGGGCGGTCCTACGTGTCCCATGAGGATGGGAATGTGAACGTAGTCCCGAACGGGTCTTAGTTTATGGTCTTAGAGCTCGGACCAGGGAGTCCCGAAGGACGCCAGATTGCAGCTTTGTCCCCCTAACATGCAAAGGTGCACTGAGGGATAGCGCCAAAAGTGTCGAGATTCCACCTGGACATGATGGGGTGGAAAATGATGTGAATCATGCAACCAACATTCAAGGACTGAAGGGGCTGGCGTGACGACAGAGGATTACTGCTGACCATGTTCGCAACACAGCATCCTGTCGCGTTAGCCTGAAATGAGGACTAATAAAACGAGCATCGACCGCTGACCATATTCGCAACGCGGGATTTTATCGATTTGTTGTCCATAAACCTGGAGGGCGTTGGCTCGTATCGGTAGGAGAGCCCTTGGGCGTAGTATCCAGGCCGTTCTTGGGGGTCCCTCCGGGTGTGAAAGATGATGGAAGTCCGAATAGAGGGGAACACGAAGCTTGACAAGTGGAAGGAACTTGACCAAGTTGAATCTGACACTCTTGGTCCTAGACCAGAGTACTCTCAATACATGGGTGAACCGCTGCGGGGAGCCAAGGGACTCAACCTTGAGGGTGATCGAGAGATGGCAGATTCCCAGGGGAAGGGGGGCATGATGCCCACAACCTTGTATCATACCTACGCACCCCCCGCTGGAGAGGGATGGACCAAGTGGTCTAGGTGACCGGGAAATCAGGATATCTCCCAGAGGTGGGGCTGGACCCGAATCTTAAACATCCAGGTGGTCCTACGTATCCCATTATGATGGGAATCAAGCCACACGTAGTTCTGAAAGGATGCATTTTAATGTCATGCAGGACAGGGGATAGGAGGACTGAACCTCAGAATGGGGCGTGCGTGGTGCAACTATTGCGTACCCGACGTGAATGAGGATGTAGTCCTACACTGCGCCACGCAGTCCCGTGATCAGGGTCCTGAAGGCAGGATTAGAGGGGTAAATTTGC
Organism: Viscum album; assembly: GCA_963277665.1. NCBI lineage: Eukaryota > Viridiplantae > Streptophyta > Magnoliopsida > Santalales > Viscaceae > Viscum > Viscum album. The sequence goes on from OY728144.1 coordinate 338,227,911, forward strand.
TGAACTCAAGCTGGGTTCGGAGACAAGGGGTCTTGAACGTAGTTCCAGATGAGGGTCTTAGTTTATGGTCTTAGAGCTCGGACCGTGGATGGTGACAACTCCCAAGTAAGCACAGAGGTCAACCCAATCCCTAAGCCCACGTGAGATAAACTCGGTGTGGGAAACAAGGGGGGGACCCTCATTGCAACACTTGGGGCATCCATTAAAGGGGAGTTAGCAGAGAGTTCCGAAGGACACCTTTGATGTAGCTTGTTCCTCAAACGCGCAGACGTGCACGGGGGAAAAAGTACCGAGAGTCCCGAAATTCTACTTGGACACGATGAAGTGATGAAGGGTGTGAATTGTGTACCCGGCATTTGGGCTTAATGGGTTGGCGTGACGACAGAGGAAAACTGTTATCCATGAAGGAAACACAGCGTCTGTATCGCGTTAGCCTGAGGTGGGAGCAACAAACGAGCATCGACCGCTGACCATATTCGCAACGCGGGATTTTATCGATATGTCGTCCGAAACCCTGGGGGGCGTTGGCCCGTATCGGTAGGAGAGCCCTTGGGCTTTTGTATCCAGGCCGTACTTGGGGGTCCCTCCGGGTGTGAAAAATGGTGAAAGCCCTGATGCGGGGATACGCAAAGCCTGGAAAGCGGGCGCGGACGTGTCCGAGTAAAGCTTGGCATTCCAGGTAATGAACCAGAGTACTCTTAATCACATTGGTGAACAGCCGAAAGAGGGATCGACGAAACAGCTCGGTGGTGCGGGAAACATGGCGTGGTCACTACAAGACCCTCGTAAATGAGGACATAATCCCACACCGCACCATATGATCTCTTCATGGAGGAAGGATGGGCCAAGGGGCCAAGATGGGATGAGGATTCCCGAGAGATGGGGCTGGACCCGGATTTTGGACATCCAGGTGGTCCTACGTATCCCATTATGATGGGAATCAAGCCACACGTAGTTCTTGAAGTGCAGTTTAACGTCATGCGGGACTTGGGTGGGGAGTAATATACTCCTGAGCAAGGTGTATAGTATGTCGAAAAACCGACGTGAATGAGGACGTAGTCATACACCATACCGTACAATCCTATAAGATAGGTCCTGGGCCGCGGCCTAGAAAGGCCGAGGGGCCTGAGGCTAAGCCTCGGTCAGGAGGGCCTGACCGGTTTGTAGTTTAACGTCTTACATGAGGACGGGGGGCCAGGGGCCCAAGGAGGCTAAGAGGCCTGAGGCTGAGCCTCGTAAGGGGAGTTGTACGGCGTGGTACATGATCCCGACGTGAATGAGGACGTAGTCCCACACCACACCGTACGCTCCGGGTGAGGAATCGTGGGCTGTGGTCCCGATCACTAGCACCACCTGGGGGAAGTTTATCACCTCAGGATGGGGCAGAATGAATCACTGTTGACCATAGTCGAAACACAGCGTTCCTATGGTGACCCGCATGGGGGCAACAATTGAGGGTCGACCGCTGACCAAATTGGCAACGCGGGACTTGTTTCAATTTGTTGCTTGAGAAACCCTCAGGGGCGTTGGCCCGTATCGGTAGGAGAGCCCTTGGGCTTTGTATCCAGGCCGTTCTTGGGGGCCCCTCCGGGTGTGAATCCATCCACGAAAGGGGCAAACACCTCCAGGGGGGAATGTGCAGCCGGGTCGAGGCTTGCTCGACGTGGGTCGGGGCAAAAATGTGCACCCTGCCGTGTCTTAACCCGAGGGGAAGATTTCGGCTTTTGGGCTGGGCCAACAGACGAAATGTCTGGGCGTTCCTACGTATCTCATAAGGATGAGAATCAAGCCATACGTAGTTCTTGAAGGCCATGCAGTTTAGCGTCATGCGGTAAGGACGTGGGAGGGTAGAAGAACGGAGCGGGCGCATGGTGCGACCTTTACAATATTTGCGTGAGTGGGGTTGCATGAGCGGGGCCAAGAAGGCCGACGCCCTGCTACACAAAGATCCTCCAAGGAGACCATTCCCAGGGGGAATAGTGGAAGAGAGAAGCTTGGGGCTGGGCTCAAGACGAGGCGTCCGAGCGTTCCTACGTATCCCATGAGGATGGGAATCAAGCCGTACGTAGTTCTTGACATGCAGTTTAACGTCATGCGGGACGAGGGGTATCTCATTCGGGGATGTGTGCGGCATGGTCATGATCTCAACGTGAGAACGTAGTCCTACACTGTACCGTACAATCCCGTAAGAGGGTAAGTCGGAGAGAAACGAGGGGGGCCTGGGGCCAGACCTCGGTGGAGACGGGGCCAGGGGCCCAAAGAGGCCGAGGGGCCTGAGGCTGAGCCTCGGTCAGGAAGAACTGACTGACTTGCAGTTTAACGTCTTGCAGTGAGGACGGAGATACAGTTTAAGGTCATGCGGGACCATCTCGCAGTTTAGGGTCATGCGGGACCATCTCGCAGTTTAGGGTCATGCGGGACCATCTCGCAGTTTAGGGTCATGCGGGACCATCTCGCAGTTTAGGGTCATGCGGGACCATCTCGCAGTTTAGGGTCATGCGGGACCATCTCGCAGTTTAGGGTCATGCGGGACCATCTCGCAGTTTAGGGTCATGCGGGACCATCTCGCAGTTTAGGGTCATGCGGGACCATCTCGCAGTTTAGGGTCATGCGGGACCATCTTGGAGTTTAGGGTCATGCGGGACCATCTCGCAGTTTAGGGTCATGCGGGACCATCTTGCAGTTTAGGGTCATGCGGGACCATCTCGCAGTTTAGGGTCATGCGGGACCATCTCGCAGTTTAGGGTCATGCGGGACCATCTCGCAGTTTAGGGTCATGCGGGACCATCTCGCAGTTTAGGGTCATGCGGGACCATCTCGCAGTTTAGGGTCATGCGGGACCATCTCGCAGTTTAGGGTCATGCGGGACCATCTCGCAGTTTAGGGTCATGCGGGACCATCTCGCAGTTTAGGGTCATGCGGGACCATCTCGCAGTTTAGGGTCATGCGGGACCATCTCGCAGTTTAGGGTCATGCGGGACCATCTTGCAGTTTAGGGTCATGCGGGACCATCTCGCAGTTTAGGGTCATGCGGGACCATCTTGCAGTTTAGGGTCATGCGGGACCATCTCGCAGTTTAGGGTCATGCGGGACCATCATGCAGTTTAGGGTCATGCGGGACCATCTCGCAGTTTAGGGTCATGCGGGACCATCTTGCAGTTTAGGGTCATGCGGGACCATCTCGCAGTTTAGGGTCATGCGGGACCATCTCGCAGTTTAGGGTCATGCGGGACCATCTTTTGCCCTAGGCGAAGTATCGCTTGAGGAATCTGGCATTGGTGGGAGGGGTTACACGCTCTCCATCTGTGGTCACCAAGGAGTAAGCTCCATTGGGGTAAACCTTATGGATGATATAAGGCCCTTCCCATTTGGGTTCTAACTTGGGCGGCTTCCTTCCGGGAATCATTGGCGCTCGCAGGGCCAGCACCAGGTCACCCTGTAGAAAAGAGCGGAGACGAACCTTCTTGTCAAAAGCCCTTGCCATCTTGTCCTGATGCCTTTCCAGATTGTGCAGGGCACGAAGCCGGTTCTCGTCCAGTGCCTCTAGCTCAGCTAGACGGATCTCGGCTACCTCATCTGATGTCTGGTGATCATAAACGGCCGTGCGTAGCGACGGCAGCTGGATCTCAATGGGTAGGACGGCCTCAGCTCCATACACCAGGGAATATGGGGTCACCTGGGTAGAGTTGCGAGTCGTCGTCCGGTAAGCCCAGAGGGCGTTGGGGAGCTTGTCCGGCCAACTCTTCTTGTTCTGACCAACCATCTTCTGTAGAATGTTAGAGAGGGTCTTGTTGAACGCCTCGATCTGTCCATTTGCCTGTGCGTGGTAGCGGGAGGCATGGTTTGACCGGATGTCGTACTTAGCGTACAATTTCTTCAATTCAGCTGCTCGGAAGTTGGTGCCGTTGTCAGTGAGGACGGCGTGAGGGACCCCAAACCGGTGGATGATGTTGGAGCTCACAAAGTCAACGACGGAACGGGCCTTGACCTCTTTGAGCGGAACTGCTTCTGCCCACTTGGAGAAGAAATCTGTAGCAGTCAGGATGAACCTACACTGGCGGGCTGTTGCCGGCGGGTACGGTCCCACTACATCGAGTCCCCATACCGCAAATGGCCAAGAGTACTTGGTGGGGTGGAGGGGTTCTGGCGGCCGATGCAAGAAGTTGGCGTGCACTTGGCACGCGTGGCATCTCTTGGCGTATCCAATACAATCGTGGATCATGGAGGGCCAGAAGTACCCTAGCCTCCGGATTTGATGGGACAGCTTCGGCCCAGCTTGATGGGCGCCACAGGAACCGGCGTGAACCTCTTGCATAACTTGAGGTATCTCTACTCCTTGGATGCAACGAAGGAGGACACCATCAAAACTCCGTTTATAGAGGGTCTGCTCAAGGCTAGGGCCGCTCTGGAGGGTAAATTGAAGTGCGCGGCGTCGGATTCGCTCGCGCTCGGCCCGGTTGTCCGGGAGCTGACCATTTTGGAGATACTCGACAAAAGGTGCTCTCCAATCGGGGGTCGTTTCAACCACTGCATCCGACGAACCCGGGACTTCCGATACGGAGGGTCCGGCGGTGAGATGACTTACCCGCAGGCTATCACGGTCCTCTTGGGTGACGGGAGAAATGACTCTCCGGTGGGCCACGTGTATGACCAAATCATCTTGCTCGGGTTCTGCGAGCGATGCGGCTAAGCCAGCTAGGGCGTCCGCTTGGCCGTTCTGCGACCGCGGGACATGGGTAACCTCTGGCCGAGAAGAGAACTGGGCCATCAGGAGGAGGGTGTACTCCAGCAACGGTGCAAGCTCTGGCTTCCTGACGACGTAGTCGCCATTAACCTGTTTGATTACCAGCTCAGAATCTCCTTTCACATGTAGATGGGGTACATGGATCTCGAGGGCCAACTCGAGGCCGGTGATGAGAGCTTGGTACTCTGCCTCGTTGTTCGTACAACCTTCTGACAGCAGGAAGGAGTACGGCAGGACGGCTTGCGTCGGGGTAATGAAAACAATACCCAGACACACTCTGTTGAGCTTGGGGTCGTTGAGCCTTCTACCGGTGGGGCTCCGGGAGGCGCCGTCGAAATGCATTTGCCAACACGGGACAGCGTGATCGACCGAGAGAATCGTCTCATCGGGGAAATCCAGGTCCAGGGATTGATCCGCGGAGGTTGGATGGGCAGCTAAAAAGTCTGCCAACGCCTGTCCCTTAACGGCCTTCTGAGGCACAAACCTGATGTCAAACTGCTGGAGAATTACTGCCCACCGCGCTAGTCGGCCAGTCAGCATGGGGCGGTTCAGGATGTACTTCAGCGGATCCACCCGAGAGATCAATTGCACCTCGTGGTGTTGCAGGTAGTGTCGCAACTTCTGCACGGCGAAGACGAGCGCAAGGCAGCTCTTTTCGATAAGGGAATATCTGACCTCCGTATCGAGAAGCATGCGACTGAGATAGTAGAGACTGTTCTCAGTGCCCTCGTTATTCTTCTGGGCGAGCAGCGCGCCGAGGGATCTTTCCAGGGCGGTCACGTAAAGGACCAGCGGCTTTCCAGAGACGGGTGGCATCAAGACCGGAGGTTGGAGCAGGTACTGCTTGATTTCCTCGAAGGCGATCTGACACTCCTCATCCCATTCGTAGGCAGCGCCTTTCTTCATGAGCCGAGAAAAGGGCTTACACTTGCCGGCCAGGTTCGCAATGAATCGGCGTATATAGGCTAAGTGGCCTTGCAGGCCTCGAAGCTCCCGAATGTTGCTCGGGGGAGGCATTTGGCTGATGGCCTTGATCTTCTCCGGGTCGATCTCGATACCTCGGTATCTGACAACAAAGCCCAGAAACTTCCCGGAGGTGACCCCGAAGGCACACTTCAGCGGGTTCATCTTCAGGTGACGGGAACGGAGGAAACCGAACACTTTCTCAAGGTCTTTGAGATGGTCCTGGCGCTGATACGATTTGACTACAAGGTCATCCACGTAGCATTCCACCAATGTCCCGAGGATCGGTTTGAATATGCGATGCATAGCCCTCTGATAAGTGGCACCTGCATTTTTTAAACCGAATGGCATTACCCGGTAGCAAAAGGTACCCTGGGGAGCCCTGAAGGCAGTGGACTCCTCATCTTCGGGGGCCATCCGGATCTGGTTATACCCGGAATACCCATCCATGAAAGAGAGGGCTTGGAACCCGGCCGTGGCGTCAACCAACAGCTCCGTCACTGGAAGTGGGAAGTCATCCTTTGGGCAGTGGCGATTGAGATCGCGGAAGTCGATGCAGACCCTAATCTGCCCATTCTTCTTCCTGACTGGCACAATGTTGGCGAGCCATTTGGGGTACTGGACCTCTTTGACGAAGTTGGCCTTGATTAGCTTATCAACTTCAGCCTCAACCATAGCGCCATGGGAAGGGTGCATTTTCCTGGGAGGCTGCTTAAACACACGATGTTTTACCGGGAGGCCCAGACGGTGGACGGCCACTTGGGGATCCAGTCCTGGCATCTCATCGTAACTCCAGGCAAACACATCGCGGTGCTGTTTGAGGAAGTCCACATACTGCCACCGCTCCTCGAGGGACATGGCCGCACTGATCAATGTGGGTCTTGGATCTGCCTCGCTGCCAAGGTTCACCTGCACCAGCTCATCAACCGTGGTAGAGACGCCTTCTTCAAAGGCTGGGGGAGCATCCTCCAAGTCTTCCTCCCCAGCCGGGGGGGGACTTCCCGTGACGGAAGGTGCTTCTGGGCTCTCAAAACCCGAGGGGCAGCTGGTGCCGGCTTGGGCAGCAGCAGTCATCACATCAGGAGACTCACTCGTCGTGGAGACCATAGCAATGAATGCATTTGACCCTATCCCATCCGGCCTTCGGCCTAAGGGGCCACGCTTGACGATATCAAAGCAGTGGTGACGTGTCGGCCAGAGTCGGTTGATTCCATCCCGGCGAAATAGACACGTATGGCGCACCGCTGTTGTCATGAGCCTGACATCCCGGTACCGCACAGGGGTAGGAGATTCCGGGATGACCCGAGCCTGGTTGGTGTAGGAGTACGAGGTGATTCTCCGCCGTCGCTTGGACGCGGGAACATGCCTTCCTTGCGTACCCGAAACAACAAAACATTGTCCCATGTCGGGGGTCGTGGCTTCCAACCGGTGGATTGGGAGGATGTAGGCGTCGTCCATGCTCGCCCAGGGATTACTTGCGATTGGAGCGGGCTCATCCTCGCTGACCAGGATCTGCTTGTCTTTGCTTTTGTAATAACCCGCATCCAGATAGCGGGCCTCACAAAAAGCAAAGGGGGACGCGTCTCCTTGGATCACGCCTACTCGACCGTTGAGCGAGTACTTAAGGCACTGGTGATACGATGAGGGGACCGCAGCATGCAGGTGGAGCCATGGCCTACCCATCAGTGCGTTGTAGGCGGTGTCCTGAGAAACAACCATGAACTCGGTGCTGGCAATTAAGCCACCGAACTGGGTCTTCAGGCGGATCTTGCCGACCGGGGTTTGCTCTGTCCTGTCGTACCCCTGAATCCTGAGGTCAGAGGGAGTCAAATCACCTTCAGACAAACCCAGTTTTCGCAACATCCGGGTCGGAATTAGATTGATTCCAGAACCCGTGTCAACGAGGAAGCGGCGGACTTCCACACCGTTAAAGTGGCCAGTGACATACAGTGGGCGAATGTGCCCCTGTATAGGAGGGTCTTCTTCTTCACCAGAGAACGAGATAACCGCCTGACATTCGGCGTTTTCAATCGTCTCGGTATGGAAGGCCTCCGCGGCTGCCACTTCCGTCTCGAACTGGAGGGGGCTCCTTAGGGCCTCGGCAAGTGCCTCGCGCATCTCGGATGACAAGCGCAGGGCCTCAAGGATGGAAAGCCTCGCCGGAATGCCGGCTAAGTGCTTTAGGACATCATACTTGCGTGCCAAACGCGAACCTCTGCTTACAGGGGGTTTTTCGGCATTTGGAGGCATAGCGGGTCCTGCTGGTTGAACTGGCGGTCGGCTAGCACTGGGTACGTCCTGCTGCCTGCTAGTAGAAGCCTGGGGAGTAGTCGCCGGGCTAAGGTCGAACAGCGGGAGCTGGCCCGTCGCCGGGCGAGACTGGTTGTGATACGAACGAGGCGGCTCTCCCTGATCCAGCAACACGAATGGCGGTGGAGGTAGAGCCGAGGGTGCTGAATGGGTCTGCGCGTGCTGAGATCTGCGCTGAGCCTGCTGCCTCGTCTCGGTAGCGTGCACGGCTTGGTCACAAGTGCCTGCTGACATACCTCGGTGACCGGCGCGATCGCGATTCCGCCGACGTTGACGTCGGCTGGAAACATTGGGGCGGTCTGCCTGGGGTTCCCCTTCGTCGGGGGTCATATAGGGCTTTACCAGCTCCACGGTGTTAACCGAAGCGTACCCTTGACTATCACTCGAAGAGTCATCCACCGCTGGGCGGATTCTGGGGGGAATGCCCATTTCAGGAGGCATAAAGTCGCCAAGAGTGCGGGATGACGACGGCACTGGCGGTGCACGTTGCTTCTTCTTACGTCGCCGCTGCTTGCCCTTTTGGGTAGAGGTCGACTGTGAGGATGATGCTGAGGCACCGGCTGTTTCTTCTGAAGGTTCCGGCTGCTTCAGGCATGCCCGGATGATACCCTGGGCACGGACGACAGTTTTTCGAGCCATCCAGTTGTCGTATTTCTGGGACCCGCGGCTAGGGACCTGTTGCCACTCACCCTCGCTGTCACTGCCGATTTCTGATCCCGCAAAGACGCCTGCCACCTGAGCTAGCGCTGGGCCCAGCTTGACTATGTTGTTGTTGACCTGGTCCTGAAGCCAGTCTTTAAACACATAGCATCGCTTGAGGGTGTGCCCCAGGATCCGATGATAAGGGCAGTAGTTGGGGTGATCAGTGAGAGGCGCCTCTGCCGGTCTCCTGCACTCAGGCAGACGCACAATCCCTTGCTCCAGAGCACTTCGGAAGTAACCAGGGACCTGATTTTCGTTGAACGAATAGGTATGGTATTTTATTTCCGGGTAAGGAGCCCTGGGGGCCTGATCCTGTCGAGGGACCGGAGGGGCCTGCCGAGGGGGCGGCGCCTGGTTGTCTCGCCTAGGTGGCGGTGGCGCGTTGCGCGGGGGAACCTGTCGGTTCTGAGGCGGTCGCTGCTGGGCAGGAGCCTGTGCTTGAGGTGGAGGACCTCTGCGGGGTTGCGGGGGTGGTACCGCCGGTAGCAATTCCAGCTGCCTCGAGGCTTCTATTTGAGCCACTGCGGCGGGTTCAGCCCTGGCGGCCCTCCTGGCTGGGATCATTGGGGGCAGCAAACGTGCCTGACTAGCCTGTTGCAGGGCCTCTTCGAGGCGCTGGGCCTTATCCGAGAAATCTCTGAACCCCCCAGGGTAATTCTGGGTAATCAAGGAGGGTACCAGCTCTGTCTTTACGTTCCCCACACACATCGTCAGTAATTGCTCCTGAGTCAGTGGCATATCGAGAGAATACGTAAGTCCTTTCCACCGGGCGATGAAGTCTGCAACCCGCTCATCAGGCCTCTGTTTGCACTTAAAGAGGTCCGCGATGCTGGTCTTCCGCGTGGTGGAGCTGAACTGGTACAAGAACTTCCGGCGAAGATCTTCCCAACCGGTCACTGATCCGATGGGGAGCTGGCTGTACCAGACGAATGCCGGACCTTCCAACGTCTGTACAAAACATCGGAGCTTAGCGGCTTCTTGCTGAGCCGGGGTCCCCAACATGGGGCCACACCTGGAAGAGAAATGAGCCAAGTGCTGGGGTGGGTCCCCTGTCCCGTTAAAAGGCGAGAAAGTGGGGTTCCCAAAACCCGGAGGCGCGGGCATATCATCCACCCACGCGGGATAAGGCTTGCCATCGGGTGGGACCGCCACCTGCCGTGTCTCCAACGCCTCGAGGCGGGCTGTGAGTGCCGCAATAAGGTCCTCCGGGTGGGGGTCCCTGTCTTGACGGGGATCCCTAACCACAAGCGCATTGCCAGGTTCTTCAACGCGGTAGACGGCTTCTGCTGCTCGCGGGTTGACTGGTTGGACGACCTGTTGGGCGGCCGGGGGAACCCGGGTTGGATTCTTCAGATTGCCCCGTCGCTCAGGGGGGTTTGGCGAGACGTATCGCGCCCTCTTGCCGTACGTTCCGGCTTCCGCCCTGTCCGCGGCAGTAGCATGATCAGGGTTGCCCGGAGGCATCTCACCGGGGGGAAATTGTTCCTGCCCCTGCTGTCCCGGCCTGGGATTACCATAGTCGGGTCGTCGCTCTGTGGCGCGTTCAGCCAAGATTTCGTCGACCAGCCTCTTCTGTTCAGCAAGCTGCTGGCACAACGTGGCCTTCTCAGGATCTTCGTCCGTTTTCTGCACAGAGGCGGACGGGTCGGAGTGCTTGGCTATTCCGACGTGCTCCTTACCCTTGCCAGTGCTTCGACCGAGCGCCAGTGACTCGGTGGGTACAGGGAGGCCTAGCAGGTTCCTTTGATGACGGGTGACTCTCCCTGATGGGTCGAGTAGTGGCGGTACGCACTCGGGTGGTAAGTCCCCATCAAGGAACTCAAGCTCATCTTCCTTATCCACAACGTCGGCCATGTGGACTGTGACCCCTCTTGAGGGCATATCCTCAATGTCGCATAGCGAATCAGGCTGTCGTAGAATAGGGTCGAAGAGGAGAGCGGCATAGCGTCCCCAACCACGGACTTGCACATGGGGGGTAGCTTCCCTGACAATCTTGCGGAGTGCCTTGAAACTCTGAACGCATCTTCGTTGGAGGGCACCCTGATGACCGGGCGACTCGGGGTGCTGGGCCACAAGGAGCACCGCTGCATCAATCAGGCGGCACTGTTTGCCAATCTCCTCGAAGTGCTCCCGACTCCTGGGGTACACTACCCGTTCCCAACGGAGGCGGAAGTGCGTCGCCCACAGGGTCCGACAAAGGCATCCCACTTCTTCAGGGGTAAGCGACTCGGGTATGCGGAAATTCAACGCTGCCGTGGGCCAGAACTTCTCTGGGAAATAGTCCGCTGCAAGAATACTCCAGAAGCTCCTGGGTTCATCCTCGGAGTTCGGCCCTACATTTCCCCACTCATCAACCGGGGGTGGCTGGGGGACCGGTAGCGGCACCGAGGCGGACCTCTGGGATAGCAAACTCGGCGGTGGAGAATACGGCAAGCGGGCAGACTGGCCACCGTACTCTGGGCCTTCTTCTGAAGAGCGAGGTGACCTGACCACGATGTCACGATAGGACGGGCTAATAGCCGCTACTTCGGGTACGGGAATCGCCGTTACCGGTGTCCGGTCATGTCGTGGCTCTACCACCGTTGACCCCCAAAACAGCTCCTCGGGATCCCGGGTAGAGGAAGAGGGCGCTTCGGGAGACGGTGGCGGTGACTGCGCGGTCGAAACCTGCGGACTTCCCAGGATTTCTTCCTCCTGGATGCACCTGCGGAGAGAGACGGGAATCCGATGGACCTCAAATTCGGGGAGAACGAGGCTGACGCGTCTGGTTCCTGCCCCAGTCCTTGATACGGAGGGACTGGGAGAAGGTTCCATCGCTGAATCGCATTCCGCTTCCGAATCGGAGAAGCGGGCAGGTTTGATCCCCCCCTGGGCCTTCCCAGGATTCTTCTTGTGGCGGCGACGACCCGCTCTTCTGCCCCTGGGTGGCTCTTCGGGACAGGGTTGACCCCTATCAGGTAGCCCTGGGGCGGCGCTAGCGCCGTGGCGGAGAGGGCCCCCACTTGAGACAGCCGAGGTGCGAGGGGCACCAGGGCAAATATCAAAGGGTACATGGGGAGGACCTCCATGAACAGTACCCACGTGGGCGGGGCCTCTGTTGGAACCGGCAGGAGCATGGGGAAGGCCTCCACGGTCGATGCGAGTGGAGCGAGGCTGACCTTCACTCCTCGAATTGCTGGGGCGAGGAGGACCTTCGTCAGTCGCAGAGAGGACGTAGGGGGGACCCCCACGTCGAAGGACCGGATGGACGGTGCCTTCAGACGGATGGGCTTCATACCCTGTACAGCGGGCGCGGGAAGTGTTTCCGCGCTGAGCATCACTGCCCCGGGGCATGTCTTCCTGCAGGATGGGGGCAGCATGAGGCATGCCTCCACGACGAACCTCGGAGCGGGGAAGGCCCACGCTCTGTGGAGTAGTGGTACGGGGAGGACCTCCGTACGGGGTGGCATCACCGCGGGTTAGCTCGCGACGATCATCACTGTGGCCTGCAACCCGGAGCGTCAACCCGGCCTGCCCATGGGGCGGCTGGGGTCTCAATCTTGGTTGAGCGAAGGGGTGCCCCTGCTCAATGTAGGCGGGGGCATCATAACGTACGTCGGCGGTGGCTCGGGCCACTATAGCTGTTGATGTGGACGCGGCTAGGCGAGCGTCCTCAGCCCGGGCTCGGCGCTGACGTCGGGTCAGGCGGGCCGGTGCAGGTGGTGCAGGGACATAGTCTGCCTGTTCTTCCTGCGGGGCCGGACGGCGGCGCTGACGTGGCCGGACGGGAGCTCTGGCCTGGGAGTCCCGGTTCGGGGCCCTGAGCGGACTGAGCCGGACAACACCTGCCTCTTCAGCATAAGGCGAAGAGTCGTCAAGGCGTTCCGGGGATAGGCTCCCGAAACGATTGAATGTCTGGGTGGGGAGCGGGGGCTCCCTGCGCGGCCTGTTAGGGCGGCGTTGACGGCGGGGCCTGGAAGCCTCCAGGTCCAAACGGGCCATATCCCTGGTCGGGATGACCCCTTGTTCCTCATACCTGCGCACGAGGCTGTTGATCACCCTTCGTTGGATGACCTCTGATGGGGAAAGGGGACGTGGACGTCCCGCATCCTGCGACGCGCCAGCCGTCGTGGCGGTAGTGGCGCCATGTGGAGTGGCCGTAGTGGTGTTGCCCCTGCCCCTGCGCGGGCGAGGAGCGGATGGTGACCGCATAGCAACCTGATTCCTGACAAATGAAGGGATCAACTCATCAGTACTGAGAGGAAAAGGATTGACAGCCAGTGCCCCAGCATTCTTCCATCCCCATGTCTGTGAGAAGGATCCACGCCAACACGCTGCAGAGCGGAGCGCCCCACGTTCTACTACCCCGACTTCCGGTGAGTTCCACGACAGGCCCGCCATTTGCTTGGCGGGGCCAGGCACCGGATACCTGGATCCGGTGACACGTCAATCTACCGGTGTCTCGAACTCTACTAATCTCCATGCTGAGGAGAAGAATTTCACGTCGGGTTCACCATTTCTGTTTCCGACGCTTTCGCCGGGGCGCGCGCGCATCCGTCCGCGGAGGAGGGGGACGCGCGGCTTTGTTGCCCCGCATTCCCGCTTTCCAAAGGCGGGCGGCATTCGTTCCTTGTTCAGGTACGTCTGCTCCTTGATCGAAACGGGATGATGGGATGTCGGTTCTTCCTCCTGTGGATTCCTCCTCAGAACTCGTCACCTAGTCCGGGTCTCCCTTATAGATTTAATACGTAGTTCGTGAAACTCTTCCCAGTGCCATGTTTCCATGGACGCCGGTTAATTACGCTGCTTCTGTCGGGACATTCCAAAGGGTCCAGTCAGGGCAGCAACCTTCGGTCAGGGGAGTAATCACGTTTGAGGCATCAGTAGCGTGTCTGGATGCTGGGGTGCCTGGCATGTCTGTCTGTTGTCCTTGATCACAAGGCTTCTCGAGGGCGTGGAAACCCGAGGCATCCCACATCGAGCGCGGGGGGTTACATGTCATAGACACGTACCTGAGGTTTTCCTCAGCTTCCCGTGTTCAACACAGGGTATGTTTGCAAGATTAACGTCTAGCAAAGACGGTCACGCCAAAGGCGTTCCATCCGAGGTTTTCCTCAGGCATCTCATGTTTACCACGAGGTAGGTCACGAGTTTAACGTCTCGCGGAGACGGTTGAGGATGGAATGGGACCATCGCAGGGGTGGTGACGACGAAGTTGGGCTTGAGCCTTAAAGGGGCTTCCTACGTATCCCCGTGGCAGGGAATCAAAGTCCGCGTAGTTCGGGATGGTGCCGGTAAACTGACGTGATGGTGGACCTTGGTCCGATGGGCATCGTCAGTGTACCTACATGAGGGTGGACCTTGGTCCGGTGATGGTTGGGCTTGAACCTCGTGGAGGATTCCTACGTACCATGCCTTGACATGGATCAAAGTCCTCGTAGTTCAAATGATACAGTTTAGCGTCATGCGGGACGGTAATGAACCCTGACGTGAATAAACGACGGGTGGTGGGTGTCGGTGAGCCGACATAAGTGAGGGACCTTGATCCACTATTGTTGGGCTTGAACCTCATGGAGGCTTCCTACGTACCATGCCTTGACATGGATCAAAGACCACGTAGTTCAGGTTGGGGAGTAGACCTTGGTCCACTGATGGTGGGCTTGAACCTCGTAGAGGCTTCCTACGTACCATGCCTTGACACGGATCAAAGTCCTCTTAGTTCGGATGGGGAGTAGACCATAGTCCGCTGATGGTGGGCTTGAACCTCGTAGAGGCTTACTACGTACCATGCCTTAACATGGATCAAAGACCTCGTAGTTCAAATGGGGAGTAGACCTTAGTCCACTGATGGTGGGCTTGAACCTCGTGGAGGCTTCCTACGTACCATGCCTTAACATGGATCAAAGACCTCGTAGTTCAAATGGGGAGTAGACCTTGGTCCACTGATGGTGGGCTTGAACCTCGTGGAGGCTTCCTACGTACCATGCCTTAACATGGATCAAAGACCTCGTAGTTCAAATGGGGAGTAGACCTTAGTCCACTGATGGTGGGCTTGAACCTCGTAGAGGCTTCCTACGTACCATGCCTTGACACGGATCAAAGTCCTCGTAGTTCGGATGGGGGAGTAGACCTTAGTCCACTGATGGTGGGCTTGAACCTCGTGGAGGCTTCCTACGTACCATGCCTTAACATGGATCAAAGACCTCGTAGTTCAAATGGGGAGTAGACCTTGGTCCACTGATGGTGGGCTTGAACCTCGTGGAGGCTTCCTACGTACCATGCCTTAACATGGATCAAAGACCTCGTAGTTCAAATGGGGAGTAGACCTTAGTCCACTGATGGTGGGCTTGAACCTCGTAGAGGCTTCCTACGTACCATGCCTTGACACGGATCAAAGTCCTCGTAGTTCGGATTGTTTTGTCAGGGTCGGTGCTCACTCTAAGCCCACGTGAGTCATGCTCGGTGTGAGAAACAAGAGGTTGCAAGGACCTAACGATCACGTCGCGAAGGGTGCGTCCGTGAGAAGCGAAATGGGGCTTACGCGTTGAGCGGCCCATGGTGTTGGGACTTACTCCGGGATGGAGGCCCATGGCGCGACAAAGCGTGGGGAAGATGGACCTTGGTCCGACAATGGGAGGTGCCTCGTTCCCTATCACGTCCTCCACTGACCTTGGTAGTGGGGAAGTACCGAGATGCACGGGTGCAATCATCCGTACCAAAGGTTAGGGATTTACGCTCTGAGGCGACCCTTCCCCTGCGAACATACACCACTCCGACAAGGAGGATCTCATTCCAGGTGCGGAAGAGTTCCGTTCCCGTGGAGACGAGTGGTGTAATGAATGCTCGAGTTGGGGGGACCCTTCGTGAGGGAGACGAGGTTGGGTCACAGTTTAACGTCATGTGTTGAGGACGTGGTGCTTGGCAGTTTAACGTCCTGCAGCTCGGACGAGGTGGGTTCACTCCACACCCCTAGGGCTTACATAACTGGTACCCTCTGGTCCTTGGGGAAGGGAAGGTACCAGTAAGGCCATGGTAAAGGGGGGTCGCGGGAGGAACCATCGAGGGGTCCACGTTAGCGTGGCTATGCGAAGAAGCAATAGCCGTTAGCGTGCCTATGCGAAGGAGCATTGGGCGAAGCAACGCTACGGGAGGTGTTGTCCATGGGACTTTGAAATCACATCGTGCAAACCCGGAGGGTCGCACGGAAGGAGGAATCGCTAAGCGGAGGAGTGTGCTTTGCGAAGTGGGGTGCCTTGGCCTTAGCATGGGGCATAGGTGGAAGTGGGAGGTGCTTCACGAAGTGGAACAGTGTTCGCGGAGCACTGCCTCGCGAAGGAGTGGTTCGCGAAGCAGGGTCCTGCCAAGCAAAGTGCTTCGCGATGCATAGTTATCCTGCCTTGGCATAGGGATTACTAGCATGGGTTGGGTGTTTCGCGAAGCACGAGTGCTCCGCGGCTGCCCGGGTTCCCTTGGGAATCCCCTTCCTTTGCGAACGCCCTTGGGCTTCGCGAAGGGCATCCCTCTCGGAAGAGGGGCTCAGGACGAAACAAATCAGAGTCGTCTCGCGAAGTAGAAATACCTCGCGGAGCTCATGATTCCCGGGGCAAAGCTTGATTCGCGATTCGGGAGAGGAGAAGCCGAAAGGTCGGATTGTCCGTCCCGGGGACTCAGGGGGAGTCGAGTATTTATAGGGAAGGGGCGCCGCGAAGCAGGGCTCGCGCGCCGCCTCTTGAGCTTCGCGGCGCGCTCGCGAACGTCAAACGCGCTCGCGGAGGATCACCGCCTCTGGTGCTTCGCGGCGGCTCGCGAACGTCAAACGCGCTCGCGGAGGATCACCGCCTCTGGTGCTTCGCGGCGGCTCGCGAACGTCAAACGCGCTCGCGGAGGATCACCGCCTCTGGTGCTTCGCGGCGGCTCGCGAACGTCAAACGCGCTCGCGGAGGATCACCGCCTCTGGTGCTTCGCGGCGCCGCCAGGGCTGGGGCGCTTCGCGGAGGGGCTTCGCGGCTGTGCTTCGCGGCTGTGCTTCGCGATGCAGCACGCCGGCTGTCTTTTTCGTTCCTTCCTTTCGGGCCATATTTTTTTGGCGCCAACAATACTTTATATCAACCTATATGTTTAGATGGATCTTGGACATTAAAGGGGTTTTTATTGGAAGATTCCAAAAAATTCTATACCCAAAAACCATGGAACAGTATCAAGTTGATGAATTAAGAAATCTATTTTACCTAATTCGTGTCTAGAGATTATTATTAAAGAATAAATCTGGAATAACTCACAAAATTTATAATTCGTGTTTTATTCATAAATGTTTATTAAAAATTGTGGTTGAGATAATTGGGGGAGTTCTTTGGTAAAATCATAATGTTTTGGATGCATGAGACTTATGGACGTTTGTGAGTGAAATGGATAGAATTTTTTTTATTTAATTAAGATCTTGTTTCCAAAAATTAGGTATGACTTAGTAGGCTCAGTGTTTTTGTTGACGAGTATTGGTAAAGTGGTAAGTTCGCCCACTAAATCCTCAAGAATATAGCTATTATTGAAAGTTGTTTTTGAGCTTTAGATATTAATCAAATCTAAATTCAATATGGTAGAAATGGTTCAAGGTATGTGTGAAGTTCAATCCATATGTGATTGATATAATTGGATGATATATAGAAGATTCATATCATAAGGGGAATTTAGTCTCTCTAGATATAATGTAAAGACCATATCTATGAAAGGGGAGAATATCTATTGGGAATACACCAATGAATTTGATAATAAATTATATATAGTTTAATAAAATAATACATGGTATCACCAGTATCAAAGTATTAGAGGAAATGTTACTTTACCTCAAGAAGATAGGAGTGTTATAATGTTGAATATGGTTTCCATTTTCCTCAAGATAACGTTTTAAAAAAATATTCTACATTTTTTACTTAGGGTACAAGATATTCCCTGAAATTTATATCAAATGGGGGTGAGAGTGCATCATGAATATACATGATTTAGAAGATAAAACATCATCAATACCCTAAGGTAAGTGTTTGTTGTCTTGATATATGGATGGTATTGTATTCATGATAGTGATACCAAAAAAATTCAAAAGGGGGGTATTTCTAGAATCCAATATGATAATTAGTGATACAATATGATGGATTTGTTATCAACCAAAACATGGAGAGTTTATGTATTTTGGATTTTTTTTCACCATGTTTACAGTTGATTTAAGTGTTATATTTTTAATTAGAGGAAAGCTTAGCATAATTTCATGTTAGATTGTCACTATGTAAATTCCATGATAATGTTCCATGACTAGGAAGACCTTCCTGCATTCATTAAGGATAAATTATAGAGGTTTTTAAAGGCGATGGAAGTTATTCATAAAGTTTTTATAAAAAACAATGATGAAAAAAAAGAATTCTCAAACAGACCATATGAATTCTAGTGTAATCATGTAGTTTCAAAAATGAATTGACATTAGTGAAAAGGAAATTTCATGAAAAGGGGCGTTGAAGGAACACTTGGAATAAATTATTGGCAGATATATACCATTATAAATTTATAGTATTATGAAGAACTTTAAATATTCATGAATAATTTTTTCGGGTGGTTTTTAGGGGTGATTGAAGTTATTTGGGGAGGATTCATAGAAAGGGAGAGTAAAGAAATAATTCTTACGAAAACTAGGATAAATCACAAAGAAGTATGTAGTTTTGTGAATTCATGTATGTTGGTCAAATATAATCACTAATTAAAAACACAGTTTTTATGAAATATATTCACATGAATAAAGGGTTTTATTACAGTCAAAGCGTTATGTTTTTTTATAAATTAACAATACTTGAAGAGAGAACTGAATAGATAGAGAGAATATATTTTTGGTGAATATACTAAGAGATCCAAACACTTTATTTCAACAAAGGGGAAGTTATAAAATTTTTACCTGAACCATTGTGTTGTGAAAGTTTTATATGAAAACCAATGAGTTCTGTGAATATATTTTTTGCGTGACCATTATCTTTGTTTGAAGAATTTTCTATCACAAAATAACTAAACTTGTTTGGTTTCTTGTATATAAATTTATATTTTCATACTAACATAAACAGAAGCTATGTGGAAGTGGTCATTGGGTATTCAAACTAAGTGAACAATGAGGAAAGTGAATGGGAACTAATTAAAGACCTTTCAAAATTACTATTTTTCATTAAATACATATAAGATATCTTTAAGGAATGTGAAACTATTTTCTTTGAAGATTTCACATTTCATGTGTGAAAGAGTATTTTAAAGATCAATGAGCACCTAAACATACTTAGTATAGTGAAGATATAATGAATCCTTGCCTTGGAATGTGTGCCAAAGTGTTATCCCAATGTTATTTGTGATTAAAAGAGAGAAAATAGGGAGTGTCACTATGGGTGAGGAGTGATAAGACCATAAATTATTGAGATGGGAGTGAAACTGGGGAGTTCATGAACTATACATGAATCATTGCGAGGGGAGTGACCCTTGGATTGGAGTTCCCTTGCCTAAACCCACTACAGAACAATAAATTAAGTGGAATTTGGAACATGGGAATAATACTATGGTATTCTCCTTAGATTAACGTAGTACAGGTGAACCAATTAAAATATTTGTGTCTTGTATTCATGATTTACTTACTTTCTATAATACATAAATTGGTGTGTACATGTTATGTAATCATTTATCAAATTTGATTAAAGTAAAGGTAATTGAAATATCCATCATATAATCTATAAAAGAATAACATAAGACTGAACCTATTAATAGTGATGTCAAGATCATTTTGGATAATGAGATTTTGTGGATTAAGTGGTGAAATTGGAAAAATTATCATACCCTGATTCACCCCACCTCCCACCCCATTAGGATATATCTCAAAAAAGATCCTTGTGGGCCTAAAAAAGGTCAAACATGATGCTCTCTCATAATAAAACCATGGTGTAAATAAATATTATCCAAAATTTCAATTTGTTCATAAATGGAAACAAAGAACACCTCACTTATTTTTGGATCAATCACAACAACTCGCACCCATATCAAGGGAATCCCATGGTTCTTATAAACCCTCTACAAAAAGAAACCCAAAAATATCCCAGTAAAATCTAACTGACCATTCACATAATGGCAGGTCTCTCTCATAGTTACTACACTTCTATGCATTATTGTGAAATAATAGATAAAAAATAAGGAAACCATAAATAATAGTGGAATTCATAAGCAACATAACATTAGATTAATGATCATAACCCTCACAAGGTCAAGTAGGAAAAAATGAGTGACATAACTACCCCCCATGGATCTTTGTTAAATCCAATTAAAACCCCTATTTAGGAATCATATGACCAATATAGTACACGTCATATTTACTCACGCATTCCATTAATCCTAAACCCATTGATATCCTATTGAAGAACCCCTACTTTGTTTTAAAAAACCATTTCAAAATGATTTCATTAAGAAAAAATTTTCCCTTAATAATTAAATTTAATAAAAAATACCATTTCAAATAAAATTAAATAATGAAATCACATTTATTTTACAAAATTGAAATCACACCACTAAAACAAACCATATGTCTGGAAACCAGCACTTGTTCGACCATGGTGCCACCATCGAACCATTTAGAATGTTATATGTTCTTTGTTGAATATTATATCAAAGAGATACCAACCTATTTATGGGAAATATCATACAATATAAATCCACATTACAAGGATACTATTAATGATTACAAAATCATAATATGATCCAAATGAGAAATGGACTCAGTAAAGTAAAGGAAACCTACCACAATCGGTAATCCCTAAATAAATCTCAAGATTATACCAACCACCAATGATCCTTATATACCATGCATCATCTATGAATACATATGAATCAAACAACAAAAAATTTTAAAATTAGAACTAAAATCAGTATAATTGATGGTAAACTTGCCAGGTAATATAACAGTATGCAAGCAACAAGCCAAATGTGGGGTCTACTCTGGACACCCACCCATACCTTAGAAATAAAAAAATAAAATTTATTAACTAAAAACAATATGAAATTTCATCCAACATCATGAAAAAACTTAAATAAATCCACTAAGTAGTACACTTAAACTCAAATGACATGAA
Organism: Viscum album; assembly: GCA_963277665.1. Classification (NCBI taxonomy): domain Eukaryota; kingdom Viridiplantae; phylum Streptophyta; class Magnoliopsida; order Santalales; family Viscaceae; genus Viscum; species Viscum album. The sequence goes on from OY728144.1 coordinate 338,248,743, forward strand.
ATATTTAGATTTCAAGATTTCTATGTCTCCTCTATGTGACGCACATGAAATCCCCATCAAATAAAAGCAATCTAAACATACTCTTGTGGAATTAAAAATCAAAACCGAAATAAAAAATGAAATTAGAGGTGGATAAATATAATGAATAATAGTTAATAAAGAATAGGATATTACCTAAGATAGTCATGATAAGAAAACTTTGGATCACCTGGGTCAAAGGGATAAGAGGTGTAGAAAGTGGGTGAGGGAGAGTTATCCTCTCCTCTACTCATGCCAATCCATGAGAGGAGAGGAGGATGAGGTAGTGAGGACACCAAGTAGAATGTTTAGTGGGGAGGTTGGTTGGCTATATTGGATGGCAGTGTTAGGGGAGTAGGGTTGTAGAGAGGTCATGATGGTGGAGGAGGGCCACCGCCGAGAGGAGAGGTCGCCACCAATAGGAGAGGTCACAAGGGTGGAGGAGGGCTGTTAAGAGGAAAGGGTTGCTGATAGGAGAGGGTCTCTTAGAGAAGAGGTCATGAGGGTAATGGGTGGGGGTCCCAAAGGTAATGGGTTGGAGTTGGAGAGATGAGTATATGTCGTCTGAGAGATTCAATCCCACCATGGGTTAAAATAACCATATAGCCACTGTTTTAATTAAAACTATGGCTATAAGCTAAGAAATATCCACAGTACTAAAAAATCATGGCTATATGTCTATGGATATAGGTCATCTTTCTAGTAGTTGAAGTAGAAAATTAAAAAATTCAAGAATAAATAAATAAATCCAAAAGAAAGGAAAATGATTTAGATCTAGAAAACTGGTGAATTTTTATAGCGAATGTCAGAGTTTAAAGAAATTTGAAAAACCCACCGTAAATATGATGACTAACAATATTCTAGTTTTGATAATATCTGAAGTCAATATGAATTCAAATTATATGGTATGGTGGATTGATTTAAGATAAATTATCCTTGTGTCCAAGGATCGATCGATGTTTAAAACATTTGATGATAGTATTTTCGCAAAGAAATTACACCTTAGAAATAAAACATGAAAAAAGGTCACTAGAAAATGAAGAATAGAACCGGGATTTACTAATAAGAAGAAGTTGACTTTTCTAAATGTATTTTATGTACCCAATACTAAAAATAATTTTGTCTCTATTTAACTTATGTGTAATAAATTATATCAAATTTATTCAAATCTGACATGGTTATCTTGTAGAAGGGAGGCATGTTTTTGGGGAAGCGATACTCAAATGATGGAATATATCTGATTTATATTAATAATATGATTGAATTTTATACTTACTCAATAGATTGTTCTAATTTATTTCATGATCATTTTTCACATGCTAATTATAATTCATTAATAGTAATGAATAAGTTAAACTTAATTATATTTCTAAATGAATTTAATAATTATAAAATTTGTGAAGACTCTAAAATTTATTGAAAAACATTTCCAAGTGTTGAATGAAATTTTAATATATTATAATTATTACATTCTAATATTTGTGAATTAAATTGTTTGTTAACTCATGGAGGAAAATGGTATTTTGTTACATTTTTTTATTACTATACTAGATATTTACATATACATATTCTTAGATCAAAAGATGAAAACTTTGATATGTTTGATAAGTTTACTACTGAAGTTGAAAACCAAATAAACAAATGGATTAAAGTATTATTCTCATATAGAGGTGGTGAATACTTTATGAATGAATTTAATGATTTAGTGATGAAAATTGTATAATTAATCAATTTAATTCTCCTTACACACCTCAAAAAATGTCTTAGATGAGGGTTTAATGTGAACTGTAGTAGAAATGTTACATTTCATGATTAATAAATCTAATTTAACATTAAAACTATGGGGTGAAGCTTTATTGGATACATGTAATATTATTAATAGTATTATTTCTAGGTAAACAATGTTATCCCATATTGAAATTTGGAAATATAGAAGATCTAATATTTTATATTTTAAAGTATGGGCATGTTAAACATGCTATAGGGTTCTAGATCCTATAAGAACTAAAATTGGTCATAGAGATATTAAAGGTGTTTGGTGGGATATACCAAAAATACCAATGTGTATAGAGTAATGGAAAAAGAAGCTAATTCCATTGTTTAATCACTATATGTATAGTTTTTTTTTGAAAATAATTTTTTTAAAGATGATGTGGAGGTGGTTATTTCCCATACCCATATCTTTTATGATTCATATATTTCAAATAAAATATCAGGTAATAATGATGATTCTTGAGTTAAACCTAAATATATTACAAGGCTAAGGAAGGATAAATATCTACATCCATATTGTATTTCTCCCAATTCTAATATTTTTATTGAGTGAGGTCAAAATAATAAACTTTTGAATATATATCCAATGTTATTGACTATAGAAGATGACCGAATGTCATATAAAGAATCTATTAATTCTAAAGATTTTGATTTTTTAAAAGAAAAAATTAATGATGAAATAGATTCCATTATGGGGAATAATACATGAGTCATTATGGATTTACTAAGAGGTTCATAAAATTATTGTTTTAAATGGGTTTTAAAAAATAATTTTGAATCCAATAGTAACATTCAATCTTCTAATACTAGATTTTCTTCTAAAGTATTCCAACAAAAAGAAGGGATTGATTATTTTAATACTTATTCTCTTGTAAAACAGATAACTTTGATAAGGATTTTATTTATATTATCTTTAATTAATCAGTTTGATGTCCATAAAATGGGATTAAAATTTCTTTTTTAAATGGATACTTAAATAAATAGATTTAGAGTGAACCACCAGAAGGGTTTATTTTAAAAGTGAATGAAATAAAATAATGTAAACTAATTAAATATATTTATGGTATTAACCAAAATCTGAATTAATGATTGGAGAAATTTGAATATTTTACTTTATCTAATGGAAATGTAGATAAATGTTTTTATTCAATGTTTAAAAATTAATATGGAGTAATTATATGTCTATATGTCGATGATATTTTTTTGAACAAATATGATTGGTTTAAGTGGGAAAAAAAATTATTTAATCTCTATATTTAAAATGAAGGAACAAGGAATAATTGATACAATTTTTAGGTAGTAATGTTAGAAAAAATAGTGGGGATTATTATTTATGTAAATCTCAATACATAGAAAAAAATGTTAAATTAATTTGATCATCATTGTTTTAAAGATTGTAATACTATATTTGATTATAGAGTTAAAATATTTATGAATATGGGTAGATCTGTAGTACAACATGATTATTCTAGTGAAATTGGTTATTTAATGTATGAAATGTATTATAAATACCTGATATTAATTTTTAATTATGTGAAATGAGTATATATACAAGTAATCATGGAGTGAAAAAATGGAAATGTATTACAAGAGTCTTTGGATACTTGAGAAAGAAAAAATATATCATTTTATACTATAATTATGGTCAAGCTGTAATAGAAGGATACACTGATATGAGATACATTAATGATATTAGAGATAATAAATCCACACCTAGATCATTTTTTACAATTACAGGTTGTTATGTTTCTTGGGAGAGAAATAAACACACCCTTATTTCCCAATTGACCATAAATTCAGAGTTTATCAACATTATGGCGTGTGTAATAGAGGTTGAATGGATTAGTAATCTATTATCGAATATTGGATTGTGTCCTAGTAAGATGCCTCTTATGTCTATAAATTTTGATAGTGAAGAAAATTTATCCAAAGAATATTGTTTAATGTAAAATTTAAATTATTAATATATAATTCCGAGAAATCATTTTTAATACAATTTAAAGAAGAAGGTTCCATAATGATTTTCAATATGATATCATGTAAAAACATTATAGATCCATTTAATAAATATCTACCAAGAGATATCATTCATATAACTAAAAAAATATATGGGGATAAAACCCATAGAATAAATCAATTTTTTCATGGAAACCCAACACATTCTTCATGTCGATCCTATCAATGTGTTTAATGGGTAAAAACATGGTACGAATATTATTGTCAAAATTGAAAATTATAACCCAAGTACTTGAAGAGAATAATATCTATCATGAAAAAAGTTTGAGTTTTAAGCTCTTTACAAAATATTCAGACTTGATGAGTAATGTATTCTAAAAAAATGAATCACATTGTAATATTTTTCTGATGTGAACTAAGAAGTGGTGGCCTTTCTTACAAGAGTTAACTCGTTTTTTACAAGGATTATTCATGGAAATGATATAAACACTTTTCCATAAAAGTTCTACAAAATGAGATTTTGGATATAAAACTAATATTATTTTTGATATCTCCATATTATTTTAAATATTAACATGAATAATGTTTTGGAAACATGTAAATATGATAATACTTTTAGATATTGATACTAAGTAAAGGGTTGAATCGAAAGATACATTTGTTATGCATAATGATTCACTTGAGATATAGAGGGATAATATTTATAAATAAAAGTGGGGTACTGTTATAATTTAATTCATATAATAAAAAAATTAAATGTGGGGATCACGTTTTTTTGTTTGGATTTATGAGATGGAAAAATATGTGGAATCTCACATTGGAAATGGGGTAAATTTATCATAGTTACTCCTTTATAAAAAGGGTCATTTGGAAATGTTTTCCACAAGAAATATATATTTTCCTAAATTATTTTCAATTATTTTTAAATTATATATTTTAGTAAAATATTTATATATATATAATATATAACAACACAAAACAAAAAAACAAAAACAAAACAAAATAAAATAATTTATAAAAATGACTAATGATGAGATTATTAGTTACAATTCGATTTCAAATTTTCAAAATAAGAATGTGTGGACCCATCAAAGAGTTGTCTCACGTAGGTAAAATTAGGTTATCTTTTGGTATAAATAGTGAGATTATATCAGTGTGATTTCAAAATATTTAGATCTTTAAATAAAGGGACAAGGAGATTAACATATTTAATATCTTCAATTCGAAATTACCTAGATAAATTCCCCCAACATAAGTGATCTAGGACTGTTGGAATTTGTGTTTATCATTACCTAAATCCTGGTCACATCCTCGAGGGATATTTCCACAGAAAAACATAAACCAAAAATTGAATGTGGATCAAACCCTTTTTTAAAATGAATTAAATTCACACAAAATGATTAAAAATTCCTGATTTCTTCTCCATGTTCCTATCTATTTAATAACACATATGTCAGTCGAACATTACATCACCATTCACTAGGGATGACCACTACACAGGATAGTAGATACCCAATCCATCCATATGTGGGAGATGTGAGAGAATGTAAATTTTAGAAAATAGAATGGAGAGATATGTTGATAATTTTGGTTAGTTACATATTTCCATAATGGTTTTGATTGAATCAATAGTTAATATAAATTATAATTCACCCTAAATGAAGAATCCATGGAATTGGATTTTGGGATTCATGAACAATGGAATTTTATCCATCAATAATAAAATAGACAATATCCTAAAAATAATGGTTGAACTGAATCATTCAACAAAATTTATATTCCACAAAGAAGGATAGAAAACCCAATATTGAAAAATTAATTTTCAATAAAAACTCACATATAATGGTTCTCAAAGAGATCTCCCTCATAAATAGAATGATAAATATAATAATCTCTAATCATGTTCCTAGATCTGATTTCATAGTAACCAATATCCAAACTCTCTCCTCTCAATCTAGGTTTTTGCAACATATTATATTAAATCTAGAAGGAATCTAAAAAGTGGGCTAAATAGAGGGATTTTATAGGTAAAATAATTAATTAAAATTATTATATAATTATATAATTTTTTCATCTTAGTCTCTCTGAGACTGTGTATGGTCTCAAGACATGATGCAATAAGATCTTATACCACGCATAATGTAAAATATGTTTTTGTAACACAACTGTGACGCCATTTTTCCCTTTTAACACTCCATTTAAGAAATATAATTGTTTCATTAGAAAAAAACCTTAATAGAAAAATACTAATTCCGATTCATGTGTATTTAGTGGTTAATTTTATCTGTGATTACTAAAAATTATGATAAAATTATGCCTTTTATCAGAACTGAAAAAATGATGATAAAACACACTCTAAATATCTTATTTTATATATAATTATTTATATATTTTTAGATTTTATTTATATATATATAGATATTAATTTTTAATTTTATTAATTATATACATAATTATAATTGTATATGTATATATATTATAGTAACAAAGAAGAAATGAAAAATTTAGTGAGAAGACAAGTTAGAAAAAAATGTCAACAGAGGATGAGAATAGATGGTGTCTCCAATAAGAAAGAAAGTTGAAATTTGAATGAAAACTTTCCCCCTCCATGCAAGAGGAGTTTATTCCACTTGATATCCTACATTAATATATAATACAAACTTTCCACACTACAAAGAGTATATAGGCAAATGTGACGTATTTTTTTATGAATATATGTATGTATGTATGTGTATAAATGTGTATATACAATGGCACACAAGTATGTGGTTTTAACATATAGAGACACAAATGTCCCTAGTTTCTTCAGATATGTGCTCATAAACACATACACATATTTTCTGGTAAATAAATAGTATCGGGTGTACATATATATCAAAATCCAGTACTCAAAAAATATAGCTTCAAATATTCAATGAATCTAAATTATAAAATTAACTTATATTTATAATTTTAGTAATTTTAAAATAAAATATTTGAATTATTTTTTTAATTAAATTATTGAATAATATTTATATTTATGTAATTAGTGATTTATATTATATATCTATTTTTTGTATGTATACATATTTAAAATAATAATACATCTAAATAAATAATTTTAATTTTATTTTAAATTAATAATATAGACATAATTAATAATTAATTATAGTTTTTGTATAATCAATAAATATAGATATATAATTAATTATTAATAAAAATATATATATGCGTATTAAAGAAATAAATTTTAATAATATTATTAAAATTATTATATTTAATTTTATAATTATAAAATTAATTATATATTGCGACAAATATATATATACATAATATTTATATTTATAATATTTTTAAAATCATATTTATAAAACATTTAATAGTCTTTATAAATAATATGATTTTCAATTATAATCAATACATTCACTAATACATTTATTAATGGAGGAGATAGTTGGGAGGGACCCTCTTGCGTTTTAATGGAAAATCCCTCTATGATATTCGATAGAACCTTTTCTGGATTTTTACTTCACTACTGTAGAGGTTTTCATTCTACCTTCAAAAGATGAAGCTTCCAAGAGAGATGTTGATCGACTAAACCCTAACTCAGAGGCTCATGTCTATTCAGTTGCTCTGAAGTACTAGAAGATATTTTTGGCCTCTATGTCTAGACTTTCTATGGTATTTTTATATCTCAATGAAGGGGATTCAGACTTACCTCAACACTTCACAAATAATGGATCCTTATAAATTTCAAATGTTGATAAAGATCCCCTTAATGAGAGAGTTGAGGAGTCTAGGATTTTGGTCCTAAATCAACTTATTTTATCCAAAGATCAAAACCGGAACATCAATGACCTTAAATAAAGGCATGATTATTTTTTGGTTCATGTGACAAAATATTGATTTCCATTGGGATGAGTTTCTTCAATCTTGTTTTTCCCTCAGCAGCATTCAAGTTTCTCTCCTATGGATCTATCTTTATCTATCCCAATTTAGGTTTATTGAATATTCAATAATGGTATACTTTCTTCAATATATTGAATGAAATAAACTCTAATACACTTGTATGGATAATAATTATACGTCACAGTTGTTTTTTTGGCATCTTAAAATTCTATGCGACATTTCATCTTCAATTAGTGTTCCAATCAAGTTAGATAATGAAAATAAAAGAGTAATATTTGTAAATTTTACCAAAATTATTCTAGAAATTAATCTACGATCCAAGATAATTACAACAATAATTTTTTTTGAAGGATAATAATTTTTAAATTTAAATATAAATTGATAAAAATATTCTCTTTTGTATATCCTATAAATGTATTGGTTATACCAGGGATAAATGTCGAAGATATTTGGTTCAAACCATGTCTAATAAATTAGGGAATGGTTTAGAAAATTTTATACAAGTGAGTAAGGATTTGATTATTACTATCACTGGAAATTATCCTTCCATGGGAAATTAAAATGTTTCAGATGATGTTGGGTCTAGGAGGGGGATCTTCTAAACCCCCTGGTGGGATGTTATCCAGCCTAATTCCTGGTAATTTTGACAATGGGAAGGATATGTCTTCCACCAATTCCAATGTGGTGGGTAGTGATGCTTCCAAGACTCCTACCATTGTCATTTTAACCATTAGTTATTAGATATATTTTCTCCATTTATTGTTCATTCTAGAGACCAAGGCGGGATAATAATATAGGGAAATAATGTTAACAGAAAAAATGAGAATTCAGATAATAATGGGGTTATTGTCGATGATGCAGACGTAATAGAAGAACAATATTGGTCTATTGGAAAAGGTAAAAATTTATCTGATACCTCATGAACATTTTCAATGATTCTAGGAATCAGAAATGAGGCCTATCCATAGGTAGGAAAGAAGAAAACTATGAAAATTAATTGTGTGATGGTGGTCGATATCAAGGATGTTGTCTCCAAATGTTTTTTTGTTTTATTGGTAGTTGTGACCAGTGAATGAGCAAAATAATGCCATGAACCATATTCCACTAAATAGAGGCATGAGTAAGGCCACATGGCCTCAAGAGGGGGTACTAATATGCTAGAGGATCCTGAATAATAGTGACGGTCTATATGTGGTATAGTGGGGAGACTATACCCTCTTTACTAGTGTGGTCAACACATAAGTAATTAAGGTAATCTATATAAATTTCACATATATATGAAATAATATGTTCTAAAATACCAAATATCATATCAGGTTATAACATAATGATGCAACATAAATGAAAAGAATAGTAGTATATAAAAAATGAAAAGTAAAAAAACCGAACTAAATAAAAGGTAAAGAATCAAATATAGAATCACCTAGGAAGTACCAAGACATATCTCAGCTCCCACCTCCAACCTATCCATACAATCTTCAATAATCGAAAAAGTTTCTTCCCTGAACCTACAACATGTGACTAAGGAGATTTTTCTTGGGTACAAAAGTTCCATAAAGGTCATAGAAGGGTGTGATTAAAACTCAATAGGCCTCCACCAATAGTTCATAATTTAAATAAAATAATGGTATTTAATTCATAATTGTGTGAAATATATGAAAAATTTAGTAAAAATAATAGTAGACCACAAAACCTAAATAGACCCAAGTTGAGCCTTAGGTCTCAAGAAGACAACTTGGGATGATGCAACCTATATCAGCTATTTCCTGCAACTCTTATCACTGAAGAAACATTATTTTAGAATTTGGTTTCAAGGAAAACAACCTAGGAAACCATGATCAAGTGGACCAATAGGAATCCATAGTTAATTACCCATTATTCCCTCCCATATATTCTTGAAAAGAATCATCAAAATAGTCTAAACTCAAGGGACCACCCTTGACATTTAGAATAATGACTCGATTGGAATTCTAGCTAACTCCCATGAAATTCCAAACAAACACTGATCAAGATAAATCTAATAATATCATCCCATGACATTCAACAAGGGATTACATCAATAATCAATGATATTAATCCATTTTATTTAATGAATATAGAATTTACTCAAATCCAAGGTGGAGCCACGCTATGGAATTTGAAATAATGAATTTATGTAGAATACATTGGATTGCTCATAGAATTCCATAATATTATACCCAATTTAATCCATAGGTGACTTCACACCTTGACATTCACATGTTTCCCATAGTGGAATTATTTCTCATCCATATCATTCCACTCAAATATAATTATATTGAATCTAAGTAGTTACTCTATTGAATCCCATAATCATTACCATTATTGAAGATGTCAACCATGTCATCATTTCATATTGAAAATAGTAAAAGAAATAAAAATTAAACCATGTACATCTTTTGGGTCTATTTTACATTCCTTGTTTTTACAATCTATGACTATAAGAAATAAGGGGTCTATAGGTCATCATTGGAAACCCACTTCCCACACTAAAACATTATTTTACTAGGGGTACTAAACCAAAGCATGGACCAAAAAACTAACTTCTTTAGTAACTAAAAGGGGTTTAAACAAACCATACCACTATACAAATTCCATAGAGGATCTATTTTATTGTTAATGAAATGAAACCATGAAATTAAATTGTTTAGGTCAATAATATGAGTGTCGACATGACCACACATGTTATAGATACAATACAAGGGATATACATTTTGGAAATTAATTTATACCCCCACCTTAAAAGAAGCTAAAAAATTTCCCAATGTTTGGTAATTTTCCGAGGACCACATGAGGATGGCGTCATAAAATAAATACCTAGATCATTCTATAAAACCCCAATATTAATTACATGTAATTATAATTAATTTACAACTAAGGGTAACTAATTATAATTAATTATATACAAAACAAAACATAGTAATAAGTGGTGTAACACCTACCATAAGATCTCACCACACAAAAACCATAGCCAAACGTTTACCATAGACCCATAGTACACCTATGACTATAACCTAAGCCAAGTTATTAAGAGGAAATATTAACACCATGGTTAATTAAAAACTAAATTGATGAAAAAATAATAAAACTCACCATGAACTAATATATTATTGAAACACCAAGCCACCAAATACAAAAACGAACTCATAATTTCCTCTAGCATGGATAAATGTAATCCAAACATAAATAGGTGATTCCACCATGCTCGAGTGGAGTCTCCATAAAAAAACTAATCCGAAAAATAAAAATTATGAAAAAATTTTAGGTTATAAAAATAGGATGGAAGGTGATACTAACTTTAATCCTCAAAATAATATCCCCAAATCAAACCCCAATCCAAGGGGTGCTGAATGGAGAAGTGTTGGGGACTTATTGAGGATGCAGGCTTGAAAAACAAGGTGAAAAGGGGGTTATCCCCTCAAAAAAATTGTGGTGGAATTTTATAAATTACATGTTTAAAAAATACTATAGACTAGCCATTATAGGAAACCAACTGACTAGTGGATTTAGGAATAGGATTCTTTAACTTCCAGACACCACTTGTTAGCTAGTGATCTATTACAAGTTATAATAACCACCAAAACCACTACCCAATACTCCCTTGGGATTCAGGAAACCACCCAATCCCTGTTCGACAAACTTTTAAAATTTAATTTTGAGGTATGACATGAATTATGACACATCCACATCTTCAATATTTTGAATTCCTTTTGATTATAAAATTATTATAAAAACACGAGGCATTAAAAACTATCCACCATATCACTTATCATCCTCGATAAGTCATAGTGGTCCTCCATCTATACCCCCAACCTATAATGATCCCCACATAATGGTCAAATGGCCTCATTACATTTTAAATTTCCTAAAAAACAAAAAATGTACAACCTTCATATTACCAAGGTCCAACCACCAAGACCCAAGATATTACCCATCTTAAATATCAAACAACTCAGATGATTCTTATTAAATCCCATCTATTCAAAAAAAAATTATGCTACTATATAAATATTCAATAATCCTTTGGTGCTCCCCATAATAAGATTCATCGTATAGCTACCAAAAATTGTTGTTTCATCACATATTCCATAAAATAAATCTTATTAAAACACCACTTTTACATTTCGAAGACACACTAAGTACAATTACCAACTCATGTAACCCAAACCGGATCAAGAATATTTATTAAAGTTTCATCTCCCATCGTCATTATAATTATATAAAAGAGGATGGATGCCTAACTACTTTCCATACACAGGCTAGGATTATATGACCATATCATATAAAAAACTTGTTCAGTCCCCAAAACACATTCTTCATCCCTATAAAGACATGGTTGATGGGGCTCACAACATTTATCAACCAATCCTATGGGATAACACAAGTCTAATCATCCTAGGATGACATGTCATGAAAACCCTCAACTCCAATAGTTGATACATTTTCAACCGACCTTCTAACAGTGAATTCATTCCAATATGCATATAACATTTACCTAAAGACACTATTAACTTTTCGATCTATCGTTGTGCCCTAGTGAACACACCAACATATCTCTAATACAAGCACCCATGGATATATCAAATGAATCCTAATGCTGATCCCAATGCTTGTTCTTGAACCATCACAACATATAATTACATATTAGTTTATTCTTTATGGAATCTAGGTATGTGACTCATATGTTTTATACCAGCATCCCAATGTCACCACAACCATTTGATGATCAATTTTATATGTCCAAAACCCTTTCAACAAAATTTTCATATGATTGCAATCCAATCATCATCCTCTTCCCTAAGAGTTTCTTTATTTTTTCTGTACTTGAGAAAATACCATCTTCCATGGCCCAAAATCCATTTATCAGCAAATAATAAGAACAGATGTGTCCATCCCACTCTCACCTAAGTGGAAGAACTACAATCACCCATTCTCGGCTTCTGAGAACAACACCCATGACATTTTATAACATTTAATCCATAATTAGGGTTTCACACTTTGATGACCGATGGTGCACTCCCATCCATGGGACATCACTTATAACACTCATAAAGCATATATTCCATGGGATCCCTCTAAAATAAACATGTGATTCTTTCTTGATCCATGTACCATTCACTCTAACAAAACATATAACTTCCAACCAATTTAAACTGGCTATTTTGTGGCATAAAACACCAATTATTCCATGATGTCACCATACATTATAGAGGAATCTCAAAATTAACATTCATTGGCTCTAGGACTTCCTACCTATAAGACTGTCATATAACTGTGGTCACCCAACTTCATGATGGACCCATCAACCAAGACCTGCCAAGGCACCATGACTCTCTACCAAGTAGTCATGAAAAAAATTAGCGATGTAAATACTGTCATGACACCACTCTTGCTTCTCCCAAACATGAAAAGTTCTTAATGGAATGGTGACTATCTATTTTACTAAACCAAATCTAAATAGGCCTCACACATAGACAACATGTAAAAAAATAATCCTATCTAAAGTAACACTACTAGTTCCCAAGACACCCAATCACATAAACCCAATAACACCACACATCCCATGTTTGCGATTTCCACCAAGACATCAATAAATAATAGAGTCAAATTATCCCTTGTGACCATTTCCAAACCTAATTCAATGTCCCATGAGTCGCGCATCACTAGAACTAGGATCAGACATACACTTAAGTAGATGAATAAGAACCCAAGATCATCAGCCTCATTGAGATTGTAGAGTCCTCAATGTTTCCATAAAACTGGATTGACATCTCTAGAGATTCAATTCCATACTTAAGACCACCAATCACCCAGGTGTATTTTCTTCCAAGAGGATCTAATTTTTATTTTGACACACATTCATATAACAAGAAACTATAAGGCTAGGTATAACACTATATTTATGTTATATCATTCCTATATATAATAAGAACTACAACTCTTTGCATCTTAGACCCCAAAAGATGAGGTAATAAAAAATATTTCAACAACCCCTGTAACGGTAAACTCACCCTTTGGGAACCTTATACTCTAAACCATGACACCTCATCTAAACCATCTCACATGAACCAATAATTATCAAGGAATATACATACCTAAACTTTATTCATCTAAGAACTCCTCATTATCAACTCTAACCAAGATTATTTCACCACACTTCACTAATAAGAGGCTTACAAACCAAGGATCACTGTCAAAAAAAAAAACCATCAAAAAAAGACCATGGAATGAAAATGATAGTCATTCGAATGACCCTACCCTCCCAAAATAATCCTCAAACAAATCCACTAGAACAAAAGTGTATAAATCATGAAACAAAGGCTTATATTGTGCCCATGCTACACCCTAGGTAGAGCCACCCACAACAAATCCCATTAATCCAAGGCATCTACCCATGATTTACATATTATAAATTATATTTGGCCCAGTTCAACCCCTCTCATGACTACCATTAAAAATAAGTGACAAATCACTAAACCATGATCCAATACTAGAAACACAAGGCTATACCACCAAATTTATGGGCCACAAATCACACTAATTGTGGGTTATTAAAACAAACTAGATCCCATCTTAAGGTCACACCATTACTAGAATATTATCATGAAACATCCACCTTAGGGTTAAAAATAACCTACAAGGGCTGAAAACCCAACTAGGGAAACAAAACAAAGATAAAACTCCCATTATTCAACACAACAGGCAACACCATGGTCTCACTAACTAAGCTCTCACTATAACATCAAAACCAAAACTCAGATCTCAAACTTGAGACCTACACCCAAATATGACTACTATCAATTTTACAACCATGCATACAAGTTTAATGATCTCACATATTTTTCCAAGCCATTAAAACACCTTTGATCCCCACCCACTACTCATGTCCAAAATATTTTCTCATCAAAACACCATGATCCATTGTTTAGAAAGATGAGGTCCCATTCAGATGGTATGAGTGTAAAAAACATTTATGTTCCTTACTTCCAGTTTATTTAAATAATAATATCATTTGTTTTATCTAGATATCTTATATCATACACTTTTTAGGTATTAATCATTTTCAAACTTGTCACCCTGGGGTCATTGTATGGAGTGTCTAAAAAAAGTTATTAAGGAAAATATTCATTAATTTGTTTTGGAAACCCGATTTAAGTGAAACCAATATTAATAAAAAACAAATGATCTACATACCATCATCCCAAAGGTTTAACATTTTATTCCTTTTCATTCCCATCAAAATTTAAAGCTTGAACCACTCATAATATATTTAAATTTCACCACCTTGTTTAGTTAGATAATTTTTAAATCACATTTTATAGAATAAAAAAATTATATGTTTCATATTGTATCATTATGTAACCAACCCATTACATTAACAACCCATTTATATCTACCTATAATTTATAACGTTTAATAGAGGATTTGGCCAAGTAGAGTGACACCATTCACTTATTTGTGACAAAATTCATATAAATGGTTAAAGAAACCTTAAATAACCAACCCCTATCAATAATATAAATCTATAAGAATATTCAAATTACATATATAGATACTCTAAAAATAATAAATATACACCAATAAGTGTAAATTCTAGAAAACTATCAATAAAATGAAAGAAATAGATAGTATATAAATTTTATATGATTTTCATGGTAAATGAACACACACACCCTTTTTCAAAACAATTCTAGTATAGAAAATTAAAATAAATAAATAAAATAACACGCAATTTTACCACATTATATGGAAATAAGTCAGCTATAGACGTGAAAATAAAGAACAAAAACTCCCACACATGGAAAATTTAATTTTCCCCTACACATGGGTTTGAAACACCCATGAATGAGCTCACTACCATGCTCTAAAACATCATAGTCTCTTATATAACATACAGAAAAAATAATACAAAATAAAATGAATTATCTATTACAACATTTAAATGAATGGACTGATAAGACAGTAAAATGGTTCCCAAATTAGTATGCCACAAGCCCCCGGGAACCCTCCACACACCATAGGCTATAAAGTAGTAGTGGGGGTCTATAGGTGGAACAATGGGGAGACTATACCCTCTCTATGAGAGTGTGAAACAAATTATTACACAAGGGAAACTATATAAAAATCACATAAATATAAAATAAAAGTTATTAAACTACCAAATCAAATCTCATGTGATAACATAAGGATGGTATGTATAAGAAAATTAGAGGAATATAAAACAAATGAAGTGTAAAATATATCAAAGTAAATAATAGGGAAAGGATTAATGATATCATATCCCTAGAAGTCTGGAGATCTATCATGACTCACAGCTCCCTCCTAGATATACAAATATCAAGAATTGATCATAGTCCATGCCCTAAACCTATAACATGTGACCAATAAGCATCTTATTGGGTATCCAAGTTCCATGATGGACCAATTATGGTGTGAGTAAAAATTATTAATCCACTACCAATATGTCTAATAAAAATATAGTTAATATGTGTGAAGAATTATAGTGTTAAATATATAAATAAAGTAGCAATAATAACATTATACTATAGAAAATAAACAAAACCAAGTTGATCCTTGGGTCTCATGAAGAAAACATAGACTGTCACGACCTTCTTTGAATATTTATGGTAACTCTGATCATGGGGGAAACATCCTGTCAAAATCTGGTTTCATGGAATATATACCCAACCATGATCAAGTGGTCCAAGAGGAATCCACGGGGCTCGACCAGGTATTTCCCACCAGTTTTTCTCAAGAAAAATCATCTGAATAGTTTGAACTCGAGGGGCCACCCATGATATTCACAATCCAGGATCACTTGGAATCCTTTCTCTCGCTCAATTAATTCTATATTAATAATAATTGAGATGAATATAGGGAACTCATCTCATGAAATTCAACATGGTATTCCCCCATAACAATAATATATGGCATTCAATTTATATATACATTACTTGAATGCCATGGGGGATCTACCCCATGATATTTGTAGTAATGAATTGGAATAGAATCTATTGGTTTTCTTATGGAATTCCATAGCATCGGACACCATGTAATCTAATGGGTTCTTCACATCTTGGAATTATTATGTGTCCCCTAATGGAATCCTAGGATCATTTGTTTCACTCCATTTTAATATATTTATAAAGAATCCAAGAAGTACCTCTAAGAAATTTCATAATCATTACTGTTATAAATTATCCCAACCATGTCATTATTTCATATTTCATATCATAAACAAAAATAAAAGTAAAACCATGTTATCTATGTGGGACCAATTCACATTACAATTTAACAATCCAAGGCTACATACAACAAGGGGTCATATAGGTTATTTTAGGTTAGAAAATTATTACACTAAAACATTCTGATAATAGGTGAAATCCCAAACTACACTGTCACCCACCCAAATAAAATAACAACAAAACTCACCTCTTTAATATCTCCACAAGGGTCTACCTATACCAACCCACCATCCTAAGTTCAAAGGGGATATATATCGTTACTAGGGAAACTAAAATATCTAGTTAAATTATTTAGGTCAAGAATCTGAAATTTGGTCTGACTAAACATTCTAATGATGGAATTTAATTTCTAGACATTAAGGGAAATCATTTAAACCAACAACTTTAAATGGAGATTTAACATTTCCTTAGGACGAAAACTTTACAAGGCTCTCCTAAAGTTCACATCACTTATTAGGTACCCAAATCTTTCCAAAAAAACAAAAATAAATTATAAATAAATATAATTAATTACAAACTCAATATTATTAATTATAAATAATTAGAATCAAAACCAAAAAAAATAATAAGTGAGAAAAAACCTACCAAAATCTCATGTAGCACCTAAAACATATCCAACCGCTTACTGAAGATCCATGGTGCACCACTGAACATAACCTATACCATATCTTTATGAGGAAAGAGAGACTAAAAGGTTAATTAAAAACTAAATTGATGTAAAACATAAGAAAAATAATCACAACTTCATATGTTAATGGAACACCAGGCCAAAAAAGGTAAACACTAACTGAATACATCCTCTACCAATGATGAAGGAAGTCCCCAAGAAAAATATGTGATTCCACCATGCTTCAGTGGAATCAAAAAAATATCTAAAATAGAAAAATATGCATTATGAAGAACAATATGATGAGATTTAAGGACAAATAATATTGATAAAAACCATTAAAAACTAAATAATAACCCCAGAACACACTCTAAATCAAAATTCATTGAATGGAGAAGGGGAGGGGACTATTGGAGCCCACGGTAACCAATGAAAAGGGGAAGAGGGGAGATTACTCCTCAAAACACTCAGGGAGAAATTTTTATTTTCACCCATTATAAATTCAACCTAGGAGATGGTGTATGAAAGTAGTGGCTATTATCACTACCATACAGCATTGGTGAGCTGGCAGTGCCCACCAACTGGCTGATGGTCTACCCTAACTAACAAAAGCCACCCCTAACACTCCTTGACACTCCCTCAAGAATAATTATACCACCCTATCATTGTAATAAGTTTAAAACACCTCTAATATGGTCCTATAACTCTTCTAATTTAATTATGAGGTCTATCTTGAATTCTAGTCTATCCACCTCTTCACATTTTATGTTCATTTTGAATTTAAAATTCATGTATGAATAAGAGGCGTTATATGATGAAATCTAGGGTGACAGACCATATATTATGAAAGGGATGGTAGGAAATGACTAAAAAGGGATTAGGAATGTATATTTATTCCCTTAATGGGTATATTAATTTACTGGGTACTTTCAAGATACTTTAGCATATCATTTATCAAGAATGACCTTAATCAGTCAAGGAACTTCATATCTAGTTAAGAACCAAGAATTGATGGGGCGTTCTCTTCCTACTATTATGTTGTTATTATAGGCTCGATGAGTATGATGGTTAGTATGTTTTTTTCAGTAGGTGTAAGTTGAAAATAATATGGTTAAGCACATGGATTCGATCCACACCCATAACACTATTGACTTACTTGGTTCTAAATCCTCTATGGAGGATAAAAAATGACATAAATCAAATGTATATATGAATGAGGTGGGTGAGGAGATTCAATTCAAGAACCTTGTCCATGGTCCTAGAAATTTGGAGGCTCCATAAAAAGAATTACTCTTAAAGAAGTCAATGGATCATGAAATATGGCCATTGAATACAGAATCACCTCTAATAATCAAGGATTTCTCGATTTCCATAAGCAACAAAGAGGCTCATATCAAAGAAAATATTGTTTTGGTGCCTTTCTGAGGGAATTTAGAATGGGGGGAGGGATCCCCATTATATTGGAGGAAAAGTATCTTATTATAGTATGAGAAATAGATCCTAGGATATTGATTTTGATTTGAGAAAGTTATTTTAGGTTCTTGTTTTGTTGTGCATTATCGATGTTTTTTATAAGGATAAATGATTCTTTATCTTACCCCATCTTCACTATTGAAACGTTTTAGTTTTTACTTAATAAAGGGGTTTGACCCTAGCTAGTTTTATGATTGTTAATAAATATATTAATAAAAAATTAATTAAAAAATTAATAAAGTTTTTTAATATATTTATCAAAATGATTACATATTTTTAAATATAATTAATATATTTAATACTGATTATTAATTACTAATTATTTCAATCTATTCCTTATTATTATATAGTAAATTTTTATTTTAGATGTTTTTATGATAGTATTAATTTAATTCATAATATTTATTATAATATTTATTAATTTATTTATACAGTTATTATGTATTCATTTTTAATTAGTAATTGATTGTAAATATTTTGATTTTAAATCTTATCTTTTAATATCAATATTTTTTTTATTTTTTTTCATTTTTTAATTTATATATTTAATATTATTTATCCCCTTTATAAATACTTTTTTTGGTTTATATATTTTTCATATTTATTCAATTAAAATTATTTATTTAGTTGTAATGTATTCATGCATATGAGCTTCAACTCGTTTTGTGCGGACTCTTCAAGTGCGTCCAAGAGACCTGATTTCAATTCCAGGTGGAGGCGTATTTTAGGGTCACTGTAGCAATATGGTAGTAGGAACTCTAGAAGGTAATGTTCGATACTATAACAACTGGAACTATTCACCTCTTTTAGTCTTTGGGCCACCTGTTTGGTCCTCAAGTCTTGTAAGGCCTTTGACCAACCCAAGGCCTTCGGGAAAGTATGGATTTTGGGCCACCTCAAGGCTTTTAGGCCACCTAAAGGCCTTCAGGCCACCTCAAGGCCTTCGGGACACATGTAATGTAGATGAAACTAGACAGACTTCAAGGAACAAGGCTCCAAATGAGGACTCAAGAGTAGGAGCATTTCCTAAGAAGAGATAACCGGAATTGGAATAATGAGAGACTATGAAATTACTATCAGTACTGGGCTATTCATCTCTGCACAAGATAGATAGCCAAACAGTCTTTCGGAGGTGATGAACTGACATCACGATATTTGCAAGGGAGGGGCAATTTCATGTAGTTTGTTTGGGATGAATTCCTCTAAGGCCTTCAGGTCATGCAATGTGTGTCTAAGTCTATGAGACATGTAAGGGTTCCCCCTATGTCCTTAAAAGGGGGATTCTCAAGAATCAATAAAAATTGAAGGCCTTCGGTCTATTCAAGCATGTATTCAATATTTACATTTTTGTAATGTATTTATTATTTTTAATATATTTTAAAAAAAATTTAATCTCTTTTAAATTTATATAATTAATCTTCAACCAATATGACTAATTATAAAATTTTATTTTATTTTTATTTTTCATTTAAAAATTTATATAATTTTTATTTATCAATTATAAAGTATTAAATTATTATGTATTTTTTTATTAAAAGCATTTTTTATAATTAAATACTATTAAATAAATATATAAGAGACCTATATATGTGATTACTTCAATATTTATAATAGAAGCCTTTATCAACACATACATGTTTATCACTGTTTAAGATTTCATACATCAGTGATTTTTTTAATAGAGCGAATAACTCCCATTAAATCTATTATATAATCCATAGTTTCACAACACCCTTATTTGTTGTTCTAGATTTTCATGAACACCAGACTCTACTATGACTTCGTCAACATTTTGGATGAATTAGACCCTCAAAACTAATGGTATGATATCCCAATATTGTATTATGTATTTCTTACATGTGAGTCATTTTTTTGGTTATTCATCTTGAACAGTGATGCATGTGGCACCCCATTTCCAATATCTTACTCGCCCCACTATTTTCCACTACATGATTTTCTTATTTTTCCTATTTTTTTAGTATAGATTATTTATAACACCCCCTAAATTATATATATATATATATATTAATTTTAAATAAACTTGAACTATATGATTGGCTTCTTTAGATGAAACCCCGAGTCTAAATAAACCATTATATAGTAATATTTTATAACATAGTCGATGGATTGGATTTTATGAATAGGATTAACCAAATTATGAAATAAATGTATAATTTTTATGTATGGTAATTTGTTTTGATAAGAATAAAATTTTAATGAAATCAGTGAATGACTAAAAAGACCTATATTTCAGCAAAATGTATTTGTCTACATGTTATGTATTTTTATCTAAAAAAGAATATGGATCACTATTGATAATTTATTTCAATAAAATATGTTTATCATTTAAGGAATCCATAACTATATCCATACAGTATTCTATGAACATTGTATCACATACCACCCCTATGAGAGTCTTCATGTCACATGCATAATCCCCAAGTATTACATAAGTTTCCTTATTATAGTGTTCTTATATAGGTGTAATCTATAAGATAATCATATCACACCTTACCTGTAAAGACGAAGAATTTCTGTGGAAATGTTTTTCTTAAATACATGGGAATTTTACGAGTCTATGAAAATTTATGGCGCATGATTCAGAGGCCCGATGTTCCCGGAATCAATTTCTGATGTTTTTTTCGGGTACGTTCAGTAAACATATGAGCCGGTTTTTATAACATTAGAACCAGTGCTCAGAATTGAAATTTGAGGGCATCGTTGAACTTATAGTGCCAATATTTGCTTAAGAAGACTTTCACCTCGACGACAGTGGGTCGAGAATAAAAGATAGTTTTTGGGATTTTAGATAATGATTTAAATAAAAATAAAGTGTGTGGATTTATTTTTATTTGTTGGTTAAAACCTCCACCTGGAAGTTGGAGGTGGTACCACCACACCTTAACCTCCCATCAGAGGTTATGGTGGTGGGGCCCAACCAAACCTAACCTCCTCTTCAAGTTTGATATGGTGTGGACCACTTGAGGTTGAATCCTCTTGAACTCTCCATTAACTAGGGAGAAACCTCTTGAGCTACCCACTTAATTATTCCACCACCCCTCCACCTTAATAGAGACAACACACAACATTTATGGTGCCAAATCCTCCATTTGAATTTTGTGCCAACCTCTTGAATTAACTAAGGGGAGCCAACGTAATTAATTCAAAAATTTTGAATTTTTTGCCAACAAATTAAATAATAGATTAACTTAATCCATTATTTGGATTGGCATATTCATTTTAGTGGAAACTTGGGAGAAGAGAGAAAAGCTCCCGCCATCGAAGAACAAAGAACGCGTTCTTCCAACGAAGAACGCCAACAACAATATCCTGTGACCTTCATCCTCATATCCCACTGATATGGAACATCGTCAATCGACCTTCCCTCTACATCGTCTTCAACAAGCGGATGCATGAGCTCGGGATTGGAAGTGTGCGGTGGATGTGACGAATGATTATCACCTTCACCATCTTTCCGCGACTTCATCGACGATCAATGAACAAAGGCAGGGGTTGTTTTCTTTTATGTGCCATGTTCTTATATTCTTTCAAAATGAAGAACAAGGATATGATTCTTTGACGGGTGAGTTGTTGTTCATTGGTATCCTACCTTGATGAACCGATTGTTATCACCCTAATCACAGAGGGTGCCGGCCAAACTAACATGGCCAGACTCCCTCTGTCGATCTCTTTTGTGATATCCTTTGGCATGGCGATGAGGTGATGAAGGCGGTGAAGAAAAAATATGCGCTATGTAACGCCCCGACCCCAGCTACCCAGAGTCGGTGCATTACTTCATAACATTGGCATGATCTCAAGAAAGATCAAATCTCGAAAGACCGATTGGTTTAGTAGCCTTGGAAACACTAGATATATTCATAAGTTTTACATTACATCATAAAATGAAAAACTAATACAACAACATAATTTTTTCCACAATCCACACTATTAACCCCTCATAAAATCCCTGCAGGTCATTCATAACTTACTTCTTCACATCCTGGGAAAAATAAAACATAGAAAAGGGGTGAGCTCAAATGCCCAGTAAGGATAACAATATAGCGGAAACTTTCATAAATAAGAATAAACATTTAAGGAAATGCATTACTAAAACAAAAGCCTTTTAAACTTTAACTTCAATATGGTATGGAAAAAGTAAAATGAAATAATTCAATTTACATATTCACATGGATATTCTACTAATCGAATAATCACATGCAAAAATCAATAACCACTTTCATAATGTTGGAATGCATAATGCCAGACTATCATAACCACATAGTCAAGGCCTCGTGCCAAGACTACAAATAAGATTTTGTCAAGGCCTTGTGCCAAGACACTATTTTGTCTCATGAGACCTACCGATGCATCGAGGAGCTATAGCGGGCTCCACCCTTCACTTATTAAGTCCAATGCATTCCCATATGAAAAGGTTTAAACATAACATAAACATTCGTATTAAAACTAGCATACGAAATGTCAATAATTTCACCATAAACTATGAATGGTATAAAAATAGCACACCCACAGTCAAACATATCACAAAACCTTCAATACAATATAGAAGTTTTGTATCATAATAAATCAACTTCAAATAATCTTAAAATCCATCAAAGGATGTTGACATAGATGAAATCAAAATTATTTTTAAAGAAGTATCTCCTTTTATTTTGAAATCATTTAGGATCCATATAAAATAAAACATTTTCTTTGAAAATATTCTTATAAGCTTGTATGGAAAGCTTCGACGATTTTATAACGGCGGAAAATAACCGCACCCGCCGTATAAGTTAAAAAAAACATTCTTACCTCAATTCTGTCGAAAAGGTTAAAAAGGACATTGTTTTGAAAACGACGGAAAGATTCCTTTATAAACCTCTTATAAAAAGTTAAACAAGGGTATAAATGACTTAAACCCATATTCTTGTAAATAGTAAAAATGTTTTGAAATACATTTTTAAGAAACATGGATGTGGATGATAAAGAGATCCCAGTAGATTATTACGTATAAACAACCTCGGATAATGAAGAGATTGTGAAATAACCCTTACCTTGTACTTTTCCTTGGTTGGGTAGGTTAACCTCCTGTATAATAGTGAAATAATTGTTACTAAATTATAACAGAATCATATACATTAATATGATATCATATATGATCTTTTAATATTGATTTGATAATAATATCTTAGTATTATCGCTGTTTCGGGTGTGAACTTACTTGTTTGCTATTGTATGTTTTGTTACGTAAGACATGTTTGTAAAGGATAAGTTGTATATTATTCAAATCCAGAATGGTATCAAGTCCTTAAACATCATTTTTAAATCATCAAATGATAATTATACTTGAATGGATACGATGGAAAATGAATCTCATCGCGTTCGTGGAGACGGTAGTCCGTACGTACGCACGAACGCTACTTCCAATTAATTTTTAAAAGAATCGAATACAAATGATACATAGGTATATTACTATTCCAGTATAATATAATATTTTATATATGTTACTTAAGTTCATTAACACCATCCTTTATACGTTCCATGTGTGGTATGAACGAGTCATATCATTTTAAGGGGGCGGTAGTCCGCACTTCCTCAAATGAAATTATCGTATGTATATACGACATGAAACGAATAATGGTATGAAATAAAATGGAATTACAGAAGCTTATATATAAAATATATATCATTAACATCATATTTAATTACAGTGCCATCATAATGGCCACCATGAGAGGCGGTAAGATGTATTTGAACAATCATCGTTTCGTGAGGCGTTAGTTTGCCATCCACAGAAACATTATGTTCATCATCCATTAGATGGAGTTGTGTGTATGTGTAGTTTGAATCCTTCTTATAACAACATCCTAGTATATTGAGGATACTGGTGTTGTTACAAAAGAAAGGAAATAAAAAGAGTTTGGGGGTTGAAGAAGCAAAATAAATGAAAATAATTTAAGAGAAATCGTTACCTTTAATTTAGGTAACTCACTTTGGTTGGAACAAAAGGACTTGTTGAAATGCTTTCTGCCTAAGGGGAAGCTTCAAGGAGGAGGAGAGGGATGTGGGGAGCTTAGTTGGGCAGAGTTTGGACGAGCCAAGTGGCTTGAGAGGTGTGAGGAATGAGTAGAAGTGGTCTACTTTTATAAGGGAGTGGAGGGGCTCTTTAGGAAAGAGTGAAAGTATTACTTTATAATATAATTATATTCGGTTTATAATGGTCCAAAAATCATTGAGGTCGAAGATAAGATGACTCATATTCTAAATAACATCAACCAATAAGAATTGGACAGGTTTTAGATAATATTTTAATCATTATAATATTATTTATTTCAATGATTTATTAATGAGGTAAACATTGCATCATTATTGTGTCATTAATAATTTAACTTATTTGATGTCTAAAAATTATAAATAAAATATCATTATGTAGGAAAGCGTTTTAGCTTTCTAATGAATATTTATAATCGAAAATCCAACATGTAAAACCCTATGTAAAAATTATTCTTCTAAAAGATGTAAGCTTATGCCATTTTTATTTTTATTTTAACTTTATTAATATAAAGTGTCCCTACAACATACAAGTGGCTCCAAGGGGTCCCCAAATTGACCCAAGGATGATCATGGTCGGGTATGTGTCCACCAATAATGTTAGGACACGTTTTAGGTTAATTTTGTATTATTATAATATTATTTTTTAACCCTTATTTACCGGATTTAACCTTAACCGTGGTAAATAAAATATTTACCACAGTAATTATTCAAAATGTCTAAAAATAAAAGTTACCTATTTACACAATTTGGACATCATGATTCCAAATATGGAATCCATTTTTCTAAATTCAAAACACATAAGTGGCAGAAATTAATTTAAAATTAATTCCCGCTGTCAAAACAAAAAGCGTGTTTTTAAGAGGTAATAACTATCAAAAGATTGACACTTGTTTATGTTCGGTTTAATTGTAAAATTATGTATAATGACCAACATTATATTAAATTGTAAAAATATATTCTAAATATACTTTAAAACCACTCAAATTCATAATTTATCACTATTAATTATTTTGATTAAAAAAGTTGTTTTTAATTAAAATTTAGTAATTTTCACTATTCATCAAAATATGAAAGTTATCCGAAATGTACCAAAATTTCACCTTAGGCTAAATTCGATATTTCGAATCCAAAAATGAAGTCCTTTTTCAAATATAAAATATATATAATTTCAAAATTTAGTTATTACTATTCATAACAGCTAGTTTGATCGGTTGTGGTGTGTGTTAAAACTCGATGTTGCGTACAACACACGCTGCTGTTTTATTCAAAGGAAAGCGTACCGTGGAAGCTTGGAATGTTTCATTTTAAATTTTTTGATGTCTTCATTTAGTCAAAAAGTTTAAAATATTTTATTTAAAAAGGTTTCACTATCAAAAGTTGATAAAAGTGCAATACTGAAAATGAATCTGTTCTTGCATTTTGACTAAGAAACTCATAATATGGATTCTAAAATTATAAGGATTATATAAAGTTTAAAATGTAGTTAATACTATTAATGACCTCTTTTAATGGTGTGATTGAACTCAGTGTTGCGTGTAGTGCAAGTTATTGAATTATTTTTAAGAAATAACACACTCTGAAATCCTGGGGTGTTACATTCTCCCCTCCTTCAATAAATTGCGTCCTCGCAATTTGAAATTGTTCTTCGAAAATAAAAGGTTGAAAATAGAAAATATATTTGTGGGAAAACCCACATCAGAAATTGGGTTACTAAAATTTAGTCTTAATATGAGGAAAAGAGAAATGAAAGGGTCACCACCAAATTATGATCTCGATTAGGAGAACATTGGTGGAAATTAGAGACATATAATTGGAGGAAAAACGTAAATATATATAGGTAGTGATTGAGGTCATCAATCACAAACAAGTATAAAATTGAGGTCCTTAAACTCATCAATATATGATGATTTGAAATATCATCGGTTCAACAAAACATAGGGTATTAGGATAACACATTTTTTTACGTTTCAAAATTTCTTAGTTGAAATCCCACATCGAAAAATGAATTAATGAGTCCTCTATTTAAAAAAAAGTGGAAAGTATGAAGATTGCCGAAAATAACACATACTAGGGTTCCATGTAGGAAAATATGGATATGGAAGAGAAATCTAACCATCAATTATCTGATGGAGAGTGGTAGAGAACATGGCTATGAAAAGGCCAACAATCCCAAAGCCATAAATTAGTGATGATTTAAGGTACCATCTAGGGAAACATTTTTGTTCTAAGTTCCTTTTATTAATGTTGAGGAATTTATTTATGAGATTGGCTAAGATCATAAGGAGATATACATACTTTATAATCAGAGTTTTATCCATTAATAAGTTTCTACCACAAACTCATCTCTCACTCTAAAAGATAATAGAATGTAATTTTTTATTTATTTATACTATTCGTACAGGGTTCCAAAATAAATGAATTTATAATTCATCTACCAGATCTTAAAAAAAACAACATTATTTAATCCAGGACATCTCATGGGCCAGTGGTAGGTGATACACCCTTGTCGCCCTTCAGTTGCGGGTTCAGGTCTCGCAGCCTTGCCGGACGCGACGGGTTGCCGCCCAACCTTCGAGTTTTCCTTTTATGGTAATCCAAAATAATCCAAACTAGAACTATCCAAAATACTTCTGTCCAAACTCACAGTCCAACATTTATAAGGAAGGTAAACATAATTAGATCCTTTTTACCCCGCAATAGCATATGAATACCTTCATCTTGTATTCTTTTAATAAACTGAAACATCTTGAATTACCATATTCCTTATTGATTACATTCGTGCTCCCCTATTCCATATAGAATGCTGGATATACTTCATTAATCCAAAAATGTTTTAAAACCCAACAATGATGGAATATACAAATCATTAATCAGCTTCAAGGTAGTCAATAATATCCAATATAATTTATCCAAAACAATCATGTATTATTCCAAATTACTACCTCAGTATCAGAACTATATTATGGTTTATCATTCTCTCACCCATATATTTTCCAAAAATTATCCTGCTATTGAGTCACTTTTCTTTGTTCCACACAATCTCAAGTCCTTAATGAAATAGTACTGCAGTACAATCCTTATATACTCCATAATTATTATAACAAGTACATTGGTGATACAACACTCAATTGACATAATCAACATAAGAACTCTAATCATTCCTCTTCATCTGTGGTAGTATCATAACATGATTATTATCCAATAACATCATTTGCGGCATAGTCTGATGACTGGGACATAGGCTCGCGTAGTGTCCAAACTCCTTGCAAATGAAGCATTGTACATTTGAAACCATTTTCTTACCCTTGCAGTCCTGTACTTTGTGCCCTTTTCCTCCACACTTATAACAAACTCCCATTCCTTTCAGGCAATTTCCAGGGTGTTTCTTTCCACAGTTACCACATATGGGAAAATTCTTCTTTTCCTTCTTCCCTTTATCCATTTTTCTCTCTTCCATCCTTTTCATCTCTTGCTTCCCTTCAAAGACATAGGACTCAGTAAACTCTTTACTTATCTTATCAACACATGATATTATTTCTTCATATGATGATAATACATGGGAGACTATTTCTCTTATCAATTCTACCTTAAAACCATGAAAGATATGATCCTTCCTTCTCTTTGGATCATGTGCATTTCTGGAGTTCTCATTCCTTCTACTGGGCGCCATTTCTAAACAATGGCATAAACTAGATCAGTTTATGAATCAAAATACATAATCCCATACTTATAAAACACTTAACATAAATTGAACTATTTATGGATATAATCTATAATCATAAAAAGGTTTTCTTTGAGGAAGTATATACTCATAAACCCTTCATAATGATTTGTAAAGAAAATGAGAGTTATCCTAAGCATATCCCCCGGGAGTGTCGTAACCAAGAGTGCAGCAAGGCCCGTTGTCGTGCACCAGTTCCCGTTCGAGTCTAGCTCAAAGCGGTGTTTTCGGGTTTTACCCCTATGTACATCTGTGCCAGAGCCGCCTCTACCTGCTCGTATCCAGACAGGGATTTATTGCTCGGAAAACTCCCAAAATCTCTACAATACCAAAATTCTAGGAAGTTCTTCTATACTAATCCTCAAAGTTCATCTTAGGTCTACGTGCTCTAATCAGAGTTTATCTAAATCTAGCTTCCAAGGTTTGTACTAAACTTCCTCTGATACCAACTGTAACGCCCTGACCCCAGCTACCCAGAGTCGGTGCATTACTTCATAACATTGGCATGATCTCAAGAAAGATCAAATCTCGAAAGACCGATTGGTTTAGTAGCCTTGGAAACACTAGATATATTCATAAGTTTTACATTACATCATAAAATGAAAAACTAATACAACAACATAATTTTTTCCACAATCCACACTATTAACCCCTCATAAAATCCCTGCAGGTCATTCATAACTTACTTCTTCACATCCTGGGAAAAATAAAACATAGAAAAGGGGTGAGCTCAAATGCCCAGTAAGGATAACAATATAGCGGAAACATTCATAAATAAGAATAAACATTTAAGGAAATGCATTACTAAAACAAAAGCCTTTTAAACTTTAACTTCAATATGGTAGGGCAAAAGTAAAATGAAATAATTCCATTTACATATTCACATGGATATTCTACTAATCGAATAATCACATGCAAAAATCAATAACCACTTTCATAATGTTGGAATGCATAATGCCAGACTATCATAACCACATAGTCAAGGCCTCGTTCCAAGACTACAAATAAGATTTTGTCAAGGCCTTGTGCCAAGACACTATTTTTTCTCATTAGACCTACCGATGCATCGAGGAGCTATAGCGGGCTCCACCCGTCACTTATTAAGTCCAATGCATTCCCATATGAAAAGGTTTAAACATAACATAAACATTCGTATTAAAACTAGCATATGAAATGTCAATAATTTCACCATAAACTATGAATGGTATAAAAATAGCACACCCACAGTCAAACATATCACAAAACCTTCAATACAATATAGAAGTTTTGTATCATAATAAATCAACTTCAAATAATCTTAAAATCCATCAAAGGATGTTTACATAGATGAAATCAAAATTATTTTTAAAGAAGTATCTCCTTTTATTTTGAAATCATTTAGGATCCATATAAAATAAAACATTTTCTTTGAAAATATTCTTATAAGATTGTATGGAAAGCTTCGACGATTTTATAACGGCGGAAAATGACCGCACCCGCCGTATAAGTTAAAAAAAACATTCTTACCTCAATTCTGTCGAAAAGGTTAAAAAGGACCTTGTTTTGAAAACGACGGAACGATTCATTTATAAACCTCTTATAAAAAGTCAAACAAGGGTATAAATGACTTAAACCCATATTCTTGTCAATAGTAAAAATGTTTTGAAATACATTTTTAAGAAACATGGATGTGGATGATAAAGAGATCCCAGTAGATTATTACGTATAAACAACCTCGGATAATGAAGAGATTGTGAAATAACCCTTACCTTGTACTTTTCCTTGGTTGGGTAGGTTAACCTCCTTTATAATAGTGAAATAATTGTTACTAAATTATACAAGAATCATATACATTAATATGATATCATATATGATCTTTTAATATTGATTTGATAATAATATCTTAGTATTATCGCTGTTTCGGGTGTGAACTTACTTGTTTGCTATTGTATGTTTTGTTACGTAAGACATGTTTGTAAAGGATAAGTTGTATATTATTCAAATCCAGAATGGTATCAAGTCCTTAAACATCATTTTTAAATCATCAAATGATAATTATACTTGAATGGATACGATGGAAAATGAATCTCATCGCGTTCGTGGAGACGGTAGTCCGTACGTACGCACGAACGCTACTTCCATTTAATTTTTAAAAGAATCGAATACAAATGATACATAGGTATATTACTATTCCATTATAATATAATATTTTATATATGTTACTTAAGTTCATTAACACCATCCTTTATACGTTCCATGTGTGGTATGAACGAGTCATATCATTTTAAGGGGGCGGTAGTCCGCACTTCCTCAAATGAAATTATCGTATGTATATACGACATGAAACGAATAATGGTATGAAATAAAATGGAATTACAGAAGCTTATATATAAAATATATATCATTAACATCATATTTAATTACAGTGCCATCATAATGGCCACCATGAGAGGCGGTAAGATGTATTTGAACAATCATCGTTTCGTGAGGCGTTAGTTTGCCATCCACAGAAACATTATCTTCATCATCCATTAGATGGAGTTGTGTGTATGTGTAGTTTGAATCCATCTTATAACAACATCCTAGTATATTGAGGATACTGGTGTTGTTACAAAAGAAAGGAAATAAAAAGAGTTTGGGGGTTGAAGAAGCAAAATAAATGAAAATAATTTAAGAGAAATCGTTACCTTTAATTTAGGTAACTCACTTTGGTTGGAACCAAAGGACTTGTTGAAATGCTTTCTGCCTAAGGGGAAGCTTCAAGGAGTAGGAGAGGGATGTGGGGAGCTTAGTTGGGCAGAGTTTGGACGAGCCAAGTGGCTTGAGAGGTGTGAGGAATGAGTAGAAGTGGTCTACTTTTATAAGGGAGAGGAGGGGCTCTTTAGGAAAGAGTGAAAGTATTACTTTATAATATAATTATATTCGGTTTATAATGGTCCAAAAATCATTGAGGTCGAAGATAAGATGACTCATATTCTAAATAACATCAACCAATAAGAATTGGACAGGTTTTAGATAACATTTTAATCATTATAATATTATTTATTTCAATGATTTATTAATGAGGTAAACATTGCATCATTATTGTGTCATTAATAATTTAACTTATTTGATGTCTAAAAATTATAAATAAAATATCATTATGTAGGAAATCGTTTTAGCTTTCTAATGAATATTTATAATCGAAAATCCAACATGTAAAACCCTATGTAAAAATTATTCTTCTAAAAGATGTAAGCTTATGCCATTTTTATTTTTATTTTAACTTTATTAATATAAAGTGTCCCTACCACATACAAGTGGCTCCAAGGGGTCCCAAAATTGACCCAAGGATGATCATGGTCGGGTATGTGTCCACCAATATGGTTAGGACACGTTTTAGGTTAATTTTGTATTATTATAATATTATTTTTTAACCCTTATTTACCGGATTTAACCTTAACCGTGGTAAATAAAATATTTACCACAGTAATTATTCAAAATGTCTAAAAATAAAAGTTACCTATTTACACAATTTGGACATCATGATTCCAAATATGGAATCCATTTTTCTAAATTCAAAACACAGAAGTGGCAGAAATTAATTTAAAATTAATTCCCGCTGTCAAAACAAAAAGCGTGTTTTTATGATGTAATAAATATCAAAAGATTGACACTTGTTTATGTTCGGTTTAATTGTAAAATTATGTATAATGACCAACATTATATTAAATTGTAAAAATATATTCTAAATATACTTTAAAACCACTCAAATTCATAATTTATCACTATTAATTATTTTGATTAAAAAAGTTGTTTTTAATTAAAATTTAGTAATTTTCACTATTCATCAAAATATGAAAGTTATCCGAAATGTACCAAAATTTCACCTTAGGCTAAATTCGATATTTCGAATCCAAAAATGAAGTCCTTTGTCAAATATAAAATATATATAATTTCAAAATTTAGGTATTACTATTCATAACGGCTAGTTTGATCGGTTGTGGTGTGTGTTAAAACTCGATGTTGCGTACAACACACGCTACTGTTTTATTCAAAGGAAAGCGTACCGTGGAAGCTTGGGATGTTTCATTTTAAATTTTTTGATGTCTTCATTTAGTCAAAAAGTTTAAAATATTTTATTTAAAAAGGTTTCACTATCAAAAGTTGATAAAAGTGCAATACTGAAAATGAATCTGTTCTTGCATTTTGACTAAGAAACTCATAATATGGATTCTAAAATTATAAGGAATATATAAAGTTTATAATGTAGTTAATACTATTAATGATCTCTTTTAATGGTGTGATTGAACTCAGTGTTGCGTGTAGTGCAAGTTATTGAATTATTTTTAAGAAATAACACACTCTGAAATCCTGGGGTGTTACACGCTACTTGTGGCCTCCGTGACTTGTGTCTCCCCCATGACATCCTGCATCGTTGCAGGCTGAATTGGCCCCGACCGAGCCCCCGTCGGCCATGCCGCTCGCCCAACCGAGCCGTGGCCACCCGTCGGCCGGCCTGCCGGCCAGCACGGCTGCCTGCTGGCTTGCTCAGCTGCCACCCGGCCGCCTACCGGCCTGCCCAACCCCCTCCCAAGCAGCCTCCCGACTCATAATTGCCCAGCCTTCTGGCCTCCTAGCTGCTCGGCCTCCCGGCCACCCGGCCTCTCGGCATATCGGCCACACGTGCCTCCCGAGCACCCTGGCCGAACAGCACTACCCGCTGGCACGGCCACGCCGCACCATGGTCGAACCGGACCCGGCCGACCCACGGCCTCCCGGCCGAACCGGCCTCAGCCGCGCCACCTCGGCCTCCGAGATGAGCCACCCCAAACCTCGCCCACGTGGTACTCTCCAGGCCGAGCCGCCCTCGCACGGAACCGTGACCAGTCTGCACCGTCGCAGCCCTTCGTGACCCGTCGCGGGCCTTCGAGACCCCTCGCGACCTATTGGGCACGACCCAGTAGGCAGGGCCAAACCCAATAGGCCAGGCTGGACCAAACAGGTTAGGATGGGTCGACCCGAACTGGGTCGGTCCGACCGGGTCGGACCGAACCCGATCCCACTATGGACCCTTTACATTCTTTGGCCATATCTTTGGCACCAGACATCTGTTTGACGATCCATCAGCGGTGCTGGAAAACTTGGAGCATGATGGTCCCCTTGAGTATACCCACCAGAGTTTTGGGTATAGTTGAGATACAGTCAGGTTGGATCGAGGATGAATCCAACTGGGCCCCAGGACTAAAATTCCAATAACTCTCAAACCGTGCATCTGATTGCCGCACCGTCTATCGCGTTGGGTTCCTTTTGGAAAAATTGAAATTTTGGATACATAAACTTGGGACTTAGTGGATGTTGATGTATATAAACTTGTCTCGAGGATCGACCCTCTCAAAATCAATCATGATTTGTGTGGAACCATGTGGCTGGTTGCGCTCTGACGACTGTTCCTGGATCTTGTGTGGGTTCGACAGCTCCGACTACTATTCCTGGATCCTATGTAGGTTTGACAGCTCTAAAGACTATTCCTAGATCCTGTGTGGGTTTGATAGCTCTAGCTACTGTTCCTAAATCCTATGTGGGTTCGACATCATAGATCATTCAGTGGCTACATCTGATCATCTTTATCTCTCTACAGAAGTTGTATACCTGTGTGAGATGAGTTAGTGACTTCTGTGTTTTCCTCATAATTGATATGGGTTACTTGATAACTTAGGTATATGTATGGTCATATACCAATGTAATGGTTATCCCTTGATTTTATACTCTTTGGTTTATCCTTGGTGGATTTTGAGAGACCTTGGTGGTCTCGGGGTCCATATTGAGTGTCGTTATACTCACCCCTACACAGGCTATGCCTGCAACTCATTGTGTTGGATGCAGACAACGGACAATGCTGACTGAGGCTGAGAGTACCAGGACTGGATGATACCCGGAGGTGGAATAGATTACTTTTCGGTACATAGAGGAGACTGAAAGATGTGGAGTGCTGAGGAGGCGACATGTACCTACCCTTCAGGTAGGATCTGTGGTGGATGATCTAGGAGCTACTTTTCACCTTTCAGCAGTTTTGTACTTTTCAGTTGTACTTGTACATTATAGTTTGGCTTGTATTTCTAGCCCCTTTACTTTTCATCACTATCTAGTTATACAGTTTTACTTAGTGGTTTGTATCCAGCTGTGTTCTATGTTGTGTGTGTTTACAGTTTTAAAGGAAATTCCTTCCCATATTTAGGGAGTTATGCCTTTGGTGAAAGTCGCCATCCCTTGCCCTCTAGAAGGCTGGCTTGGCGTAGTCATAGCACGGGCCTTGGGGGATGGGTCATGTAAAATTGCTATTAGAGGAGTAAGTTATACTGTATAACTTAGGACTCTGATCTTTTCTAGGGAGAAATAGTGTTAAGGTTACTGAGTGTGGTTTTCAGTTCAGGGAGTCCAGTGTTGGTGCGGCGGCCACCGTATCCATACACCAGGACCCTGATATTAGATTTTTGACTCAGTGCACGAAAACACTAATTGTGTGTGTGTTTTGAAGAGTCTTATTTGTGATATCTTTGACTCAAATCACCAGGTATAACTTATTGACCGTGGAACACCTGTTTCTTTTACGGATGTCCCCTTGCAGACAACCAACCACGGTTCCAGAATTTGTACGAGATGGAAGCCCACCGAGTGACGAGGCCTCGGTGCAGAGCACTATTACAGTGGAGGCACCAGAGGTACCACTACCCTTTGGGCCACCGATGCCACCATCCCTAGCAGCAGATGATGCATGCCACATGAGCATGTTGCATGTGTTCCAGCGCAAGAGGCAGCCTAGTTTTAGGGGTGACACAGACCCGCATGAAACAGAGGATTGGATGGAGGCTATGGTGAGAGTCTTCAGACTGGTAGGGACACCTGCCGACCTTATGGTTATCATTGTTTCGAGTCTCCTTCAGGCAGTATCAGGCAGATGGTGGAGCATGATGCTCCAAGTTCATGACAAGGAAACAATACTCTGGGTAGACTTCGAGAGCCTGTTTTGGGTGGAGTTTGTCCTAGACAACTTACGTGCAGTGCGGATACATGAGCTATTTCATCTGTAGCAATGTAGTATGATGGTGGAAAAGTACTCATCGAGGTTAACTGAACTCTCACACTACTCCAAAGATATTTTACGAGACCCATTCTTCAGGGCCTAGACCTTTGAGCAGGGGTTCAGGTGAGAGATCAAGGCTTAGATGATCTCCCTCAGCATCCCGACGCAGGTGGGGGTGTTGGAGTGAGACCTCCTAGTGGTGAGTTTCGTTGATGAGCAGTCACCAGCAGTGAGACCCACCATCGTGTGTCACATAGCGGAGTCTTCTACAACTGGCAGCAGACAGATGTCGTAGAGATCCAAGCAGATTAGACCATCTAATGGATGACCTTAGGACATAGGTTTGGTTGTTCGAGGCACGCGAGACAAAGCTAGTCATTTGAGGAACATGCATTGTTTCACATGCGGCGGGCTGAGTCACATGGCTCGTGACTATCCAATCCACCATTTAAATGATCAGCAGACAGTTTAAGGACCTCCCAAGCAGAGGCAGAGGTTCGATCAAGGTGATCCGCAGGGCGCAGATAGATGTGTCATAGGAGCTGGTCATGCACCTAACAGTGGATGACGTTACGAGGTGTTACCACCACCACCAACAGGAGGTCCACCCCGATCACATGGAGTAGGTGGACATGTGAGATCCCAACTCCAGGTAGCTAGGCTTATGATCATGGTGCTTCGGAGATGATTCAAGGCACGGTCTGTGTCTACTCTACCTTAGCAGCAGTAATTATAGACACAGGTGTCTGTCACTCTTTCATTGCCACTTCCCTCATTCGGAGCTCAGAGATTCTGACGGAACTTTTGGCTCGATCCTTATGGAAAGAGACTCCTACAGGAGCAGACTCGATGATTATGCACAGGTGCTGACAGTGTGAGCTTACTCTAGGAGGTGAGAGCTTTGAATTAGATCTCCTAGTAGTGCTGTTGAGGCCTTACGATGCCATCTTAGGTATGAACTGGTTATCTAAAATCCATGCTCAGATAAAATATATTAAGAACAAAGTGTGGTGTTCCCACATGGATGGGACTAGGTTCATATTCCCCGGTGAGAAGGGATCCTTTGGAGCGCAGGATGGACCTACCTGGAGGAGAGTACAAATGACCTCTCATCAGTTGGCTTGCCTTACCCTCAAAGCAGTTAATGTGGAGAGTCTGACTTATCTTGTAGTGGTAGAATAGTACGTGGATGTTTTCCCTGAGGATGTCCCAAGACTACCACTTCATAGAGAGGTTTACTTTTACATTGACTTGTACCCCGGGATGGCACCGATATCTACACCATCAAATCAGATGGTTCCCACTGAGCATCGTGAGCTACGGGTACAGCTGGAGGACTCACAGGGGAAGATATTCATTCGGCCCATTGTTTCTCCCTCGTCAGCCCCAATTCTGTTAGCCAAGAAGGTGGATGGAAGCATGAGGCTTTTTGTCAACTACCATCACCTGAACCAGGTGACCGTGAAGAATAAGTACCCACTCACAAGGATTGAAGACCTATTTGATCAGTTGAAGGGAGCAGTGTGGTTCTCGAAGATAGACCTCATATTAGGATATCACTGGCTCAGAGTTCGAGATGAGGATGTTCATAAGATGGCCTTCAGATGTTGGTAGTACCCCTAAGAGTTTTTTGTTATGCCTTTCAGCATAACCAACACTCCAGTAGTGTTCATGGGACTAATGAATAGGATTTTCCAGCCATACCTTGATTGTTTTGTCATAGTCTTCATCGACGACATTCTGATCTACTCAACTACTGAGGAGGAGAATGCCTACCATTTGGGGGTAGTAGTGGACACACTCTGAGAGAACCTTCTTTATGGTAATCGCTAGAAGTTCCAGTTTTGGATCCGAGAGGTTCACTTTTTGGGACATGTCATATTGGAGGCTAGAGTTTTAGTAGATCTAGGGAAGATTGAGGAGGTACTGGCTTTGGATCCACCCAAGAGTGTGACATAGGTACGGAGATTCCTGGGTTTGGATGGATACTAACGGAGGTTTTTATCATACTTCTCTAGAGTTACAACACCACTATCATAATTGGTGAATAAGGGGAAACCCTTTGTATGGTCGGAGAGATGCCAGCAGAGCATTCATGAGCTAAGGCAGAGGCTGACTACTGCCCCCATATTGAGGCTTCCAGAGGAGGGCGTAGGGTACGTAGTTTACTGCGACGCATATGGGGACAAACTCGGATGTTTCCTGTTGCAGGAGCGAGTATTGATCGAATATGGTTCTCGGTAGATGATACAAAATGAATAGAACTTCGCCACCCATGACCTAGAGTTAGCAGTATTGGTCTTCACCTTGAAGATGTGGCAGCACTATCTGATGGGTGAATTTTTTACTGTGTACTCGGATCACAAGAGTCTTAGGTAAATCTTCCCTAAGAAGGACCTGAACCTGAGACAATGACATTGTCTTGAGTTCCTCTTGGACTTTGACTTTGAGATAGTCTATACTCCCAAGAAGGGGAACGTTGTTGTAGATGCACCCAGTATAAGATATGGTATACTACTACTAGGCTAGGCGACAGAGCATTTGGATGCTTTATAGATATCCTTTGTGTATAGAGATGGTGAAGCCTTCCTTCAGTCTTTTAAAGTCACTCCCACAATTCTTCAGTGAGTCAGGGAGGCACATCATGGAGACGTTGACTGCGAGACATGACGTGATCAGATATCTACAGGGCAGACACCTGATGGATTTTCTGAAGGTGGGGAGCACATCATCCTTTTTAGATGACATACCTTGGTAGCAGTGGCAGTTCATGAGGAAGTGTTGAGGGATTTCCACACTTTCCCTATAGCGGTACAACTAAGAGTGGGGAAGATGTACCGGGACCTCAAAAGAAAGAACTAGTGGCCAGGGATGAAAAAGGTAGTTGCATAGTTTGTTTCTCGGTGCCTCACTTGTCAGCAAGTGAAGGCAGAGCGTCAGGTACCAGCAGGATTGGTTCAACATTTAGAGGTCCCAGAGTGGAAGTGGGATGGGATATCCATAAACTTTGTGACAGGACTTCCATGTACAACCATGGGTCACAACTCGATTTGGGTGATCACTGACCGATACACCAAGTCGGCCCACATTCTATCGATCAGAGAGAAGGGTTCAGTAGAGATCATGGGAAACCTCTACGCGCAGGAGGTTGTGCGGCTACATGGAGTACCTTCTACTATTGTATCCGATCATGATGCATGATTTACTTCCCAGCTATGGAAGGGGTTTTAGGAGGCTTTCGAAACATAGCTTCGTCTGAGCACAACCCTCCATCCTCAGACGAATGGCCAGACTGAGCGGACCATTCATACCCTCAAGGACATGCTCCATGATTATTTCCTTGACTTCGGTCGAAGCTAGGAGGATCACATACCTTTGGTGGAGTTTGAATACAGCAACAAATTTCACTCCACCATCAGGATGGCACCTTTTGAGGCCTTGTATGGTTGACCTTGCAGATTGCCACTTTTCTAGACAGACCAGGGGGAGTCAGCACTAGTGGGAATAGACATGGTAGGAGCTATCACGAAGAAGGTGCAGATCATCCAAGAGCAGACGAAGACTGCATAGAGCAGACAAAAGTCGTATGATGACAGGAGACGGATACCTTTAGAGTTCAAGGATGGTGACCATTTTATTCTATGGGTATCACCTCGATGAGGTTTACGAAGATTTTTCCGAGGCGAAAAGTTATCTCTGAGATTCATCGGACCTTTCCAGATCCTCAGAAGAGTCGGCGAGGTGGAATACCACTTAGCTCTTCCACCTTAGTTTCACCTAGTGCACGACGTCTTCCATGTATCCCAACTGAGGAGATACATGCTTGACCCTTCTCACATCATCGACCATAGAGAGCTAGACGTTGATGATGGGGAGACTTTTACAGAGGTTCCAGTGGAGATTGAGGATCGAAAGGAGTGAGTCCTTTGTGGATGGTCGATACCTCTGGTGCACATTCGTTGGTATCACAGGAACCTCCAGGATAGCACATTGGAGCGGGAGGCTCAGATGTGTGCTCAATACCCCAACTTGTTTCCTTAGTTAGAGTTTTAGCTTACGGGGACGTAAATCACTGAGGTAGGGAGAATGTAATGACCTGGAATTTTCATGGAATGTTTTTTCATAAAAACATGGGAATTTTACGAGTCCGCGAAAATTTACGGTGCATGATTACGAGGCCCGGTGTGCCCGGAATCAATTTCTGAAGTTTTTTTGGGTATGTTCAATAAACGTATGAGTGGATTTTTATAACTTTTGAACAGGTGCACAGAATTGAAATCTGATGGCACCATTTAACTCGCAGTGCCAATATTCTCTTAAGAAGACTTTCACCTCGACTGCAGTTGGTCAAGAATAAAAGATAGTTTTTGGGTTTTTATAGAATGATTTAAATAAAAATAAAGTGTGTGGATTTGTTTTTATTTGTTGGTTAAAACCTCCACATGTAAGTTGGAGGTGGGACCACCACACCT
Source organism: Viscum album (assembly GCA_963277665.1). Classification (NCBI taxonomy): domain Eukaryota; kingdom Viridiplantae; phylum Streptophyta; class Magnoliopsida; order Santalales; family Viscaceae; genus Viscum; species Viscum album. Next base: position 338,289,007 of record OY728144.1, read on the forward strand.
TAACCTCCCATGAGAGGTCATGGTGGTGGGGCCCACCCAAACCTAACCTCCTCTTCAAGTTTGATATGGTGGGGACCACCTGAGGTTGAAACCTCTTGAAATCCCCATTAAGTGGGGAAAAACCTCTTGAGCTCCCCAATTAATGGTGCCACCACCCATCCACCTTAATGGAGCAAACACACAACATTTATGGTGCCAAATCCTCCATTTGAATTTTGTGCCAACCTATTGAATTAATTAAGGGGAGCCAAGTTAATTAATTCACCAATTTTGAATTTTGTGCCAAAAAATTAAATAATAGATTGACTTAATCTATTATTTGGATTGTCAAATTCATTTTGGTGGAAACTTTGAAGAAGAGAGAAAAGCTATAACCATCAAAGAACGAAGAACACTTTCTTCCAAAGAAGAACGCATTCTTCCAATGAAGAATGATTAAAACGATCTCCTTAGACCTTCATCCTCAGATCCTACCGATGTGGTACATCTTCAACCGACCTTCCCTCTGCATCGTCATCAACGAGCTGACGTACGAGCTCGGGATTGGAAGTGTGTGGTGGACGTGATGAACGATGATCACCTTCATCTTATTTTAGTGAATTCATCGACGATCAATGAACAAATTTAGGGGTTGTTTTCTTTTATGTGACATGTTCTTATTTTCTTTCAAAACAAAGAATGAGGATATGTTCCTTTGACAGGTGAGTTGTTCATCGTTCTCCTACCTTGATGAACCGATTGTTATCACCCTAATCATAGAGGGCGCATGCCAAACTAACATGGCCCGACTCCCTACATCAATCTCTTTTGTGATATCCTTCGGCATGATGATGAAGGGACGAAGGTGGCGATGAAAAATGTCGCACTACTCATGACATCCGTGACCCGCGCCGCCCACACGGCGTCTCGCACCATCACCGGCCGAGCCCCCACCGGCCACGCCGCACGCTGAGCCGAGCCGTGACTGCCCGCCGGCCTACCCTCCGGCCTGGCCGACCACCTGCAGGCATGCCCGACCGCTTCCCGGATGCCTACCCTACCGCCTCCCGAGCTGCCTCCCAGCTCCCGTCCACCCGAACGCCCGACCGCCTAGCCTCCCAGCCGCCTGCGCCTCCTGAGCACCATGGCCAAACCACACTACCCATTGGCTCGGCCGCGCCGCGCCCTGGACGAACCGGCCCCGACAGACCTATGGCCTCTCAGAAGAACTATCCTTGGCCACTCCACCTCGGCCTTCGGGCCGAGCTGCCTCAAACCGCACCCTCACGGTGCTCTCTGGGCCGAGCCGCCCTTGCACGGAACTGCGGTTGGTCCGTGCCCTAGTGGCCCTCCGCGTCGCCTCGTGGCCTGCAGGGATGGGACGAGCAGGCGGGGCCGAACCCAACGGGACGGCCCGCCCAACGGGCTAGGTCGGACCCAACGGGTTAGGATGGGTTAACCCAAACTGGGTCGGCCTAGACGAAGTTGGTCCGGGTCGGTCCGACCGGGTCGGACTGGACTCGGGCCCACTACATACCCTTTAATTTCAGTGGCCATATCTTTGGCACCGGATGTCCGTTTGACGAACCATAAGTGGCACTGGAAAACATGGATCGTGACAGTCCCTTTGAGTGTACCCACCAGAGTTTTGGGTATAGTGGAGATATGGTCATATTGGATCAAGCACGAATCAAACCGGGCCCCTGGGACTAAAATGCCAATAACTCTCAGACTGGGTGTCCGATTGATGCACCGTTTGTCGCGTTGTGCTCCTTTTGGTAAGACGGATCTTTTGGATACATCAAATTGGGAGTTTGTGGTAGTTGAGGTATAGACACTTGGCTTGAGGAGCGGACCCTCCCAAAATCAAGCATGCTTTGTGCAGAACCCTATGAGTGGTTGTGCTCTGATTACTGTTCTTGGATCCTATGTGGGTTCGATAGCTCTTACTACTGTTCCTCGATCCTGTGTGGGTTTGACAGCTCTAAAGACTATTCCTGGATCCTGTGTGGGTTCGACAGCTCCGGCTACAGTTCCTGGATCCTGTGTGGGTTTGATAGCTTTGATGACTGTTCTTGGATCCTGTGTGGGTTCGACAGCTCGAACTACTGTTCCTAGATCCTATGTGGGTTCGACAACATAGATGATTTTGTGGCTACATCTAATCATCTTTATCTATCTACATAAGTTGTATACCGGTGTGAGCTGAGTCTGTGATTTCTGTGTTTTCCTCATGATTGAGAAGAGTTACTTGATAACTTAGGTATATATATGGGCATATACATAAGTAATGGATATCCGTTGATTTCATAATCTGTGGTTTATACTTTGTGGATTTTGAGAGACCATGGTGGTCTCGAGGTCCCTACTAATTATCGTTATACTCACCCCTACACGGGCTATGCTCACACCTCATTGTGTTGGATGCAGACGACAGACAACGTTGACTGAGGCTGAGAGTACCAGGACTGTACGATACTTGGAGGTGGACCATACGACATGTCGGTACAAGGAGGAGACTGAAAGATGTGGTGTAATGAGGAGTCTACCTGTACCTACCCTTCAGGTATGATCTGTGGTGGACGATCCAGGAGATACTTTTCACCTTTCAGCTATTTTATCCTTTTCAGTTGTACTTGTACTTTACATTTGGGATTGTATTTCCACCCCCTGTACTTTTCAGCACTCTCTTGTTATACAATTTTACTTAGTTTTTTTTATATAGTTGTGTTCTCCATTGTGTGTGTTTACAGTTATAAAGGCAATGCCTTCACAGATTTAGGGAATTACAGTTTTGGTGCTAGTCGCCAGCCCCTGGCCGATGGAAGGTGGGCTTGGGGTAGTCACGACATGGGCCTCAGGGGATTTTTCATGAAATTACCTATGGGATTATTTCAACCATCAATAAATTACCCTATATAATATACCATACATTACAAAAAACCCACCCGAAGACATCCACCTTTAAAAACCTTCCATGAATTATCCTATGCGCATCTATAAAAGATGATTATTAGTACACATGGGATCCTATAGACCTGAGTTCAAATATAGAGATCCTAATAATTATTGTGGGGATAAAAATATTAATCCTAGGATGAACATTTGGGGGACCTAAAAATTATGTAGCTTATCTTAAATCCTAAAGGATAGGCCATAGGAAACACTTCTATGCATTTATTTCTACATCAAGAATAAATAGGTGAAGCATAAATACAATATAGGGTTTGGTTGAAAACCAAATCCCCTCACCCTTATCCTTATCCTCTCGACTCAAATTATTAGTATTGGTTCTAACGTGACACCCAATACCAGATCTACCTAATAAATTTACTCCCACATAGGCCTGGATAACTATTAAGGAACCCACTGTGGTCTCCTAGGTCACAACATAATAAAGGCTACTAGACCTGGGTCCTTGGCCTCGGTCTAGGTATCCTATCAATAATCAATACTGAAGGAATAATACATCATTGGACACCATTATGAATATATAACAACCACTCCATAAACACTAGGTATATTGCATTGAAAACCATCAAGGGATGACATGAAAGCCAATCTCGATTCACTAGTTATCTTGAGTTTGGTACAACAAACTAACTCATATCTCATAGCCAACGGTTCTAAAACCTAGGATAAGTATGATCCAAGCCATGGAATCAACCATCAATCACTAAGGCCAACTAGATGGTACCATGGTCTATCATTTCCCTGGCACCTTGTGCATTATAGTCATGGAATTATAATTAAATTAATTATTTAATTCAACTGATATATTTTAGTTATGCAGTTCATTTAAATTTAACACGTTAACTGCTTCAATGGAAATAAAATATTCTATAGATATAAATCTAAATCATAATTACCTATAGGGTAGGTAGGTATATCACTTACCTTTATTTGGTGATTTCCAATTATCTCCATTGGATGATAGTAACTGAAAAGGACTACCAAGGTCCATCCCTGCTCATTCTTGGCCCACATAACCAACCATGACCCTAAATCATGCTAATATACTAAAAAAATAATTTTATCAATTATATATTTTTATACAAGTAGATTAAAATTTGGAATATTTAAAGAAAAATCATTATATCACTACACTATAATGAAACCAAGTCCCAATGTTCGGTGAAGAATCTATTGTAATATCCAACAAAAAAAATCATAAAATCCATAATCAAAGTCAACAAAAAAGTTTAAATTTAATTTAATTTATTCCAAAATACTATGAACATCAGTAATGGAGGCCTTGCTTAATGGATTTATGAGAAATCGGGTGTAGATGGTGCCTTAGAACATCATATTTCTAGGAATAGTGGTAGACCCATCATCAATGTATGATTCAACCATGCTATGGTGGAATATAAATCTAAAACCCTATTAGAATGAAACTAAAACTGGAAAAAACCAAGGGGAAGAAGAAGTGATAGAAATAAATGAGTATACTTACCCAAAACATGAATAAATCACCATCAAAATAACCCAAGTCCACATAGGAAATGGAGGGAGGAGGAGCTCGATTGACTAGGGTGTACATGAATCAGTTAAAATAAAAAGGGTTATGTGGGTTTAAATATTCATAGGGATAAAATAGTTAAAATTATTTTCTAACGAAGTGAATAGTATAACCAAAAGGTTTTCCAAAATATAGGCTGACAGAGTTTTTTGAAGTTTCCAAGTTAAACCCTCTTATATGGTAAGTAAGTATTGTTTTACAAGCCATATTAAATCTGTAAGAATCAACATTTCCTTTGTTTGTAACCATTCACATTGTTTTTCTTCTACCATGGGTCAACCATGTTCCAAGACCCAATTTAAAGACACCCTACATGTCTTTATTTGGAGTTTGTATGGTTTTCCAAAAACTATATACTAACAGTGTCCTGAAAGTGCACATAATCTATTATCTATATAAATTTGACTAAAACTCTCCCAACATAAGGTTACAATTATAGATTACTCTGAACCATGTGATCCAAATTGTGCATCATGGCCAGGAACCTCTAAAACTATGAAACTTTACATGATGCTCTTAAGACTCACCCAAGAACTCAAGATACTTTACAAGCCTCAAACCATGTTTAAAAACATCATTCTAAGATTATACAACCTCTAGAGATCTATTCTGAATCATGAATAAAAATTCAGCCCATCCACTACTTGGAAATTCAAATTACCCTAAAATTTTCAATGCTCATAAAGAAATGGGATCTTAAAAGCTCCCCAATATAACACTTATCATCCCTGAGAAGTATCATCGGTCACTTATCTACATCTTTCAAGATATCTTGATTGTCTATTCATCATTAAACAGATTATTTCTGACTAAAAATAATAAAAATTCTTCAAAAGTGTAGCCTCCAAACTAAGCCGCTAAAGCGACCGAAACAAAATCCAATTCTTATATGTGTTCCCAAAACTATGATACAACATTCCATGACACCCATCCACCTTCAAACTCAATCACATAATTTTCTGGAAGCTATCTTCTAAGACTATTGTGCTCCCTACCATAAGTATTTTCATGTAATAAAAAAATTCTAATGCTTTAGTTCCTATTTCATTGGAATTACCCATCAGAATCCCATACTCAAATTTCATTGATGAGTTATATACAGTTCCCAAAACACAGTGCTAGGTTATACATGAACCCACTTGTCTCATGATAGTGTCTCAAATCATTTTTAATTCCCAAAACAAATAGATGATCCTCCCTCATCGAAGCACATCATGACCACACTTATTTTTTAAACTAATCCATATAAAATTACTAAAGAAACCTATTGTATCCAAAATTATATACTCAATGTAGTTTCAATATCACTATATAAAATTTCAAGAAATAAATCATGTTAGATCACCCATGGATGACCATCCTATGTTCATTTTTATCTTCATTCATAACATGAGAATCAACACACCATTGTACCATCCACGTTTGATTCTACAAGAAAATTACATTGTGGAAAATTCCAATGACCAAACTATTCCTGAGATTACATCCTAACAAGAATCTAGCATTACCTAAAAAACTATAGATCAAACATTACCCTTTTATCCCAACATAAAAATTCCCCAAAAAATCAACTGATGTCTAGTCTTGTTCACCCATGAGCCCTCTACACGAGGGCCACATTACCCATGATTAACATTAGTCTACAACTATATGAGTGACATCGTAATCACATAAAAAATTCAACATCTAATAACCATAGTCAATGTATTTACTATTCATAAAAATAGTCCTAACCACATGAAACTATTAAATTCCATCATACCTTAAGAAATATTGTCTATAAAAACTCATCAAAACTCATCATCCCTCATTTCTCTATCAAGATCCCACCGATTCACATTTTAAAGGAAGTACTATACACAATATCACTTACCATTCTTATCACATATTCCAGAGTGGGTCTATAATCTCATACTACCAACCCATGACCCCACTCATGGTTTATTGATTCACACATCACAAAAACTAGGATCAAGTTCATAACCAATATCCCTGATTAACAAGAATGTCAATTTCATTCAGTTGGGAGAACCCTTTTAATTCCTCTTAACAATTATCACCACACTTATACCATGTTCTACCTCATGTCCTACTTTTACATGGGTACACCTCTTATACATATGCTTTGTCATCAGTCTATTCCATTCCAAACCATGAGAATTTAACCACACTCACACCATACTCAACAGTACATCCAAATGAACCAGAACTTAAGCTGTATTCTCCAAGGAAACCTAGGAATCACTATTCCCATATTGTATAGGGACACAACTCACCTTCATTATTATCATAACTCTAAGAATGCATATGTTCTTCTCATTACTAAAGAAAAACCCAAACCCCTATCCATCCCCTATCAAGGAATTCCCTCATGCATATAGCCACCGACTCTCTAAGTTCCAAATCACATCTCTAGGGTCACTAGGGTCTCCCAGCTATACTCAAATACCATGTATTATTGAGATTCATAAATCACGGGACATTACTCATTGCACCCTCTCCAACATCAGAAGATAACTCATGTTCTAAACCATCCAGCATCAAGGTAACCAAATCTCACCAAGCATCCCCATATGAAACTATCCATAGAGAATTACCTATCACGAGTCTAGGTTACAAGAACACAAACAATGACATAATTCTAGATGATTTGTATTCAATGAATCCCAATCTATTGGTTAGTTAATTATAGATCCATTTGAACCTATATATAAAATCAATGTATAGGTTTTTTCTAGTACTTTAAATAATAGAAGCTAAATGGGAAGCTACGGTCTCCCATGCCCCGCAAACTAGGGGACCATAACACCAAAATTGTTACAATCAACCATCCCACCATAGGAACCAAATGAACATCCACTATAAAAATGAACATATACAAGTTATTCCAACTGAGTATATTTACACTAATTAATTAAATAGGAAAACACCATATGAGTAGTTGAATATAATTTAAATAGAAAAAAATTAGTCATAAGTGAAAATTGGCACAGTAGAAGGCCGATATCATGAAGATCCTATGTTTCTGATATGATGCATGAGATTCCTCTTGACACTATATGAAAAGTACCATAATCCATTTAATAGACTCTTTCCAATATGCCATGATGTGTCTTCCATAGACATTAAATGACAAACCCTAAACCACATGTGCATCACATGAGGTTAAAATCACATCCATTGTAACAACAATAGCCAAGAGAATAAATACCATAACCATGGTAACCTTGATTTACAATTGATGAGGTGTTCATGACACACTAGTCTATCTCCCATCACAAGATCTCACACAATCCTATATCTCCTTTCTATCAATTCTTGAAATTGGAATTCAATAGATTCCATGACACCGATTTGTAACATCTTGTCTCCGAGTGCCACTAAATAGTTCAAGACCTATGGCCACCACTATACCTTAGGGGAACCTCCCTAAATTTTAGAGGATTATAAATAATAGCAAGGTTTTATGGAGGTATCATGGAGAGGCTATAATCCTTTTATAAATGTACTAAAGAGAAAAATAAATAGCTAAAAAACATTCACACCAAAGTACGCAAAACAGAATAAATGAATGAAAGAAGAAATATAATAAACATGATAGATAATAAAAGTAATTCCAAAAAGTCCAATTATCCTTGCCACACAAACATATGACTCCCTACCAGTAGGATGGTCACATATTTGTACTAGTATAAAGTAAAATTAGGATTCCAAATCCATAACCACACCGCACCGAACGTCACCTGGATCAATGATCCCAACCTCATCTGATATCCTAATCTAAGGAATCTACAACCATATCCGGATCTAAATCATGGAAACCCATCATTTATTGTATAACACCATTATATTAGTTTTATTAGCCCAATCTTAAGCCCTAAGTATCACCAACATACCCAATGGGAGAGTTCTTATCCTAGAATTAGCCCCATGAGAATCTCATATCACTTACCCTGTGAGAGTCGTCCAACCATCCATTGAACAAACTATGATATATGAGATAAACAATAAAAACATCCCCATAGGATTCCATTTTAAAAAACCATCCAAGGAATATCTTATGAGCATATATAGAAATAGTTCCAGGTAATCTAGGCACTGATGGTAGGAAGAAAAACTTGGAATCCTCAACAATAACATCATGTATAATTAGACAGAAAGTCCAGGTCAAAGGAAAGACATCATGGAATCTATACCTAAATAGAGAATAAATAAGTGGAACCTAAATACAAGGTAGGGGTTGGATGGGAATACAATATCATTAGCTATATCTATTTCCTATAGAATCACATCATCTTTATGGGTTTATGTTAACACCTATTACCATCTAAAACCAATCCATTTACTAATACTCAAGGAGGTATAGATATCAGGGTACCCAGTGGGGTCCCCTAGGTCTAAACATAATAGAGTTTTCTTGAAATGGATCCTCATCCTTGGTAAATTTATCAATTTAAAAATTGATGCTCAAGGACTAATACATCACTTTGAACCATTATCACGACCATAAAAACTCACCGTCTATGCAGGGTATCTCACATTGATAACAATAAATAGATGTTGGATAAACCAAAATCAGTTCACAAGGTCTCTTAAGGTTGGTATGCTCACCAAACTCATCTCCCATAGCCTAATGTCCAACCACATAGGATAATTACATTACAAGGCAAGTCCTAAACCATCAGTTGTTAGGGGAAACAAGCTTATACAATGGTCTGCTAGGCCTGGGAACCTTGATCATCATATTCCTTGCATTTTTATTTATTTAATTAAATTAATTAAATAATCAAACTATTCAATTATTATTTTTAATTTATGTAGTTTTTTTAATTTATCATATCGATCACATCCATTGAGAGACTGAATCCTAGAGGACTAAATCAAAAGCATAATTACCACAAGGGAAGGTATAAATACCACCTACATTAATAGAAACATTTCAATTATCTCCAGGGGCCGAATGTAGCTGTCAAGGACCGCTATGTTCTGCCCATTTTCATACCCGAACCACATCACAAACCAACTCCTAACTCACACATAGAAAATAAGACATTTAATTATATAAGTTTTAATTAATTAAAAAAACGTAATTCAAATTATGCATATTTCATGAACACTCACCATGTTGTCATTCCACACATAAAATGAGTCCAATCACCCACTTAACATGGATAGATCTCTATCAAAAGATAGTTAAACTATTGGAAATTAAATTTAATATTAGGAAAAAAACCTAAGAAAAACACAATGGAAGTATAACTTAATAGGCCACTAAGTAAATAATTTTAAATGGAGTCTCCAAATGTCTCCACTCTATATAGATTGGTATACCCATCTTCAATGTTTCATTCCAATATGCTTTGGCATGATTGGAGCCCAAACAATTTTCACAAGGGAAAACAAATTACATGAAAGTGATGGGAAGTAGAAGGGAGAGCAACAGAGGAGGAGAATTACCCAAAACCCAAACAAATTTCACTCTAAAACACCCAAATATGTGGATTAATACAAGGGAGGGAGTATCTTGGTCTATTGGGGTGTGAGTGTGAAAGGGAAAAGGAAAAAATTGGTTGGGGTTTATAGATTATCAGGGGGAAAGAGTAAAATTCTATTTTTAATGAGATATATTGGGTGGTCACATGATTTTTCAAAACATGTTTTGTACATGATAATGAGAATATCAATGTGAAAAAATCTCACAAGGATAGGATTCATGGTTTTCCAAACTATGCACCAACCATGCATATTGGCACTGCCTCAATCTGAAACATTTCACACAGTTTTCCAACAACTGTGCTTCAACTGTGAGCCAAGCCCCAAGTCCAGGCCACCCCAGACGGTTTCCTATGAATTTATCATTGTTTTCCCTAAAATGTGTGCTAAATATTATATTATATTTTTTCCATGAAAATTTAACTAAAACTCCCCAAGCGCAAGTGTACCCATACATTTTACTCTAAACCATGTGACCTAAACCAGGTATCATAGCCCGAAATATCCAAAAACTCTAAAACACCTCCTAATGATTTTGTGGATCACCCAAAAATCCAATCCAACTTAAAAGTATGAAACCTTGTCAAAACCCATAATTTAAATATGAAACATCCATCAAAATAATTTTTCAAAACATGATTTTATATTCGGTCCATTCGCCAATAAGCAAATTCAGATTCCACTAAATTTTCCAAGTCCCTTATGGAAACACTATCATAAATCCCTCTTTATAATATTTATCATCCATGATACATCTTAGTGGTTACTAATACACATCAATATACCTATATCAATCATCGAATCACCATCAAATGGTCGTGTTCTAACCTGAAATTCTAAACATTGTTATGAAGAAAAACCACCAAACTAAGGTGTCAAAAATAGCCAAACTACCAGACAATTTCCATATTAATTCTTGAAACATATAGATGCTAATCCATGAAAAATATTTACCGTGATACATGATTACATTATCATCATCCATCTATCAACTCATCCTATGGTTCTCCCTACCAAAAGTCTTTTCTCATAATGATAAAATTCCAATGATTTGGCACCTCTACCATTGGAATTTCTCAATGTAATACAATACTTCAATTCCATTAAATTTCTTAGTATAGTTCCTAACACACAATTCATAAACATAAACAAATCAACATGTCCAATGTTGGTTTATAAACTTTTTCTCAATTACTAAAACAATGAGATGACCGTATATCATCTAAGAAAATCAATAGATGCCAAATTTTTCTCAAAAATTCCCAAGAAATGGCTAAAACAACCTGTAAAATATAAAATGACTAAATTAATGCAATCATGGTTAAAAACATTACATTTCAAGTAGAAAACAAGTTGGACCTCCTTTATATTACTATCCTTTATTTATTACCATCGTCATTCTTACAACAAGCTTTGACGCACCATCAACCCGACCACATTAGGGTCACCTCAAAACCACCCCAATCACAATGCCAACACCAAAATACACCTAATATTACATCATAACCCATACGTAGAATTACTAATAGAATACATATCAACTTTGAATCATTTTATTTCAGTGTCCAAGCACACCAAACAACTGCCTGGTGACTGGCCTCATTCACCCATGGATCCTCCACATGAAAGTTGCTTTACCTATGACTGATGCCACACTCCCCACCATAGGAGTGACCTTGTATTTTCATTATGGGTTCAAATATTGATCACCAAAGTCCATAACCTCTCCATTTTCAAAACAAACCATCACCACAAGGAACTCTTTAATTTGTTCAAACCTTGAGAAACCATGTTCGAAATATCTCATCAAAAATACTAATCCCTTAGCCCACTAAAAGACTTTGATTGATTAAATTTTTTAATAAGATACTATATACAATGAAACATACCATTCCCATCATTCCAAAGTGGTTTATAGTCCTATACTATTAGAACCATAATCAAACTCATGCCTCTATGAGCCACACGACACCCGAACTAGGGTCAAGTGCCTAATAGCTAACTATGTTCCTTAGGCACATCAGTCTAATCTTGTAACAAACTGTCTCAGGTCAGCTAGAACAGTCATCCAAGTCATCCCATTATGGGGTGAAGTATAACAAGGATAATAAAATAGGTCATGAATATGAGAAAACAACATAAACCCTGAGTAAAAACCATAAATAATAGGGTGATACAAATAATCCAAATAGGATAAACCATGATTTTTTTTGATAAAAGTGAGCGCATCAGATCTTATATTGAGCAAAAAGAAAGGAGTTATACAATGCATAAAGTGGGTACTTTACATTTGTCCTGAAGAATAAGAGGTACCATTTCATCAGGCACATTGTTAAGAGTTATGCAATTCACTTCCAAGACACCTTTGTTGGCAAGTGCATCTGCAATGTAGTTCGCTTCCCGGAAGGTATGCGTGAAGAGATCATTCAAGGAGGATATCCTTTCAAGGAAATTAATCCATTTTTCTACCAGATTCCATGAGAGGTATTTTTGACCAAATCTAATGGCTTGTACAACCACCACTGAATCACATTCCAGCCATATATTGCTCCAACCTCGCTGGTGAACAGTATCCACTGCCTTAATAACCTCTATCATTTCAGCTTCGAGGGCAGTGGCCTTGCCACAAAAGCCACAGCTTCATTCCACCACTTCCCCTGGTGGTCCCTAAAGATAACCCCGAATCCCGCTGGTCCTAGATTACCTCTAGAGGCACCGTCTCTGTTGCATTTCAACCATCCGCTGAAGGGTGCTGACCAGAATACCTCCAACATGCCTCTTGGCCTAGGAAAAGGTGCTGCAACTTTAAGCCTCCGAAGGATATTGAAATCCAAAACCGAGTTGCTGCAATATTCTTTGATCCTAGGTGCCACATCTTGAATAACTCTAATGAAAGTATCGAAATCTTGACCTGCATGCCATTTGGTCTGTCAATGAATGGCACTATTCGGGCCTTTCCAAATAACATGTATTACTTCAGCGCATGTAGTGTGTAGAAGAGCATTTAGTTTCTTCGATTGCGGAGTTCTGGACAACAGATCCAGAAAATGAATAATGATCCCAATGTGAGAAAATTGAAGCTCAATGTGGTAAAGAATAGCTCTCCGTTGGGAGGTAGTAGTATTGCAGGGAAAGAATAGGTGGATCACATCTTCACGATGTTGTTGGAATAACACACTTCTTGAGCAGAGAGATATACCGACTCTTTGAAGGTTGTCATCCACTGAAAGCTTGTTCTGAAAGAGTCTCCAAATGAGAGTAAACCATGAAGGCAGAGTCCATCTTCGATTCCATGTGCCGATCCAGTAGTATTCCCCCTACATCAAGTGTTGGTAGAAGTTTTTTGAGTTCATAAGACGAGACGTTGACCCCTCCCAAAGAAGTAGATCCTCATGCTGGATAAAATCATAACCTTTGACCATGGAGATGATATCATCTGGGAGGCCATCCAGATGCTCAAGCTACTCTTTGATAGTGATTTTACTATCAGTATAGTGTTCTACATTTGACATCCTGTCAGTCATAGGCCTTCCAGTCCAGTTGGTGATCCAAAAATGAAGGGAGGAGTTAGCAGTAACCGCCCAACGAGAGTTACTCATTATAGTATGGAAAATAGAGCGTAGTCCAGACCAAATAGAGTAGTCCATATAACCCCATTTATTTTCATTGAGCCTTGCATGAATTATTCTCATTAGGAATGCCAGAGAGTAAGATTTATTGTGAATGAGACGCCATATAAATTTGTCCATCATCACTTTATTGAAACAACTGATATTTTTAATTCCCGGACCACTAAGCAGGGTAAGCATGCAGCATTTGCTCCATTTCATTGTAAGAAGCTTCATTTCCATCAAATTACCACTCCCTAAAATGTTCCTAAAATATGAGTTGGCTTTTTTAAGCATTGAGGCAGGCCACATGTACACCATGAAAGAGTAAACAAGCTGTGAGATAACAACGTGTTTCACAAGGCACACACACCCTGCCATTGAAAGTGATGATCCTCTCCAAGAGGCAAGAGTTTTTGTGACTTGGGATAAGGTTCTTGAGAAGTGAGATGCTTTGGGTTTACCCCTAAAAAGGAACCCCCAGGTAATTTAATGGTAGAGAACCTTCTCTAAGCCCCAGGTTGTTGATGAGATGAATCTTTCCTGTGACCGGAAAGTTCTTTCCAAAGTAGATAAAAGACTTGTTTCAACTGATTTCTTGACCTGATAAATTCGTATAGTGCAGAAGGGTCTCCATCAGGTTATTAATGTTTTTCTTATCTCCCTATGTATATATAACAATCTAATAAGGAAATAACAAGTGAGAGGGTGCAGATATACCTCTGACTACTTTGATAGGGGCTAGTTTTCCATTGCTCACCATGTCGGTTAGAATTCTGCTAAAATAGTCCTAAGCAAAATCAAATATGATAGAATTGAGGGGATCCCCCTATCTCACACCCCTTGATCATGAAAAGTAGCCCTCTGGTGACCCATTAACCAGGATTAAGATACAAACAGACTCCATCAATGTCAAAATTCATTGAATAAACACCACACTGAAGCCAAATCTTTAATGAATTTTCTTAATGAAACCTTAATCCATTGTATCAAACGATTTTCGGATGTCTAGTTTAATGGACACATTTCCTCACCTAGTTTTCCTCTTGAGGATATTGAAGGATTCCGAAGCTGTGAGAATGCAGTCCTGAATATTTCTGCCTTTGATAAAGCCAAATAGATTCCAGGATATAGCTTTCTGAGTGACCTGTGCAAGCCTGTTAGCTAGAAGTGTTTTAATAATTTTGTGCTTGGTATTCCCCAATGTAACCGGCCTAAATTGACCAATTTCACTTTCATACTCCACCTTTGGAATGAGAACAATAAACTGGGCATAAAATCCCTATGAGAAGTGTCTATCCTTGAAAAAATGCTTGACAAGCATGAGAACCTCATTTTGAATGACATCCTAATAATTTTAAAAGAATAAGTTCGTGAAACCATCTGGCCCAGGAGATTTGTCTATTTTTAGGCCAAACACTACAGCTTTAATCTTAGTATCCATTGGTAGAGATGTGAGTATCTTGTTATCCTCCTTAGTAATTAAGTTAGGGATAATATTGTCCCTAACCCATTCCATCCTAACTGGACCATTAAAAAGGTTCTGATAGAAAGTAACAATGTGATCAGCAAGCTCCTGTCTAATCTCCATGATTTTATCACCATCCTTAATAAGGGATGGTGGCCTATTCGTCTTCTGGGCCCTTTGTAGAGAATTGAAAAATTTTGTGTTTCTATCCCCTTCATTAATCAATCAAACTTTGAAGGTATCTTTGTTAATGCTATCCCTAAGCATTAGAAGATTGTTCAGCTTGAGTGACACTTCAGCTTCCTGTAGCATGTCTCCTGAGAAATATGAGCTTGTAGTCTCTGCCTGAATGTCATGAAGACAACATTGGAGCCCCTCACTGTCAGCATCCAATGAGCTGAACTTTTCTTTGATCCATTCCTTGAGTTTAACATTAATCATTCTAAGCTTGGGGATACATAACAGTGGGCTGTCTCTATAGCAATCTGAGCACCAAGTCTCTTTAACAATCTGGAAGAAACCCGAGAGATTGAACCAAGAATTATTGAACCTGAAGGGAATTGGCATCCCCCTTTCATTCCCAGGCAATATTTTCAAAAGTGGGTGATGGTCTGAATTTATTTTGGAAAGAGTCACACATGAGAGAGATTTCAAATCTCCAATCATTTCCTGATTCAGAAATGCCCGGTCAATTTGACTAGCTCTTGAACCATTGATATTTCTCCAATACAATGTGAACTTGGCACCAATGAGCTTTATTTCCATCAGCCCAATTTTCTCAATGCACTCCCAAAAGACTTTTGGGGATGTTACATGTGTTACCGGTCCAATTTTCTCATCTTCATGAAGAATGGCATCAAAATCACCCATAATAATCCATGCCCCTAATATCATCATCTTCAAACGATGAATTCTAGCTCATAGGAGCATCCTGTTAACATAATAATTGTGAGCATACACAATGGAACAGAAAACTTACTTGCCAGCCTCTCTAAACTAGCAGGTGATAATCTAGTTGTCCACATCCACTATCGCGGGGATTCAACCTTATGGTGTACCATAAACCCGATTCTATTAGGGTAGGAAACAACCCAGTTGGTGTCACGACCCGTCCTCGGGGCCCGTGCCGTGACTACCCCATGCCCGCCTTCCATAGGCCAGGGGCTGACAACTAGCACCAAGGCGTAATTCCCTGTAAAAAGGGAAGGCATTACCTTTGTAAAGTAAACAAACACCACAGAGCAAGCAAGCAGAAGTAAACACGAAGTAAAAACTGGGTACAATAGTAAGTGCGGAAAAGTAAGTCGGCTAGAATACAAACCCAAACTGAAAGTAAAGTACAACTGGAAAGGGAAAACAGCAACTGAAAAGAACAGTCGCAGCATCGAGCCGTCCACTGGATGTCCCACCTGAAGGGTGAGTACAAATAGCCTCCACAGCTCCTCGGTCCAGCCGTTCGCTCCGAGTACGTCTCACCCAGTGGTCCACCTCCAGCTAACGTCCTGCTCCGCAAGCCTCAACCACGATCAGCGCTGTCCGTCGTCTGCAACCAACACAACGTAGTGCGGGCATAACCCGTGCAGGGGTGAGTATAAGCTACTCAGTAGGGACCCCGAGACCCCTGAAGGTCTCCCAGAATCCACAAGGATAATCCACAAAGGAAAGATACAATCACGAAATAACATCCGACACTACTTAGGTATATGCCCATACATATAACTAAGTCATAAATTCCAGTTCGGTCCAACCTCCGAGTCCAAGTACAACCCAGTCCACACAGGAAAGCAAAACGTAAATCCACATAGGATAACACAACAAAATCCACATAGGAAAGAAAAACAGGATTCAGCTCACACAGGTATACTTCTTCGTAAGACGGTAGAGATGATCAGATATTGCCACTGATTCATCTAAGCTGTCAGACCCACAAAGGATCGATAGGTACTAACCCCCGCAATGACCCACAAAGGATCTGACCCACACAGGATCGATAGGTAACTAACCCCCGCAATGACCCACAAAGGATCTGACCCACACATGATCGATAGGTAACTAACCCCCGCAATAATAAAATAAGTCCTCCTCTTATTTTATTATCAACATAAGAATTTGAAATTTAAATGATAAGAAACGAACAATTAATTCAAATAATTAATTGTAACGATTTAACTGCCAAATTTAATGGGGCGTTTCTTAACCAGAAAAACGTAAGGTTTGACTTTCATTAAAAGGGGGTTGCGGGTGCGTTACTTAGGATGGAAGAAATGGTGGGGCTCGTACGGGCACCACCTCACAAATATCCTACCATGTGGGTAGTATATTGTGGGTTCCACCTCATCTGCTTAAATTATCTTAAGCGGCTTTAAGTGGAATAAAATAAAGTGTTGCACCACTTTTATTTTTTTTCTTAACTTAACCCCAAAAATTAAAAACCACACCCGAGCAAACACAACTCTTGAAAAGGTGTTTCTAAGAAAATATCGGCGCTGCGATTCCATCGGTGCCCTCAGAATTCGATTCCGAGAACCAGTTCAAAAGTTAGAAAACCCCGCTCGTTCGTTCACTGAACGTACCCAAGCTAAACTTTGGAAAACGATTTCGGGCACACCGGGCCTCGGAATCAGGTGCCGTCCGAAACTACGTTCTTGTAAAATTCCAAAGATAATTAAGACAAAAATTTCCTTGAATTTTACGGGTCTTTACATCACTCCCACCTCAGGGATTTACGTCCCCGTAAAGATACATCATAAACTAGGGAAACAAATGTGGGTACTGAGCATGCATCTGAGCCTCCCGCTCCAAAGTGCTGTCCTGTAGGTTCCCGTGCTGCCATCTAATGCGCACTAGAGGAATCGACCGTCCATGTAGGACCCGATCCTGTCGATCCTCAATCTCCACCGGGACCTCTGCAAAAGTCTCTCCATCATCAACGTCCAGCTCCCCATGGTCAATGATACGTGTCGGGTCGTGCACGTATCTCCGCAGCTGAGATACGTGGAAGATGTTATGCACCCGGTGCAACTAAGGTGGTAAAGCCAGGCGATAAGCCACCTCGCCAATCTTGCTGAGGACCTGGAATTTTTTGATGAAGCGTGGAGATATCTTGCTGCCTTGGCCAAATCTCTGTAATCCACGTCGAGGTGAGACCCGCAAGAAGACGTGGTCGCCATCCTCGAACTCCAGTGGCCTCCGCCTCCAGTCAGCATAAGACTTCTGCCTGCTCTGATCTATCCTCATCTGCTCCTGGATGACCTGTACCTTCTCTGTCTTGTCCTGGACCATCTCTTGTCCCACAAGTGCTGACTCCCCAGGGTCTTTCCAGCACAAAGGATATCTGCAAGGTCGGCCGTACAATGCCTCGTATGGTGCCATCCCGATGGTGGAGTGGTAGCTGTTGTTATACGCGAACTCCACCAAGGGTAGGTGGTCCTCCCAGCTATGACCAAAGTCGAGGACACATGCGTGGAGCATGTCCTCAAGAGTCTGTATGGTCTTCTCCGTCTGACCATCTGTCTGAGGGTGAAAGGCGGTGCTTATATGTAGCTGCGTCCCAAATGCCTCTTACAACCCCTTTCAAAGCCGGGAAGTAAAGCGAGCATCTTGATCGGAGACGATAGATGATGGCACATCGTGAAGCCGTTCAATCTCCTGAACGTAGAGACGTCCCAAGCTCTCCACTGAGCCCTGCTCTCCGATGGGTAAGAAGTGAGCCGAATTGGTGAGTCGGTCAAAAATCACCCAAATGTAGTCGTGACCTCTAGAAGTGTGTGGAAGTACAGTCACGAAGTCCATATATATTCCGTCCCACATCCACTCCGGGACCTCCAAGGGATGTACCAAGCCTACTGGTACCTGATGCTATCCTTTCACCTGCTTGCAGGTGAGGCACTGAGAAACGAACTCTGCCACAACCTTCTTCATGCCCGACCACCAGTGCTATCGTCTATGATCCTGGTAAATCTTCGCCACTCCAGGATGTACCACTAAAGGAGAAGTGTGAAACTCTCTCAGCACCGCCTCCCGTAATGCAACTGGTACCAAGGTATGTCCTTTGAAAAGAAAATCGTTCTCTCCTCCTAAGGAGAAACCATCAGGTGCCTATCATGAGGATATCTGCGCACGATGCGTCTCACAGTTAGCGTCCCCATGCTTTGCCTCTCTGACCCACTGCAGTAGTGGAGGAGTGAATGTGAGTGACTGAAGGAAGGCTTCTCCATCTCTATCCACGAAGGATATCTGCAAAGCGGCTAGCTGCTCTGTCACCTCCTCAAGTATCTAAATTATCTGCCTCCTGCTGAGAGCATCGGCTACCATGTTCCCTTTCCCAGGAGTATAGACTATCTAAAAGTCATAGTTTTGGAGGAACTCGAGACATCGCCGTTGTCTCAGGTTCAGGTCCTTCTAAGAGAAGATGTACCTGAGACTATGATGGTCAGAAAAGACTGTAAAGCACTCGCCCATCAGGTAGTGCCGCCATCTCTTCAGAGTGAAGACCACTGCTGCTAAATCCAAGTCATGGGTAGCGTAGTTCTGCTCATGCGGCCTCAACTGACGTGATCCATAGGCGATCACCACCCTCTCCTACATCAGGACACAACCAATTCCGGTCCCTAGTGCATCGCAGTAGACTACATACCCTACTCCCTCCTCCGGCAACCTCAAGATAGGTGTGCTGGTCAATCTCTGTCTCAGCTCCTGGAAGCTCTGCTGACATTTGTATGACCACACAAAGGGTTTCCCCTTCTTCATCAAAGCTGATAGTGGTGTCGCAACTCTGGAGAAGTCTGGAACAAATCTCTGATAGTATCCAGCTAGTCATAAGAAACTCCGCACCTCCATCACGATGCTGGGTGGCTCCCAAGCTAGCACTACCTCAATCTTGGCAGGATCTACCGCAACTCCCGCCTCAGAGATGACGTGTCCCAAGAAGTGGACCTCGCGTTTACAGAACTGACACTTCAAGAGATTTCCATAAATCTGGTGCTCTCAGAGAGTGTCTAGTACAACCCGCAAGTGGTAGGCGTGCTCCTCCTCAGTCGTCGAGTATATCAAAATGTTGTTGATGAAGACCACGAAAAATCGATCGAGGTATGGCTGAAAGATCCTGTTCATGAGGCCCATGAACACTACTGTAGAATTGGTTATGCTGAAGGGAATAACCAAGAACTCATAGTGGCTATAACGACATCTGAAGGCCGTCTTTTGCACGTCCTCGTCCCGAACTCTGAGCTGATGATAGCCTGACCTGAGGTCTATCTTTGAGAACCACCGTGCTCCTTTGAGCTGATCGAAGAGGTCATAAATCCTCGATAGCAGATACTTATTCCTCACTGTCACCAGGTTCAGGAGACGATAGTCGACACAAAGTCGCGAGCTCCTGTCCGCCTTCTTGGCGAACAATATTGGGGAAGCCCAGGGTGAAACACTGGGTCGGATGAATCCCTTGACCTGCAAGTCCTCCAACTGTACCCGTAGCTCTCGAAGCTCAGCGAGAGTCATGCGATATGCTGGGGTGGATATCGGGTTTGTCCCAGGGTACAAATCAATATAAAAGTCTACCTCTCTGCGAGGAGGTAGTCCTGGAACGTCGTCGGGAAAGAGGTCCGCATACTGATCCACCACTGCATGAAAACTAGGACTCTGCACATCAACATCTCCTAGGATGAGGCTAGACAACTAATGAGTGATGGGCTGCCCTCTCCTCTGCGGAAGTCCATCCTGTGCTGCGAAGGCTCCCTTCTCGCCGGTGAAGGTGAACCTGCTCCCGTCGGTGCGCACACATCACACCTTGTGCCTAAAATAATCAATCTGAGCATGGACTGTAGATAACAAATCCATGCCCAAGATGACGTCGTAAGGCCTCGACGCCGATACAAGAAGATCCCAGCCGAAGCTCTCACCTCATAGAGTAAGCTCACATTGCCAGCACCAGTGCGTAATCGTCGAGTCTGCTCCTGTAGGAGTCTCTAGCCGTAAGGATCGAGCCAACGGCTCTGTCCGAATCTCCGAGCTCCGAACAAGGGAAGTGGCTATGAAGGAATGACTCGCTCCTGTGTCTATAAGAACTGCAACAAGGGTTGAATAGACATAGATAGTACCTCGAATCATCTCGGGTGCGCCGTGGTCGTAGGCCTCCACTGCCTAGAGTTGTGCCTGTCTCTGCCCGCCAGCTCCCTGTGGTTGGGGTGGACCTCCTGGTGGTGGTGGTGGTAGAGCCTCAAAGCGTTGCCCACCACCTGATGCTCGGCCAGCTCCTCTGCCTCGTTCGACTGCTCCCT
Source organism: Viscum album (assembly GCA_963277665.1). NCBI lineage: Eukaryota > Viridiplantae > Streptophyta > Magnoliopsida > Santalales > Viscaceae > Viscum > Viscum album. Next base: position 338,310,355 of record OY728144.1, read on the forward strand.
GCAGACCGCCACGGTCGACCATCTGCCTCTGCCTGGGTGGCCCCTCAACTGTCTGCTTCTCCTCGGTACGGCAGGTCGGGCAGTCACGAGCCATGTGGCCCTGCCCGCCGCATGTGTAGCCCTGTCTGCCTTTTGAAAGACTGGCTCCGCGCTATGTGCCCCGCACTGCTGAGCCAGTGTCCTGAGGTTGTCTGCCTGAGGGTCTGGTCTGCCTAGACCCATGAGTCATCTGTCGGCTGCCTGCTGCAGAAGACTCTGCTACGTGCCACCCCGCGGTAGGTCTCACTGCTGAAGAAGACTCAGCAAGGAAACTCTCGATCAAAAGGTCTCGCTCCAGTACTCCTGCCTGAGTCGGAATACTGAGGGAGATCAGCGATGCCCTGATCTCATGCCTCAACCCCGGCTCAAAGGTCCGAGCCCAGAAGAATGGGTCCCGTACCATGTCTGTCCAGTAGCGTGAGAGATCGGTAAATCTCGCCGAGTACTGGGCGACCATTAAGCTGCCCTTCCGCGGCTGTAGAAGCTCATGGATGCGCACCGCATGGAGGGTGGCTGGGACGAACTCTGATCGGAAGAGGCTCTCAAAGTCCATCCAGAGTTGAGATGCCTCATCATGCACCTGGAGCATCATGCTCCACCATCGGCTCACTGCCGTGTGCAGTAGGCTCGCTGCGAGGATTACCATGAGGTCTGATGGTGTCCTCATTAACCTGAAAACTCATACCACAGCCTCCAGCCAGTCCTCGGCTACCTGGGGGTCCGTCTCCCCACAGAACCTCGGTGGTCGTTGGCACTGAAACTCATGCAGTGCACTAAGGCGACGTGCATCGTCAGTGGCTGGGGATGGTAGCATCGGTGGCTCGGCGGGTAGAGGTACCGCCGGTGCCTCTGCTGTCAAAGGGCCCTGTACCGAGGCCTCGTCGCTCGGTGGGCTGTCGTCACATACAACTCTCAGAACCCTCGCTGGCTACCATCTTGGGGCCATCCTGAAAAGAAACAGGTGCGCCATGATCAAACAGTATACCTGGTGAGATGACATAAAGTAATCACAAAGAAAACTTGAAACACACAAGCAATCAATGTTTTCACGCATTAAGTCGGAAATCAGAAGTCAGGGTCCTGGTGTATGGATATGTCGGCCGCCACACAAACACTGGACTCCCTGGACTGATAACCACACCCAATACGCTTAAAACTATTGCTTCAATTAGAAAAAGATCAGAGTCCAAAGTTCTGTGGTAGAACCGAACTCCTCTGATACCAATTTGTCATGACCCGTCCTCAGGGCCCGTGCTGTGACTACCCCAAGCCCTCCTTCCATAGGCCAGGGGCTGGTGACTAGTACCAAGACGCAATTCCTGGTAAAAAGGGAAGGAATTTCCGTTGTAAAGTAAATAAACACCACAGAGCAAGAAAGCAGAAGTAAACACTATGTAAAAACTGGGTACAACAGTAAGTGCGGAAAAGTAAGTGGGCCAGAATACAAACCCAAACTGAAAGTAAAGTACAATTGGAAAGGGAAAACAACAACTGAAAAGAAAATCTACAGTGTCGAGCCGTCCACTGGAAGTCCCACCTGAAGGGTGAGTACAGATAGCCTCCACAGCTCCTCAGTCCAGCCGTCCGCTCCGAGTACGTCCCGCCCAGTGGTCCACCTCCAGGTACTGTCCTGCTCTGTAAGCCTCAACCACGATCAGCGTTGTCTGTTGTCTGCAACCAACGCAACGTAGTGCTGGCATAGCCTATGCAGGGGTGAGTATAAGCTACTCAGTAGGGACCCCGAGACCCCCGAAGGTCTCCCAGAAACCACAAGGATAATCCACAAAGGAAAGATACAATCACGAAGTAACATCCGACAGTACATAGGTATATGCCCATACATATACCTAAGTCATAAATTCCAGTTCGGTCCAACCTCCGAGCCCAAGTACAACCCAGTCCATACAGGAAAGCAAAACGTAAATCCACACAGGATAACACAACACATTCCACATAGGAAAGCAAAACAAGATTAATCTCACATAGGTATACTTCTTCGTAAGACGATAGAGATGATCAGATATTTCCACTGATTCGTCTAAGCCGTAGGACCCACAAAGGATCGATAGGTACTAACCCCCGTAATGACCCACAAAGGATCTGACCCACACAGGATCGATAGGTTACTAATCCCCGCGATGACCCACAAAGGATCTGACCCACACAGGATCAATAGTTAACTAATCCCCGCAATAATAAAATAAGTCCTCCTCTTATTTTATTATCAACATAAGAATTTGAAATTCAAAAGATAAGAAATGAACAATTAATTCAAATAATTAATTGTAACGATTTAAATGCCCAATTTAATGGGGTGTTTCTTAACCAGAAAAACATAAGGTTTGACTTTCATTAAAAGGGGGGTTGCGGGTGCGTTACTTAGGAGGGAAGAAACGGTGGGGCTCGTGCGGGACCCACTTCACAAATATCCTACCAAGTGGGTAGGATATTGTGGGTTCCACCTCATCCTCTTAACTTAGCTTAAGCAGCTTTAAGTGAAATGAAATAAAGTGTCGCACCACTTTTATTTTATTTCTTAACTTAACCCCAAAAATTAATAACCACACCCGAGCAAACGCAACTATGGAAAAGGCATTTCTGAGCAAATACCAGCGCTTCGATTCCATCAGTTCCCTCAGAATTAGATTCCGAGCACCGGTTCAAAAGTTAGAAAACCCCGCTCGTTCGTTCACTGAACGTACCCAAGCTAAACTTCGGAAAATGATTTCGGGCACACCGGGCCTCGGAATCAGGTGCCGTCAGAAACTGCATTCTTGTAATATTCCAAAGAAAATTAATTAATAAATTTCATTGAATTTTACGGGTCTTTAAAGTTGGTTCCTAGAAGATCATATCCTCTATTGCTGAAAAAATGACCCAGTTTTGTGGAGATAATCTTGGGTTCTGCTTCTCCAATAATCTCATGTTTATATTTCCCTATAAGAAGCCTCATGGAACGTTCCATGCCAGACTTGGATATGCCCTTGCATTTCTAGAAAATTATTTTTCTTTTGATTTGGTTTTGGAGGTCGTACCCCCTTTTCCCCAATATTCCTTCATGATTTTTTGGGCGTTTCCACTTGTATTTCAGTGGTCTCCATACATTTATCTATAGAAGCCTCACCTAGTTTAGACTGGGTCCCGATTTGAATTTCCTCCTAGGTCTTCTCCTGTGCTTCTCTGGTCTTCATATCTTTCCCAGACTGAATAGATTTCCGAGGTTTCACTTTATTAGTTGGTATAGTGACTGATGGTGCCAAGTTGGCTTCATGCGAGGCTAACTGCTCTTCTATTTTTGAATTGATAGTTTTGATATGGAAGTCCTTAGTCTGTAGCTCATAGACAGATTCAACCACTTCAGTGTATAGTCCGAACAACAGATCACGGTTGTCCTCTGTAGGACTGACCTTATCATTACTGTTATTATTGCAAGAAAGAGTGGTGTTTACAGCCTGATTCTCCTCTTTCTCCACCAATGCTTCCCACGAGATCCCTACCATTTTTTCATTGCTATTTTCATCAATCTGTTCTATGGATTTTCCTTTTGTATTCATTAACATGTTGCCTTTCTTTTTCCTTGGCACTTCCCTCCATGCTGGTTGGAATGGGGCTAGGTGAATCAGATTCTTGACCACCCTACATTACTGGAAGTCATGTCCAACCATTTTTTAATGCTTTCAAAATATGGTCATGTTCTCAAATCCATAGTTGATCTCCAACTGATGATCCTTTACTTTCAAAAAGATATTCTCAAGAGGCTGCACCTGCCTGTCAATCTCAATCAGCACTCCCGCATAGAGGCCAAGCTCACCATTTATGGTTCGACGACCAATTTTAAGGGGGTTTCCAGCCCTAATGAGATGTCATTCAGAATTTTCGGATGCCAATAAACCCATGGGAGACCATGGATTCTAGTCCAAACCTGTGCTAGCGAAGGCCATAGTTTGAAGGGGTTGAAATTAGCATCCCATTCTAAGTGTCTCAAAAAGCCCAGTTTCAAATTAATATTGCCAAATCTCCAGACAGAATCAAGGTAATCTTGTCGTTCCAGAATTATATGATAATATCCTTTTCCAATATCAATAAGTCTGTAGCCCGAAAAACCCCAGTAATAAGAGATTAGCTTTTTTAAGTCTGAAATCGACCATGGTTTGGTACCTATTCAAAGGAGATTCTCCCAAGCACCGAGAAGTGGCAAAGCTGCATATGCTGCTGAAATGCATCTTTGTCCACCTCCACAATTACAGAACCATCCCCTGCATGTTAGGACATAGGCATATTCATTGTAGTAGAAGCTCCATTTTCCCTCCTGTGAGTGTCTCCACTAAAGAGAAATTTCATCGAATAGGGTTGGTAGCACTCTTGATAATGTCTTGTGCAGGGAAGGACCTCTCCCAATTAGGATGTATGACAGGACTATGCTAACAAGTATCCATGTGACCAATAATCACCTCCCCAACCCATCCCAAACTAAAACAATAGCCAAAATAATGTCATCATGCTATATAATTCCATTACCTTTACATGTGTCCTACAAAACAAAGATTATATCCCCATAAAGGTAGACGTATGGTGTGATTTATAGTGCCCATTAATAATCCACCAAATAATATATACATGTAATAATATTAAGAGTGTACAGGTTTTAGATTTAAAATATAACATTATTACAATAATTTTCAAAATAGAAATTATTTAAAACATTTCTCAAACATTCCATGGTTTTTACATATATTGCATATCATGTTTACCATAACTAGAAACATGCTAGTCATGAAACAAAACAGGTAAACATACCGAAATATGAATTTACAAGTAAACTAAAATCCATGAAATAAACTATCATGCAATAAACAATTAGAAACAATAATGAACCTTCCTTTCAGGGTCGGGAATATGGTACAATACATACCAGACACTCACGAACCAAAAAAGGGTTTGGATCCAACTAATATCGAGTACTGACACATTCCATCGATACACAAGAGGTTACTTCCTAGTGGTGTCACACACATTATGGCTACCCGTGTCTCTTTTTCGATACAACAAAGACTCTATCTATGAAATGTTTTCTAATTTTCATTTAAAAAACCATGCTCACATTTTTATAAATACCCATTTAAAATCCATGAAAATATGCTCAATGGATTGAAAATAAATATCATTACAAATCAAATAAATCCCATTTTCAATGTAAAATCCTATTGAAAACATGAACCCAAGCCTTATTAAATTTTTATACATTCAATTATATTTTAAATCTCAAGGAATCAAATTGAAAAATAATAAATTGAAGAAATTAGAACACATGAGTAGATCAACCTACCAAGAGGATGTAGAAATCCTAACCATATTTGACAATGGGGGTTGGAAACCATAAGATCTACCTTTGGAAGTTAGGCATGACAAGAGTCAAAATAAGGTGATGGAAAACCCAATATAATTTCAAAACCATAGCCACTCTAAAGATGCAACCAAAACCTAAGAAGAACCAAAAAGAACAATTACCCAGAATGAAGCAATTCAACCACAATGGTGATAAATCATTTAATGAAACAATTAATACAAAAATGAATCCCCCAAGATCTCCTAGGGATCTCACAAGGTAGATCATGTAAGGATAAATAGAGAATGAATGAAACATAACACTCATACGGTGCCCTAAAAACCAACAATGTGACAATTACATGGTGTGAAACACATCAACACATTTTCTAAACCTCACGGTCTATATATTACTAAAAAACTACTTAATTTTAATTAAAAACCATATTTTTATATATACCCGTTGTGTCCCTATTAGACAGTGTGTGAACCATTCCCTCCATGTACTCAGTCTAATGTTTATTCCCAATAGCCATTACATGGGGTGTACTTCACATAAATGGCGTGTATGTTTCTAGTGAGTAGTAGAAACTATATATTTTTATGTTGAAAATTCCAACAAATATATGCCTTCAACATTACAGGTATCCTCATAATTACTTGTTTGATAATACCTTCCCCATGAAAAATGAAACTAAAAGCTATGATTAGAACATAACAGATTGAAATGTAATGGGGTGTTATAGTTACCCCGCCATAAAATCGTTCTATCACTAGAAAGTTCTCATGATCCGGGATCTAAAAAACTAGAATTCCACTACTACCTCATAAATGAATCATTCTCCAACATCTCATGGTTATCTTATCTACACTTCCATAATACACAGACCAAGGGGATCATTTTACCGCATAGTACCTTCTCCTGGTGATTCATAATCTGAAATGGCTACTCAACAAAAGTTCTATATGGTTAAAGATATACATACACCCACCTAATCATATTGGATGGATTTTTTATATACCTCTTTAACATGGAGACATGAAACACATTGTGTATAGAATTCAATATATATGGAAAGTCTGACCGAAAGGGAACACTTAATATTTTCTTAATGAGTTAAAATGAGCCCACAAACCTTAGTGCCAACGTACCCTACTTACACCAACGATGATGTCCCATGTGAGGTGAAACTTTTAGAAAGACCATATCAATAACCAATATGTCCAACTGCTGATGATGAAGATATATATAATATTTTTGATGACTCTGTGTAGTGAACAAATGTATCGGGATCATCTGTACCACCTCCATTGTCTCCTGATCCAAACTCAACCGAACCAAGGACCATTATCTCAACTATACACATGATAAGAAAAATAAATGTGGTCACACATAAAAAGCCTTAATGGACACCATATTGATCGATTTCTAATAAATATTATTATAGGAAACTCAACTAAAGTTAAATTCCTATCTTGAGATCCATCGACATCAAGAACACAAACTTGGAGCATATCCTCAAGAACCTAGATAGTCTTATCTGCCTATCCATCCATCAGTGGATGATATGTCATTCTCAATTTCAACTGGTAACCCATTACCTCTTGAAAACCTTTCTAAAATCTATATTTGAACCTCATTTTACTATCAAAAACAACTACAGAGGGAAATCTATTAAGTCTCACAACCACCTGGACATATAAGTCCCTAATATTATCTGCTTTCATTATTTCCTTTATTGGTAATAAATGCACTGGCGAGTCTTTTGATAATCACAAAAATCATATCCTTCCCACTATGATTCCATGGTAAAGCAATGAAAAAATCCATGGAAATTTAATCACAATTCCATATCGAAACAAGTAAACTCTACAACAAACTCGAAGGTATTCGATGCTTCACCTTAACTCTCAAACAAGTGAGACACCGAGATAAAAAATCTGAAACTGAACACCTCATCCTTGACTACCAATAAAGACATATTAAATTGTGGTACTTCTTTGTAGCCCTAGGGTAGACATACCAACATGACTGATGTCCACTATCTAATAGCTCTTGTCTCAAGGTAAATGGAACAAACAGACTACTTTGAATGTACAAATATCCACTGGGAGACTAAGAGCACTCACCCATGGTCTCCACATAATTTATGATTTTTCCTAATAATATTCTCTTAGTGTCTATCTTATATTATTGTTGAACTCACCCATCAAAAGAAAAGTAAACTTTTATATAATATAAGAACACTTTTCCACCAACCTCCATTAGTACGAAGCTCATCTCAGAAAAAGACTTATTAGAACCCACTCTATAATTGATTCCTTCACTACATGGATCGATACTCTTCTGATCAGTGCATTGGAAACAAAGTTTCCTTTCCCATTGGAATATATGATATCAAAATCAACAATATAAATATAGTTAACCCAATGTCTATTTCATAAGTTTAGATCCCTCTAAGTGAAAATATACTTCCGGATATTGTGATCAGAATATACTATACACCCCTTCCCAAAAAGATTGTGGCTCCACATATTGAATGCGTTCATACCAACTGCCAACTCAAGATCATGGGTACGATAGTTCTTCTCATGAATTCATAAATAGAAAGATCCATTATACCTAGACTTTTCCCCCTACATCAGGACACATACTAAACCTAAACCTAAGGCATCACATAAAACATCATAACCTGAACCTAGTTCTAGGAGAATCTACATCGGTTTGGAATCCAACCTCACTTTTAACTCTTAAAAAGATCACTAATATTTTTCTTCACACTCAAACAAGATATCCTTACAGGTCAATGTTGTCTCCAGAGATTAAAGCTTGGAGAAGTCCTAATCAAACTGTCTGTAATAACAAGACAAACCCAGAAAAAATTGGATTTCAATCATGTTTCTCAGATTTTACCAAGACATAAAAGGACAATCCTTTTTGGATGTACTAATAAATACCCAGTGCATCAATTCTATAAATACCATAGGAGAGTTAGTGAGTCTTAATGGACTAATTAAAAAATCTAAATACCCATATTGGCTCTAAAACAAAGTATTAGGATTGTACTCCTTTCAGAATCTAAACTAAAGGTACTCTGACTACAGTTCAATATTTTAAGACTAACAAGCCTCTATAAAATGATAAAAGAGATCATAAATTCTAGGCAAAGGATACTCATTCCTAATGTTCACCCAATTGAACATATTATAGTTAATAAAAATCCTAGGAGTTCTTTATTACTTATTAGAAAAGAGTAATGGTGAAGCACATTATGACATGCTAGGATGAGTAGATCCTTTAACCTCTATGTCCTTAAGCTAGAATTTAATTTCCACAAACTCATCAGGTATGATTAAATAGGATTGAATAGAAATGGGAATCATTACAGGGAGTAGGTCAATAGTAAACTCGAACTCTCTATATGGATGTAAACTAGAGAAATCATTCAAAATAACCATAGGGTATGCACACTTAATAGTAGGTAGCATCCCACCCATAAAAGGGTAAACTGCATTAAGAAAAATCTTTGACAAATAGCGTGATATTTTACCAGTATAAGGAATAAAATGCCCCACCCTCCCTGATCTAGAGTCCCACACATCCTAGAAAATATGAGCAACCTCATCGGTAGATAAGAACTATAGACGATGGTGATAAAAGACTATCAGGTCCTAAAAATTTATCATCTAATCCATGCCGATAATCAAGTCAATGATGATAGGATCCAGTACTAATAAATACCAAACCACCTAAAGTTCATCTATCATCTCCCAAAATGTGGTGCACTAGAAACGTAGTTTAGAACTCTTTCCCAAAGGTATGGAAATATCCAAAAATAATGACACAAGTTCTGAATGGAAACCCACCACATAAACTAAATTTGATGACATAAAAGAATGGGTATAAATAGTATAAAACAATATATCACCACAAGAAGATGAAATGAAAACCTTACCTCTAATATTAGCATTCCCTGCTTTAGATTCTTCTAAAACACACTATGACACATAATGTTGTCCGAACATAGCCACCTGGACATCCCCCTTGGCATGAGAATGAGACCCCCCTCCTTTGGAACATCAACATCTACCTGTGATCCATTAGTGAAAGTGGATCCCTCCTTAATTCCTTGGGATTTCATTTTAATAAAATGTTTGAGATGGCTAGATCACCCAAAATGATGAAAATTCCTAGGAGACATCATACAATGAGGCCTGGTATGACCACTCCTTCTACAATGGTAGAAGATAACTTGTTGCGACCTTAAAGAATCCGCAGAAACTATTCCTATAAAGAATTGGTGATTATTTCCTTCTTTTTTAGACCAGAAGAAGAACCCTAGATAATATCAGTACCAACTGAAGTTCCTCCCAAACCAGTCCTCCAAGCTATGTCTTCCATATCCCAAAATGCTTTATCCACTACCTCCACAAAGGTCGAAAGATTCAGAATAACTATCATTTACCAAATATCACCCCTCAACCCAATATTGAACCTAGAAGACTTTAGGTAATAATTAGTGACTATATATAGTTCTAGATGCCCCCACTCCTCAAAATGGGTGGACTACTTTATAAAGGTACACTCCCCTTTCCCCAATGTTAGAAATTCCTAGGTCATTTTGCACGTAAAGTCTCAACATAGAACTATAGATTAAATAACTTCTTGAAATAAAACATGGTAGTACACTAATGCATATTATCTTACAGTATAGAATCCCACCATATTATTCCCATCCCCTCGAGCATATATGTGTAAAAACCCACCAGAGAGTCTTCAGGATTCTTCAAAACATTGATGATCATTTAAATCCATTCAAGAAAATCCCCTGATTCTATGGTCCCTTTATCACCTCAGACTACTGGTGGATACTTCTTGGTAAAATCCAATCCATGATATACTACCCATATCAGGTTCACAATGTCCATTGACCCCAAGTTATAATGGTATAGATTACTTCTTTGACCAAAGTAGGATCCACCGGAGGATCCGCCTAAGGAACCTACCTTGTGGATTCCCCTATTGTATTTGGAATATCTCCTCTAGGATTCATTTTATATTCAATACAATAAAATAAATAATCTATCATGAGAAAATTCCAAATCCATGGAACCAACTACTATAATACAAAAAATTTATTTATAATGATGTTAATTTAATGCAATTATGAATTGTACCACAATAGGAAATACCCTTTGAAAGGATCAAGTCCATTTAAATTAACTCACCACTTAGTTTATTTATACTACCTCACACACACCAAATCCATAAACAAAGTAGATACATCAATATAAATATATTTCCCATAAAATTAATTCAAAATAACATACATACTAGATCTCATACATACTAATTTTTTTGACCACCCATGGTTAGTTAGATTCTTTCATAACGGTGAGATAACTATGCCCCCTTTCCACACCTACTATCTGAATTCCGATGATACTAATCATGTCTACCAAATATATGGAACCAATTTTATCAGGGCTGATACACTTTAGGTTGAGTAAGGCTCTTGTACAAAATTCTAACACACCATCCAGAGTCAAAAAAACCAGTCACCCAAGTCCTCCTATTACGGGTTGAGGTATAACAATGATAACAAAATAAGACATTAATATAAGTGAATAGGTCATACAAATATATTATAAGGAGGAATAAATAATAATATATAACTAAGAAAATAAGGATAAACACATAAGTACAACATGTATAGACTAAGAAGTCTCCATGTTACTAATTTTCACCAACACAAACAATCAAAAACTGAAACAGTTATGTAAAGAGAATCCATCATTCTACAGAATTCCATTCCATCTACCAGTGCCTTACCAAATAAAGTCTACAACCACCAAATGGAATACCAAGGGTGTGAGAAAATGATCCTAGTAGGAAACCACCAAAAAATCTATACAAGTTCTAATATCATGAAAGTAAGAGTTATATTACTAAAATAGAATGTTTTTATAAGAAGTTTTATAATTAAATATTTTGAAGAAATATCTCAAACATTTCTTGGGATTTTACAAATTTCATTTCATGTTTGGGTAAACTAGAAACATGCCAATCATGAAAAAATTAGTTAAACATACTAAAATATAAATATACATGTGATCCAACATCCATGAGATAAACTATCATTCAATAAACAACCATAATAAAAAATAAACCTTCAAGGATTGATCTAGGACATTGGATAATATGTACTAGAAACTCATTAGAAAAAATGCATAATGTGGATCCCACTAATATCGAGTCCTTCTATAATACATTGATTAAAAATAGGTTACCCCTAGTGGATTCATATTAACTAAGGATACCGGTGTCTTTTTCTCGATACACCCAAGGTTCCCACTATGCACAATTTTTCATTTTCCATTTTAAAAAACCTTTCCTACAGTTTTATAAAAATCATTTCAAAACCAATACAATCTTCTTGAGGGTTTTAAAATCCATTTATTTTCAAATCAAAGAAATTCTATTTTAAAATAAAATATCCTTTAAATCAAGAACCCAAAACAGTTTCAATATCAACATGTGAAATTACATATTAAATATAAAGGAATAAATAAGAATAAGTAATTTGAGAAACATGAATAGTTGAATTGATCCACCGACCATAATGATGTAGAAAACCTAACTTCATTTGAAAATGGGGTTTGTAAACCAGAATATATTTATTTGGAAGACAAGGAATGATAAGAGATTGAAAAGGATTGATGGAAAATACAATACAATTTAAAAACCACATCAAAACCTAAGCCACAAGAAAAATTGAACAAGAACATAAAGAAATTATTACCTAGAGAGGAGAAATCGAACCACAATGGTGATAAATCCTTGAACAAAATGAACCGGATGAAAATTAATCACCCTATATCACATAGGGAGATTTCTAGGTTGAGAGAGGAAAGATGCATAGAGAATGAATGAAACATATCACTCATACGGTGACCTAAAAACCAATAATGCGAAATTTACATGATGTGTAACCCATTTGGACGTTATATAATACTCATTGTCCTTATAACCTAAAAGAACATATAATTTTAATTAAAAACCATATTTTTTTCATACACATCATGTACCTATTACATTATTTTTAAACTGTACACATCTTGTACTCTATTCACGGATTCTTCCCAGCTTCCATTATATGGTGTGTACTCCACTTATACCGAATGTATGTTCCTAATGAGATGAAGAACCTAATTTTTTTTTGTTGAAAATTACAAAAAATATTTGAATTTACTATTAAATGTATCCTCCTAATTTCATTATTGGAAACACTCACACAATGAAAAAGGAAACAAAAAGATATGAAGAGAACATACTAGATAGAAAGGTAACAGGGCGTTACACATCCAGTTAGGGGTGGCCACAGAACCCCTATTCAAAATAGGAAATGAATTTGTTCCAAGATCTAACTTATGAACACCCAATACATCAGTTTTATTCTCATCCATATTCTTAGCATCCACCCATAAGTATTCCAAGACTAGAGAGTTTACTGATGATCAAACCATGATTAGCATCATGTACAAAATCACTAGATCTCAAGGCTCCTTCCACATGGAAACTAAGGAATCCTCATGCCCACATTTTTTAATGCCACAACTCACATGCATTGGTATGATAACTATAAAAACCCATCTATGCTTCCTGTCACTGATGAAAAAAAAACCAAATGTCAACCTCTATCAATGGTTTCACTCATGCATACCTTTACTGTCTTTCTAATGTATGAGTCTCATATGTAGGGTCACTAGGGTCTCTCACCTAGAATCAAAAACCATGTATCAGTAGTGGTTGAAAATCATTAGATAGTTCTCACTACACCAATCATAACATCGATGAGACCTCACATTCAAAACCATCTTCCCACAAGGGCACAGACACTCACCAAACATCCCTACATAGAACTTACGCTATAAAATCATATCTCACCGGTTAGTATCACACACACACACACAACTAAATAATCCTATAAGATTTTTATTCAAAAGAACATAATCAATTTCTCATTTAATTAAATTACCATTCCAATATTTATAGGAAACAATCATAAAGGTTTTCATTGGTACATTAAATAACCATACCCAAATGACATACTAGGGCCTCCAATGTCCCACATACCAAGAGGAAGGATCACCACCATAATCCCCATTGATAATAATTCCATATGAACCACATGAACTAAAAAATTAAAAATGTATATATACAAGTTGGTCTAATTTAGTAGAATAGAACCAGGTACATATTCTGGGAAATTAGGCATGATAAGTTGCTCACACTTTAAACAACCAGGTATAATTGGCCAGTGAAAATAGTTACATTAGCAAGCCTATTTGGTGTTGATCCTAAATTCATGATATGATGCGTGAGAATTATATTTTATCTATAGGACAAGGTCCAAAAATCAATAACAATCCTCTTGAGATATGCTCAAGATCCATTTTCCATAAACTGTAAGTCATAAAACCCAAATCGAATGTGCATCACATGAGGTGAAATCACATCAAACGTAATAATTCAATCCAAGAGAATCAATCTAATACCAATTGTAACATGGATTTCCATAGGATGTGTTGTCCATGACACACTGGTCAAAGTACCATCATAATATATAACACATTCTTATTTCATATATATAAACATTCACAAAATATTAAGTCAAGAGAAGCATTGATTCCACTTTGTATGATCCCACTTCCCAATTCCCCTGAATAGTGCCAGATCAGTGTTTAGCACAATACCTAAGGAATTACTCTCTAAATTATAGAGGTAGAAGAAAAGTAGTGGGTTTGATAAATGGTATCATTCGGAGGATATAACTACTTTTATCAAAGTTTCCAAGAGAATAATAAATAGATAAACAATATCCATATCAAAGTACAAAAAATATAATAACAGAATGGATGATGTAATAAAATAAAAATAATAGATAATAACATTAATTCCATAAAAACATAAATAGCCCCAAAACACATACATTAGAAGGATACCCACAAGGTTGGTCCTAAATACATACCATTATAAAATAATATAAGGACATAGTATCTACGACCACAGTAAGCCACACATCATCCAAGTCTATGATCGCAACCTCAACTGAGGTCCTAATACAAAGAAACTAAAACTGTATATGAATATAACTAATAGAAGACCATCTAGTATCACATTAATTCAATGTGAGAGTTTTCTAAGCCTCGACATTAGACCCAAGTATGACATTCCCCCACTATGAGTGTGCTCTTATCTGGAAATAAGCCCCACTAGCAACTCAACTCACCTCCCCTATGGGAGACGTCCATCCATTCATGAATATCCCTATTGCTTATACTAAAAATAATATAGACCCAACCCTAAAGAATCCACAATTTAAAACCATCTATTACCGTTCTTTTCGAAATTTAAGAAAATAGGGACTAAGTGCACTAGGCACCATGAAAACCCACAGTTGAATCCTAATATCCTAGAAATTGTTGTGTGGCTCAATATCCATATCATAGGAAGAACCATTGGAAATCCTCAACAACACCATCATGTCTCATCCGGACCAAAGGATAGGTCCCATGAAACACATATGTCTATCTATAGATCCATCAAGAATATATAATCGAAGCATAAATACAAGGTGGATTTTGGACAACTGTCCAATCAACACACTTATATCTATAGTCTCTCGGACCACATTTTCAGTATGAGTACTGTGGTGACACCTAGTACCATCTCTACCCAATAAATTTACTCCCACTTAGGGATGGATAGCTATTAGGGGACGCACTAGGGTCCCCTTAGTCACAACAAAGCAGATGCATCCTCACCTAGGACATCAACCACAGTCTAGGTCGTAGGTCAATAATATATTCCCAAAGAATACTATATCCCTCAACACCACCATCAAACAACATGACCTCACAAGCTATAATAGTTATCTCTCCTTGATAACTATGAAGATAAGCCACACGACTCAATCTTGGTTCATGGGGGTCTCTAAATGATGGTATAATCACCTAACCCTTCCACCATAGACTATGGTTTGAACACCTAGGCTAAGAATATTTGAATCCAAAGCCTCATCCATCAATGACTATGGAAAACTAACTTGTACCGGGGTCCATCAGTGCCTTGGAACCTTGTGCATCCTAATTAAGGAATTTCAATAAATTTAATTTTAATAAACAATTATTTAAAAATTAAATTAATATATTAAAATTATTTATATCAATTTAATTTAACACATAAATCTATTAAATGTAAATACCACATTCCACATGTGTAAATGAAGAGTATAATTTCCACAAGTGAAATTACATAGACCACCTGCCATTATTCGATACATTACAATTATCTCTAATGGACAGTAGAAACTACCAAGGACCGTCCGTTCTCGGTCCTGACCAATGTAACTAACCACACACCTAACCCACCCCAAGATTGTAAATAAATTTATTATACATTTATAATTAATTAAACCTAATAATTAAAATTAGGAATATTATGTGAAAACTAACCACATCACCACACTACATGAGAATAAAGTCCCACCACCTGTGGAACACCTATTGGGAACACCCAACACCAAAATAAAAAAATACCAAAATAATGACACCAAAACAATATGAAATGAAATCAAATTTAGGCAAAGAACATATTAAAATAATAAATGGAGAGATACCTTAACAGATCATTGATAAACTAGGTTTAGATAGCATATTCAGAGACACACTTCTAAAGAAAAATAGTAACCCCATAATCAACATCCAATTACACCATTATTTAGTGGAATATGAACTCAAAATAGTATAAGAAGGTAACCAAAAATAGAGAAAATAAAGAGAAAGATGAAGGTATAACAACAGAGGAGTATATTGACCAAAAAATTGTACAAATTATCTATGTAATCACCCAAATATATGGATGAAAAATGGATGGAGGAGGTGCTGGACCAGACGGGATGTGTAATTTCAATGGAGAAGGATATTAGGGACGAGGTATTAATGATTCATAGGGTAAAATAGTAAAAATACATTTTTATTGAGCCACATGGTTTTCTAAACCATGTGCCTACTATGTGGTTGGAATTATTCTAGTGAAACCCTCTCAGATGGTTAGGAAACATGTTTTTCAAAACTTTGAAAATTTGAATTTCCTCAATATACATAATTTCACATAGTTCATCTATAATCATGTACCAAATATGCCCCAATACCCATGTCTAAGCCACCATACATGGTTTCCTCTGAAGTTCACTTGTTTTTTCCTGAACTGTTTACTAATTGTGAATATAGACTATGCACTGTATAAATTGAACTAAATATCCCTCTTCATAAGTGTACCTAAAAAATATACTCTAAAACACATGACCAAAACTGTGAATCATGGATAGAAACTTCAAAAACTTTAAAACATAACTAGAATCTCTAGATACTCACTTAAGCATAAGATCTACCTTTTGAGCCTCAAACCATTTCTAAAAATATTATTTTATAGCACTCCTACATTTGTAACTCCATTCTGAATCCTGATTAAAAATTAAAAAAATCGACATGTTAAAAATTCAAATTCCACTTAATTTTCAAAGGATCGTATGGACATAGGATCTTACATGTTTCCACATTTTCATAAAAGTTTCCTTATAAAATTTGGAACATTTTAAGTAATTATATGTGTTCCCTTACCCCAACTAATAAAAGGGATCATCATATCTTCTCTTATTCACACTATTAGATCCTGATAACACATCCAATACCTACAACAGAAATTTTCTTGATTATTTCCCTTCATCCATGAGCCATTGTTCTTATCTACCAATACATCTTTCTAGGTATAAGGTGTGAGCTAAAGGAGGTATCTCAATAAGAAGGTATAAAGTTTAACTGAGCTCTTTTAATTTTATTTCATATTCAAAATTCTATATATATACGATTTCCCGAATAAACTGATGAACATAATATCATAAATATATTAAGATATTAAATTTTTTGTAAAACCATTTCCCAGATCTTATCCATTAAATGAGAGATGGAAGTATCACTTGTGAATACATCTAGACTACCGACTCAACGAAAATATATGATTCACTTTCCATCTCCATATGTCATGGTTGGTTATTGTCATTAATTTAATATTTACATAGTATATTTTAAATATAATTTTAATTTTCTATTTATAATATACTATATACCTTTATACCTTCCTATCTACTGGAAAAAGATTACATCACTCTTGCGTACTTATCGACTACCACCTCCATGATGTGTTCTGGTTGGTTTTTCATTTTTTATTTAGATGGATGGTAATAACAATAAATTTAATGAATATATATTATATTTATGATATAATAATGATTTTAAAGGTTAATTATTATAATCCTTTCTTTCTTTATATACGTAGAAATGTGTAAACATCACTTCTGTGTATGTATGGACTATCGTCTCTACAAAGTGATGTAATTAATTTTTTATCACTTATTTATTTAAATTGTTATAAAACTGTGTATAGTGATTGGATATGACACTTATGAATTTTTATAGAGAATATGGAACCATAATTAATGTTCAAGGTCTGAAACTATTGAACCAAAAAATATATAAAAAACAAAACATTTATGACATGGAAGGGATATATTTAATAAAGAATTATTAATAAAAAGGAGTTAAAATATTATAAGTGGATCCTATGTGATATTATAAGTTTTTAAATGGTTTTTTAATGAATTATAATAAATAATATTTCATTATATAAGAGTTTATAGCGATTATAATGCAAGTAAGACTTAAGGTAAGGGTTCTTCATCTCAACATTGCATCATTGACACATGTTTGATGTTACAAACCTATTTATGTTTTTGAGGTATATATAATTATCCTTGGACATGTTGTACCATGGATAATTCTTAATTAATGGTATTAGATATTGATATTCAAATTACTTCTTCAAATGGGGGTTTATATAAATGTTACTAAAGTGGAAAGTGTTTACAATCTCAAATTGTATTATTTCGGACAAAATGCTATGCAATATACAAATCAACTTTTATGTGGTGTATATAAAAACCATTTTTATATGTTTGATTATGAAAATATTTATTTTAATATTATATAATGTTTAATTTTGTGTTATTTCATTCATCGGGGTTACTACTCAATGTTACCAGAGCAGTAATGGTTCCTCCTATCACTTTTTTTTCTATGAGAATTATAACATATTCACCCCTTGTTTCGTTAATCTTTTTCATTTAAATATCCATTAATTTATTATATATTGAATCTTTTTATATAATTTTTTTTATTTTTTTTAAAAAATTACTTCTTTCATAGGGGTTATGTTTCAAAATTTATCAAAACGATAATTGTTTTATGTTACAATCTCACTTTTTCCAAGATTATTTATGCATAAATTTCTAATGATGAAATTTATGGTCTATTTCTCATTAATATAATGGTTTTTATTAGAGTCTATTTATTTCAAGATATTATAGTTTTTTAATTTTATTTTAATCTATCTAGGTACTAAATGGTGCAAAAGAATGGTTTTTAAAAAAGAATACTTTTTTTCTATTAGGCCAAGAATCTTTTATTCAATGTTTATATTCTCTTTAAAATATTTTCATGAAAAATTTTAATATTCTCCAAAGATTTATTAATTTCATTTTTAACCAACTTTTATTTTATTTAAAAACCTTTTAATGGTATATTTTTTTAATTATCTAAATGACTTAATTTTTAACAAAGGTGTGAATACAATTTTTTTTAACATATACTAAACAAAAGAATATTCCCACCGTCATGTATATTGTTTTCATTGAAGATTCCTTTAAATTTCACTAGGGTTATTTTAAACTAATTTTTTTCATTAATATTTTATTTAATTTTTTACATTTTTAATAAGGGTTTTCAAAATGACACATTATTTTCATCAACAAATTTTCCAGTGATATTTTAAAGTAAATTTTTACTATGAAAACAACTATTAATGTTACTTATG
The DNA here is from genome assembly GCA_963277665.1 of Viscum album. Classification (NCBI taxonomy): domain Eukaryota; kingdom Viridiplantae; phylum Streptophyta; class Magnoliopsida; order Santalales; family Viscaceae; genus Viscum; species Viscum album. The sequence continues at coordinate 338,329,712 of OY728144.1, forward strand.
ATCCCCTAGGGATATGATCCAATGATACCTTATCTATTATTTATCTAGATGGTTTACGATTATAATGATGAAATATTAATGATGCATGTTTTTTTCCATGAGTTACGCTATTATGAAATGATGGATGTTTACATGACCTTATTCTTTACATATGAATAGATTATGATTACTGGGTGGGTGGGTCCATTATAGCTCTCCAATAAATTGGGTATTGAATATTGTTTATGATCGTAAGGGGTACATAATAGGTTATCAGTAGACCAGAATAGGGTACACATGATGTCACCCAAGACTGAAACAAGGGTAGACGAGAGGTTATCTCATACCCAAAGTAGGTTCATGGGCGGTTAGTTCAAGCCTAAAATTTTAGGAATATCTAAGTGGGTAGACTTGACATAATATTTCTTTGATTATAATTTTTTCACACTTTATTAAACTATTTTATGACATGATATTTTTCCATAGTTATTTTCTCATGTATCATGTTCTTTGATTCCATTATGATTCACTTCTTATAAACTACCATTCTCTATTCCATGACTTATGATCGTGACCAATGAATTACTGGGTAATATTAGTAAATTTAAATATCATGTTATATGTAAAATGATCATTTATTTTTATCTACCTTATTTATACTTACTGAGCATTTGAACTCACCCATATAATGTTTTATTTTCCCCATGTTATAAATAATCATTTAAATATATAATTCATAAGATGTGGTTTATGCATGAAGAATATCGTAGGAGAAGTTTTGAACATTTTATATATGAGTTGTTTAGGAATCCATGTTTTAAAAGACACTAAACCATTATATTTTTTCGTGGATAAGAATGATATGTAATGAATATTCATCTAATATGATATATTAATTCTTTATGTAATATTTGAGTAACCTCATTGCTTTATTTTTTTAATTACCTTATCTTCCCTTTCTCTATTATACTCTCATGTTTTTCCACATCCCACCAATTCATTTGTTTCAAAATATTTGTCTATTTAATTAGAAGAGTCATTTGTTTTAAAAAATTCGGGCATATGTGGTTTTTATTTGAATAATTGAGGTAATATATAATTAGATTTTAATGAAAAATTTAAAGTACACATTCATTGTCTTAATGGGTCACATAGTGAGTTTATAATTAGATATTTATATTTAAATTAAATAACTATTCATAATAGGTGTTGAAGTAAAAATTTAAAAATTTATATGAGTTGGAATATAGAAAATTGGGTATTAAATACAAGGGTAATATTTTTGAGAGTTTTCTTGTTGGAATGGAAATCTATAACATTTTTTTTTCTGTTAGTTGAACTTACAAGTTGGAAGTTAGAGTAAGTTTTTTGAAATTATGATGCATATAAGGAAATTATGTATAAAGTTATGATATTGTGGTTAATTATGGAATGAAAGGAGGTATGATGTGTTATATAATGAAAAAGGTTTCTTAATTACGTCCTTGGATGGGAATCAAAAATAATATATGGTTCTTTAAGAGAATTATTTTATAATAGATAATGTTAAAAATGAATAGTTAGAGTTCCTTGATTATAAATTATACTTCTGGAAAAATAATTATTCATTAGTAAATGGTTTCTTTAATTTAATTTATAATGTTAGAGGTTCATATCTTATAAAACTCAATTTAACTTGTAATTTAGTGATGGGTGTGTTGTTTTCATTAAATTGGGTGGAATTTTTATTTTAAACATTTTGAATCCATCCCATGATTATCTTATTTCTATGATTATTTTTAATACATAATGAACATTACATGAGTTTCTAAACTTTAACCCTTACTTTTAATGAGTTTTTTTAAATTTAAAAGCCATCATCTAAAAAAATAATTGGAAGAGATTTAGAAAAATAGATAAAAGAATGGATTAAAAATCTGATGGATGGGTTTAAAAGATAAATATGGGAAATAATTATTTAAGGAATCTATTTTTTCAATGTAATATGATATCATTCAAAAATTAATAAATGTAATAAACATAATACATTTTATTAATTTATTACAAACACTATTTATATATTGATAAAAATTGGTATGTTATTTTGATATATGTTTTGATAGTGAAATTCATTATATATACCATAACACTTATCCAATTATATAAATCTATATGTTTTGTGTGAAAATTGATAATTATAGGGAGTTAATTGTATCATTTGATGAATCTATTTTAAAAAATATATTGATATATGATATGTGACTTCTTATGGTATCAAATAAGTTTTATTATTACTATTTGTTAGACAAAGTTGTTGATACGATGAAAATTAATATCATATATGTTGATTATATGTGTGTATATCTAAATAATAATATAATAAGATTATAAAATCATAAATTATGTGTATTGTTTTTATAAAATATGAAAATTATTGAATAAAAAATGATGTATATGAATACAAAAAGGATGGATCCCAATCATGTAATAAATGAGTATGAGGGTGGTGTTAATATTTTATCTGGTTTCAAAAATCTCATACATATAAACAGTATCAAATCCATTTTCATTGATTATGAGGTTGTTATTTAAGAAAAAATATTACAAATTAATGAAAAAACAATTGATCTATCATATAATAGATTGAAGTCATAAATATTAAATAATCACTAGGAAGAACTGAATATAGGTAGTGACTAGGATACCTCTATGGTTTATAAATCGTTTGAATTTATCACAAGTGTTATTGATGATGACAATAATATCAAGGATATGATTTTAAATTTATGTGATGCAGATGATAATATTGGGGAAATTATATAGATTGTTAAAGGTGAACTTTCATATTATCCAATGATATTTGATAAGTTAAAGAGCTAGAAAAGTTTCAATTCTATACCGGTTGTAGTTAATATACAACCTTTTTAGCTATACTAATGAAATATAATTCTAGAGATGGAAATGGATGGAGTTAAACTAAAATGATAGAAATAGACTATATTTTTAATGACATGATACTAGAAGATAATGAGCATCCTTTCCAAATATATGGTTCTAAATGAGTTCTATATTTAATTTTAACGATGAGTAAAATAATACATGTCTATCGAAATGATTTATATTATTTCACAATTACCATTAATCACATTAAAATGACCTATGTTTTGGTCATATTGATAAAATATAGGTTAATAAATTAATTTGAATGTTTTATGGTAATTTCCAATCATTATAAGGTTTTTAACCAATATAGAAGTGAGGAGACTAGAAGGCAAATGGAATGGTACATGGATGTAAGAATTCATGATTAAAAACATCATCACCTAATAAAATATACTGGAAGATAATTGATGATGAGTAGGGGATAGAGTTTCATGGTGATAAACTAGTATATCCAAAAAGATCAAAGGAGACCTTGATGATCCATCTCAAGAATGTGATATCCTTCATCGATGTTGCCTCGTACAAAGCTTCAAATTTCAAATGGTGTTTGTTCTTTGAAGTAAATTTGATGATAATGTCCCTTAAATGTTTTTAGGGTTGAATTATATTTACATTATGAAGGAAGAGTTTGATTCGTTGGATATGGAATATATATTCACTCTCATTGGTATATTTGAGAAAGGTCTTCATAAAGCCTCTACGATTTTATACTCTCTTGATTTAGTAGGATTTTTTTGTTTTGCAGTATATGTGATTTATGGTGCATAAATTAGATTAAATTTCAATTATAGATATTGTTATTACTGATTAATGATTAAATATAATTGGGGATTATTTGGTTTTGAAATGAATATGAGGAATCAGAATCCCAATTTTAAACATTTTTTTGAACTTTCTGTCATCCTTCTATGGGTTTCCTTACACAAGATTCTGATTCATTTTTTTTGATGAATTGATATTGTTGGAAATAAGAAGGGTTTTAAGAAATAATGAATTATTAAAAAGGTATATCTTAATTATATTTCTAAAATTATTATAGATATTTATGATTCTATAAATTTACCCAACATGTTTTGAATTGAAAATGGAACGAAGAATTTCAAAAAGGAGGTGATTTATGAAAATATTATGATTAATTGTTGTATTTTAAATGATTATGGTCATTAATTAAGGATTTTATATTAAATTTTATATGTTTAGGAGTAAATTCTAGAATATGACCATTTTCAAAATCCATCATGGATGTTTAGAAAGTTTGTCTACTTCTATTATAATGGATAAGGTAAGATTACTTTGGTTGGAGATGGAAAGAAAGATTAAAGAATTCATCAAACTGGATGGATTGAATATTTTATACCTATTGGATATAATACCCACTAACTATTTTATCTAGATCTAAATGTTCAAAAAATCTGGAAAATTGGGTCGAATCAATGTATTCCACTTGGAAGACCCTGATTTCTACCCTTCCACCTGGGAATCTAAGAAGAACCTATCTTAGGGTGAAGTATTTAGAGTTTAATGTCAAATTATTGATAGTTTTATTCAATAAAAAAGAAATAATTTATTATTTAGAGGCATGGGAGATTGATGATAGTTAAAAATTAGATTATTTTTATATTGTAACACCCTGATATTTTAATTTGTTATTACCGTTAAATAACTCAATGTGTTTGATAGCTTTCTCCGCATGCAACACCAAAATAAAATGAAATCCGGATATGTTTAGAAATTTAGAACTTATAAAATGAATTTAAAATAAAAAATAAGAGTGACCTATTTATTAAATATTTATTAAAAGTGAAAAAATACTACATTTAATGAGAATTTTATTCAATTTTTAAAGCTAAAATTCCTGTTATAGTTATTTTATTCTTAAAAATATATTTCTAATTTTTTTATGTTATGGATTTTTATTTCAATAAACTGGTAATTAATGATTATAAAATATATTTTATATGAAAGAATTCTTAAAACTAATTTTATTATTAAATGATAGGAAATATTAATGAGAATATTTAATATTCTAAAAAACAACTTCTCTATAAAAACTATTCTTATTTATATATCGGGTTTTTATTTCAATGAATTATTTCTAAATTTTAGAATTTTAATTTTAAAAAATGATCATTATTTGTATATTCATAAAAAAATATTTTCTTAAATTGAATATATGACATTTTTCTAAAGATATTGATTTTTAGTTGAATAGTAAACAATACAATTTTTAAAAATAAGATGTCTGTTATGAAATTATTAATATATAAGTATGAATTTTATATTTATGAAACCTTTATATAAGATAAAATACTTATTTAATAAGTTAATTTATAATTTTATAAATTTTGGATTAATTTACAAAACCATATTTGACATTTTAGAACGAAAGTTAAAATTTTCAAAATCATGTCTTTAATACATTAGCTATTTTGCATATTAAAATTAATTTTTTTATCACATTTATAAAATTCATATAATAATATTTATTTATATGTTTTTATTATTTTGTAAAAATTATTTATTAATGGCTAATTTATTTTGAAGTATAAAGGATCAATAACTTTGGAAAAAACATGTTATCTCTTTAAAAATAAAAAGAGGTAAAAAGGGATTAACCACGAGGGAATGACTAAAAATATGTTTCAAACATAATTGGGAATGTTTATTTGGGAACTTAATCTAAATTATACCTTAACCAATCCATTATTTCTAAATATTGGAGCCATTTTCTTTGAGTTTGATGTTTTAGTTTTAAAAGATTACGTGTGTTCAAAAAAATTCAACCACTTCTACCTTATAAAATGGGAACCCCTATCCTCACTTACCCTTAAACCAACCAGAATTACTTCAACTAAAAATATTCCTAAACATATTTTTAATATTACTAGATACTTTTAATAGGTTATTTTATTCTGAAACAAATCCTTAAAATTCTTAACCCCCTTCAGAAGCGAGATAATCCAAGAAGTGAGGTATAAATTTCTAATGACACATTTTTCATTTCAATTACATCATTTAAACTTATTCTTCAGAAAATTCCATTAAATAATTATTAAATAATGAAATAAGTATCATTATTTTAAGGGTATTTTATTATAATTATTTTACAAGCATTAACTACCTTCCCCTTTTCTATTAAGAAAAACGAAATCACCATTCGTGCATTGTGTGGACTATCACCTCCACGATGCAATGTGCCCTTTTCCTTCACTGCATAAAAAAAGGTCTTAATTTTTAATTTTATATATAATAATTTTATTGATAAAATATTTTTATATTATTAAATGATAATGAATATTATTATTTCCCCCCATTCGATGGAAAATTAAATCATCTTACTTGTGTACGTGTGGGATACCGCCTCCATGGAACGATTGATTTTCAATTTTTATTTTCATTACCATAATCTATGTATGGTATTATAAATTATTTTAAGGAATAAATATGATTTTTATGTCACTATTTAGTTTATGGTATGAAAAATTGAATAAACTTTTAATGATACAAATAACAAACCATCATGATAAAACTAACCACATTAAACAAGTATACTAAAATGAAAGTCTTTTTATTCATATTACATGATATTTTCACATACATTACTTATTTGTATAATTCATCATAATATTAATACATGACACTAATAAACACTAAATAATATATATTCTTCTAGTGTAATTATATTACAACTTAACCACCACATAATAACTAATTAATCATGGTATGTTCACGTTTGGGTTTATTTAACCACCTACATGAAAAATTCTATGAATTTATATCATTGATAATTTTTGGGACTTAATTAATTGTATAATATGGTATTAATATGTAAATAATATTTTTTTCATTATGTAATGGTGACATTATTATTAAACTCATTAATTAAGAGGACACCATTTGTTTATCAAGAATCATCGAAACATGTTAGTTATCAATTTCATCTTCAAGGATAAAAAAAACTAATGATAGGAAATTTAAACATAATATTTTTTAACAAATAATCCATAATAGTAACATTAATGACCTGTTAAACACAAATATTTTAATAATAATTCATACAGACACCACTATTATGAAATCAGTACAAACGTTAAAAACTATAAAAACCCAATGTTGGAGAATTGGTAAAAAAACTAAGTTGAATACATATATAGAATCAGCATATATGGAGAGTTAAATTGAAAATAGATATGATTATGTTTATTAATTATGTTTTTAATATATTTGGGTTTGTGATAAATGATGTTAATGTACATTAATAGAAGTTAGGAAAAGAGGTAAGGGTTATCTTTGACTCAATTTTGATTCATTTAAACATGATACATGATATGAACCTTGTTTCATTAATATGATGTTCTATTGATTTTATATCCCATTAATGTTATATACTTTTTATCCTTATGATTAATGGGATATACTAATCTGAATCAAGTTCTTTTATTGAAATATATTTTGACTCAAGTGTTACCCCAGTCAGAAGTGTTTTTATTAACTCAAATTTCATTCATTGAGATATGATGATTATATTCAAATTGTTTCATATATCTTGGGTAAATTATTAATTTGATTGGATTATGTGTTATTGTCCCATTTTTCAATATGTTTACCACATGAAATATTTTTATGGAAAATACATTTTTCTTGCAATTGGTTTCCCATATAGGATATAGATAAATAAAATCTCATTTATATATGTTATATTGTTTCATCTTTAACATTATTGGTCCATTCATGGGTTCAAACCCATAATATTATAATAAATATTATTTTATAACCTTATTTTTGAAAATACGCTTTTAATAAAAATATGGTTTTATTACTATTTTTACAATTTGGTTTTTTTAAAGTGGTAATTTAAATGTATTTAAAAGGTTCTTTTCCTTTTATTATCAAATGTTTTATCTTCAGCTCCAAATTTAGAGTAGATTAATTTATGTCATTTTCAATGATCCATTATTCGATATTATTTTTAAAAGAATAATTTTTCATAATCCTTCAATTCAATTTTTTCGAAATTAACTTTTGAAAGTGACATATATGTTTATATATTATGTCAATATAAATTTTTTTTCTAAAATAACTTTTAATATTTCACCTCTTTTTTCCTTTTCTTATTAAAATGGTTTTAAAATCATGAGATATATGTTAGATTATTTATTCTATAAAAAATACATTTATATTTATAACATTTGGTATTGAGCTTGTAGTATCGAATAATTCAATTATTGATCCCTTATTATGTGATTCCATTATAAGGATTCCTTTGAAAGGATGTTTTAACCTATGTAAACATTCTTTTGAGTTTCTATTATTAAATTAGGAATATTTTATTTTAAAACCATCCACATTTTTCCTCTAGATAGATTATATAATATTCATTTCTGTCAATGATAAGTTCCATCACTTTATTTTTCTTTCCTAACAATCCATAATGAATAGACCTGACTTTTCCTACAATTAAATTTATTAGTGAGTACCATGTTTTCCATTCCTTATATTCAAGGTTGTTAACCTAGATTTCATATATTGATTGATTGGGGAAATTATTAACTTATCTATGTACCATTACTCTATATTATTTTAGAGGGAATGGTGCTTATATATAATTCTATTCCATTAATTTATTGAGGAACTATTGAAAATCCATATATTTGTTATTTTTACAAGAATGATTATTTTTTTACTCAGTAAAGAGTACTATATATTATTTAACCACTGACATTATTTATCTATATGTGTTATGAAAATGTTATCCATTCTATTAAAATGTAATCAATTATTTTAATTCCAATTTTTTTTATTCTAATATAAATGATTATTGAAAATGTGTATTATGTGTTTGTTACTCATTATCTCATATGATTAATACAATATAATTAAAGAAATTAGGGGTGGGTCATGATATTATAGCACCTTGATGCATTAGTATATGTCATGATAGAAAAGTTTTTGAGTATTTGGTCTATTCCAACACAAATAAAGATATTTCCTAGACATAGATCCTTAAATGTAAGATTATGATGTCTTGGATTAGGAAAATAAATTAACTGTTGACATTATTCATATCATTACTAGGGAAACAATTATTATTATCCAGTTAATCTATACATTTTAATTTCTATCCTTGGATATATAATTATCCTAGTATTAGTTGATTATGATATTATGATAATTAATTATTATTGATATAATATGTTTTCCATTTTTATTCCATTATTGTCGGACTTACTTGTTTTCCCTTACAAATCATTTGACCTCACCCATTATTATGTTTAAATTTTCCTTGTTCATAAAGAAAGGTATTAAATTTTAAATTTATAAAAGGATAATTTTTTAGTGAATTTTTGGAAAATAATGAAAACTTATTACGGATTAATTAGTTTCTTATATAGTGGAAAACGATATCCATTAGTTGGGAAGTCATGAGTTTTTTTAATTCTTAATTTGCGTAATTCTCTAAATATATAAATATAAATGCAACTTTTAATTTATGCAATGAAATATTTTATTTATGTCCTATAATTATGGGATATTTATATAGAATTTTTAGTTGGTATTAAATCCAATATTTAATGCATATGTTTTAGGAAACATATCTTGGAGTATGGTTTTGTGGTGTCATAGTTGGAATTAGAGAAGAGTTTTGATAATTTTGGATATTATTATGATATTAGATGGGAATAAATTGGGATTTGTAAATTTCATTAATTGGTTATAAGTTAAGGTTGGATATAATTTCAACTATATAGATAACCATTTAGGTTAGTCAAAGTAATATTTAATATTTAAAGGATTGGGATAAGAAACTTTTAGTGAAAATGATTTGAATAATTATAAGGGACTATTCTAAGTATAATATAACATAATGATGTTTTGGGAATGTGTATATTATGTAGTTATCCTAAACATAAAAACCTTTTTGGATAATAAAAGTTAATGTATGATTTAGTATAGATGTACATAGGGGTAATAAACCATAAAATAGTGGATTGGGTTTCAACTCATCACCTCTTTGTGCACAAAAAAGAGGACTAACTACATAAATAGTTTGACACTCTAGAGAGATATTATTTGGTTAATCGTGTTATCTATATGAAACATTATGATGAAATTAAGTATTACATAAACTAATTAGGATAGAGAACATAATAAAAAAATTAACATGGATAACCAAGGATTGAATGATGAGAGTCATAGGTTGATCGGAAAGTACCATATATTAAAAAAATGTGTCATAGGGGGAGATGTATTTAGATTGATGTTTTTATATTCATATTTTTAATATTATCGTGATGATTTTTGTTTTAGTTTTTGGTTGAATCAAGATCATGAAGATGATGTTGATATTGGTATATATCTAGAAACCACTATGTTTTATAACCGACTGAGGGAACATACTTAAATAGTTGATTATAATAGAGTATGTGTATTATAACGGAAAAAGATATTTTCCTAGTCTTAACTATGGTAGATAAAATTATATTATAATAAAAATTAAATCAAGAACCATTAGATATTTTCCTTAGTGAATGATTTCAATCGATGATATTAAGTAATATTATAAATTTAATGTTGAATATATGAAACATATAATGATAATTCATTAGTAGTTATATATTAAAAGTTTTGAAATTTTTATTAAATTGTTTATGTAAACATGAAAAGTTATTTTAATAAAAGATTATATTTTTTAGGATAACTATTAGAGAACACGTGGTTGATGGATGGATAACTCCTAGGTTTATAATGTAGCTAATGTTGGGGTAATAATGTGACAATTGACTTTGCGAAAAGTGAGGTAGATAGTATTTATATCCTTGGAATTGATTATTTTTATAATGAAAATGTAATCAATGATATTTTTGGCGAGGCTTATCTTATTTTTTGGATTGGGATATATATTAAATAATGACTGAACTTATAAAATTTTGGTCAATATCATTTTAGGGTTAAATATGTTGTTAATTTCTTGAAGAATATATGGTTTCACTATGGTTTAATGTATTAGAGATGAAAATGGGTTTTTGAATATTATACTTTGGATAACATGTGATTAGATTATATACACACTTGATTATATGATTTTTTGTAAGATTAATGTTCTATGAGGAAAGATATGTAACTTAATGTTTCTGAAGGGAGTAAGGTTGATGTGATATTAGGTGATATATCCTAAATGACTGTTTTTAAGAATACCCTTAATTAATTTCAACAGTTTGTGGTGATTAAAAATTTAAGTATAAAATTTATATAAGGGGGTAGAATTTAACACCCTAATATTTTAATATACAATTAGATCTAATTAATTTTGTGTTTTCAAGAACATTCTCTACATTCAACACTGAACTAAAATGAAACCACGATATGTTTATAATGTTAAAACATACCCATTGTATTAGTGATAATGAATAGGAGTAACTACTATATTAAAAATTTATAGAAAAAAATAAAGGCTACTTTTTAAATTAATGAAATTAAATTGGTATAGCTAGAAGGACTAATACAGTCAATTTATTATTAGAAATGTATTTTTATAGGTATTAACTTTTTATGTGTTATTCATTTATATTTAATGAAAATTCTGATTAATGATTGTAAAATTTATTTTTTATGAACAACTTTTTAAAATGAATTTAACTTGAAAATTGATGAATATCTGAATGAGAATGATCAATATTCGGAAAATCTGTTTTCTTATAAAAAAATATTTTCATTATATCACATATATTTATTTAAAAGATAAATATATAAAATTAAGAATTTTATTTTTGAAAAATTAACAATATTTTGGTATTCATCATAATAATATTTTCATAAGAAGAATTTTTGGCACTTTTCTAAAAATATTGAATTTTAAATGAATAGTGAAATATTCAATTTTACAAATAACAAGTCTTTTATTACATTATTATTATATAAGTAATATTTTGAAATCCATGAAATATTTATTTAAGCATAAATATTTATTTTAGAAGTGAATTTATGATTTTTTAAAATTTACAAACACATGTTTTACATTTTAGAACTTATGTTATATTTTTCAATAAAATTGTTTTTTAATACATTATAAATTTGGTATTTCAAAATTTATTATCATCAATTCTAAAAAATAAATTTTATATAATTTATTTATAATTTTCAGTCATTGAGTCCAAATTTTTTAATTAGGGACATTTTACTTTCAAGAATAAAGGATAAATTACTTTTTTAAAAGCAGCATACCTCTATAATAATCAAAATGGGTAAAAATGTTTTAACTAAGAGGGAAATACCACAAACATGGTTAAAAAATGTGTGGGAATCTGTGGTTGAGGATTTTATTTACTTTATCTCTTCCCTTGTCAGTTGTTTCTCAATTTTGGATACACTTTCAATTATAGTAACTTCTAAGAATTAAAATTTTATGGGTATTTAAAAAAACTATCATCCTATTAACTTATATAAACGGTACCACTATACTCACTTACCCTCACACCAAAAAATATTTAGTTTAAACCATAATATTACAAACCTTATCATAATAATTCCCTATCCACTTTTGTTTTTCTGGACTTCTACCATCTCCTAAATGCTTAACTCTCTTTACAAAGATATAATCCATGAAGTGGGGTTTAAATTTCTAACCACTCATTTCTCATTAATATTTCATTATGTACACTTATTATTCTTCAAATTAAATTAAATAACATTAAATTATTATTATAACAATCATGAACATATATGAATTTCAATATAATTATTCTACATGAAATAACCACCATTTCCTTTTCTATTGAAAAATGAGACCACCTTTCGTGCATTGTGTGGACTACCACCCCCATGAATCAACATGTTTTGTTTCCTTTAATCACATTAAAAGGATTTTACTAGCATGGAATTTATTATAATTGTATTATATTTATTAAATATATTTTATTCTGAAATGATAATCCATATTACCCCTTCTTTCTATTCTATGGAAAATGAAATCACCATCGATGCATAAATGTGAACTACCACATCCATAGAACAATTGATTTTCCATTTGTACTTTCATTAACAAAATTCATGGATGATATAAATAAATGTTATTAGGATTAATATTTTTTATATAAATATTATAGATCTATTAAAACAAATTTAATAACTTATTAATGATATAAACAATAAACAATCACTACAAAATTAACTATTACAAACAGGAATACTAAGTGGAAAATAATTTTATTCATAACATGTAATATTTTTATATACATTACCTATTCAAATAATTAATTATGATTATAATATTTAACAATAAAAACAGTAAATGTTATCCTTATTATTTTGGTATAATTATATAACAACTAAACCATAATCATCTATTAATCATGGCATGATCATTTTTTTGTTAGCTTAAATGCCTACATGAACAATGCTATGAATTTATATCATGGATGAATAATAGAACATAATTAATGATAAAATATTATATAAATATATAAATAATTATTTTATAGGTTTTTTAATTATAAAATTATATTTAAACTCATTAATTAAGAAAACAATACTTATTTATCAAGAATCAACGAAATATTGTTATTATTTATTTTATTATCAAGGATAAGGACTAAAATACTCATGAATGTAATTTAAAACAATATAATTTATTTTAAATCATCACTAATAGTAACATTAATGAAATGGTAAATCTAAATTTTTTAATAATAATGAATATATAAACCGCTATTAAATAATTATTACAAATTATCAAAATTCTAACCACCTAATGTGGAAAAATAGTTAAAAAAGAAACTAACTACAATTCATATTGAGAATGAATATATATTAAGATTATAAATGAAAATAAAAATGAGTAATTTTAGTAATTATTTGATTAATAGAGATATTTTTGTGATATAGTAGGTTATAGTACGTTCATCGAATCTAAGATAAGAGATAAGGGTTTTTCTAATCTCATTTCTAATTCTTGGAGACATGTTACAAGTTAAGAACCATTTGTCCATTATATAATGATATATTAATTTTATATCGCATGGATGTTATATACTTTATAAAATTTGTGATATACTATGACAAATATTTTTCTTTTCTTAAAATGTATTTTTCCTCAAATGTTACACACATTATAGGAGGTTTGAGTAAATTAAGTTTTATTCATTGTGTTATGATTGTTCTTTTGAAATTATTTAATATAATTTGGTTATGGTGTTCCATTTTATTATATTATGTGGTATTATATCATTATTTAATATTTTTTCACCTGAACCCCTTTTCAAAAATTTAATTCTTTCTAGAGTATGTTTCCCGTAAGTGATATTGACAACTCAAATATTCATTATTTTAGTTACAATGTTTTATCTTGAATATTTTTCTCCCATTATTTATATATATAAACCTAATATTTTATTATATTTAATTTTAAAATCATCTTTGGTAAAACAAAATTAATACATATATTTTTATTACTCTCTTTTACATTGTGAGTTTTCGACAGAGGCAATTTCAAATTAATATAATGGTTCATTTCCTTTAATTATCAACTATTTTATATTTGGATCCACATTACCATTATAAATAATTTCATTTTCAATGGACTATTATGGGAGATTATTTTAATAGGTAAATGACTTTAAAAAATTTCACTTCCCCTTTTCAAAAGTTACTTTTAAAAGTTACATGTAAGTTTTTATTTTTTTTCCATGCTAAAAATATTTTTCTAAGATATCATAATTTTCAACTCCATTTTTATTTCCAATTCAATAGAATTTACAGTCATTGAATTTATATTTCATGATTTACATTCTAATATATATATATATATATATAATTTTGTGGATTAAACACGTGGAATAAAACTATTCCATTCTTAACCCCCTTTTGTGTGATACTATTCAAAGAATTATTTTGTAGGGATATATTTCAATAATGTCAATGCCCTTCTAAATTTACATTACTACAATAGGGATATGTTATTATGAAACCATCCCACTTCTTTATCTTGATATCTTATGTAATGTTATTTATATCAAATATATGGTATATCACTACCTTTTTCTTTCCTATCCATCCACCATGAATTGGAATAATATTTCTTCCAATTATTTTTCTTTTTTAATACCCTATTTAACATTCCTTTGATTAAAGGGGTTTTCCGCAGATTCCATATGTGTATTTAGTGGAGAAATTATTAGCATAACCATATACTATTACTGTATTTTTTTTTCTTGATGGTTTTTTATATAAATATCTATTCCATTTAGTTATTAAAAAAATATTGAAAATTTTTACATTTTTTATTCCAATACTGATTTTTTTATTACTGATGAAAGTTAAATATATATATTTTGAAAAATCCTCCTTAATTATCCATATTGGTTACAATTATTTTATCCCTTTTATTGACATAGTCAATTGTATTGGAATTATTCATGATGTTATTCCAATATGGATTATTATTAGAAAATTTGATTATGTATTATTTTTTCATTATCTCATATAATGAATGCGTTGGACATAAAAAAGTAATGGGTGGGGAATAGAATTGTAGAGACCATTGATGCAATGGTAAGACTCATGATATAAACATTTTTGGTTTTTTGGTGCATCCTTGCACAAAATAAGATATTTTCTTGACATAGGTAATTGACAGTAAGATAATGATGTATATGATCATGATATCTCGGATTAGGTTATAGAATTATCTATTTGATATTATGAATTTACTTACAAGGAAAACTGTTGTTGTAATCCAAGTGATCTACATATTTTCATTGCTATCAATGGATGTCATATACTTTCAGTTTCATTTGATTATTACATTATGATGATTACTTATTCCCACCATAATATTTATTCATTATTTATTCCATGATTTCCCCAATTGTATGTTTTCCATTTGCATGTGTTTGAGTTTAACCTTTATTATGTTTCAATTTCCCAATGTCATGAAGGAAAGTATTACACAAGATTTTTTAGTCAATATAACTCTGTGAAGAAATTTCGAAGATATTGAAGACTTATTATGATTTATATATTTTAATATATAGTAGAAAAAATATCCATTATGTGGTAAAGAAATGTATTTTTTTTGTTTATATTTTTCAAAATTAAAAAAATCTATAAACATAAATGATCTTTGGAATGTATTTAATGAAATAGTTTTTTTATAATATGTAATTATGATATAGTTATGTTGTAAAATATATAGTTAGTATCTATTCTAGTATGTAATATATGTGTTTGAGGTACCAGATATGGGAGTGAAGGTCTAGGGAATCAAAGATATAATTAAACAGATGGTTATACCCAATGACGACATGGATATAGGTAAGTTTACTGATGTTGGGAGAATGCGGGTTCTCCAATATTGACTGCTCTCCTTAGTGTTGGCTAATACCCTAACATTTATGATATATGTTGATCTAGAAAAACAATATGGAATTGAAAATGGTATGTAGTTTCATTAAGTGTGACATTCAAAAATGTATAATCTTCTCATTCTCAGATGGATATCACATCTCAATGGATGTCACCTAATTGAAATTTTCAACTGATTTGGTAAGTAATATTGTTTCTAAAAAGTCCATAAATTATGATTATGTTGGTAACGAAAGAAATGTAAACTCAATGGGATGGATGTAATACATATAGTGTATAAAGATAATTTCTTTGTGTAAGCGAATAACTGGTTTTATATATTGGAAATTGAGTAAGTCCTAAATAATGATTGGAATAAAGAGTATCCTGACACATGTCATATTATATAAAGTTAATATAGGCATACTATTAAAGAAATGTTAAATTTTGATCCTCTTTACGAGACATTAATAAAGTCGTTACTATTGAAACTCGGTCATAATATAAGTGTTCCCTCTAACACCTTTTGTGGTTTTTGGTTTCTTTGATTTAGTTAATTTTAGGATGTATTAGTTTTATATAATCATACTTAACCTTAAAAAGTGATTTTATAAATTTCTAAAAATAAAAGAAGATGGATGGGTGATAGATCAAAAGTATCCAAAATATGAAAATGAGTTTAGAATCATCTATCTTGAAATATATATATATATAATTAATCCTTTTGATGAATAATGTGGCACTCATAATATATGTCCATTTATATTGTTAAATAAAAAATTTCCACCATGGATCTTTATAATGTGATAATACATTATTTTGTCTCTATATATATCATAAAAAAACAACCAGGTAATGATATTGATATTTATTTTGATCCACTGATCAAATATCAGAAATTTATTTTTGATTCAAGTGTTAAATTGTCTAATTTTTATAAAAATGAATATTTCAGTTTGAGATCCATGACATACAATATGGTAAATGACTTTCCTATATATGGAAAAAATTTAGGATATAACATTAAATGAATTATAGTGCGTCAAATTTATAAATAAATTTCACACTTAGTTCCATTGAAACATTCCATGAATAATATACTTATAGGTTATAAAAATATCATCCTAAATAGCATAAATACTGATCCTAGATTAAAATATTATAATGGAATTTAAAAGAGTGTACAACACTATCTCCACTAATTAGGGACCAAAAATCTATGACTGTAATGGATATGGTCATCATTTTTGTTAAACCTATTTCTAAAAAACCCATAAAAATCGGTTGGAAAATAGATAAGTTATTTTGGAATTACTATACATGAATTTTTTGAATATCAGTTATTTTATTGGTGTCATGGACATAAAAAATATATGTGATTGTGTCATTAGAACATTACTAGATGCACCTGAAAAAAAATTATGACTTTATGGCTTGGATCAACTTGACTGATCATCGTATAAGTTATAAAAATTACATGAAAAAATTACATGTATTTTAAATCAAAATTAATACATTTATTTGATATGAAACGACAACATAATTACTTTCCTTTATATATATATAAATCCATGAAACAAAATACAAAACCACTTCCATCCGATTTCATGTTATATAAAAGGTGGCTTGTGTTATAAAGAGGGAAAAATAATAGATCAAAAAACAAAACAATATTGGAATCATGTGAATGTATGAAATAATAATATTTTTTCTCTACATACATATTGTATAACAATGAATTATTATTATCTTATAATTTTCATTCAGTTTATACACAAGGATCATCATCGATTTTTCTAAAGAATGATTACTTTCAGTGGCCTCGTAGTGGCACTAAAAATATGGTAACGTCAAAGGAGATGGTTTTAGAATGTTGCCTTGAGTATATATTGAGGAATAAGAGTAACATGGGGATTTAGATAAGAAATTTAAAGGAATGTAGAAACAGATAAATGTTCTAAAATAAAAACCTAATTATTATTCTGAGTTATTAGAAAAGGTAATGGGACTAGATAAAGGAGTAGAAACAACATAGAAATAACCACACTATAAAGAGCCAACACAATCATATTTTAGGATACCCATTCCCCTCAATGATCGACATTAATAAAGGTAATAAATATTTTCAAAACAACTAATGTTAAATGTGAATGTGATAGATAATTATACCTCCATTTCCCAAAATTTATTTAGGGTAAAATTTATTATTATTTATATCTATCAACAAACCCCATATCCATTTTTTAGGGGTATAATGTATGATTTAAAATGAGATATTCTTCACATAAAAAACATCCAAAATATCATTAGGGAGTGGGGATTCACATAAATGTTGAGTTGATCACCGAGCTACAAGTTACCATTGATAATTTAGATGGTCACAATGTCAAATTTATGTTGGACCATTCATATAATAGAGACTAAATAATTTAAAAATATATGATGATAAAAATATATTAAATTTAAAAATTATTTTTATTGATAAAATTTAAAAATTAATTTAAAATGGTTTAGTCTGATTATTTTGTTATAGGAGGATAAAATGAAGGGGAAACATAACAACCAATGAAAACAATATAAAGGATAAACCAATAAATCAAAAAGAACCTTCAATATTACCTTTATAACACCAATTAAACGTCCATATTTAATAAAATTATAGGTTTATTTAAATATAATGTTCGAAGATAATAATACAACCTACATTGAATTAAAATAACAAATGTATGGAGATGATATTATATAAATGAATGGTAATGAGAGTGTAAATGAAATTATCAAACATAATGTATGGGAACCTAAGTTGTGAATGTATACATGAGGTGCATGTTCATAATATATTTTCATAATAATTGATCTACTATGATAATTAATATTAATGACTATTTTTTCACATTCTATATATTCGTACTATGAAAAGGGAAAACAACATGAAAAATTTTCGGGCTTATTATTACTCATATCGCTTCCACATTAAAAGATTCATTAGGTGAGGTTGAAATTTCTATAACAGTGGAGTGATTAGATGAAAAAATTTTAAAGGATATTATAGATGATAGAATATTCTTAATACCTATCATGTTGAGATAAAAATATACAATCAAATCATAAAAAATATATTTTCATTTTTATAATTACTTATTACTATTTTTATTTTTATAAAGAATTGAATTCTTTTTGAAATAAATTTGGATTATCCAAATATTTTTTATAAAATTAAAGGATATACAATAAATAAATCACACATGATGTCCTTTATCAATTAGTAATACACTAAATTAAATAGTTTATTAATAAAGATAAATTTAAATATTTTATATTATTCTTCGATGAGACATTTATTTTGATTTGGTGGTGAATAAATATCGTCGAAATCAAGGCACGAGGAAAAACAATGAGGGTAGGAAGCCTATATATTTATAAAAATAGATATGTATTAGGGTTTATTTAATAGGATTTCAGTGTCAAAATATATATAAAAAAATTCTTTATTTAATTAATTTTTATGTAGTTTCTGAAACAAATTAATGTAGATTATTGTGGTTAATATATTTTTAAACATATTAAACATATCATATTCTATAAAAAAGTATCATCTTGAAAGTGTAATTTCCGAAGATTATTAAAATTTCATTATAGTATTTATTAGTCACTTATTTATTTATATTTTTACAATACTAATTGGAATATCTTTAGTTGACCTATTAAAAGGAGGAAGTAAATTTGTTTAGAAATGAGTCAGTAAACTACTTGGTGTTAGAATGATTATAGATATCATGATGTGGTGACTTCCTATTACATTTTTAATTTTGTTATTTCATTAAGAAAATTAATAGTTTGTTTATATACTTCTTATATAGTATTATGATTGTTTATTTATTTTTGGAATGTTGTAATTTATTCTATATATATATTAGTGCCATTATCATATCATTTTACGCCTATGGAGAGAACAACCGGCATACTTATCAATTTTAGGTTCCCTATTAATGGATAAATAATCTCTCATTCATAATTCCACTTCATGTTAACTCTATTATATTGTAATTTATCATGAGGGATGCACATTATTGATTAATTCCATGATAATAGAGTTTATATAAAATGAGATTTTGGAGGGGAGATGATTTTAGTCTTCATTAAATACCCAAAAAACTATATAAAAAATAATTCCATCATCATGTACACAAAATGGTTATATAAAAGTCAACTTTTAAAGAATTATTCAAGAATGATATTGTACTCAGGTACTATTTGGTTTTTTCAAAGATCATTTTTTCTTTATATAACTTTTTTATGTTCAATAGAGATGCAATTGATTATCTTTCATGTAAAATCCCTTTATATAACATAATTTTTAGAATTTTCTTACTGATAAAATGTTCATGTTTTTTCATCACACATCATTGAAACACTACATAAGTCATTTTTGTTGTATAAGAATTAGTTTCATTCCATTCTAACACATAGTGTGGCCAGTATGACTGAATGTGCATGTTTTTATTAAAAATTAAAATATTTGTTCAAAACACATGTCACATTCAAAAACATGCATCACAAGGTTTTTCTAGAATATAGGAATCAACCACACATTAATATGATAAATTATGTGGTTAGTATGGATCAAAGTATATGTTTTCCATTTAAAAGTAAATTTTTAGTTTAAAATGAATTTAATTCCCTAAAAATTGAGGTAATTGAATTGCTTTGTCTTGATACTTTATGTGAATAATACATAAGTAATTATTTATGTTTAAGAATTAGATGCACAATAATCTGACACATAATATGGTTGGTATGACTGGAATATTTTTTTACATAAAAAACTATTCACTTAAAACATTTATAAGATACCGAAAACAAATAAATTATTTTAGTATTGTATTGATACTTTAAAAAAACAATCCATAAATAATTTTACATGTATAGGAATCAACCACATGTTAATATAAAACATGGAGTGCCTATTATGAGTCAAACTATTTTTAACAGTTTAAAAATTACAATTCAGTTCAAAACATTATTAACTCCCGAAAATGTAATAAAATTCACTTGTATTGTTATTTTAGTGAATGAAAATGGTCTAGAAGTATTTTTGGACATATAGGAATAAATTTCACTTTTATTAAATATAGTTGTGTCCAATATGATAGAAGGGATTTATTTTTATTTAAAGTTCAATTTTAGTTCAACAAATGAATAACATACTCAAAACGAACAAATCATTATAATATTATCTTTGTACTTAATAAAAATGATCCAAGAATAAGTATTTGATATATGTTAATGAATAATACATAAATATTACACATGGTGTGGCGGGTATGACTCAAATTATGTGTTTTCAGTTCAACAATGAAATTTTAGTTCAAAACTTGTGTCACTCACTAGAAAAATGAAAAAACACACTCATATATTATTTATAATTCCTGGAAAATATCCAAATGTAATTTTTGATGTTTATAAATAAGATACATGTTATTCTGACCCATGATTCATCCAATATGACTTAAACTACATGGTTCTATTTAAAACCAACATTTTAGTTAAAATCATGTTCCACACACACAAGTTTGAGAAATAATCATTGATTTTTTTACTTTATAAAATTAATCTATGAGTCATTTTTGAAATTTACGAATCAACCCCATAACAATCCTACAAAAATTGTGGTTGATATGACTCAAAATATATATTTTTCAATTTAAAAGTGGTGTTTTTGATTAAAACATATGTCACTCACTGCAAACCAAGCAAATTCACTCATATTTTCTTGAAAATTTAGGAAAAAGATTTATATTCTAGTTGTTACATGCATAAATTTTCCTCACATCAATCTGACATGCATTATGACCAGTATGACTAAAAGTATGTTTTTTTATAAAATTAAAATTTTAGTTTAAACAAAATTTCACATACTAAAAATAATAAAAATACTCTTGTATTGTCTTGATTCTTTAGTAATGTGTTCTATGAATCATTTTTGATGTGTTGGAATGTACCACATTTTAATCCATCCCATATTGTGTGTGGTATGATTCAAAGTGAATTCGTTCAGTTTAAATGTGACATTTTAGTTCAAAATCTGCATCACTCGCTGAAAACAAAGAGAAAACACTGTGATTTTATAGATACTTTAGGCTAATTATCTATAAGTATTTTTTAGTTCTACATAATCCTCCATACATCGACTTAACACATGTTGTAGCTAACAAGATTGAAAGTACAAATTTTTATTTAAAATTAAAATTTTGGTTCAAAACATTCATCACATAATAAAAACTAATGTTCTAGGATTGTACTAATACATTAGGAAAATGATCCATAAATCATTTTTTATGTATATGAATCAACTAAACACTTATCTAACACTACCTTTTCATCGAGTATGACTCAGAGTGCATGTATTTAGTTTTAAAGGGACATTTTAGTTCAAAATGTTCATCACTCACTAAAATGATAGAAAACAATTCATAGATTGTAATTGAAATTAGGGAAAATTATCCAAAACATATTTTTTATTTTTAAAATTTAGTTTCTCATCATTTTGACACATAGTGTTGTTGATATACCTAAAAATTTATACATTTATTGAAAGTTAAACTTTTAGTTCAAAAATCATGTTACGTACTCAATACCATGAAAATATGATCATATTTTATTTATAGTTCATAAAAAGATCTAAAATTCATTTTTAAAAAATATGAATCAACCACACATGAATTGGATAAAAGGTGTGGTGGTTTTGAATCATAATATGTGTTTTCAGTTTAATGTTGACATTTTAGTTCAAAACATGCGAATCCTTGAAAAATTAGAGAATACAATAAAATTATTATTATACTTCATCAGAAATATCCATAATTAATTTTTGATGTGTAGGAATCATCTTCCCATAAATTTGACACATGGTGTGAATGATATGAAAAAGTGATTTTTATTTAAAATCGACATTTTACCAAAAAATACATGTCACATAATAAAATCTGGGAAATCATGCTCATATTGTCATAGTTAATCATTAAAATGATACAAAATTCCTTTTGATATTTAGGAATAAATCTCACATGGCTGTGTCTTATATGAATCAACCTACATTTTTTTGGTTAAATGTCTTTATGTTAGTTTAAAACATGAATCACTAACTGAAAACCATGAAAAGACACTCATGTTATCTTATTACATTCATGAAAAATATACATGAGTAATTTTTTCATATGGGAATTATCTTCATGTCAATATAACTCCAGGTTTGGCTGGTACGATTGAATGTATATATTCTTATTTTAAAAGTACATTTTTGTTCAATACAAACATCACATACTCAAAACTAAGAATGTGTGCTCAAATTATCTTGATACTTTCCAAAAATGATCCATAAATAATTTCGGATGTGTAGAAATCAACTGCACAATAATCTGACACATGGGGTCCATGGTAAACCTCAATGTGTTGTTTTTTTCAGTTTTAAAATGACATTTTAGTTCAAAATGTGTTTCACTAAAAAAGAACTAAGAAATTTAACTCATATTTTTTTAAACCAATATAATGATACATGTAACATCCCAACCCTAATCAATGGGTATGATATTGAGTGCTACATAACCTCATGCATGCCTCCCGATATTCAAGATTATGATGACTGGTAATGATAGTTTGAGTCCATCAATAGTGAGACTATACCCTCTGTATCATGTCATATGATCGATAATTATAATACAATAAATAATAAAACCTCATATTAATCATGTAAAAGTAAATACATGGAATAAAAGTCATATAGGAAAACAATCCCCACTATTTCAAGCATATCCTATGTAATAAAAATAGATAATAAAAAATAACTATGAGGTCCACTTCCAACTTTATCCTTATATTCTAAGTTGTCCACCACATAGCCCTTTTCCTCTATCAAATATCTTATGAAATCTACAAGTACAATGAAATTATCGAATTAGATGTGAGTACGTGACTCAATAGGACACCACCAATATGTCCTTAATCTAATGTTATTAGGTATAAAAAGTGTAGGCCATAATAATGAAAAATTCATAACAAGGATAAATATACAATCCAAAACCGAGTGGTCATTTGTTACCCACGCAACCAAACCCCTGTCGTACCTGCTTCATCTCTAAGATAGAATATATTTTAATAAGTTTTTTGTAACCAAAATAGCCCCTATATGGGATCCTCATGGTGACTTGTGAACATGAAACCCTTGAAACTAATCCCTCAATAGAACCATGTCACTTGATGTCCTCTATTCAATAATATATGGTACTCAAATTAAAATCCCCCCTCATAGTGAGTGGAACCTGAAAAATCAAGGCTACCTCAAGTGCATCCTCAATATGACTCCATGGCTACCTCATAACTCCAACATGTGCTCTAGTACCTCATTTCCATATTAATAAATTAGTGCACTCTCCCTCTAAGGGATAAATATATCACAACACTTGTCTCAAGTACGACTTACAACCACTAAGGCATGGTAACACACAAAAAGGGTGAGAACACAAGTAGGCATAACAAATCATCATGAGTATATATAAGTACATATAATATCATGTGATCACAATTAAACATGGTAATAAGTTAACTAATATCTTTTAAGTAATTAATTATCTTCACAGGTCTCACTGGATACACACACACACACACACACTAACATTTGATCACAATAAATCACAATATCGAATAATCCGACACATAAATCATTGTATGGAAGCATGAGTGCCCAAGAGGTAATAAAATACCTACACAAGTTGTTGACATCCATGTCAGGATGTGTCAAAGATTTCGATAACTAAACAATTCCCACGCACCAACCGAAACATGATCACTTTTCAATATCTCTTATAAATAGTCCAATCAGACATGTCTGTGTTCTATAGTAAGGCATTGAGAAATCAAGACCAAATGGGTCGAACTAAACATTCCACCAGTTGATATTTTTTAAAGGGATCCTCAAGGTCTACCTAAGGAGGGGGAGGAAGTTATTCTGGTAATTTGAGGGTCTCTACGGTGAAAGGCGGTAGCTGTGGTATGGAGGTGCATTAGAGTCCACAACCACAACATATAAAAAGAGGATACAAAT
Source organism: Viscum album (assembly GCA_963277665.1). Lineage (NCBI taxonomy): Eukaryota > Viridiplantae > Streptophyta > Magnoliopsida > Santalales > Viscaceae > Viscum > Viscum album. Next base: position 338,355,051 of record OY728144.1, read on the forward strand.
TACGATGTATACCTCAATGGTCATAGGGAAATTTCACCATTGTAGAATGATGTGTTTATGTTTAGGATTATGTAGGTATGTGCACCACTTCAACATGAAGGGGTTATTTGCAACATGGAGTTGTGTTTTAATACCTTTGATTTTATTATAATACTATCCAAATGAGGAGAAGGATAACTATTTGTAGGGTTTCTAACATTTGAGATACCTCAAAAAATATCAATGAAACTTAAATGTGGTCCCTTAAAAACTATCTTCTTCAAAACTAAAATAATTTCATTGATTGAAAACTACAATATCCTATTAAAGAATGCATAACATCCAAAGACCGATAGTTTGTCTCACTTGTTGCAATTTCTATAGAAAAGGTCTTGTGTCATGATAGAGACCACCATGGTGAAACCTTTATGATCCAACGCTCCATGGCTTGGGCTATGGTGATATCTAACATGATCATCCCATACTACAATGAAATAATTCATGATATAGTGTAGTCATAGTTCCCTATCATACAACTACATAATCTAATGTCACTATGGTGTAAGAAGGACCAATGTGGCATGGTCCATGCTGTAACAACATAAATACCCCAGTTTTGGAAGAAATCATGCCAAAACACTCTTTAATACTAAATATATATTTCAAACATGGATGGAAATAAAAAATAGGTAAAAGAGTTTTATTAAGGGACATGAATTTAAGGGATTTACAATTAGCACCCACTAAAGAAATCCCATCATTGAGAAGTATCTCTAAGGGGACTGCTCAAACAACTCAGGAGAGTGAGATTGTGTTTTAGCCTCTCATTACCAAGCCTCTTATTAGTTCCACTCAGGATTCCACTAAATATGAAAAAGTGGTACCATTTTCCCTAAAAGGAATTTATATCTCTTTTACACAATCTTCATTAGACACTCCTCATAAGTGGAATCAATCTCCAACTCAACTCCCTCATAATCAATAACTTTTGTAGGGTCAGGTATGAACCTACAATGTTGTGACACATAGAACATGTTGTTTGTTCCTCAGAAGTGATAAGGAAGGTCCTGAAGGTACACCAATATCCATATCCAATCATGGATCTCAAAGGATCAAACACAACCATGTGATAGCATACCCTACTTCCACATACATCTATTCTATAACAGAGCATTCACTCTCATGAAATCTATATTTCCCACAGTGAACACCTAAGGTCTTCTCCTTTAGTTCCTATAAGACGTATGTCTTCTATGAGAAATGATCAATCTATTTTGAAGTAGATGTACTCTCTTGGAGGTCACTTGAAGCATATAGGGCCCCACAATTACTACCTCACCATCCTCATTCCAACAATGTTTCTAATGACACAACCCCATTTAAAGGGTCATATAATGTGCCATATGAATCAAATTCATGTAAATATTATTGAATGAAAAATTAATAAAGGCTAGGTGATCATCCCATATTCCACTAAAGTCCAGGATAAAATTCCAAAGCATATAATCCAATATGTGTTTGGTTTTCTCATATTGGACATCCCTTTTAGGATGGCATGTTATGCTCAACCTCAACTTATTCTATAGGGCCATCTATAATCCCTTCCAATACTAAGATATCAAACATGAATCTTTTTTTGATACAATTCTAAAGATAAATCCATGAAATCATATGATATCATAGACATATAACTTTCCTAGCTTACCCCCCCTGAGCGTGTCTCTCTAATTGCAAAAAATTGGGTAAATTTCATCACCCAATCAACAACCACCCAAACTACATCATGACTCCTTGAGGTCCTAGGTAACCCCATAAAAATTCCCGATATGATGTCATACAAGTGGAACATAGGTACATGAAGTGGATAGAAAAAACACTAGGATGTTGGTTCTTGACATTCACCCTCTATCAGGTAATGCATCAAGAGATGAACTGTATAATATTTCTATTCATCTCAAGACACAATAATTATCAACTAATGTCAGGGTATATTTTCATTTCCCTAGGATATAAAACCCATATAAAGGTATGATAATCCATCATCATCCCTTCTCTGATGGAGTCATGGAGTAATACTCTCCCATGTACCATGATCAAATTTTCATTACTCAAGGACCACCTGAGAATCGGGTCACCTCTATAAAGTTTTTCCATTACCACAACACAATTTGGGGATAACCCCTTTCTAGTAATCACCCTATGTACACGAAAATATGTGACTAATAAGAGAGGAAAATTAAAATGGCCTTGGTTATATGATGAATGCATCCTCTAATTGTCCAAAAATCTCATCAAGTAACATTACTACTCAGATGGGTTCTCATGAATATCCTTCTTAGTCACTGTCTTACAACCATGCTCACCATCAATACGGTTAATATTACTAGGTGGATACACCATATCAAAGATGGTTCTCAATAAGAACTCATCCCAGAGCCTCTATCCCAGGTTCATGTCCCTCATTATTGAGATATAATGAAGGAAATTTTGGTTTGTGTAATTGAAATGTCTCTCACCTAAGATATAGTGTCACTAACACTTCATAGTATATACCAAAATATCAAATATCAAGTCATGTGTAGGTTAGTTCCTCTCGAGGGGTATAGAAAACAATACCCAGAAGAAAATAACTTGTCTACCTCCATCAATACTGATCCCATACCAATTCCTAATGCATCACAATACACAAGGAAAAAAATCCCAGGCTTCGGGAGTGTGAGTACTTGAGTTGTCATCAACCTTATATTTAGATCAAGAAAATCCTATTCACATTGGTCTAACCACTGGAACCACACTCCCTTGTTTTTCATAACAACATGGGTGTTGATATTAAAAAGGAATCATGGATAACCTATTTGTACTATCATGTGAATCAAAGAAATCTATAGATCTTGAACATGTTATACAGAATTTTTCAAGAGATAACTACCTAAAATTTCTCTAGGTCTATAGATATAACTATTTTTGACATGAAATTCACAAGGAACATTAACTCTAAAATCTAGAATTTACACTTCATCAACATGGAATAAAGCGTATGTGCTAGACATGTACATTGGATTATTAGTTTGTCCATATTAATAAGCTCTGGCGTTAGTGAGTATATGAGGATGTATTAAATTAATATAATGACCAAAAAATCTAGATATATATAAAAGATCTTGTTCATGAGGTCCATGAATACTACCAGTGTATTATTCAGCCCAAAACATATGACCAAGTAATCAGACAATACATTCCTTATTCAAAACAGATTTTTAAGAATCTCCCCTCTTACTCAGAACTGATGATAGTCTGATCGAAGATCTTTCTTTGATAACTATTCTGCACACAATAGCTAATAAAAAAGTTCATAAATTCTAGGAAAGGGATATCATTTTTTTCCTGTCACATGGTTCTACTTATGGAAATCAATGTAGCATCAAATAATACAATCATCCTTCTAAAAATAAAACACAACTGTTCCCTATGGTGAAGTAATTGGCATGATAAAGCAGTTTTTTTCAAATTATTACAACTCTATATTGTGGTTCATCAAATCAATCAGCACCATACAATACATGGGAATCCAAATGGTCTGCGTAGTCAGTTCTAGATCTGGGTGAATTTCAAATCCTATATCTATAGGAATCCTTTTGAATTTGTCTATAAAGACGTCTTGAAATAGGTCTACGATGGCAGGTAAACATGAGAGTGGTATCATTGATTTTTTCGAGAGAGTTAATTATAACATCTATGTTATGATCTTATAAAGTTGGATCAAGGATATCCCAATTATACTAGCTCCAAACTACCACTCTTTAGTTGTAATGTATCTGTCTACTAAAATAAATTAAAAGACACATGTCCATGATAGTAAGCTTGGTGAGCTCAAAATCTAGTCATCAAATACTTTCTGAGCATCACATAAAATGTTATAATCTCTATAATAATAAAATCTCATAGATCTCCATAGTGGATGATTACTATATGAAACTTTGGGAAACACTAGATAAAATTCACCTTTGTGCCCAAAAATTTATAAATAGACACTAGTTCAGAGGATATCTTAATTGATAGGTCATGTCAAGAAACTACTTCAATATAAATGAATGAATGATAAATATTATTATCTAATAAATTAGTAGATAAATTTAATGTGATCAAGATTGTACCTCAGACTATATATTTCCTTTCTCCACCATTTTTTGTATTATGATCTACATCATAGACATGACCTACATATGCCCTATGAACCTATCCATGAGAATCATGAGTAGTCTGAATCTTATGTTGAGAGACCTATCCAGACCTCTGGTTCAATGTTCATGGTTGTATCCACCTTATAGATAAAACTATGGTGCAAAAATATTTATTTTATATCATATCACAATACTAGAAATGACTATTGGGTAACGGACATATCAAATTGAATTGTATAATCATTCCAAAGTTGAAGCTCATTGGCTCTCCTACTGATAGATTCAAAAAGAAAATATTATAATGATCATTCATGAAACTTGTCCCTTAGATTTCCTCGAACTTCCTCTTTCTTCCATCAGAAGTTGAAATCACAATTGGTGTAGGAGGTCCACTATCTGAGTATTGAATGGTAGGAAGAGACCAGCTATTCATCCATCATATTGGATCCCCTAAATATTTAGGGTATTCCGTAAACCTATGGATATGAATTTATATCAAAACACTAGGCCTACTATCGAATGTTGGATCGAAGTCCGATATTGAAATTCATATCATTCTGAGCCACATTAACTACCAAAATCGATGTGAAATGGAGGAGTTAAATAAAGATGAGGAGTATGTTGATACTTTAGTGGGGTCATGCCAAAATTCCATAAAATTTTATCAGTGATCAATCATGAGTATTATGTGGAATAAGTCTCCAAAAAACAGGTACCTATTTAATTCCCATGATAGTCTCTCCCATTGAAAAACCAAATCCATAACTCTCTATTAATTCTTAGTGGGAAACTGCAACATGAATTCTTACAAATTTACCTTTCTATATGATTGATTCTAAATATGTTAAATGATTATCACTGTGATTTATATCCAATACTTTAATAATTATCATATGTAAGTATGATAAAAGGATGGGAGACGCTAGAGTTTGAAATTGGTAGTGTGGTCTACCATGTATTTTGTTGGCAGTTGGCAAGGAAGCCTTTCCGGTGCCACTTAAACTTGTGCGAGAATAGTGTTAGAAGTATCCTGATCACCTGGTGGTCCCACTAAATGTATTCATGGTTTAATAATATATTATATAAAAAATTAGGAATAATAATAGTCCACCAGAAGTCCATTGGATCATAGAATGGTTTCTACAAGTATTCAACTCACAAACAGATTTATACCCTTCCTAGAACTTACCCTGGTCACCATCCCAAAATGTTAGTCACAATCATCACATATATATTTACACAAAAATATGATTCATTTATCTAATTAATACCTATGAACATATGTCACACAGAGAGACATTATGTCAAACATATATCACAAATAAAGTCACTTAATTAAAGAAATGCTATGCATTACAAAAACATGTATATATATGGTAGGTGAACCTGTGTGCCTAGTCATGAAGTATAAAAATATGCAAAATATAATAAATAAAATATCAATATAATTTTCATCACCTAAGGTGAACTTGGAGAATGGTAATAAAAAAATTATCATTTTATGGAAACTTGTAGGCCCACTATATAGTGTTGTTTAGGAACTGACATAGTTTTTATGCCCAAGTACCAAACATCCTATATCATGAATACTCTATCCCAAATCAAAGAAAGATAACAAAAATTTAGTGAATCTATATTCTTCGATTCCACTTTATACCATCCCAACTCAAACCATTGGGTCCGATTTAGAGTTCTACAGAACCATATATGAGCCTCCCTGTATGCAAGAGGATTCCTCCTCCCAGCGAGGGTCCAATTTCATCAATGTGGAAAATGTACCATCTATATCATTTCATAGGATAAATAATGAAAACAATGAAAATAATAAAACCTTAGAGTAATTGTATTGAAGTAAATAAATTGAATGCTAATATTACAAGGAAACAACCAACAATGTGTAAATCTTGTACAGAGTTATATAAAATAGATAACAAAAACAAATGATCTATTGGGTCGACTAGAGTCCCTATTCATCCACTATGAGATCCATCCTCCTATTCTTATCTATCCACCATAGTTCCTTTTCCCTTCAATGAATTCATTAATAAATATATATGTTCATCAAAATGCCAAAATATTCTGTGAGTACAAGACTCATTTAGTAACCACCAATGCAACCTTGACATAATATGCAAATTTATAATAAGTGAAATCCATAATAATGATAAATGTGTAATAATAATAAACATACAACCCAATTCCAAGCATTCTTGCACAAACCATTCTTCCAAGAAACCCCAATCATACCTTTTTTGGCTCAGGGTCAGAAGATAATGAAATATGTTGGAGTATCCAAAACTACCACTATACAAAATTCTTATGGTGTCATGTGAATATTAATCCAAGCGTAGTAGAAGCATCCAAAATAATCTAGATATTCATAGGATATAGTTTTTGATAGAGTAAATCGGTGCTCCAAATTCAGATGGAATAATCCTGAAATACCATTACGAAGGAATGATTAATATGATAATAGAATGAATCTATAATTGGAGGAGACAGTTCCTTTCTTTTGGAGGGTATACGAATCTGATAAATAGTGTTATTACCTCAATTTCAATGCACGTCCTATCAGTTATCAAGGCTCCCAAAGGCACGATCAAGAGAATTGAGAAAAAATGACATATTTTATATAGGATTCTAATCAAGGTGGAATATTTCATTGGGTGTCATGGAAAAGAATGGCCCAGATGGTGGATTAAAGTGGGGTAAATATTTGAAGTGTATCTGAATCCATGGAAGGTATGCATGCCAATATTTCACGAGAAATTATTGGAGGAACCACCCTATAGATGATGTTCATGAAACATATAATGGTTGATAAATGGAGTGTGTGGGATGATAGTCCTTGACAACTATTAAGTCTATCTTGGTTCATAATTAAACACTTAGAGAAGCAAGAAGGGATGGTTTTTTGGGTGGTGGGATTCAAAGATTTTAATTTTTGGAATGTTAATTGGGTTAGTGAGTAGTTATTTTTTCTGGGGTGTCCAGTTCCAGATATATCCTTCAGAGAGGACAACATTTTTCATGGATATATTAACTCTATTCTGAACCATAAAAAACAAGCCATTTTTATGACATCTTCTTGAGAAATGAATAATATTGGTGTCTTTTTTATGAATCAAAATTTTTCCTTTCTTTACAATCGTGACTTTCAATGATTTATCCATAATAGAATCGATCATAATGAATGGGTAGAGAAACTCTGGTGTAATATAATTCCCATGAAACTGAATTTCCTAGCCGGGTTCATAAGAGAGAGTGTCATTCCAACCAAATAGAATATCTAGAAGAAAGGGATCCTCTCTCTTCATATTGCATGTCTTTACGACTCCCATATATGAATTGACTTCGAATACTTTCTTTTGAGGAGAGTGGGAAATGGTCATTTGGAGAATACAATGCCAATTAAATGGTTTTTTTCCTACCGGGGAGATAATATCAGACTTCTTTTTTGACTGGTTTTATGGGGTTGGTCAAATTGAGGTAGAGGTCAAATCTAAAAGTGTTATTTTTACTAATAGGTGTTTGGTTCTTTGGGAGGTGTGAAACACGGTACGAAAAGTGAAATCTTCTTCACATATCTTACTATAGGTCCAAGTTAAATTTATAGTGGATGAACTGGGGTTGTTCAATCCTAGTGGAACTTCACCATCACTTTGTTATATTATTCCATGATTCGGTCTCCATGCATAAGGAATACATGGTAGTAGTCAGGGAAGATGTTTTTCCTAGAACCCACCAAACTCCGAGATCATGATCAATGTTGATGGATCCTACATGGATGGAGCTATGAAGGGGGTGGTGGGATCTGGCCTGAGATGATATATATTATATTATTAATTATTTTAGTATCTTTTATTATCTATAAAATAACATTGGAATAGAGGCTGGGGCATTGACTGGTGATATAACATTGTGTAATATACACAATATTGACATCTCGAAGGTTTAATATGATTCCAAAATTTGGGTAGATATTTTTTATGGAAGGAATAGTCCACCATAGGACCTGACTTATCTCATAAGAAAATATAGGATTCTCATTAATCATAATGTGTTGGTGAGTCACACTTAGATGGACGAAAATCATGAAGCAGATGTGTTGGCTAGTAATGGTTACTTAGATGAGAGAACTATACTATTTTCGTTTCTGGTTTATTGAAAACTTATTGTAAAATCATCACAAAGGGTGATTCTATGGTCCTTAACCATTATCCCAATCTTGAAATATTAATTTTCTTTATATTTTGTATAAAAAGTTTACTTTTAGTCAGACTCACATCAACAACCTACCCTGTAGTGACTGGTACTTAGAATATAAATGAAACCTCAAGTGCATCCTCACCATGACACCATAACTACCTCTCACCTCCACCCTATTCTTAGGTCCCTTGTTTCCATAGCCCCAAATCAACACACTCCCACTTTAAGGGAAAAATATATCATGATTGTCCACCTTTCTCAATTACCACTCACAATCACCAAGGTATGGCAACAGGCATACAAGGTGATGATACAAGCATGCATAACAGATCATCATGAGTATATATAAGCACACATAAAATCAAGTGATCATAATCAAAAATAGCAATAAGAATTAACAATATCACTCATGGAATCAAATATATCTACAAGTCTCACGAGCTACACACTCACCAACATGAAATCGCAATCAAGCACAATATCAAATAATCCAATGCATAAATCATTGTATAGAAATATGTGTAAAAAAACCCCATGAGGTAAATAACTTCTTACAAAAGTTATTTTTGTTGACATAATGGTACATTATAGAAATCGATAACTGTACCACATTTTCACACTAATCAGAATGTTATTACACATCATAATCTCCCTGAGCCAGTCAAATCAAGCATGTTATGGGATATAGAGTAAGGAAAGAAGGAATCAAGACTAAAGGGGTAGAAAAAACCTACCCTATGTCAATATTTATCAAAAGGTAAAAAAATTCTAGTCTAAGAAGGTGGAGGAAGATACTTTGGAAATTTGGGGATCTCCACGGTGTAAGGAAGTAGCTATGTGTGGAGGTGCACTGGAGTATGCCATCATGTCATAGGAAAAGAGGATGTATCATAAGGTGTATACCTCCATAATCATAAGGAAATATCTATACAACATTAATATGTGTTGCGGTGTGGGAGAAGGCTGAGACATTCACCACTATAGTGTGAAGGGGTTGTCTATGGCATAGAGTTAAATTTTTAGGCCTTTGATGTTCTTGGAATACCAGATGAATGAAGAGGAGAAAAGGTATTTGTAAGGGTTATTACATTTTAGAGACCTCAGTAAAATATCACTAAACCAAATGTAGGGCCCCTCATAACACCCTTAGTCAAAAAAGAAACGATTTTCATGATTAAAAAACACAACATACTATTAAAAAGGCATATCACATGATGACAATAGTAAGTATTGATGTCTATAGGTAATTTGTAGAAGGTCCTATGGTATGATAAACCCCACCATAGAGTATACTATTCGAGATAACCCTCTATTACATAAGGTATAGTGCTATCTTACCCGTTTATCCCACACTACTATTAAATCTTTCCTGGTACAATGTGGTCTCAGTTCCAAACCATATGATGATGCATCCCAATACCACTATGATGCAGATATGACCTATTTTTGGACCATTTATTTAAGGTGTATCGACCCCATTATTTATAGAAATATTTCTAAAAAATATATAACCAACAATGGATCTTCCAAACATGGTCAAGAAACAAACCAAGAGTAAAACATTACTTTTATTACGGGACAAGAGGTCTAGGTATTTATAATCCATAAGTCATTTCTGATATATAGGAATCAACCACACAATAAAATTACACATGGTATTCCTGATATGATTTAATGTGCCTGTTTTCATTTAAAATGCACATTTTAGGTCTAATCACTCCTAACATACTAAAAAATGTAGACCCACTCATATTTTCTTGATACCTTAGTAAAATGATCCAAAAATAATTTTTGAATTGTAGTAATTAATCACAAATTAATATTAAACATGATTTTCTTCATATTACTCAATGCATGTTTTTCAGTTCAAAAATGACATTTCAATTCATAATATCAATCACTCACAGAAAACCAAGTTAATTCACTCACATTTTTTTTGATATTTTTTCAAAACTATCCTAAATTCATTTGTAATGTTTAAGAATTAACTTCACATTAATACAATACATAGTGTCCCCAATATAATTAAAAGTGCGTGTTATGATATAAAATCAACATTTTAGTTTGATACATGTGTCACATACTCAAACCTAGAAACACATTTTCATATTTAATTTATTATTTATGTAAATTATTAATAAATAATGATTGACATGTAGCCGTCGACCACATATCAATTAAACACATGGTGTTCCAAGTATTACTCAAACTGCATGATTTTGGATTAAAAGTGACATTTGAGTAAAAAACAAGAACTAATCACTTAAAAATGAGAAAAGAACAGCTTCCTTGATAGATTAGGAAACCAATTAATAAGTCATTTCTAAAATTTTGGAATGTACCATATGTCAATTTGACATGCGATGTCTTCATTATGACTTAAAGTGTGCATTTTCATTTTAAAAGTATCTTTTTAGATTAAAAATACACCACTCACTAAAAATTGGGAAAACACACTCTAATTTTATTGTACATTAAAAAAATTATTAATAAGTCAATTTTGGGGTTTAGGAATTAACCCCTCATCAATCCAAAACACGATTATCCAAATATGGATAAAATTGTGTGTTTTGAGTATGAAAGTGATAATTTAGTCAAATTCAAGAACCAATCACTAAAAAACCAGAAAACATACTTGGATTTCATTAATAAGTTAGGGAAATTATCCGAAAGTTATTTTGGATGTGTATGAATTAATCAAACATAAATCCAAAAATATAGTTTTACAAATACGACTAAAACTGAATTCTTTCAATAAAAATAGAAAATTTAGTTCCAAACACATGTATCATTATCAAAACCCATAAAAATGATTGGATTTTCTTGATATAATAGTAAAAAAAAATAAATCATTTACGACATGTAGGAATTAACCACACATTAATCCAACATTATTGCATGTTTTCAATTTGACAGTTAAGAATTATTTAATTATTATATCATATTTTTTTCATAAAATTTTTATAGTATCACTAACCTAATCATTTTTTTTGAGTACGTGTACTTTATTATTGTTTTAAACTTGGGGTGATTTGTTTGAAAACTAGAACACAATTGGGTCCTTTTGAAAAGGGATCCCAAATATAGTTAAATAAAAGGTAACCATGTTATATTTAAATTTGTTGGAAAATTTAATGTTTGTAATAAATTTTATGTACAAATTTAATTGTAATGGATTTAAATGCATATAATGTAAATTTATTTTTTATTAAATTGTCATTTTTTTGTAAATGTATTGATATTTTTTTTTTTGAATTGTAATGTTTCCATCATGTGATATAAATATAGAAGCACTATGCTACAACTAGTGGTTTTACTAGTGATAATTGTGATGCTGGTAAATGTACATTCACCAGTGCTCGAAAAAACAATGACAAAATGAAAATTAACAATGCTAACATATTCCCTAATAATGAAAAACCATTATGAACTTTTTATTATTTTTGGTATACAGTGATTTAATCAGTTCTTATTTAGTGCTAATAAAAGCGATTAACTTTTAATGCCACTTAAAATGATAGTTCTTTTTTTAGAATTGATAATTGAGATTTCAACTATTAATTAAATCAAATTATTAAGTAGTGAAAAATAATATTAATATATATTATATAATTGTTATTGTGACCCCATCTCACTTTCAATTCTATGTTGGCTCACCACGTGGGAAGCACCACACCTTAGAATCAATAGAACCATCATATAATTTTTTGTAGGTCATCTACATGGGTAAATTTATTATTTTACACCTGGAGAGATCCCTGGACTATAAAACTGAAAATTGATCAACATATTATTTATGAAAATGTAATGTATTTATATCCTCTCAAATATAAATCCTTTTCTTACACAAAAGGAAAATAAAATAAATCTTTTAAAAAGGGTATATCATGTAATAACCACTTTCTAAATCACTCTTACATTTCATGAAATTCATTCTCTTTAGAAGGTCCATGATATATAAAAACACGGAACCTAGTTAATTATTAAGGGAACATATCCATTTATCCATAATGATATCATATCCATCCTTCTGAAATAATGAAATATTCCTCAACATGCATCCGCTCAATGTTAGTTTTCTTATGACCTGACACACAAAGAAGGTTTTTTATGAAGGTCTTCCCACCACATGGAATGAAACAAAACCATTACCCAATAATAATATTCTAAAAATAATATGTCAAATGTGGTTATACATAGTGGTATTTCATCACTTTACTCCTTTAAAAATAATTTCTAATGATTTTTATATGATAAAAACCCATCTATGCTATACACCAACAATGAGTGGTTCACAAAGATACCACACTAATATTAAATGACTTGTTAAGAAGCATTCTCCGTCAAGCCTCTATTAGCTTTTCTTCCATCTACTTCGAACAAGGTAATGAGAAAAAATATTACTAGAATTTTTAATAATAGAAACATGATTATTCATCCCAAATATTTACATGAAAATAATAGGGAATCTCCTTATCCATAACATGATCTCTAATAGACTCCCATACTCTTTCCAATATATATTGGTTTTATTATCATTTTTCATTCAAAAAACTACCGATGAGTGTTTCCAACCTCACTCAACTTCTTGAAATCACACGAATTCTAATTAGGAGTCCCTTCCTTCCATAATCTGATGTGAATAGTTTTTACTATTCATATGACCATGCTCTGTCGAATCTAGAACCCAATATGACCCATGTATGAGTGAATGAAAACCCCAAACTCTTGAGGAAAACCTTCTACTACACTATATATAGAAAATATCCATGGAATTGGTACACCAACAAGGATCGACCTGATATTCCACCCTAGGGTTCACACTCTTCATGGGAATAATCTACTCAATATATCCCTGATATATTTGAAACAAACACCAAAGGTAGAAACACCTTCAACCAAAGTAATTGCTTTTCTTCCTTACTACATTTAGGAAAACCATTCAAGTCCATCATTAGAGAATCATCTAGTCCCACTAAAACAGTAAGTTAAAATCAAAACTATAAGCTTATCTTAAATAATGTATTGGTGTGGTGAAAACACTATCATTCAAAGGTTATAAATATCTCTATATCTATGTAAAAAACAACATATCAAAAACTATCTACTTCGACACCTAATCTGATACATAAATAGTGAGTAATATTCTAGAATAATTAACAACAATTCACCTGTTTCACTACTATGTTCTCATCAACTATCATAGGATCAAAATCCCATAGAATAACATTGCCATCTGAATCTAGATTCCAAACATTTGGAGTTTACTACTCAATAGGCACTCTCTTAGTAATATTAAATATAATATATAGGATGTACAATGGGATCTTCAGTAGTCCAATTTAAAGAAGGGTTTAATCAACATACCTAAAAACACTATAGGGGTGATAATAATCTATCTCACCAACATTCAAATTTCATCCTAAAAATCCAATCTGATTCATACCATTGCATTTCAATAATGGTCATCCATGGGGTTTCCTTTTAAATAATCAATATATTACTTTATAAAAAATGAAATAAAATTATCATCAATAAACATAGCCCACATCTTTATAGTAAAAACTTAGGTATTTTATCTGAACTACCAATGGAATGACCACACAAGAGGGGGAGTCATTTACTAATGATGAAAAGAACCACATCGTCAACCCAAATTCTAACAACTCATCATACCAATAATATATAAAAAATCCATTCCCAAGGTGGGTACCATTGATCATATTCATCAACAAGAGAGTATATGAAAATATCTCTTCCATTATCAATGATAAACTCACTTCAAAAGGAGGGGTTAGTGTTGGACAATCATTATCAGGGAAAAATCTATATCAAACGCTAGTTTATTTAGTGGGGGTCTTCATTTGAAACTCCATCCTTATAACACACAGTAAATTATTTACAACATTAAAATTAAATGACCAGAAAGAAGGTCCATGTTGAACTAAAATGATTCATACTCCTATTTATACATATTAATATGAAATCATGGTATAAAACTAACTCTATTTCATATTTGAAATTCAGTGGGAATTTAATTTTTTGATTTCTAAAGTAGGAATTATTTTGAGAATAAATATTTGGATTAGAGTTATGAGAGTTGTATCATACCAAGGTTATGCTACTAAATATTTATCAAAGCCTGAGAGGCACCGTGGGTGCTCAGATGAATTTCAAGAGTATCAAAATTGAAATTAAAAAAAATTAAAATTATTTTTCCAAGTGCATGGTGAGGAAAAATCATGTTTGTTTTTTTGGGTTTATCACAAATTTGTATACAAAACATGAAAAAACTATAATTTGGTAGTATAGGGATTTATATGGTTGGTGTATGGTTTGTTAAACCATGAGAATATTGTGGCCATGGATAGTGAAGAAAACACAGTTAGAGTATGGTTTGGAAAACCATGTGGAAAAAATGTGTGAAATGCGGTGTCTTGAGGTTGTGACAATAATCTATAAAAACTCCGTGAATCTTAAAAAAAACCTTTTCCACCAATATATTTTCATCCCTTTTCCACTATTTAACTTTTCCTCTAACAAAGACACCTTGTTGACAAACTCCCCCCACTTCCTCTTTCATTCCCCTTTTTTGAGGGGATTTTAGTGGTGATTGTTAAGTGTTTTGAAGTGATGTATTCCTCATATTCTCTATATTATTCATCTATTTTTTTATATTTGATGTTAATTATTCCCTATTATGAATATTAGAATATTTTAACAACATAATTATGGAAATTATCTTACGTGTTACCTGTTTTTTATATCCTGTTGTGGAGGACCAGGGAGGATTTAATCAAGATGTCTATAATTGTTTTCCTCAGGGTATTTTGATTAATAGATTTAATTTGTGTTTTTGGTGATTTGGGTTTAATTTAAAATAATTTTTTTAAATTAATTTTATGTTTTTTCTTTTGGTATTGAGAATTTGTCTGGAGGGAACACACCCCACTACTCATGTTTTCAGTGACCATGCAATGTATAATGAGGTTTTAGGAATTAAAATAAGTTGAATAGATTATATGTTAATTATAATTTTTTAAAACTGATTGGGATAATTAATTTTAAAATTTTAATTAGTTATTAGATACATTCACTTGACATAGGTTCCCTGAAATTTAGGTGATCCATGGATGGGCCTAGGAAGTGATGGATGAGAAATGAATTTAAGGATAATTGAATTGATTGAGGTAGGTGGCATTGAATTTATTTTTTCCTCTTTCTCAATTAGGGATTATTATCACATGTGAATTCATTATTATTCTTATCTATATGTTCCATGACCAATGTGACATTGAAAATTAATTAACATGGTATCAAATTAGCCTAATAGTTAAAATGGATGACATAGTTTACTCAATGGTATAATTGTTGTGGATTTGTCAAATGAGTTTCAATGGAACTCTTTTTTATTTTATTTTTGGAGTGAGTCATAACAAAAATAGGGGAAGGTATTGAATTTTAATAATTTTATTAAAATATTGATGGATTTAAATGTGAATTTCAAAGGGGAAGTGTAAATTATTGTTAATATTTTTAAATGGTATTTGAATAGAGTAATGTGTTTTATGAAGAATGTTAATATGGGATTGGGACAACTCACTGAAATGAGTATGATGGAATATTATGTCTTTTTAAATAGTTTTAAGAAGGATATTTGAATATGTCTTGAAAAGAAATACATATCCATGATTGAGTTGGTATTGGTTCATATGACCTCATGTGAGGGATGTCCTACTTTCTAAAGCATGGGTTCTTTTGTACGAGTGACATTATTGGGAGTTCCATGTGTGTTGATTGTTTCATGATGATTCATGTTATGAATGTTAGTTTATGATGATTTATTTTGGTATATATGTTTCTAGTTCATCTTGATAGACGCAACAGAACCCTTAGTGGGTTGATATAGGACTGAAGAACCCTAAAAACATTGAGGGTTGTTATAAATAAAATAAAGGATAAAAATTAAAAAAATAAATTTTATTGAAGGACCCATGTAGAGTTTTTGTGATGAGATGTGACTTACGAGACACCAGTGGGTGACATAACAATATATTTACCCTAGATAGGGTTACCATAAGGTATGAGAATTGATTACTACAAGTGTCACCTTGGAACCTAGATCATTTTGTGAGATTGATATGGATATATTGGTGAGGACATGTCCTTTAATTGAGAGGTTAACCAATATTACATGGGATTGGTTTGGTAGGATAGAGATACCGTGTGGTATGTAATGGAAGGATCCAAGAGAAGAGTGTTCCTAAGTGAATTTATTTATAGACATTAATGGTACTAATGTTGGATAACCTAGGTATTTTCTATGTGAGGTTCTAAGGTGGATGTGCCATTGGGTACATGTGATTTATATGATATATATAGATATATATATTTATGTGATTTATGGGAACTTATAATTCAGTTAATAGAGGAGGGATGTGACCCTAGGGTAAATAAGGGTTGAACTTAGTTCTAGTTTGGGGATGTGACCCCCCAAGTTTATGCTTACATGGTTCCTGGGATGGTTATATTTTCCCCTGGGTGAATTATATGTATTAGGGGTGGTTATATTTCCATTTAATGGCTTATATGTTTTGAGGATGGTTATATTTCCCATAAGAATCTTATTATGTTTTGGGGATCAATATATTATTCTAGAGTAGTTACTTATGTTCTAAGACACTCTAACACTGGAGAAGTAGGTTTTATGTTTAGATATAGGTTATGGGGTTGGGTTTTCCCCCAAAGGGTGGTTTGTGTAACATGTTCAGAGACACTGCGACACTTGTTGAAGTATGTATGGTCAGGGTTTGAGTTGGCTTGGTCGATACCAGAATATTTGATGTGTATGATTGATGTGCATTTCATTTCATTATTCCAAGTGGGTCTGTTTCATGTGAATGACAGAAATTTTTATATATTTATTTCATTCACTTCAAATTAATCATAACAACAATAAATATTATTGTAGAATAGGGGATTTACTATTAGGCCATTAGACTCAACCCCTACTAGCATACACAACATGGGTTTTTAATTACATGTGTAGAATTTCATGATTCATCTCATGTTATAAGTATTTATTGGAGATGGAAACAAGGTATAGTTATAGTTGGTTATGGAGGTCATAGACTTAGTAGGTTCATTATTTGAGTTAGGACATAGACCAAAAATATTTTTTAATTTTGTTTATTATCTAAAAACTAGTGATCCATTTATTTATATGAAGAATTTTTAATTTTTAATCATCTCATGCTCCCTTATTTATGACAAATAATATAGAGAGATTAATATTTTTTCCATATTGTGGGGGGCTATATAGATCCCTATTTTATGTGTATTATTTTTAAAAATATCCATTTTATTGATGGGTCATGTTTAATTTTTTATACATTCAGTTATACCCCCAGATATTATTATAGTGTGAATAGTATTCTTCATATGACTATTGTATTCCCTTGCAGCTAGTCAATATAATTTAGGTTATAGGGAAGTTCTTCTAAGGGAATGCAATGTCCCCTCATAGGTTTAATTTTGGATACATGGTATGGGTCATTAAAAAGTTGTATCTAGGCATATTTTGGGTCAGGACAACATTTTAGGGAGGTAGTGATAGTTTTTAAGGACATGATAGGTAGATCATGTTCACACCTAGTAAACTTGACATTGGTTGAAACCCAAGTGGCCAGTGGATGTCATGTTTTATGACTAAGAAATATAGGTTTATTGAGGTGTTAATTTGGATTGATAATACCAAGGTGGGTAGGTGAGACATATGATGAGTCATAGAGATCAATTGGGGAGTTAGTGTGTCAATAAAGAATCATGATAGTGGAATACATAGAACATGATAGAAGCACCTATTAGAGGTTTTGTTCTACTCACTACTTCATCAAAATCAATAATTAATTAAAAGAAATTATATCATAATTTTTTTCTCATATATATTATGAGTGGAAATTTGATTAATATGTTTTTGAGGGGTTTGGGTATTTGATTGTGATTGTTCTTGTTGGTCACCACAACGTAATGATTTTTGAGGTGTGTGATTTTTATGAAAAGCCCTATTCTAATTGGGAGTAAGCCTTTTTGTAAAAATAAAACTCATGAAATAAAATAAGGTGTACATAATGAGGGTAATAAGTTTTTTTAATTCCAATTTATTATCAAGAAAATTATTTTGAACTGATTTTTATTTTTAGGTTCTATGAAAAAATAAGTAAAATGGTTTTTGAAATTTTATTTCTTAACATAAATTAAAATTGAATTTCAAAATAGATTTATTAAAGAATAAATAGGTTTTTGGAGAGAGATCAACTAGGCTAAAGAATTTTAGATTTTGGTTTCTAGTAAATACCCTTATATGTAAATGTGTGTTTTGGAGAACTTAGGTGCTTTTCAATGTGTATCAATGTTTTGAATGGGTTTTGAAATAAGAATCCAATGATATATAAACTAGTATGCTTGGATTTGGATGTTTTGTTCATGTGTTCCTGGATGTGTGAAGTTAATTCTTATATTGTATACTATCTTTCATTGGAAAACTGTATGTTTTTTTGGTTGGTGTATTTAGATTGGTTGGTGTGGTGCATAGACAGTAGATGATGCCTATATAAGGCAATTTTTTGTAATTTTAGTGGTTTACCAGGGGTGAACTATGTGTTTTATTATTTATTAATAAGTAATGTAATTGATTTTTTGTGAGATATTCTTCTAGTGGGACCATATATGGATTGGATACTATGATTGAGTTTCTGGATGGGTGCTTTGGGTTTTGGAATTAGACAAAATGATTTTTATTTTTATTTTTTCTTAGTTTAAAATTATTCATTTTTATTATAATTGGTGATTCCAATGGTTGGGAGAACCATTATATGAATCCGTTGTTGAAACTTTAGGGTTTTGAGATCAAATTGTTTGGTTGAACACTATCTTGGAACTTGATGATTTTTTTATTGCATTAGAGAACTGGTAGAATTGGGTGTGTGGTACCAACATGTCACTATTACCTTTTATTTTATTTTATTTTAATTTATTTTATTTGATATTTGGGTAATCTAATATTTCTCATGTTTCTCCTGAAAAATTGAGAAAGATGGTCTTCTTTTCAATGTGTATGACATGAACACACAATTTAGGGGAAATTATGTGCCTGCCATTATTTGGAGAGTTTTCCCATTGTTTTTGTTTTTTAATGGTTTATTTTATATGGGTAGAATATAATATTTTCTAGATCATATGAATTATATATTAAAACAAGTAGGTTTTATTGGGGATTAATGTTTTGTAAAATGAATTTTGAATGACATGTACACAATTAGGTAAGTTATAAGACATGTTTCCAAAGTGGGTATAAAATTTTTAAAATTCAATTTAGTATTGTTGGTGTAAGGGTTTTAGAATAATGAAATGTTATTAGATTAATCCATGTTATCCTATTTAAACTAAGCAGTTCCATACATATTTGGAACATGGTTTTTTAAAATATGTGACTAAAATGTTTGATCTGCTAGTTTTTAAAAAATTTGGAAACTCCAAAAATTCCTTCTCTAATTCCAAGGTCTAAAGAACAATTTTACTCCCATATTTTTCATCCAAAATGGGATTCCATTTTATTATATTATCACATTTCTTCCACCATGTTTTGAGCTTCCTCTTACTCAGATTTAAAGCGAGTAAGCCTTACATTCTTCCAATTTATCTTTTTCTATTCTCCCTTGTCCATCCCCATTAGTTTTTCTGACTCCCACAAAATCTGACAACTGTTTGGGTTTAAATTAGGATTCATGGGAGCACTAATGATTGTTATTTTGATTTTCTATAGTTTTAAATGTATTTATTATCTTATTTATCTATTATATATCAATGGTTACATGTTTTGAATTGTTTCAGTTGAAATGGGGTAGTTGTTCATATAGAAATCACTTGTAATAAATGTCATAAACTTCATGTATGATTTTGAATTATTTATTATGAATTTAAAACCATGTTTTATGTATATTGTATGCTTGAGTTTTTTTATAAATAGATTTAATAAATGGAATGAATGTCTCACATGCCAATTTCCAGAGAAAACACTCATATTTCTCTTTTTAAAATGATGAATGAGTTTTGAAATGGTATCTTGTGGAACTAGATTTTTTTAGGAAACCCTTTTTGTTTTCTAAATTTATTTAAAATGGTTATGCTCATTTCATGGACCCATATCACATGCCATGATATTTCTAAAATGCCAGAGTGGATTTTTCTAAAGCCATTTAAATCTTACAAGTGGTTGTTTAAATTAAGTTTTTTCTTTAATGTGTATGTGTAATTTTTTAAAGTCTTGTTTGGAAAATGAACATAATTTAATTTCACTCTCTTTAAATGGTTTTGAGCCCATGATTTGTCACGGTGGCTAAAACTTCTATTGAATGGGGAAGCGCAGTTTTGTGAAAGGGTGAGCAAGACCGTTTGAATTCCATCAATGTGGGTCGATTTATTTAAAAAGTAATTTTATGGTAATAGTTACATTTTCAAATTGGATTTTAAATTGAGGATTGATAAATGATATTAACAGAAATTTTAAATGGTATCTTCAAATAGTGTTGAAACAACTTAACTTCTTTTTATATTTTGTGAAATATTACTTTCCGCATTAAGTGATGCGTAATATAAATGTTCAAGGCCGTCTTTGTGACCAGTGTAACTATTATTTTTCTTGTGGTCTATTGTAATCCCATGAGGGGATATTTTAAATCGATTCATAATTATAAGTGGATTATGAATATATATATATATATATATTTATGGGGATATTTCTTCGGATGTTTTAGGAGGTGAGGCATGAGTTATTTCAAATGATTTATATTTAATTCATGTTATGGTTAATTTTTTTAACCATAATTTTATTTTTCATGGGATTCATTAGTTGCAAGTATATTATACATATGAGAGAAATACCTAGTGAATGGTAGTCAGAAATCTAGGGGATGTTTCTTGGTTATACCCCATAAATTAGGCTTAGAGGATAATATATAGTAGGCTAGTAATCCATTTTAAATCCCATGGTAGTGACGGTGAACCAGATCAATATATTTTAGAATAGGATATTGATAAAACATATTGAAATTGGTTAAGTAATACCGAACTAGTTTTTATGTATCCAATTATAATATTTATTGCCAGATACATTGGATGATTCCCATGACACTAGGTCCCTCTAGGATGATTTCTTTTGAGGATTTCATCACATGATTCTATTTCATTCCCCTAAATTCATTTATGGAACCTTTTTATTTTTTATTTTCATGGAATATGTATCTATATTTATAAGTGACTTGTGTGATCAAGGATCAACATGAGTGTGCTTGGAATACATTCAAGTGAGTTATTTTAAAATTCTATGATAGTTTAAATTTTAAAAGAAAAATGATTTGGTTATTTATGAAATGGATTTTAAAAAATGGTTTTCCTCAAGGATATTTATGGAAATAGTTTTTTTTAAAAGTTTGTTAAGTGGGATAAATAGTATTTTGGATTTCTATCAATGGTTTTGAAGACCCTCTTTCCATTATGTGAAATAATTTTTTAAAATATTGAACTATCTTGGTTTTATTTTATTTAATTGTGATTATTTATAAATGTGTAATTGAAAGGTTTTTAGGTTTGGTTTTTTAAATAATGTGATAAAACCTACTATATGCAATATTTTAAAACTAGAATTTTATGAATTATATTATGATGGAATTTATATATTAGTGTTGGGTGGTGAACTATCAGACTATTTATCTCATATATATATTTATATTGGAGGTTTACAATATGTTGCACTTCATTAGTTATTTGGTTTGGTTTTTTCATGGAATGGACAAGTGGGATGTTATTAGTAAAGGAGGGTTACTTATGGTGTCGTTGGTGTCATTTAGGTTTTTTCTCCCCTTTTTATTATTTTAATATGTTGTATCAACCATTAATATTGGAATGTATATAATTATATAGTTATAGTTTTTATTTTTTATAGTGTTAATACATAGGTGGATTCTTGTTTGTTATTCCATGTTTATATATTTTATTATTTTTTTGCACTATTAGTTTATTTTATATTGATATCATGAGAGAAATCATTTTGAAAACATGTAATGTGATTTCTAAACACTAGTTTCCTACTCATGGGTATTAGGAACATAAAAATTTCCAATGAAGGGTTGGGTTGAGTGTTGGTCCATATGGTGGCCTGATATGGTTCCTTACATAATATTTTGAGGGCGAGGTTTCACAGTAGGGACACAAGTTATGGAGTTTCCATTTTTATTTGGTTTATTTTTGGTTGACTGAGACAGGATTGTTTTTAGGGAGTTCACAAAGTTAAGGGGGTTTATGAAAATAGTGGTTTCATAAATATTCTCAACCTTAATTAATGTATTATTAGGGAATGGATGGATCAAAATGGATATGGAAAACACTATTCAAAGAATCTTCTGAGCTTCACAAAAATTGGATCTTTACGAGGCATATTCATATTTGGGAAAAATTTCCTCATTGATAAGAGATTTGAAAAATATTCTTAGACACCAACATATATATATGGAAGGTACCACATGAGGGAAGTCTTGAAGGATTTACCATGATAGAAAATCCTATGTGAATTCAAGATGCTTCAGAGCTTCATGAATTGAGAGCATGATGTTGCAGATCCATATAATTTCTTTTTTTATCACATAATAGGGTCTGGGAATCACAAAGGTTATATCCCTTCACAAATCATGACAAGATTCGTGAATAATGGGTCTCTGCAAGTCTGAATAATGATGTGTGGAGGTTACCATTAAAGCTCTGTGTTGGTGAGAAGGGATCTCTAAGAATCCAGACATACGTTGCACGAAGGTCACCATCAAACCTCCATGAACTAGACCTCTCCAAAAGGTAACTCCAAGATCATAACTCTCTATGTGGGACCTCCATGAATATGACCATTGTGACTGGATCTCGTTGAATGGGTTCTCCACAAATGGACCCTCCTTGAACGGACCTCCACAAACCATTTTCGAGATCTTGAATTAAAATGGCCATAACATTTGATATGTAACTCCATTTAGTGTATATGGATAGTGAAATAAAATCCTATGATATAAGATATGATTTTGGATCAGGGTCATCATAATTAGTTCCATTCTTGGAGGCATTATTTATATCCAACAAAGTACACCCTTAAAATTGTGTTTAACCATGATGAGGGGGGTGAGGCATGCCATGTTTTGA
The DNA here is from genome assembly GCA_963277665.1 of Viscum album. NCBI lineage: Eukaryota > Viridiplantae > Streptophyta > Magnoliopsida > Santalales > Viscaceae > Viscum > Viscum album. The sequence goes on from OY728144.1 coordinate 338,378,660, forward strand.
GGAAAGAGGAAAACACCTTTCTTGGGCCCCACTATATCTCTATCTCATTAAGGAAACATGAACTGAAAATATATAACACCATATGAGTCTTGATCGGTGTGAGAAAAAAGATACAATAGAATATCATTCACTTATATGAGAGTGATAAATAGTGAAAATGTGTTGGGATTAGAATGGTACATCAATAACTTTTGGGAATGTCCTTCCCTAGTTGGTGAGTAGAAATCTGCACATCCGACTAGATTCCCAATGTGCACTAATGCATGAATGGTGAAACTCTGGGGGTGTTCAATTATACCCAAATAAAGGGTTATTGAAAACATGAATCATGATTCCCAATATCTGGAACACGATGGGTGTGGCGTGATGTTGCATGATAAATGATTACCATGTTAAAAACACAAAATTCATTATAATTTTAATAAGTATGGGGATAAAAAATTTAGTGTTAGCCACTGACCATGTTTGAAATGTAAGATCTCTCTCAAAATATATCCCAAAGTCTTATATGGAGTGTACCCAGCATAGTAGTTGATCCATTATGGACAGATACCATTGTCATTAGGAGGGATCTTTCAATCATGGACGAGGATTATAATCCAAATAATGGGCACACAAAGCATGGTGACGAAGTGATATAATGTTTGAATGGATTGAAACCTCTTCTAGTTATTACAATATGTATTTGAGAACCCTGGTTAGGTCTATTAGTCAAAGAAAAGGGTGGAATCATCCTCCAGGGGAGAATCATCTCAATTGCCAAGTGGCATGAAAATTACAAGAATGATGCGGTAGGTGACTAGCACCGAAGGAAAGGGATTCTTAGGAAAGGGACTAATCTGAGTCATATTTTGACATCATGCAATGAGGATGATAGACACACAACTTAATTTCATTAGATGAGGAAGTTGGAAAAAAAATTTAACGTCATCTTTTGAGGAAATCAGATATGGAATTTAACATCATATGATGAGGATGATGTATCACACATTTTAACATCATGTTAGTGCAAGACATGTGATCCTACATATAAAATTCTCACCCAAATGAAATAAGGAAGGATATAGGATGGTTGAACAATGGGGATAGTCCCTATATAAGATTATAAGGAAAACGTGAACTTGAATGACCCTATCCTAAAGAAGGAATCTGGGGAAATTTGAACATTATTTAGGGTCGTGGTTCTTGGACGATAGGATGATCATCCTAAAGGGATATTTATAGCGTGGAAGAGTAATGAAATGATTTGAAATAAAGGAAAAGGTACACGACACCACACAACACATCCCCAAAGAGGATTGAACATAGTCTGAAGTCATGATTCTTGGAATTGGAATCCAAGTTTAAGGTTGTAGAGTTCAGACCATGAGGTGAATACACCAAAAGGGATATGTGTAACATTGAATAGTGAAAAGATGACATGAATGGAGCCAAAAAGGCTGTTACTTCATAGAATAAATTACCAGAGAGGCATTAACACAATTTTAAGTCATGACTCTTAGACTTTGGATCCTAGAATAAGGTTATAGATTCCCAAACATAGGCTATTGGATCATAGTTTAAGGTCATAGAGTTCGGACCAATGAGATCACTAATGTGTTTGGTGTGGCATGAATGAAGTAGAACCTAAAATGAAAGTAGGTACAAGGAGACTTGTTCCATGTGAAAAATATGGGGTAGTCTAAAAATAATTAAAGGTCATGGTGTTGGGACATCATATATTAGTTTAAGGATATAGATTTTAGACCATGGGAATTATTTTAAGGTCATGATGCTGGGACCTAGGCTCTTAGTTTAAGGTTCTCGATGTTGTAATATAGAAAATAGTTTATATTCATAATAATTATACAGTAGGGGAAATTATGTAAGGAATATGTGAAACATCCAAGGAAGGTTACTCGACGTGAATAGAGGGGGCTTAGGAGGCCACTGAACACCAAAAAATATATATCCTAGAAAACATTCACACATTTTAAGTCCATGATTCTTGGAAAATAGTTGAGATTGTAAAATGGAAATGTATAGTTCTATGGAGTGATAACTATTCATGAATTGGGGGATAAGGGGGATAAAAATCAAATCACACATACCACATGGGATGAATTGAACATTTCTTATCGTCATGATGCTTAAAATTAAGCTTCTAGTTTAATGTCATATAGTTTAGAACATGGGGTGATTGCGTGTATCAACCTTTCCTGAGGAAACTCTCTTCCAACTACAAATCCCAAATGATCCATGCTTGGTGTGATAAACAAAGAGTGGTATGGAGTCTCTTTTTCTTTTAGTGGAGAAACAAATGATGGGTGAAAATGAGAAATGAATCCCATGAGGTCGATTATGACATTGAGGACCTGGATATTGAGATAAGAGAATAACTGATAGATTGAGAATAGTTCTTTAACTTATTTTAAACATATGTTCAATATTCTCACCATCTAGATATGTTTTTTATCAATATAGAATTAGACATTAACTAAGTTCAAAATATAGGATATTTTTTTCCAAAAAGACTTTGAATAATGGGCTTGGGATGGTACGTGATCCATTTTATCATGAGACTATTTTATTAGGGATCATGATCTGAAAGGGAGAATGATGATTATTGAAATCAAAGAAGGTATGAATCATTGAAGCGAGAGTGGAAAACATTCCAAAAATAAATCAATGGAATGTAATGCCACAAGATGAAATATTTAGGTGTAACTATGTATCCCATGATGATGGGAATATAACCGCACGTAGTTCTAAGAAGCTATGGGGTTGGAGATAAACATTAGTGGAGTGACGTCCCCTATGGTGAGGGAATAGACTCATCCTCTATTAAAATATGAGGCATACCAATTTCATGCCAATTATTTTCTGACATCGAATAATTATTGCACGACTCATCCTAATTCCATACTACGTAAAACCCATTTATAATCATCCCATACAAACTAAATGGTGAGTCCTGTATTTTCTGCACAGGGTATGGTTGCGGTTTGACATCATGAACTGAGGATGTTGGGATTAGATTTTTAAATTCATAAAAATAAGACTAGGGATCCAATTATTTTAATTTCATAGAGATTGGACTATAGGGGATGTTATTGGTTTATGGTCAAATATATTTGACCAATGGGGGGCCTTATGGGTGATAAAGAGATGAAAATGAAGGGTTATAGGGACCCAATGCTATAGAAAACACAAAAAAACATACCCCAGGTTGACATCATGATATTGGTGATGAAAAGACCCCATAGTATGTTGATGAAGGAGGATGAGCCAGGGAGGATAAATCTAGGCATCACTCTGTATCCCATAAGGATGGGTTTCAATCCACACTTTGTCCTGGAACATGGTGTGGTAGGATATCAATATTATAAAGGGGAAACCATCTTGAAAGAGGGTATTTAATCCTCTCATATTGGGGAATGAGGCATCCTGATTTTATATGGGGTAATGCTATAGTTTAAAATCATGTGATGAGGATGTTGGATTTTTTATCCCATATTTTTCATATGGGTTATCCCTATTTTACATGGGGTAAATCATCTCACATTAAGAAGCATCCCGGTTTTATATATAATAGGGATACAATTTAACATAGTTTCCTAAGAATGTTGTGTACATGGCTTTCACATTGATGTTACTATAATATAATTTCTCATCTTGGATCCTGAGGGAATCTAGGATTTCTAATCGGTCGATAAAAATGAATATGGACTATACCTATAAATGAGGCTCATGGGAGCACTCTAGTGTGATAACACCATAATTAATAGATGGTTTTGTAGTGAATATACAGTTAGGTCCAAAGAAAAAGTTTAATCATCACTGAATATCCCATGAGCATGGGAATAAATACACACATTATACTGTGAAGAGGATGGGGGAATAGTATTGATGAAACACTAGGGATGTGACAAACCAAGTGAATAAAGGGGACTGCACATATTTTTTTTTCATAAATCTTGGACTATGGCACTGGGTTTGAGGACTTTGAGCTTGAAAATTTTTCAAGTAGTTTATGTTCATAATGGTTGGACCACAGAGAGGGATATATTTTAGTATATTTGTGTGGAAAAATAGTTAAAACCCAACATTAATGGATCCAAAGAGTTTGGGTACTAGATAATGAGATCCTAGATATTGTTGAACATAGTTTATGGTTTCACGATGTAGACCATGGGAAATAGTTGAAATTCATAATTCATGGAGTATGGGAAAATATTTTAAATTACGTATGATTATACAAGGTGGGAAGTTTTTATTTTGAGGGTATTTGTGGGACAAAAAAGTGGTGAAACTGTATATGAAAGGGGGTAAAGTAGGACCACATACCATACGAGTTCTAAAAAAAGTGACATATAATTTAAGGTCATAATGATTGGACCATAACATGTATTGATAATAGTTTAAAGTCATGTTTCTTTGAGTAGGAGGATGCTGGTATCAAGGGTATCTATGTGGTATGTAAGATATGTAACGAGACATGAAAGGATACAAGGATTATCTTGCACCACATACACACATTGAGACTAACTACACATAGTTTAAGGTCATGAGGCTTGGACCGTGAATGGGGAAAAGGGATGAAGGGTTGATAAATTTAATGTTGGGAATAAATAAAGAATGTATTATCATTTCATTATATGTCATGAAGATGGGAATCAAGCCACACATAGTTTTGAAACATGATGTTGTAGGAGAGAAACATAGGTAGTGGGGCCATAGTTTCCGTGGCGAATCCTATACACATGATAGGGGTAAGGATAATGTTTAACATCATATTATAAGGATGTATATTTTTTTTATCTCATATCATATGAGTCTTCCTGATTTAAATGGGTTGATATTTTTTTGACCATATCATAAGTTCGAGGAATGAGTAATCCTAATTGTGTATGAGGTAACATTATCTCTCACTAAGAAGAATCCATGTTTTATATGAGTTAAGATCCCAATTTAATTTCATGTGTTGAGTAAATTATGTTTTTTAGTTGAATTTCATACAACTAGTATTACAAGGTCCACAAATAGTTTAAGGTATTAATTATAGGTTTAATGTAAGCAGTTTAAGGTTGTTTTTCAAGGGAAAAAGTTTTTTGTGGATTGAATACATCAGAAAAAATAGTACTAAGAATCCTAATCCCACTTGAGTCATGATAATTATGGGTAATAAAGAGTGGTGAGAGGATTTACCTAAAAAATGGAGGCACACACCAAGGGAAAGGAGATGCTGAGTTGATAATGTACCAATGACACTACCTTATATAATCAATGCATGCAGATATACAAAGGGGTAAAACTAAGTGTGTTGGAACTCAAAAAAAAACATAGGGATGTGGAATTGATCTAAATCATGTATTTTAAGATTGGGACTATGAATGGGGAGACTAATGGGAAGAGACCAGTGTTAACCATGTATGAAACACAAGATCCACAACTACACCGAACAAGGATGGGGAGAATAAAAGAAGAATTAGTTGTTGACCATGTTCAGAAACTGGGAACCATCATTACTCATAATATTTCCACCAAGTCATGTTCCTAGGATGGGTGGTGAGAAATTTTAGTTAGAAACCACCACTGATGGGGGCCCTTTTAGATTTGAATGATTATGTGGATCCAAATAATGGAATACATGAAGTGTAGAGATGTAATGAGGGAATGTACATGTGTGAATTAATACTCTATTTTCTACACCACAACACATTTTATAATCTCAATGGGGCATATTGGAAAGAGGGAGTCTAACCTATTTTAAAAAATAGAGTTTCTGAGGTAGGATAAGGACTGGACTGGACCCATCGTACAAGACTTGGGTGTCTCTATGTATCCCATGATATTGGGAATCAAGACACACGAAGTTCTAGAATGTGACATGGTAGCAGACCGGTGCTAAATTCATTGTTATCTCTGTCATGTGGGGGATAATGTCATCACACTATTTTACATCATGTGATAGGGATTTAGAGTCTTATCATTATTAATGCATGAGGCATCCTATGATTTCAATGTAGGGTAAGGATACAGTTTAATGTCATGTGATGATGATGTCAGGCATTGTAGTTTAACATCATATAACTTAGACTATGGAGCTGCTTCTAGTATAAGTTCATAGAGTTTGGTCCAACTGCATACAGTTTAATGTCATGATTCTTGAACTAAGGGAATGGTTTTAGTTTATGGTCATAGATCTTGGACTAATGATGCTATGTAGGTTAACATCATCTATTAAGGATGACGTATGTGCCTTTTAAGGTTACTCAAACAAGACCAATGATGCTACAAATTTTAAAATCTTGCAACTAGGACATGCACCATGCAATTTAATGTATCGTGGAAAGGAAATGTAGTTTCCACAGTTTAAGGTCACATACCATTGACCAAAACTATGTATAGTTTAATGTCATGTGACAAGGATGTTTTCCCATAGTTTAATATCATGCAGCTAAGACGAGGGTTGTTGTGCAGTTAAATGTCGTGAGACTAAGATACTTGGGGAATTATTCCATACAAAGTGCCCCGACTAGGGAGATTTCACACTAGGTTGACCTAGGCCTCAACATCATTTTGGTGTTAGATCATTGAATAATATTCCTCGATTGTTTTGGAGATCTGAATAAAAAGGTCAATGTGGTATAGGCAGAATCCTCTCTACCCCATCCTAATGATTCATGTTCTTGATGACTAATGGGGAATCCTACCAGGGGATTACCCTAAAATTCCCAAAGCATATGCATGGATGTTCTCTATGTGTGATATGGGATATGTCATGGGGAAAATTCCATGGGATGGTGTTGGGGATGTAGGGAGGACCTCTACGGTTTTTGATGGAACAAGATGCAACGATACTTGACCTACCATGCCTGAAAGATGGTAGTAGTATCAATTTAAATGAAATGAAAAACTTCCCCATGTATCGGCTGGGCTTTCATAGAGTTCCCTAAGGGTTGTTGGCGCCACATGAGATGTTTGATAAAGATTGACTGGGGGAGGGATGATAGGATACCTCTAGTGTCAGGTTGGTGCCTTGAGAATGTTGCAACCTCATCGGATGGATGGGAAAATGATGCTTAGAAGGTGTTGAATCCAAGATCTTCTGTTTGATTTGGTGATTCCACTTGGGAGGATTTTAATTCTAGATCCCTGGTTCAATGGGGGAGATGGTACCTAAGATTTTTGGATGATTGGAACTTTAGTTTTATATAGTGACAATACCTTCATGGCATGGAATATTGGAGTGTTGTTACGATGGGGTGAAGGTTCATGGGAGGCATGTAAGCCTAGAATTTCAGGTCCAAAATACAATGGAACTCGAGATGGTTGAAAGAATGGTTCATTGGATTTATGGGGTGATAACACCAATGAGGTATCAAATCCTATATCATGATTTCAACATGGATATGGTGCTTAGGATGTGTGAAATCCTAAATCGTCAGTTCAATAGGGAGATGACATCCGAGAGGCATGGAAGCCTGAAATATTGGTTTGATGAGGTGATAGTGCTTAGGAGGTATGGAATCCAAGATTGTTAGGTCAATGAGGATATGGAATCTAGGATCCATAGAATTCTAGATCATCAGATTGACCAAGCGATAGTCCCCATAAGGCATGAAAGAATGGTTCACTGGTTTGATGGATAACTAGCACTCAAGAGGTGTGAAAGCATAGATGATTGCTCCGGTGGGGTGATGGTTCCCAAGAGGCGTGGAATCCTGGATCATTGGTTTTACATGGAGATAGTGTCTAGGAGTCTTAGAAGCTAGGGTAATCTGATTGATCAGGTGATAGAGCATGGGAGGCATGGAAGACTAGATCATCTGTTTGATGGGGTGATGATGCCTGGGAGTCATGGAAGATTGGAGAGTCCGTTGGAAAGGGTGATGAAATTTAAGAGGTTTGGAATCTTGTATCATGAGTTCTGTGGTGAGACGGAACCCAAGTGTTATGAAATCCTGGATTGTTCAGTCGATGGGGTGATGGCCCACAAGAGGTGTGGAATCTTGGATTTTCAGTTTTGCAGGGAGATGTTTCCTAGGAGGCGTAGAAACATGGAAGATTAGTTTGAAAGGGAGTTGTGGTTGGGGTATGTGGAAGATTGGAACATTAGTTTTATGGGGCGGTGGAATGTGTGAGGTGTGAAATCTAGGATTTTCAGCTCGATGGGTGATAGAACCTTGAAGTCATGGAATCATGGAAGATTGCAATGTTGGGATTATAGGGAATTGAATTTCCAATAGCATGGAATCGAAGATCATTTGTTTGATAGGGACGATGGGGGTTGGGAGTCATAGAATCCTGGAATGTCGGTTTGAAGGGGAGATGACACTAGGGAGGGGTGGAAGCCTAGATCTTCGTGTCAATGTGGCGATGGAGACCGTGAGGTGTGGAAGCCTGGATCCTTGGTACAATGAGGTGATATGGCCCAAGTGATGTAGAATACTAGAAAGATAGTTCAACAAAACTATGGTTCTTGAGATATGTGGAACCCTAGAACATCGGTTCGATGTGGTGATGGTTCCTGGGTGGTGTGAATGCAAGGAGTGTTGGTTTGATAGGGTGATTGTGCCCAAGAGGTATGGAATCCTGGACCATCAGTTTCATAGGGTGATATCTTCTAGGATGCATGGAATCCTGGATTGTTATTATGATGGGGAGATGGTTATTAGAAGTTGTGGAATCATGGATCATAAAATCGATGGGGTGATAGAGAACGGGGGTCTTGGAAGCCTGGATTGTCGGGTCCATAGGGCGATGTCCTCCAAGAGGCATAAAATCCTAGATCGTCTGGTCAATGTGGTGTTGGCACCAAGGAGTCACAAATGTCTATATCGCCAAAATATCAGGGGGAGGGTGCTAAAAATCTATTGATCCCTATGTCACTAAAATGTTTAGGCGAGTGCGCCCATGATCTGTGCATGCTTATCTCATCGAAATGTCAGGGGGAGGTTTCCCAGGGGATGTGGATTCCTATATCTCCAAAATGTCTAGGAAACGGAGCCCAGGATATGTTGATGCCTATCATGCCGAAATGTGATCTGTAGATGCCTATATCTCTAAAATTTTGAGGCAAGGGAACCTAGGAGTTATGGATTCCTATATCGCTGAATGTCGAGGAAAGGGACCCCCTGAGATGTGGATTCCTAGCTTGGTAAAATGTCATGGTGAGGGTGCTATGGAGATATAGATGACTATCTTGCTAAAATGTCTAGGAAAGATATCATAGGAGTTGTGGATTCCTACCTTGTAGAAATTTTGAGGTGAGGGAAACCAAGAGCTATGGATTCCTATCTCAAGGGAATGTCAGGGCGAGGGAAGCTAGGAGCTATTGATGCCTTTCTTTCTAAAATGTCAAGGCGAGTGTGCCTTGGGGCTGTGGAGGCCTATCATTCTAAAATTTCAAGGCTAGGGATCCTAGGATCTATGGATTCCTATCTCAATGAATTTTCAAGGTGAGGGATCCCATGAGATGATGATGTCTATCTCGACAAAATGTTGTGGAAAGGGTGCACATGATCCATGGGTGCCGATCACACTGGAATATTAGGGTGAGGGAACTCAGGAGATGTGGGTTACAATCTCCCCAAATTGTTGAGGCGAGGGTTCCTAGGATCTATGGATGCATATCTCACCCATATTCTAAGTAAATGGAACCTAGGAGATGTGGATGAATATATCACCAAAAATTATAGGCTTGGGAACCCAAAAGATGTGGATTCCTATCTCCCCCAAATTCAAGGTGAGGGATCCTAAGAGATGTGGATTACTATAATGTCATGATGTATGAGCAAGGATAGATAGGATATATGGGAACCTATCTCACAAAAATGACATTACTAGGGAACCCTATAGCTATGTGTTCCAATATGAGTGGCATATCATAGAGCAGAGGAACCAGAGTATGAAAATGATCGACCTTCCCATGGTGCTGACACTAAGTATCCTAACTAGAGAAACTAGATCAAAGATATGATCGATAATCCTCCAGTGATGATGATGAGGATCCTGAACATGAATGATTGGATCAGGGATATAATTAACCAACCCCCGATGCTAGCATGAAACAGCATGGACTGGAGTAACCAGAGAGTGGATATGATCACCCTGCCCTTGGTCATTATTGTTTGCATTGCCAAGTGAGAGCCACTATTCATTGAGATGGTTATTTGTAGAAAGATATGTCTTAAACATAAGAAGTACTTATGTTATTGTTTTTAGTAGTACGGGGAGGACCTCAACATTGATTGGTAGAAGCATGGGGAGGACCTCCATACTGGCTGACGATGGTGCAGGGAGGACCTATGCACTTGTTAATAACATCACATGGAGGACCTCTATGATGATTCTCCACATCACAGGATAAAAAGTAAAAACTTTTTGTTGTGCTGATGGTTGAGATAGTCTACATATAATTCCGATGAGGTGACTAGGGTCTCAATTCCATTTTTGAAAAAAATGGATCCATGTTCACTAAGTTTTTGGATATGGTGGTATACGCCAATTCTTGTTAGGGCCACAAGAGCTGTAAGATGCCTCTTGACATGAAATGTTCTAGGTATTGCCCCAACACTATCTTCATGTGTTTGGGTTCGATTCCAATAGAGTGAGGATTGGTTCAATCCTCTAATAAACTTATGGAACCAGTCAGTGTTGGTACTGGCATGACCTGGTGGCAATCCTATTGTGTAGCTGTTGAGTAGTGGTCAGTAGACAAGACGTGAACATCACTTACCTCCTTGAAATATAGAGTGAGATGTCAACGCACTATGGGGATAAGCTCTCAGTGTGGATCATTGTTGGAATGGTGGGTGATTTCCCCCTGCATGGACTTTTGCAGAGGTAGTTTTGATGATAAATTGATGCCTCATAGTCTTCATGAACCCAATGTCACTCATTCTTATACATAAAAGGAGTAGGGAGTCACATGGGTGGTGCCTCAATTTTGACATACCCAAAAATTTTCATTTTCTCACTATTTAAGGGGAATATTTTAATGTTTGGTAAACCATTTTTGTTTCCAATTGTTTCACTAAGGTCACACATTTAACACATTACATTTATCTATATTCTGTCTTTCCAATGTTGGGTGAATTTCATTAATTCAATCCATGATGTATACTCCTTGATTGAAATGAGATGATGGGATGTTGGTTCCAACTTATACAGATTCCAAATTGTAGCTCATTTTTTAGTTTGGGTCTCTCTAAAATATATGATTCATGTTCTTAAAACTAATTCCTTGTGCCATCTTAACGTGGAGCCTAGTTAATTATGCTTATTTTGTCTCAGTAGGGAAGTGACATTTCATTAGATTAGATGGCAACATCAAGCATTTCTAGGTATCTTTGGATTCTAGGTGTGTTTGGAAATTATAAAATATTCCCCTTTTGATATAATATGCATCATAGGCACGTAACCTAAGACATATCATGTCAATCAATGATTATTTTATCCAATAGGTGGTCATCTCCCTTTGATGTTATAGGAATCTCATAAAAGGCATCTTAGGCATAGAACCTAGGGAATCTCTTATTGTCCATGGGGTATTGGATGCCAAGGGTGTATGTCTTCTAAGGATTTTTTACCTTAGGAATCCCATTTTTATTTCATGGGGTAGATATTCTATATTAGAGAAAGAGTTTAACAACTTTTAGAAATGAACAAAAGTTTAATGTATTTTGGGGACAAGTTGGGTTTCAATTTAACATCTTGGGAGGACACGATGGGAATAGGTTTAACATATTTTGGGGATATAATGTGAATAGGTTTAACATCCTATAAAGAAAAAGATGTGAATTAATTTAATGTATTTTGTGGAAAGTATGGTCATAGATTTAAAATCTTGTGGGGGAAAAATAAGAGCAGGTTTAATATATTTTGGGTAAAGGATCGACATGAGCTTAACATCATGTGGGGACCATATGGGTGGATAATAATTCCCACTTGAGGTTGATCCAATAGGTGTGTACCTATGAGGGAATATGTCATGGATGAGTTTACTGAAGGATGTATATGAATTACCCATAGAGGTGATTCAATATGGTTGATTACAATTTACTGTTAAAGAGAATAAAGGTGGTCTGTACATATGAAAGAAGATTCTACACCTAATTTGGATGGATTACAATGACCCATGAAGGTGGATCTATAGTGGATAGATCAAAACACACCATATTGGAGGGTCAAAAGTGGATGGATAAGAATTCCACATAGAGGTGGATCTAGGAGGAGTGTCCCTAGGAGGGAAGTTGTCATACCTTGGATTACCAATGAATGTATCATAACAACCTATTGAGGTGGATTTATATGGTTGATAAAAAAACATGTTTGAGGTGGATCAAGGAGGTGTGTACCTAAGTACGAAGATGTCACACCTGTGTTGTATGAATCAGAAAGCCCCATGGTGGTAGATACAGAGGGGATTAATCAGAATTACCCATGGTGGAGGATCCGTAGTGGATGGATCAGAATGCCCTGTGGAGTCGAATCAGGAGTGGATGTATCAAAAGACCCCATAGAGGAAGATTTTTGAGGTGTTTCTCTTGGAGGGAATATTTCTTAACTAGATTTCCCAATGTCAGGATTGAACCTCAAGGAGTATTTAGTATAACATGTTTATGTGACATATATAAAAAACCATATTGTTTGATGCTACAGTTTAAGGTCATGTTACAATACCGATCTATTCAGTTTTATGTCACATGTTTAGGATGATCATATCTTTGAAGGAGTGTAAATGAGGGATCATATAGGAATTACAGATGGAAGGTGCCCTGATGAAAGTGGATCATTATTTGGGGAATGATGTGGGGGACTACACATGGAAGTTTCATGTTCATTCTTACTCATTTCAGGTCATGAGGGAATCCCATGTCCATTTTAAGGGGGGTAATAATGCAGTTTAACATCATGTGAATTGACATGGTGAGTGGGGATTATGCATTGAGTTTCTGATTCTATCTTCCTCATGTCAGGTCATGAGGGAATGTTTACTCGCTAGTGGGTTGATGAATATGATTGGGGATTAAACTTAATATGGAGGCCCATGATTGTTTTTTCGTGGTCATCTCATGATTATTACATGAAGTATCTCATATTTGAAATATAAGGAATATCAATTTTTTAAAAAGTGGAATCCTATTTTAATTACATATTGTAAAATATAGTTTAATGTCATGAAGTGGGAACTAGGGGGTTGTATTATGATCATTGATTGAGGCATCTTATTCTTGACGCATAAGACATATGATGTGTGGAATAGGAGGCGAACGTTTTTACATATAGGGTGTACCAATGTTAAAATTCACATAGAGAGGAATACTATGTGGAAGATTACTAGAAATTATATGCATGAGACTTACACTGAAATGGCCCTTTCTGGTTCAACTGGGAATAAGAGCTAGTTGATGGGTATTTCCAGAGCTTGTTATAGAGTGTGTCACCTCAAGGTACTCAGAGAATCAAATAGTAGAATCTAAACTCATGGGATGGGAAAGGGACCATGAGGAATATGTCGAATCATGTAATTTTAAGGAGTGTAGATAAGTATCTCAACACATGGTATTCCATGGGTGGATGTTGGGGTCATATAAGGGTGAAACCCAAAATGTACTCGATCTAGACCATAATGTTTTCGATGTGATCTCCCATTTTTCATGGGGGTTATAAATAGTAGTGAAGGAATTAGAATAAATTCCTAGGAACACATATCAAAACAGATCCCAAGTAGGGGTCTGAGGGAATATGGCCCACTTGATAGACCAGTGGGTGTGAAATTATGGGGGTTTGAAAAATATAGGTTTCACAAAGATGACTTTTTTTTTGTGAATATATTCTCAGTGACATGTGGAATGTAAATGGATATGGAAAGAATTATTTTATTAAGAATTTGAGCTTCACAAAAATTATAGCTTATTGAGGCATATACATTAATGAATAGTTCTATTCGTAGATATAATATTCTTGAAAAATCCTCAAACATGAACCCATGTATATTTAAGGGAAAGTGTGAGGGAATTCATGAAGTCCTTCCCATAGGGGAATGAGCTCTATAAACTGGAGAAGCTATAGAGCTTTGTTATTTGAGAGTTCAATGTCGCATCTCCACATGATGTTTTTTATTGGGGAATTATAATTGGGTGTGGGTTTAATGAAGGTTAGGTCCATTAGTAAAGATTTATTATCTTGGGACCAGATGATTATATACGGAAGTTTCTACTAGAGCTCCACATATGTGTGAAGGGAGATCCATGAATTCAGACTTACACTATGATGATGTCATTTTAAAACCTCTGTGAACTAGAACAACATGAATGATACCTTTGTGATTGGAAATCCATGAATGATACCACAAAAAACGAGACCTCCCTAATCGGAAATCCATGAACAAGACCTTCATGAAAGGGATATCCGCAAACAAACCTCCATGAACTGTTTTTGGCAGCGCGTCATGAAATGAACAAAATAATTGATCTATAACTTTTTAGGCTCTATGACCAATCAATTAGAATATTTTAAAACTAGATATGACTTTGTATTAGGTTATTCATCATTAAGTGAATTATTGGATTCATTTTTCGCATTCAAATAATACCATTTGATTTTTTATATAGCTCTTGAGAAATTTCCAATGGTGGGAAATTAATCATGTTAGTTGTTTGATATGTTTACCAAATAGGCAATATTTTGATTAAAAAAACATGTTTACATTTTTTTAGTGTGGTTATTATGAAAAATCAACTTTTAAATGGGGATTTTGTGGGAAATTAATTTTATTTTAAAAGGACTCTCCAGGATCATTTATAAAAATTAGTTCAAATTTCATGAAATTGTGTTTTGTGGAATGTTCTTCTTTGTGGATTATTTAGAAAATTGGATCAATTTTCTAAGATAATTTTTTACAAGTTTTACAAAAAATGTGTTGATTTGATTTTGAGGTAGATAAAATTTTTTAAACCCATTTCTATTTAATTACAATTTAATTTTTAACCCCATGGTGTAATTTTAAAAAAGTTATTGTTTTTATTGGTTGAAAATTAAATAATAAATTTTTTGAAATGTTTTAAGGAATGATATTGTTGAAGATCATGTGGAATTATTATTTTTCAAAGTAATTGGTGGTTACCTTACAGAATTGGGTTTTAAAATGAAATAATATGTTTCTAAGTGGTTTAGTTCATTTAAAAAGTTATGTGTTTTTTGAAAATGTATTTTTATTCCAATGGTAATGTCATGGTTTTAAAGAAATGAGACTCTAGGATTTGGTTTTCCTGGAATTATTGTGTTATTTTTATTTTTTCCCCTTTCTAAGGGTTGGGACCATTTTATGTGATTTGGAATAAAATACTGAGTTGGGTCTATGTATCATTTTTTGTAATGTATTTCTACTATAATGTTCTCATGAAATAGTAGAGTTTTTATCATTAGGGTTAGTTCCTATCATGTTCACATCTCCTTCCTAAAATATGTGTGGTGTTTCCAGTGTCCTTTACCCTTTTGGATATTTGAAGGTAATGAATGTGATCATTTTGGTATGGAAAGATCTCTTTGAGTTTTCAGGTGATGGATAATTTTTAGGATTCATTCCCTATTAGTTTAAAGCACTGTATACTTCAGGATTATTTTATTTGGTTTGATCCTTGTTTTCTATTATTTGAGATTTTTTTTATTTTCTCATGCCTTATTTTTGTTTATTTATTATATGAATGTTTTGGTGATTTTGGAATTGTGGTGAGGGACATGAATAAGTTTTAGAACATTGCATGTATGTAGAATAACATTATTGTGTGTTATTTAGGTTTCTAGGTAAACTATGGAACCAGTTGAGATTATAAACATGTTGGTACCAATTTAAACCTTGTTGGGTTTACCAAGAGAGATTCACATGGGTATGAGTCCCTAGGTACCATCCTTTATTTTAGTATGTGATACCACTTTAGATTTCACATTATTTCCTAATTGAGTCATGTATTTTTTCTCTTTGTGTATTGAATTCATTTATATTCAATAATTTTTAGAATACTAGTCTCATGAATTTACTTATTTTAGATTTAATGGCTTTTGACAGTTTTGGGGACCCAATCATCTTGGTGTTTTATGGTATCTGGTTTCTTTTTAGAGTCTATCTTTCCCTTAGATGAATGTGGTTAGTAGATTGTTTTACCTTATATTGTGTATTTTTGGATTCATTTATTTCATAAAGAAAATCCAATAATTGGATAGGTCATTTAATGCTTCATTCATTTAATCAATTATTACTTAATTTTAAACCTTGTTCAGTATCCTTCATTTATAGTTCCATGTTGGATGATCATACTTTATTCCCATTTGATGTTTCTCATGTTATTTTATGTTTTTAGTGAGTCTTATAGATAATATACCTTATTTTAAGAATTTTTTAACCATGAGATATTTTTATTTGTTCCCAACCATTTTAATTATTGCAGAGGAGTACCAAACTCATCAATTTACTTCATTTACTTTGTTTAAATAAGTAATTTCTAGTGGAAGAAAGTTGAGTGGTGGGGAAAATTATTAAACTTTCATGTCACTATAAAATTTTATTTTATATTATTTTTTTCTTTCTATGTGTAATTTATTATTTTGAGAAATTTCATCCTTAAACTAGAGAAATCCATATTTTTTCCTCCCTATATGAATTGATTGCACGGTTTAGGTGGAACTATTTAGTTAATTTAAAAAGGTTCTTTTCCAGTGGGTTTGGTATTGAATGTTTTTTTCATGGGTAGGACATGATTCATCTAAACCATGTGATTAATATGGGAAATTGTGTGAGTTCCTTTACAGTATAAAGTATTTACAGACAACTTGCACACATTTAGGCCAATCATTTGGAAAGTGTGGGAAGTTTTTCTACAATTTGATTTTGTAATTTGGAATGGATGATACACAGCTTTTAAAACTATGTAGAGTTTCCAAAGTGATCCTATTTTAACGAGGAAGTGGAATTAAAATTGTTAGTGTATTTTTTGTCAAATTGTACAATCTACATTGTTTCAAAATTTTAAAAATTCCCAAAATTCCCCTTGAATTTTATGGATTGAGGGTATTATTTCATCCAACCATTATCAACTATCATGTGGTTCTATTTCAGGAGCTTCTCCCCCTTCTCCCTCCATTATTTCGATCATCCTCTTCCTCATATTTCAAGTTGGTAGTCTCTCCATTATTCTCCATATACATCTTCACTTATCCCTTTACCTTATCCTTCTATTTTTCTCACAATTTCACACTTAAAAACCAATTTAATTTATATTAGAGTCCATATAGGTTATAATTATTGGGGAATATGTTTTTTAGAGTTTAGAGAATCATTTTTTGTCTTAATTATGTGTTATACATCAAAGATGATGTGTTTTAGAAATTTTCTCATGAAATGTGGTTAGTGTCTTGATAGAACACCCTTTTAATTTATGTTATAAATTTATTATATGTTTTTAAATTATTTATTATGAATTTGGAAGAAAGTTTTTAAGATCATAGTAGGAGTTAATAGTATTCTAATAGGATATTGCATTTGGTATTGACACATCACATGCCAGGAACTTATAAAAATATATAAGTGTCACTTTTAAAATGATGAAAGTTCTTTAGAATTGATTCTTATTGAATTATATTTTTAGTGTAAACCCTTTTTGTTTTTTAAATATTTTGAAACTAGTTTTAATTATTAGAATTTAACTATGTCGAATGCCATGTTTTTCTTCTAAAATTCCTTAGTGGCCTTTCTAAATCCATTAAAATGGGTTCTTGACAAATGTTTCTTCTATAATTTGTATCTGTTTTGTTTTAAAGTAAAATTATAGAAAATGAAGGGATCTGAAATTAATTTTATATAAATGGTTCTGAGACCATGGGGTCTCATGTTGGCTTAAAAGTCAATTTAATTGGGAAGTATGGGTTTTCAAAAGGGTTATTGATATTTATTTCTTTCAAAGAGGTGTGTGTTATTTCAAATGTAATTTTATGGAAATAGATGGATTTTAATGTGAGGTTTAATAATGTTTTTTCAATAAAAACTGGAAATGTGGGTTTCAAATGGTGTGAAAATAAATTCTATTTTGTGCAATTTTGTGAAAGCCCACTTATACAATGAAGTAAAGGGTTTCATAAATGTGTAAGACTATATTTGAGTCCCAAGTGTGTCTTTTTATTCTAATGGTGAATTTTGACCCCATGATGTTATGTTTTAAATTGATGTATTTATATATACTGCCTATGCATAGATGTGAATAGGATTATTTCTTTTAAGGGTATAGGAGGTGAGGCATGAGTTATTTTTAATTCTTTATATTTGAAAATTTTTATAGTTTATTTGTGGTTAAATATATTTGAATTATCATGGGAGTCCTACATGTATTTTAGGTTAAATAAATGAGAGAAATAATTAGTTTAAAGTAGTGGGATGCTTAGGGAATTTGGTCTGGCTAATCCCTATATATTAAAATGATAGTGTATAAGGACACGAGGAGGAAGACCTTTTTTGTATCCCAAGTATGAAAATGAGAATTTGAGAAATTTATTTCAAATTATCTGATTGGACAACCAAGTATATAGATAGGTTTAATATTATTATCATAGGTTTCATGATTCTATATCATGTATTTATTAACAGATATTATGATGATACCCGTTACAATAGGTCATTTAGGTATGAGGATATCATTAAATGATTTTATATCTTTCCCATAGTTTTTTACTTTTTTATAACACCTTGGATTATCTATTTTTTTAAGACTATATTTCCCAATTTTATTGTTACTTTAAACAATCATGGATCACCATAAATGTTGTTGGAATACATTCATGTGATTTTTTTAATTTTTTTTGAAAATGTAATTTTAAAAGGAAGACTGATTTTGTAATTTTTTAAATGGTATTTAAGAAATATTTTTTCATTGTGCGTGTTTATGAAAAAAAAATTAATTTTTTGTAAGGGGGTATAGGTTATTTTCAACCTCATTCCTTGGATTTAAATGGACTCTTTCCATTTTGTGAAATGATTTATTTAAAATGATAAATCCTTAATTATTTACTTTATAGAATAGTGGTAAATTATAAATGTATAAGTGAATTTTTTATTTGTTGGGTTTTATAAATCATGTGAAAACCCAACATTATACATTATATTCAAACTATCATTTTATTAACTATGTTTTATTGTTATTTCCTTACTCTCTATGGGTGATTACCTAATTCGATGTTTAGCTCACACCTATATAGAACTATTTTTGGTTTTTATTGTCCAAAACTTCTTTAATTATTTGATTAGGGATTGTCCATAGACAAATTAGTGGCATGTGATGAGTGATGGATTTGAAATTATGGTGATGTTAGAGATGTTCATATTCTTTTTCCTTTTGTTATATTTTTTGATATTGTATTAATATTTCAGACTAGAATTTTTTTTTATCTGATTCCAATTTGTATATAGTAAACTTTTTATATGTGCATTTATTTTTATTTGGTATTCCTTGTTTGGATAGTTTATTTATAATTTCCACAGTTTGTATATTATATATTGATATAATGGGAGAAATCATTCCCAATGACTGTCACATGATTCATGGGAACTAGTTTCCCACACATGATGAGCATGAATGCTCATTGGGATAATGATAGGTTGTTTCAAGTGTCAGTTCATAAGGAGGGTAAGGACAGTTCATTATAGGGAAGTAGAGGAATTAAATTAGTCATAGGTGTATGATTATTGTTTCATAAGGGTTATGGGTGTAGTGAAATAGGTTAGTGGATGGTTGAAGTGACAGTAGGTTACCAGTGAGTGGATAAAACCAATTGGGGATCTATGTGTTGTGTTGAATGGATCTTGTGTTTTAGAAACGAGTTCATAATGGTGGTAGTGTGATCTGAGAGTGGGTCATATCGATGGAGAATTAATGTTTGAGGGTAGATCATGATGGATTAATGGATCCATTAAGTATACAACTATAGAATTAGATTGGTATTCCTAGGAAGGATTTAGCATTTTTCTTTCTATAGTATGGATATTCCATCAGGTGTTAAGGAAAAATGGTTGGGTAAGGTAGTGATAAATTAATGAATTAAGCCAATCATTTTTAGTAAAAGTAAACTAGAAGAGGGATGACTGATGATATTGCAAGAATTGATGCAGCGAGGTAGGAACAATATCATGAGATCTATTTATGATATAATTAAGGTGATTCAAGGAATGGACTAAGAACATGGTGGAATGTTGATATATTTGAGTGTTGTAGATGTAGTTACATTTTAGAAGAACATATAGAATATGGATATATAATGTGGATATTTAGTGGTGAGTTGATAGAATGGGTCGGTTAGGTCTGATAGTTTA
Organism: Viscum album; assembly: GCA_963277665.1. NCBI lineage: Eukaryota > Viridiplantae > Streptophyta > Magnoliopsida > Santalales > Viscaceae > Viscum > Viscum album. The sequence continues at coordinate 338,399,004 of OY728144.1, forward strand.
AATACTATCATGACATATTAGCGATGAGAAGTGATAGGGTGTGGAGATTGTTAAACAAAATTCGCTCTTGGTTGAAAATTAATCATGAATTTTATTTTTTTGGTTTACCAATATGGTTTTATTCAGAAAATTGATATTTAGATAGGGATTTTGAGAGTTGGATCATCTTGATGTAATTATTTGGACATGGATTGAGGTCTGGGAGGTTCCTCAGGTACTCTAATGGGTTTCTAGAGTTTATAGTCTAGAATTTAGAAATTATATAATGGATTTTACCTATGAATTGTTAGTCCATGGTTATAATAAATAATTTTGGTGAAATATACAACATGGATTCATTTAGGGTTTGGAACCAAATTAACATAGGGTTGTAAGGTCACCATAGAAAATCTACAATTATATTGTAGAATGTATTGTCATGGTTATCAAATCATTTGGAAAATTATGCGACCAAACTAGGGGGAATGTGTGGTATTGGATAGTGAAAGATGCCTGATTGGAAAAAGGTTTATAATACTATTAAAAACAATAATGAGAAGTGTGGATTCTTGAGGTAGTGCATACCTATGGTTAGTGCACAGTTTTTCATGCCAGAGTGACAAACTTTCCAACAATTAGATAAAGGATAAAATAACCCTTTTTCTCCATTCAAGTTTTAAACCCTTCGCTCCTCTTTACCTTTACCTCGTCTTCACATGCCCAACCAGCTGATTCCCCCTCTTCCTCCTTCATTCCCCCTTATTTTATGGACATTTAGGTTGAGATTTTTCTGAATTTTTAAGCGAGTTCCTACTCCTCCTACCCCCATTATTCATATCATTTTTTATGAATTATTTTAATTATCTCTATTAAGGGTTGTTTGACAGCTCCAACAGAGCATTGTGGAGTTGATCTATATTCTTTGAGGATTTGTGTATAGATTATTGAGGAGGACCGGGTTGGATGTAATGAAGTTTCCAATTAAAATTCTCTAAGAGCTATGTTGTTTTATAGATTTAAATTTTATTTTTGAGGATTTATATTTAAATTGGGTATAGATTTTGGTATTTTATTTGGGGATTTTTTTGGAGATTATGTTTTGGTGTACCTAGAGTAGACTATGCTTTGTCTCTCGCTATTTCAATGATTGGGTGATCGCTATTGAGATTCTATGTATTCTGTATTTGTGAATTAATTTTTAAATTAATTATCAATTATAATATTTTTTTAATGATTAATTTTATTTTTTATCATTAATTATCAGATATCATGTCTTGATATATGTTCATGATAATTCAGGAAATTCCTAGATGATAATGGATTAAAAATCAAGGGAAAATAGATTAGATTGTGGTGGGTGGCCATGAATTTATTTGAGTCACATTCTTGATTGGTGATTTTATGTTCATGTTCCATAATAATAATTATTATCTTCATGTTAAATGACCATTGTAATATCACCTGTAAATTGATGGGGGATTAAATCATCCCAAAAATCAATATGGACCATATATATTGATAAATTGTTTGATTGTAGTTCCTTTTTCAGAGGATTTATAGTTTCCAACATTAATATTTTATTTGTGGAATGAGTTAGATTTCAAAGACCATATGGGATTACTTTTTAAAAAATTCGATTTACAACTACCATGAATTTAAATTGGAATTTACAAGGGGTAATAGTGATTTTGGAAATTAGTATCAAATTTTATTTTAAAATAGAAATGAGGTTTCATAAATAATTATTTGAAGATATTTGAACAATGTCTTAACATGATTAATACAACATGAAATGTATTTTGAAATGGATTTCAAAAGTATAATTGATTATTTTATCAATTAAAAACAAGAAGGGATTGATTGAGATAGACTTGGTTTTATGACCTTATGTGGGTGATTCCTTATTTTTAAAGGCATACATAATTTAATTGTGGACCCATTTTAGTAATTTAATTATGTTCTTGTTGTTTCATGATTATTCATGTTACCTGTGTTATCCAATGATAGTATCTTTTAACATAAAAGAGTCAGTTTGATCCAAATGGATGCAATCGATCTATTAGTGGGTAAAGATGATATTGGGGGATCTTAATGCACATTTTGGGATGTTGTGACATGAATATAATGTTGTGTATTAGTGATGAAAATGTGATCAACAGATACAAGTAGGGTACAAATGCGATGATGTGACCTAGGGGACCCTAGTGGGTTCCCCATCATTATACTAACCCTGACGAAGTTTGGTAAAGGACATGAAAATTAATGATTTCAAGTATTACATTAGAACCAAAATTTTGTGTGATTATGATATGGTTGTGGTGTCAAGGATAGTTAATTCACTTGAGAGGATGACCATGATTATGTGACATGGGTTTGGGAAGATAACCAATCCCACGGTATATGATGAGAGGTTTTGAGAGAAGTTTGTTTCCATGTCCATTTGAATTTTATAGTTTCTTTCCAATAATAGCATGGTGGCTTCTGAACCCTAACGATGCTCTCCCCCTTTTGGTGATGATGAAGGCTTCAGTACCGGCCCCTCCCAGCTCGGAGGGGGAGGGAGAATCGTGTCCCTTCAAGAGAGGAGGGCCTTCATTTCGCACCTTCTCCAATAGAGATTTCCTTACACCATCGCCAAAAGATTTGTTAATCCCTAAAGTACCAGACCACATTGATGGACTCCCTAATCTATAGATCTCAATGCTTGAATTAATTGAAACATCCTCACTCTTGAATCTCACGTTGGTTACTCGGTTTAGGTAGAGGAGACCTTCTTTTGATGCATTCATTAGGTTTATCTTCGGTTTATGGGATCTTTAAGAGAGGGTGAACGTTTTCTTGCTCGATAATCACTATATTTTGATTCAATTTGAATAGGAGGTGGAACTCATCAAAGCATGGTCGAGTGCCCTGCATATCTTCAAAATGTTTTGATTCTTCCTCTTCCATTGGTCCTTTCAATTTTATATGAACATCGATTCTCCTTCCGCTGTGGTTTGGGGAAGCCTCCACAATTTCCCTTTTCTTTTTCAGAATCCCAATATTATTAGAATTATTGAAAATCTTGTCGGTATGTTTTTAAACTCTGATAGTCTCATTGAGGTTGTTTGTTACTCGGTTAATCCACGGGTTTGTGTGGAATTGGATGTATCTTGATCACCTTTCAATTATGTATAGATTAATATTAGAGAGGAATATAGGTGTAAGAAATAGGTGATCTATGAGAATTGGACATACTTATGTTCTTCATGCAATCATTTGGGACACTCTTTAGAGGATTTCTGATGGGTACCCTCAACCCATTCGATGGAGGTTCGTAATCAAGAAACCCAGCTTATGGAAAGGAGGGAAGATATCGATAATGGTAAAGCTCTAGAGGTTCTTGTGGATGATGGTCTGGAGTAGATGGAATTAGGTTTAGAAGGTAGAGGTTGGGTACATCAGTCGTCACATCTAGTGGAAGAGGAACAACGTTATGGGGTTCACAAAGTTTATATTGAGGATGTTTATAGTTATGAGCTGGTGAAGAAGGCTACAGTGCCCCAGGCTAACCCAAAGGTGTGTAAAGTGTTTAGCAGGTTGAGGAAAGATTTGGGGAGTCCAAAAAGTAATAGTGTTCTAAAGGTTGCCGATTTGGTCTTTCATAATGATGATATATTGGAACACTACAAGAATGGGGGTATGGTGGTCTTGAAATAGATGATGGGGGAGAGGGAGTTGTTTCTGAAATGGATGTGGCCGACTCATCTAGAGATGAGGAAGCTGGGGGCTCAGATTCTTCGGCCAATCCCTTGATACAATTGAGTAATAGGTTTGAAGGCCTTTATGAGGTGTGTTTGAATTTTGATACCATGAATACAGTTTATGCATATGGGGTCTACGTAAAGGATCCAAATGGAATTTAACCCGATTTGTTGACAGCTGATGCTTCTAGGCTAATGAGCAATATAAGTCTGAAGAGGAGGAAGGGGAGGAAGGAATAATCTTCTATAATCCCTATATTAGAGACCTAGTACTCAAAAAAGATAATTAATAAGAATATTTACACTGTGACATTGAGCCATCAGAACCTAGGGGATTTGGATGATCAAACAATAGATTTTATTTTTAGTTTCCAAGATGAGGGGGTTGAGCATGCATTATTCCTCTATGAAACTTAAGAGGAGGATAATAAAATGATGGGGATGCATCTATGGGTAGTTCTCACTGAGGAGAAATATTCCTAGATTGAAAAAAATGATTTAATTCTGGTAGGGGGGCTTAATAATGGGAAGTTCAACATTGAAGAGTATATACAATCTAGGGATCAACTAGCTTCTGAGTTTGAAAGGCTGATGGTGGAGGTTTCAATTATCATGGTTTTATCTTTATCCTGGAAATTTCTTAGGGAAATACTCCAGTAGGCTCAAGTTAATATTTAATGATCCTATTTAATTTTTAAGTCTTTGTTGGTTGGTTTGTTTGGTAGGAACACTAGCATGAATTGTATGTTTTCGAATCTGTCATCTGTGTGGTTTTGATGTGATGTTTAGATTCTTCTCAAACATCATTCTACTAGGATCTACTTCAAATGGGGTTCAAAGCATGAAGTCTTCACTAGTTCTTTCCATTTGTAATTGGATGATTGAGAGGGTATGGCTATGCCATTGGTTCCGGGCAAGTGCAATTTTTTACGGGACAACTTGTTGAATGGTCATGCATTGGAGGAGTCTTGTTTTCATGGTGAAATTGGTAGGGAGGAGCATATCCTATAGTTTTTTTTCATTATTTTCTGTTATTATTGTTCCTTGGTGGTAATGTTGGACTCCATGGTTTCTAACTTTTTCCTTAAAATTATTTGATAATAAAAAAGTTAATTTTAGTGCATCCAGATCCATTTATATATATATATATATATCATTGGTTTCATTGTGGGATACAATACGTACAAATTATTCAATGTTGGGGTGTGATATAACTCCCTTAAAATGAAATAGATGAATCCCGTTAAATAATTTAATCAGTTTGATAACTATAACCTCATGTAACACCATAATTAAAAGAAACTATGATATATTTACATAAAATATAAATATTTATGTATAAACATGAAAAAGTATCTATTAAATTAAAAATAATGAATAGGGGTAACCAATTTATGAATATAAAAAATAAAATGTACTTTTAATATGTATGAAATTCAATTAGTTTTCCTAAAAAGACAAATTGGATCATTTATTATTTAAAAAATTATATTTCTAAAAAATCACTTTTATTTGATATGTTCTTTTTAAAGAGACATATGATTAATGATAAATTATATTTGATATTAATAATTGGTTAACACTAATCTAGTCAGTAGATGAATTGATAAAATAATAATAATATTTAATATTTGAAATTTTAATTTTCCAATTAAAAATGTTTTTAAATTATATTTTATTATTTTTTCCAAAATATAACTTTATAAATTTTTTAATTTTAAAGTAATGATAATTAAATTCATTGTTTTAATTACTCATTTCAAAGTTAACTTAGTTTGAGTTTGTAAAATATTTATTGAAAGGTGATATTTTAGTTGAAAAATACAGTTATCATGAAACATGAAATTTGTATAACTTCATCATTATTTTAGAATGACCTAGAAAATTATAATTTATTTTACATAATAAAATATTAATTTTCTTAGAATCATGTATTTTTTCAAGGAATATTTGGTTTTAGATTTCTTATGAAGTCTCATATACATTATTTTTTTAATATTTCAATATATGTCAATATAATCACGATCTATGATAATTTATCCATACATATTAATTTAATGCAATGAATTGTAATTTTTCTAAAAATAGTTCTACACATGTAAGTGTATATGTTATAAAATTAAATTTTCATACCGATAAAAAAATTTGATATTTTTTTTCAAATTTTAAATAATAATGTAAAAATTTGTTAATCATATCTATTTTAATTTTAGACACTAAAATAAACTACTATGGTTAAAATTAGTTACCCCTAAAAGAAATAAAAAATGGTAAATAGTCATTAACAATGGGTGGTAGGCTAGAATAAATTTAAAATATTTTTTAAAATTGATTCTTGAGGTATGGGTTGACAAAACCTCATACCTTTTTCTTATTTTTCACTTTTTCAATCGCTTTACCCTTTAATTTTGAAATTAAATTATTTAAATTCAATTGGTATTGCAAAAAGTATCTTTTTCTTCACATATAAGATGGTAAGATCATCACCACTTAAAGAATCACATATAATTAGAATTTATACTTGAAACTATATAATTTTTATCCTCATATAACCTATTTCAAAAAAAAAATTCAGACCATTTGTTAGAAAAAGTATTCCATTTTTAAGGATACATATAGGGAAAATCCAAGTCTTTAGGTCACGTATTATCAACTACTTATTTTTATCATTATATTTAATCATTAAAATTAATTATATCCACATAATATAATTCTATTTGTATAATTTAAAAACATAAATGTTACTATATTAAGGATATTATCACTTTTAATTCATATACACCTTCCATTAAGAAAAATATCATTATTCGTGTGATGTGTGGACTACCGCCTCCACAATATAACATGTTTGGTTTTCCATAGTTTCATTAATTGTATAAATATAAGGATGGTATTAAAGGATAAATATTATGTTTATGATATAATTATGTTTCTAGAAAGAATAATTTACAAACCTTTTAATTATACGAGCATTTTTAATTTAATTATTTAAATAAGTGTAATAAGAGGATAACCTTTTATTCAAATTGTGTAGGATTTATATATCCATTAATTATTCTTGTCCATTATTAAGATTTTTAAATCTAAAATTAGAAACTATTTAATAAAATTACTATGCTTATGGTATAATTATATTATAACTGAACTACCTCATAATCATTAATTAAATCATGGTATGTTCATGTTTGAGTCTATTTAGCAACCAAATCGATCAATATTATGAATTCACATCATGAATGGATATGGGAACATAATCATTGTTATAATATAATCTAAATTAATAGATAATATTTTTTTAGTTATAGATATTTTATATCAATATTTAATTCCATAATTTAAAAACACATTTCAATTATTAATAATCACAGAAAAATGATTATTAAGAATTTTATCATAATGGATAAATTCTAAGACACACATTTAAAGAGTATGAAACATTATATATAATTATAAATAAAACATAAATGAATCATTAATTATCTATTAATGATGAAATTTTGAATAAGAATGAATACTAACACCACTAATGTAAAATTAGTACAAATAATCAATATTATAAACACTCGATTTTGAAAATCAGAAGAATTAATGTAGATAATTACTATTTATGAAGTGAATTAATGAAAATGGATAAGATTATGTCTCTTAATTAATTTATTAATGTAGATAAGTTTTTGATAAAATATATTAAATTACGTTCATGAATGTATGGAAAATTGGTAAGGGTATTCATCCCAAATTATTATATTAGAGATATATTTGATATTATGCAACTAATTTCATTTATGTGGTGTATATACAACCTATTTCAGATATAATATAATAAATTATTTTTTTATTTTTTTACATATTTTGTTACAATTCATCACTTCTGAAGGGGTTTTGATTAAAGTGTTACTCTTGCTGCTATATTTCTCTTGGTCTCAATTATGATTCTATGATACATTATAAATGTTAAGAAGAATATTTTGTTTTAATGGTGTATTAAATACCCATGTAAATGTTTATAACATACTATTTTTAATTCATGGGATTTACTGGACAATTCATGTCCCTTTATTGAAGAGGATATTGAAACAGTTGTTTCCCTAAAAGTAAAACGTTTTTGAAACTAAAACCCCGCAATTTTTATATTGAATATTATTATTTCATAATTCAGTTATCCCACACTAATATATTATTATATGGTATTTTATGATCCTTTTTAGAAAAATTATGTTTTAATACAAAGGGTTTTCCACTCTTTTTAAAATGTGGGTTTTCAATATGGGCAATTTTAAGTATTAAAAAAGATCCTTTCATAATCGATTTCTTTGAATCCACATTTCCTATTGAAACTTTTATTCTATTCTAATGGATTAATTATTTTTTATTATTTTATAATTAAAAATATTTAGTGTGTTTTCACACCAACCTTTGTAAAATACATTTATAAGTAACCCATAACTTCTTCTTACATCAATATTACTTTTCTTTTTCTAAATTCTCTTTCTGTTTTAACTTCCATTTATATTTTTATTTTCAAAAAGAGTTTCCCAATATGGTATATGTTTCAACATTTAAAATTATATATATATATAAATATATATATTTATTCATATATTTTGGGGGAATTAACTGACAATAAAAAACATCCCAATTCATAATCCCTTCTAGGGTGGTATCGTTCAGACATCAGTTTGTAAGGTTGTGCTTTATCTATGTCAAAATAATTCTGGGGAAAATTCTTTACATTGTAGATACATTATTTATAGAAAATAATAATACTTCCCATTTATAACTTATGATCATGTTTTCAAGTATTGAAAATACTATATAGTCATTTCCTTGTACTATGTGAACATCACAACCTATTACTTCAGAATAGAGGATGTTCACCTAGAAATAAAGATTCTTTCTTAACATGGGGAAATATATATTTTTTTAGTGAATACTAATATATTTTTATTAATTTTTATTGTATATTTCTCATTATATGGATAACATAGTTTTATAGAGTATGTGGTTCCTCAGGGAGTGTTATGAATGGTCTTGATAACCCTTATTGTGAATACGTTGGACATAATCAGGTGAAAGTTGGGGCTTGAAATTATATAGCCTTTCTATGAATTGATATGTATCACAATACAATAAAGGTTTTTATATTTTTTTATCACATGAAATTTCTAATATATGACTTCCTTCAAATTAGTCAATGTGTTTGATAGCTTCCTCTACATGCAAAATCAAACATAAAAAAATGTTACAAATTTAGATAAAATATAAATATTTTTTATAAGAATTAAAATTATAGTAATTTAATTAGTGGTAATGAATTATGGTAACCAATTTATGAATTATATGTTAATAGAAAATATTGTCTTCTTTTAATATAAATGAAATTCAATTTTTCACTTAAAATGACAATTATGATAATTTATTGTCTAGAAAATAATTTTTATAAAACATTATAATTTATGTTATATGATTTCTATTTCAATCAACATATTATAAAGGATAATTTATTTTTTATATTTATAATTTTTAACAGCAATTTATTTGGTAGATGATATGAATCATGAATATTAATAGTTCTTATTTGAAAATTTCCTTTTCCAGTTAAAATTGTTTTTCAATTATTTTTTATGTTTTTACAGAAAATAGAATTTATATATTATGAAATTTTAAATTAATAAAATTTAAATTCATTTTTGAAATAATAATATCAAAATTTACATCATATGTATATTTGGGATTTATCTCAAAAGGAGGATTTTAAGTCAAAAAAATGGTTATCATCAAACTTGTTATTTTTATAACATTATTGGTATATAATAATGATAAAAATTATAAAAAAATTTGTGTTATATAATATAAATTTAAATAATAATATTATTCATTTTGAAATATTAATTTTACATAGAAAACCTATGGAAAATATATTTATAGCTAAATAAAATATTAGTTGAATATACAAAATATTTCCAAATCATTTCATTGAATTATATATTTTCAACGAAGATTATGTTTTGTATTTCTATAGAATATAATATCAATAATTATTTTATAATAATTGAATTTATGTAAATATAATATGTATTAATGTTAATTTTACGTTATACATGAATTTAAATATTAAAACTTTATTTAGCTAAAAACAATTTTTGGAATTTATGTGATTATATTATAAATTAAAACTTCATAACTGTAGAATTTTATTTCATAAAATGGATTCAAGTTTGAAATAATATGGCTAAAATTAGGTAAAAAATTCAATTATAATTATTTCTTTAAAATTAATTACTAAGGTTAATATTAATTACCTTAGTAAAATGTAAAAATGGTAAAAGGTATTTTAATTAGAGGTTAAAGGCCAAAACAAGTTAAAAATTTGTTTATAAATGGATTTTAAGGTGCAGATTGACCAAAACTCACCAAATTTCCACATTTCTCCTTTTTAATCAAATGAAAATTTATTAGTCGAATTAAATTACTGAAATTAAATTGTTATTTCCAAAATTCATTTTTACTTATAAAAGGGAAAAATCTTATCCACTAAAATTCTTACTTATACACATCATTTATCCATTAAAAAATGAGAATTTTAACCTCGAAGAATAATATAAAAAAATAAAAATATTCTGTTGACCATTAGTTATCATAATTCTTTCATTAATAAGGAGACATCTAAGGAATATAAAGTCCCCAACATGAGTATTATCAAATAGTTAGTTTTCATATTAATAAAATTTTTAAAAATTTAATAAATAAAAATTAATATAATTATGTTATTATCATTTATACACTATAATGTTACAATATTAATGGTATTATCATTTTTTATTCATATACCCCATTTATTAAGAAAAAAATTGTTGTTCGTGCATTATGTTGACTATCACATTTATGACGTAAGATATTTCATTATTCTTCAATGTCGTATAGAGATAGATATTAGGATAGAAATAAAAGATAAATTTGATTCATTTGATGTCATTAAGATTATTTTATAAAAAATTAGAGAACCTATTAATGATATGATCATCAATTGATCATTGATAATTTTATCAATTAAAATAAGTGTAATAAGAGGATAAATTTTTATTCAGTTTGTTTAATCATTCCACATCCATCAACTCATTAACTTCTTCTTAATTATAAAATATAAAATAATAAACACTAAATAAGATCATTGTTGTTCTGTTATGAATATATTATAATTAAACCACCTCATAATCATTAAATAACTAAGGGTATGATTATGTTTGGGTCAGTTTAACCAAAAACTCGATCAATGCTATGAATTTTTATCACGAATGTTTATAGGAATAGAATTATTGGTATTATATTATATATATTAGGAATTAATGTTTTCTAGTTGGGGAGTTTTTATATCAATATTTAATTCATTTATTAAGAAAATACAC